>CM035850.1:148987856-150187856 GCA_020510985.1 Pholidichthys leucotaenia | reverse complement strand
GTTCCAGGTCAGTGCACACCTTCTCACCACCATTCGCTCTGCTAATCTTCTGATTACACACAGTTGCACTAATTACACACCTGCTTCTCATCAGCTGCAGATCACTCCTGCTTCCCCCTACTGGACTGTTACCCTGGATTTACAATGACTCTGGATGCAGTCGTTGCAGATGCAGCGCGGATGGAGCCTTGTGACAGTCCCCACCAACTCCGTTTGTGTTTTGATCTGGCACGGATTAGAACAAGGTTCACATGACTAGATCATGCGAGAATTATCAATCAATCAATCAATCAATCAATCAATCAATCAATCAATCAATCAACTTTATTTATAAAGCACTTTAAAGCAACACCCGCTACACAAAGTGCTGTACAGCAAGAAAACATAAAAACAGGAAGCAGGACACTAACACAAAAACAGTATAGAACCACATTCAAAATAAAATAAAATAAAATAAAAGGTAAAATAAATAAATAAATGAATAAAAATCCATTTCATTCAATAAAATCAATGTCTCACACTGGGTCGAAGACCAGGGAGTAAAAATGTGTTTTAAGATGGGTTTTAAAAATCAACAGTGAAGGTGCTTGTCTGATGTCCAGGGGTAAATCATTCCATAACCTGGGTGCCATGACTGAAAAGGCTCTGTCCCCTCTGAGCTTCTGCCTCGCCTTTGGCACCCCCAGAAGCAGTTGTTCAGCTGACCTGAGGGACCGGGTGGGAGCGTAGGGATGCAGAAGCTCAGAGAGGTAAGGCGGAGCCAGACCGTTCAAGGATTTAAAAACAAATAAAAGAATTTTAAAATGAACTCTAAAATGCACGGGCAGCCAGTGGAGCGAAGCTAAGATGGGTGTGATGTGATCTCTTCCACGTGTACCTGTTAAAAGACCAGCAGCGGCATTTTGAACCAGCTGCAGACGCGAAAGAGATGACTGGCTGACACCGGCGTAAAGTGTGTTACAGTAATCCAGCCGAGAAATAAAAGCATGGATTACGGTTTCCAGATGTGGTCTAGAGAGAATTGGTTTTACTTTTGCTAAATACCTTAGATGAAGGAAGCTGGACCTTCCCGGGAGGGCCCCGAGGTAGACATAGTGGGACAGCAGGCACCCCAGTGCAACAACCCAGCAGTAAACTCAGTTTGATGACAGTCGTTCGGGTCCACTGCATTCAGATATGGATGCAGCCACTCCCTGCCTCGCACCGCATGCCAGGCAGAACCCAGCTGAACCGGAGCAGCCACAAGAGCCCCAGTCCGCAGCCACTCAGGACCCGGAGCCGGTCCTCACACAACATGAGCGTTCTCAAGCTGCAGCCTCATCGCAGCAGGGAGAGTATGATTTTGCGGACATGGGTACAGCAGAAGATCAGAGCATAGAGAGAGAACACAGCACAGAGAGAGAACACAGCATGGAGAGAGAGCACAAGAGAACAAACTTGACTCACCTCCGATCCTCGTGGAACCGCAGGTGAGGGAGTTCGTGGAGAAAGGGGACCCCAGTGACTGAAGACAACCCGGCATGCGTCCCATCACTGACAATGGCAGCACATCATCGCAACCACAACCAGCACCAGGTGAGAGAGAGAAGAAACCAAACTCATCCGCATCCTCGACGAATATCAGCCTCAGGGAGCTGCTGCAGCACAGCAGGATTGAGAGTTCGTGGCCCAGCACAACCCAGCAGAGCAACGCCAACCGAGGGCATGTCCTGCCACTGGCGTGGATGGCACGCTGCCATAACAGCAACCAGCATCAGAAACTGGAGAGCAGCAGAACCAAGTACAGCTGAACCAATCACTGCACACACTTCTTGATTGGGTTCGGGTCCAACGATCCGACTGCCTGAACCCTTAGATGGTCCTGTCATCACAGATGAGAATCGTCGCATGAAAGAGGCCAGCCGCCGTCCAGATGGCTGATGGTTCAAGATGGCATGCCAGCCGTCTGCGAAAGATAAGAGCAGCTACCTCGGCTCAAGATGCAGTGCTGGGGCCGACCCAGCTGGTATGGGACCTGGGCTGGGACGTTGTGATGAGCGAGCCATGACTCCAGCGAGATGGCATTAAGGTAACCTCCAGAGGCACGCCCACCGTGGGCTTGACTGAGACCCCTGAAGGGGAACTGTTGAGAATTACTCTGTTTTGAAAAGTTTAGGCAGAGAATGGCTGCAACATAGTGGCAGAATAACCCATTCAGCCATGCATGGTTAACCAGCAGTCTACCTGGTGGCTGGGTTCTATTTTCTCTGTTTGTTGTGAAAAAAAAGAGAAGAGCTGTTGTAAATGTAAAAGTTGCTGGGAGTCTAATAAGTGTTTAGTGTTTTCTTGGCTTTCCAAGGAGGGGTGGGGGGGGTGTTGTGAAGCTGAAACTTACAACAGACTGTGCTGATGTGACGACAGACGCACGGGTAACGTCATCACACCGTGCCTATATTAGGAGACTATTGGCAGGAGCCGTGATCTCTGGTGCTCCGCCTCTGTCACAACAAGAGCCTGTGTCAGTTTAATGTAAGCTTGTAGGTTATATGATACCACACGTGTAACATCTGGTGTGTTTGTAATAAAGTTCATGTTCGGTTTGACTCCTGCATCCGCTGTCCTATTTCCAGACATAACGGTAGTGGCTGTTCACCTGGATTTTTGGGCTCTAAATAAAACGTAAGTAGCCTGTTAATTTTAATTCTATGACGTGTTTGTATGTTGAGTCGGGTTTTTACCTGCTCTGACACAGTGGTGGAGGAGTAGACTGTGATGTAGTTATCTGCTGTTCATATATTGTTCTGTATTTGGAGCTCTTATTTGTGTGGCATGGGGTGGTGGTTCCGCCAACCCCGTGAGTATAAGAGGGGCTGCAGGTAGAGGGGCGGTCTCTTCTGCCTTACCTCTGCCAGCGGCTGCATGCACGGTCTGGTGCACAGAGTTCAGCATTACAATAAACTAGTGTTCAACTCCACTCCTGGTGTATTCCTTGTCTTCAAGTTACAACATAACATTTGGCGATGAGAAGTAAACTCATGGAGGCATGTAGGACACCAATTTGGCCATTCCTGGAGCTCCCGGGGGAGTCGCCTGTACCGTGGCCTTGGTGGTGTGAAGCCTTTCAGACATATATGGTGACGTTGGACCTGGGAAGAATGGAGAAGCTGAGAGCTCGTGCGTTACTAATACACAGCCTGGGAATGGAGGGACAGAGAATTTTGGGCACGCTGGGTGATGCAGACAACTATGAAGAAGTGGTTGAGCTAATGGCCCGCCATTTCAGGGTGCTGGACAGCGCCATCGTCTGAAGAATTAAGTTCAGACAGCGCCGCCAACAGGTAGACAAACCCTTCCAGTGGTTCATGTTGGACTTAAGGCAGTTGGTCACTGAATGTCGATTTGGGCTGTTGGAGGAAGAAATGGTTCGCGATCAGTTGGCGGAACACGCCAACTGTGCTGCGATCCGCTCCAAGCTGCTTACATTCCCGGGAGAGTTGATGCTGACTAGAGCCGTCGAGTTGGCGCTACAGCTGGAAGCAGCAGATAAGCTAACTCAGGAGCTAAACGAGCGCCTTTCATCGGGAAATTCAAGATCCCCCATGGCCGCGCAGGTAGTGGACCCGGACAGCGATGGGAGCGTCGAGGACGATGTGGAGGAGGCAACCGCTGTATGGATAAGGCCTGCCCCGGGGAAGCCCAGGTGTATGGGCTGTGGGTCCACGAAGCACTGCTATAAGGCCAGAGTGTGCGGCAAGAGGGAAGCGCTGCGGTAGATGTGGCTGTCTACACCACTTCACAAGAGTATGTCAGTCAGCAGAACAGGAGAGCTTGCGCAGGAATTCAACTCCTCCTGGTCTGACGGTGATACACAAGGTGTCCCCAAGTACCAGTGGGCGCACGCACTGCATGGTAGTTTTGGATGGAGTTCCGGTACTGATGCTGATCGACACGGGAGCGGAGAGTTCTTTGCTGAATTGGGCTATGGTCAGACAGTGTTTTCCCCACTACAGGATTGGAGGTGACTCAGCGCCAGTTTGCGGCTGTGGAGGAGGATGGTTGGCCACGGTGGGTACCATCACACTGACGGCTCGGTACAAGTCAGCAGAGATGGCCGATGTGGAATTTGTCATGAACTCATGAGTTTGGCATGAAACTCATGCCAAACTGCGGATCTGACATCTTGGGCTGCAACTTGTTTTACGGCCTTGGATTCCCCATCAGGAGTGGCGCTGGGGAAGAGTGGTCAGGCTGCGGACTGTGAGACCGACCAGTTCCAAGAGTTCGGGACAATGCTGTGTGGAATGAACAGTTGCTGCGCACTCTGGAAAGTAGACAGGCCTTGTCACGCTCACGGTCACTGCAGGAGGGCCCCGGTGCCAGTGTCTGAGCTGCCCTGGATGAGGATGCCGGGTGGCACAGGGGAGGATCTGCGGCGGTGAGCGATGCCCAAACGATGGTCTCAGGTGTTCCTGTAGCACGGCAGTGGAGGGCTGGTGAACACGGGACCACATTGGCAGAGTCAGCAGTGGATCTATAAGCAGTCGGGGCAGGACTGAGAGGCACTGGGAGAGCAAGTGCCAGGCGAAGACACCGCAGGCTGTGCAGGATCCCGCTTGGAGTCGTGGATTGGGTTCGGGCTTAGGTGGAGGCGAGGTCCAGGCAGGTGAGAACCAAGCAGCAGATGGAGCGGTACCAGAGCCAGCTGCAGGTGACGGGTGAGTGGCAAGATGGATACCTTCTGCTGTTGGATGGCTCGAGGCGCCATCCTAATGAGTTGTGGCATGCCCTGGATAAGGCAGATGGGCATGGCCCCAGACGGTTGGAGCACTCGGTGGTCTGGAGGAGAAGACGAATTGGAACTGAGGTGACCAGCTGTGGCCCGGAAAGTGAATTACCTCCAGGGCGGACCGATTGGTGAAGGGTCCTGGGGGGCCACGGATCATCCTCACCGAGTCATGGATGTGTTCTGGTTGTTGAATTTTTGTTCTGTGTTAATTGTTTCGGGGATTGTTTTAGTGTTATATTTTACATAGGAGACACGGCAGTAGTTTTTTTTTTTTTTTTTTTAACAGGACTTTTATAGCATAGGCGGCAGAATAACCTGCCTTGCTGTGTGGGGGGTAGGACGGCAGTCTACCCGTCCCCCTGTAATTTTAGTTACTTTGTGTGAATGCCATAGGCCACTTTTGCATTCTTAGTTAGTTATGTTTAGCGGATGATTCGGGTTCCAAACTGGGGTGAGCTGATTGTATGTCTGTTTTGGATTTTTCTACGGGGGGGGGGGGGGGGTGTAATGTAGTTATTTGCTGTTCATATATTGTTCTGTATTTGGAGCTCTTATTTGTGTGCTCGGTGGACAGCCAGACCTTCTGTCCCACTATGTACTTGGGCACCGGCGCACGTCTGCAGTTAGCGTAGAGTCGATTCCACTCAGATGAACGGAGAAGAACAGCCCGAGTGGACCTCTACAGACAGCGACAGCAGCGTGCGTGGACCTCCATGGATGGCATAGCGATTCCCCTCTCTGCCACAAAGACGGCGTGTACCCAATGGAAGCCTTGAAGGGTGTCAGACAGGTAGCGGAAGAGACGGCGGTGTTGTGCACGTATTCCACCCAGGTCAGGTGGGAGCTCCATCTGGTTGGGTTGCAGGATGATACACACCTCAGGGTGACCTCCAGAGACTGGTTGGCACGCTCAACCTGGCCGTTGCTTTGAGGATGGTATCCAGGAATGAGACTGGTGGTGGTACCCAGGGAGCGACAGAAAGCTTTGCAGAATTGTGATGTGAATTATGGCCCTTGGTCTGAAACAATGTCTACTGGGATCCCATGCAGGTGGATGACGTAGAGAGTGAGGAGGTTGGCAGTTTCGGCAGCAGAGGGTAGTTTGGGAAGGGGAACTAAATGGATGGCCTTAGAAAAAATGATCAATAATAGTGAAAACTAGAAAAGCACTCCGAGAGCGCAGACCTCCGCCAAGCGCCACAGTTCCCCCCCATACAGTGTTTGTGTGTAGGTTTTCAGATTCCTTGACCATGAAAACATATGACTTGCAATTGGATTCACAATGATAGGATTAGTGGTTCAGTAGTAAAAGCATTACCTCCTTGGCGGAGGTAATAAACTGAAGTGTTGCTGTTGTGTCCATCTCCTCCATCTGCAAAGTGCCAGGCTGCGACCTGTCAAGGCATACCTCATTCCTCCCTTATTGGGGGGGCTTTCACACCTGTACTGACCTCTTGCCTCCCTTATTGGGGGTGGGGGCTTTCACACCTGTACTGAGTACTTAAAAACTGTATTTATCGGCAGATGAAAGAAAACTGAAGCAAAAACAAACAAACAAACAAAAACTAAGCAAACAGCAACTGCAACATGAACTATTTCAAACATATTTATTCAAATGTACACTTATATGGACACAATCTTGAGCCATAACTTTTTGGTAATGTGAAAATAATAAGCCAAGTAGCACAAAAAAATTGAGTGCTCTTGCTGTCAGGAAACAATGTTGGCACCAAATCACTGAAGTGATCTGCCACCAATGGGGGTAGATTGTGCTCTGCCACAAAATGACAAACCATCACTTCTGCTAGTGATGCATTGGATTTGGAAGGCGTCGGTTCTGTCACTGGCTGAAAATGTTGATCCATCGATCGAATGTGGCTACACAGTTTTTGTGGCGCTGTGTAGCAAAGTGCGACTTCAGGTGGAAGATCCCTGATGCAGTCAGTTTTAGCATTAGAGTCACACATATCAGGCACAGCATTACTGGCGCCGGGATTCCTCTCTGTTCCGGAGCCGCAAGAAGGCAAAAGAAGGTGCGATAATGATTGCCGTTTGCCGTGGGTTTTATTGGGTTTGCGCTCCGTGGAAAAAAGAGGATTTGGAAGCCTCCCCCGGCAGAGAGCTGGTTTTTGCGCAGCCCCTATGGCTGGCCGGGGAATTTCTGGCAAATAATCCGGGGCCGGACAGCTGCCCGTGTCAGCTTTTGCAGCGTAGCGCAAACACAGGCACTCTGGCGAGCCCTGCCCACCACAGTTTTCTGCGTGCTTTTGTGCCTAAAACTTTGAAGAAGGCGCAGTTTGTGTTCATCAGACACGACAACCAGCGCCCTCTATTGCCCCTGCACACATGTTGAAAATGGCCATATCTCACAATGTTAAAGAATCATTTAAAAAATTCCTGTATCCAGACGGTGATCCAGATCATCCCCAAAATTTAATCAGTTCTTCCTTGTACCATTTCCAACAAGGGCTGAAAGTTTCATCGAAATCCGTCCAAAACTTTTTGAGTTATCTTGCTAACCAACAGACAAACAGACAGACAAACAGACAGACAAACGCTGGCAAAACACAGCATTACCTTATGAAGAAGGGAGGCCCGTAACAAAATCAATTGCAATATGAGACCAGAGGCGACTAGGGACAGGGAGGGGATGAAGGAGGCCGGCTGGGGGTGAAGAGTCAGATTTGTTAGCTGCATAGACCTGACAAGCTTTAACCCCTTGCACTCTGGTCAATTTCCCTAAAAACGCCTAAAAATAACATACCCAAAGTAAATCAAAAGCTGTTCTTCAACCCTTTGCGGCATCTTCATGGGGTTGGTCTCATTTAAAAGAAAACACTTTGAATTTTTTGGCAAAACAGTCATAATCTCTCTAAGTGCTCCCGCCATTGAGTAACAGTCATCTAAACATACTGAATCTGAAGAAAATAAAGTTCGCCTGGGTGTTTTTTTAGATACAAATGCTTGCAAATAACACACAGCTGTCAGATACGGGCTGGAAAATGCAACAGAAATGTAGAACCAAGTGTTATCAAGCTGAGATCAAAATTTTGTAACAATACCACAAAAAATGAATATATTACACAGCTTTTTTCTCAGGTTGTTCCCAGGCGTTTTTGAACTGTGCCAAATTGTGCCAAATGGCACAGTTTGGAAAAACGTCTGTAACTTTTGAATGCTGAAACATAGAAGCTTCATCTTGGGCTCTAATGAAAGGTGACACTCAGGGTTGTGTGTGTGTGTGTGTTGGGGGGTTGTTTGTTCATTCATGAATGAATGGATGAACAAACAAGGCCCCCACGCACAAAGAAGCATGCCACGTAAAAAATGTGTGGCCTTTTTTTTACAAGAAAAAATAACCTACAGTGCAATAAAAATTATACTAAAATATCTGCAATGTAGAGGATAACAACTCCCCCCCCCCCCCCCGGCCCCGCTACAGAGGAGCTCGGCGCACAAAAAACGGTCCGTCAACAGTCCGTCATGTGGCCATGACGCACCGTTGTAATTACCGATTGGTCAAAAGTCATTTTTATTACTGTTTTCATTGATAAAGAATAATTTAGCTTATAACACTTACCTGTCCACAACAGCAGTGTCGTTGGCGAACATTTGTTCCTCATTGTCAGACTAACATGAAGCTGGTCCGCTTGTTACGGACTCGTGGTTCTGGTCACCCGACCCGGTCAAACCATGATTCCATTATTGCGATTTTGCGATTCCATGATTGCGGTTTTGGGGAACAATTTTTCAAAACAAATAAGAACAGAAGTAATAAAAAAAGGCTGGCTAACGCTACCGTTACACACAGGTCTCAATGTGTGTCACCCAGCGGCTTAGACACAACTGATTTTACGCACGGGATGCATGCGTTTCAATCGTCGAACTTCTCTGCTTCAGTTGGCTCGTTGTATTCGTGGTCGTTGGTAGGCAGGTCCTTCTTGCTAGGTTTTCAGTCATTGGTTCTTCAAGGTTTCAGAAACCCAATTCAAGGCTCTTATTAGTCGAATGAGAGGTCAATCAAATCTAAACCAATCAAAACACTCCTTTGGCTTTCTGTTCGCGGCTGTGTCTGTACTGGAAGAACGGAAATGCACCTTTTTTTTTTTTCAGTGTGCACTGAGATGCACAGTGCCCACTGAGACGCACTAGGACGCAGAGACGTGACCGCCCGCGGTATCCCGGAGTGCAACAGGTTAACATAGTACTGAACATCTTTTCTGAGAGTACACAACGAAAAGACTCGCTGTAACAGTTCAATGGTACGGGAAATTCCAGGATGGCAGGCAAAAAAACTGGTGTGCCCCCACTGAATGACTTCACTGTGTTTGGAGGAGGGAATATACAGGTTGGTTAGGTGGGCCTCCCTCAGGAATGGGTTTGGAGGACTACGCCTGCCGGAACCTCTGCTCGATCTCCCAAGAGAGGGCTCCTAAAATGCAGGAAGAAGGCAGGATGGTCTCCAGAGGGGAAGCAGCAGCTGCAGAGAGGGGGGAAGAGGAGGAATCAGAGGAGAACCGATGTGAGAGAGCATTGGGCTTGACATTATGGGACCCTGGAAGGCAAGTAATGGAAAGATTAAATCTGAGGAAAAACAGGGCCCACCGGGCTTGCCAAGAATTTAACCGTCTGGCAGATCTGAGATATTCTAAATTTTTGTGATCTGTCCAGATTATGACCGGTTGATTAGCTCCCTCTAGCCAGTGCCTCCATTCCTCCAGCGTCAACTTAATGGCCAACAGCTCATGGTCTCCTATGTCATAATTCCTCTCGGCTGGAGTCAACTGCCAAGAGAAATACATGCATGGATGAAGCTTCTGATTGGATCCAGAATGTTGGGAAAGGACAATGCCCACCCCCGAATCAGAACCATCAACCTCAGCCACTAACTGGGATTGTGGGCTGGCCTGTGCCAAAATGGGCATGTCGGTAAAGAGGGCCTTAAGTGTCACAAAAGCCTGTTCAGCAGCCTCTGACCACTTGAATAGGATTTTGGTGGAAGTGAGCTGCTTAAGTGGCAGGGCTACTTTACTGTAGTTGCGGATGAACCAGCGATAGAAGTTGGCGAAGCCCAGGAAGCATTGGAGCTGCTTCCTGGACTGGGGGGTAGGCCAGTCTACTACTGCCTTTACCTTAGCCAGGTCAGCCTTTAACGTGCCTTTGGCCACGATGAATCCCAGGAAAGAAGTGGAGCTGGTGGTAAACTCACATTTTTCGGCTTTCACAAAGAGTTGGTTCTCTAGCAGCCGCTGCAGGACAGCTCAGATGTGGAATGCATCCTCCTCCAGCGTGCGAGAAAAAATAAGGATATCATCTAAATAAACAAAAACAAAATGGTTCACCATGTCCCGAATGACATCATTTATTAACCGCTGGAAGACGGTGGTGGTGTTGGTCAGGCTGAAGGGTATGACCAGGTACTCAAACTGGCCCAGATGTGTTTTAAATGCCGTCTTCCACTCATTTCCCTCGAATATGCGAACCAGATGGTATGCGTTGCAGAGATCGAGTTTGGTGAACACACGCGCAAGCTGAAGTAGTTCAAAAGCCGAATTAATGAGCAGCAATGGATATTTGTCTTGAACGGTGATTGCATTAAGCTCGCAATAATCAATACACGGTTGCAATGACCTTTTTCCCCACAAAAAAGAGCCCAGTGCCGAGAGGAGCGGAAGACAGACAAATAAGGCTGGTGCTAAGGGAGTCTTTTATGTAGCTCTCCATCGCCTCCCTCTCTAGCCCAAATAAACTGTAGAGCTGACTGGATGGCAGTCGTGCACCCAGAAGGAGGTCGCTAGCACAGTCGTAGGACCGATGAGGTGGTAACGAGAGGGCCCTAGACTTACTAAAGACCTCCCCTAAGTCATGATAAACCTCGGGCACAAGGCTGAGATCCGTCAGCTCAGCCGGAGGGGAGGAGACAGGGAGAGTGGGCCAACATGCGGCCGAGCGGAGACATGATGAAAGATAAAAAGGGCTCAAGGAAGAAATGGAGCCCTGGTCCCAGTTAATAATGGGGTTGTGTTTGCGAAGCTATGGATACCCCCAAATCACTGGTGTGGACAAATTAGGGAGGAAAAAAACTGGATAGTCTCGTGGTGGTTACTGGACAAAATGACAGAAATGGGATCAGTTTGAAGGGTAACCGCTGTGAACCTGCAGCCGGAAAGGGCTGAAACATTTAATGGTGTCGGGAGGTTCCTGGTGGGAATCTTAAATTTTTGAACCAGGCCCTGTAGAATGAAGTTTTGGTACAGCTCCGGAATCAATAAGAGCTGAGGTTTTACACTCAGCACCCAGTAACTGAATGAGGGCCGGGAGTGTGAAACTGTTGGGAAGGTTTGAAGAAGAACCTCCAGCCAGACCCCCCATGGCTACTGACGGGCCAGATCTTTTGGGCCGAATGGGGCATTTTGACAGTGTGTGATCAGTGACCCCGCAATACATGCAAGCCCCCGCCTTCTCCCGGTGCCGATGTTCTTCCGGACTCAGATGAGTCCAACCGAGAACTGTCAGCTCCGGTGGTGACGCCGACCGGCCAGACAGCACAGGAAGACGGGGGACCCAGACGCGAAGTGGACTAGGAAGCAGAAGCTCTCCGCTCCCTCGCGCGCTCACAATACCAAATATCCAGAGCCACTGCTTGAGCAATTAATTCATCCAAAGAGGAGTGATTAGCACAGATAGCCAGTTCATCATGGAAGTTGGCGTTAAGACTCCAGAGGAAGGCGCTGCGTAAAGCAACGTCATTCTATCCGGAGCCTGCCACGGCGACCTGGAACTCGACTGAGAAGTCAACAACTGATCAACTTCCCTGCTGCGGTCCCATTAACTGGATAGCAATATTACCCTTCCTCTCTGTATGGTCGAATGCCCAAGTGAATTCCTGCACAAACCGGTCGTATGTGTACGGGGGCCCCTCTGGACTGCTTGAGATGGACTGTGCCCACTTAAGCACCCGGTCTCGGAGTAACAGGGTCATGAATTGAATTTTAGCCAAATCATCCCTATATTCCCCCACCACCTGCTGAAAATAAAGCAAAAACCCTTTGCAGCCCCCCCCCACCTCCCCCGCATAGGGGGCAGGCAAAGGGATGGAAATGATTATGCAGAGGGGAGGAGCTGTCGGAACAGCAGGTGTAGGGGGAGACCCGCACCAGGAAGTTGACACAGGTGTTCAGTGACTGTAGCCAATTGTTGAGTGATCATTTGGAGTTGTTCTGACAGAAACATGACTTGGTGCTCCGTGGCATCCAAACGGGAGAGTGTTGACTGCTCACCCGATGAAGTGCCCACTGAGCCTAAATCCTGGCTGGAAGGTTCTGTCATGACTGAATACCAGATAGGCTCAAATGCAGAGCAAACCACACCAGATGAACACTCAGACTCAGGCGTAAAATTTGACACAACTTTAATGAAAAACAAAAGACAACCACACTAACTTAATAAACATAAAAATACACACATGTAAAAAACAACACAAAATAGATGCTAACTTAAACACACACCAAAAACAGGAGCATGCTGGAGCCACACGCAGCCTGAAAAAGAAGAAAAAGAGAAATGATTAATAACTGAGATAACCAGGGAGGAGAAAGGTGAGAGGGAAGCGAAAGGCTTACTATACAAGCAGAGGGCCCGGCAGTGAACTCCAGCATGGGACACAATAGGGAGATGACGGGAAGACAAAATGAATGGGTTGACCTGGGTGGAGTTGATGTTGTCTTGAGGATGAATGGTTCAGGTGAGCGTGCACAGCTCCGGAGACACATCACTGAGGTGGCAGCAAACCTGAGGAGGAGAAGACACGGGAAGGTAAGACAACAAGAAAACAGGATTCGCCAAACAACATTAACTGGGGTTGTTAGTGGCAGCAATACCCAATGGTCCAGCAGAGAAGCATTCCCACACTGGCTCTTTTATGCGCTGGTAAACCAAGAAGCAGCAGGTGTGTCCAATCACGCAGGTGCATTGATGAGCTCCAGAGCCGGGAAGAGACAGAAACAGGAGGGGAGAGGGTGCGCGCTCACCTGATCATCACATTAACCTCTTGCGCTCCGTTGTACCACGGACGGGCAAGTCTCTGTGTCCCAGAGCGCATGAGGGCGCTCTCGTGCACCCTCGTGCACCCTCGTGCACTCTTGGACGCACGATGGAGCTGCGGGAGCTGCATATTCGTTCTTCCACTGCAGACACAGCCGCGAACAGATTAGATCATCTGATTGACCTCTCATTCGACTAATAAGAGCCTTGAATTGGGTTTCTGAAACCTTGAAGAACCAATGACTGAAAACTTGGCAAGAAGGACCCGCCTACCAACGCAGCGAGCCAATTGAAGCACAGAAGTTCGCTGAGCTGTTTTGTCTACAAAGGCTGGGTGAAGAGAGATTGCTTCAGCAGCCACAGGCAGTGCTTTATTGTTTTTTTTTTTTAATTCCAGCAGAGTGTTTAGGATTCTCTTATATGGTCATCATAGACCGACGGAGGCCGATGACGAAGGTCGTAAATCATTTGCCAAAACCGCAATCATGGAATTATGTGTTGACCAGGTCGCGAGACCAGAACCACGAGCGGACCAGCGTCGCGTTCGTCTGACAATGAGGAAGAGAAGTTGGCCAGGACAATGTGGCTGTGAAGAGGTAAGGTGTTATAAGCCAAATTATTTTTTATCCCTGAAAATTGTAATCAAAAATGACTTTTGACCGATCGGTAAATTACAACTGTGCGGGGCACGATGTCCAAAGTGCGTGCGCCGCGTTACACGGTTCGTTCGCCGCCTCCGGACCGTGAACGCCCCCCCCCCCCCCCCGCCACTACGATTCTGTAGTGGAGGGGGGGGGGAGCCGCGGTGACAACGCTGCTGTGGAAACATTGCCACATCCGAGTGTAATCCGTCATGTAGCGATGGCCGATCTCCGTCCTCTGTAGCGGGGGGGGGACAAACCCCCCCACACACCCACACAGACACAGCCCTGAGTGTGACCTTTCATTAGAGCCCAAAATGAAGCTTCTACATTGAATCATTCACAAGTTACAGACGTTTTTCCAAACTGTGCCATTTGGCACAACTTGGCACAGTTCCAAAACGCCTGGGAACAACCTGAGAACAAAGCTGTGTAATATATTCATTTTTTGTGGCATTGTTACAAAATTTGGACCTCAGCTGGATAACACTTGGTTCTACATTTCTGTTGCCCGGATCTGAAGCTGTGTGTTATTTGCAAGCATTTGTATCCAAAAAAACACCCAGGCCAAATTTATTTTCTTCAAGTTCACTATGTTAAGATGACTGTAACTCAGTGGCAGGAGCACTTAGAGAGATCATAGGGTTTTTTTGCCAAAAAATTCAAAGTGTTTTCTTTTAAATGAGACCAACCCCATGAAGATGCTGCTACATCTTTCAATTTACGTTGGGCACATTATTTTTTGGCGTTTTTAGGAAAATTGACTGGAGTGCAAGGGGTTAATTCCTTCTAGAAGCAGAACAAAGTATATTGAAAACTGACCTGTCGGTGTAAATGACATTTTTTGCCTATAGAGAAGTATCCAAAATCAAGGTTTTCACAACAGTTTCTCCATTTCCAAATCAGAAAGTAATGACATATGTAAGTAATGCAGTTCATGTTTTTGAGAACAAATTCCTCCATGGTTCACATTTGTCTAAAAGCCCTCAGTAAAGATTTGGCTTAAAGGTACAGTATATAATAATTAGTGCTACCTAGTTTTCAGACTCCAAAATGCAAAAAATTCCCATTATATTGGTCTTTACTCCCTTCCCAAGCACTTGGGGTAATCTACAGTACCGTAGCCATTTGTATAATTACAGTTTGACATATAAACTGGGAAAGACATAAAGATCCAAAATGGCTGCCTGCATGGAAGGGGACCCTTTTCCTGTATACAAAAAATTTCATGGTACAGAAAATACTACAAATTACACTTAATAATTTTTATATAATGAATCCAAAATTAGGAATTAATGCTAAATTAAATTTCAATATTCAGATTACCCATAATATTGCCCACTGCACCTTTAAATGTGCTTGTTTTGGACTCTGTGGGGGGTTTACAGTTTGTTTTGGCCCACCTGGCCTTTTACCACCACCACCCACCCTGTGAGTTTTTTTTGTTTTTTTTTTTCCCTTGTTGATGTTACCCTTGGGGGTCGTCTGGAAGCCACCCCTTTAGAGGGAGGTACTGTAAAGGTTTGGACATGGCTGTTCTCATGTCTTCACTTTATGTTCATATTTGTTTTTTGTTTTCTTCAGGGCATGAGTCCAGCCATGTCCTCGCTCTCAGTTTGTTTCTGTTTCTGTTTTTTTTTTAAAATTTTCATTATTATCCTGATCCTGGTGTGCTCTGTCTGTCTTCCAGCCCCGCCCATCCTGTGCTCATTTCTCTCCCCTTGTGTTTTTGGTTCACCTTGATTGTGCCCACCTGTCCCGTGTTCTGTTGATTATCCCTGTGTCTATTTATTTTTGTGTGAGCCTTTGTTCAGTGTTGTGTGTTTTCACACCCCTGTCCTGTCTCAGTATTTCTCCAGACCTGTTTGTATCAGTGGCCGTGTTTGGTGCGCTTAATCAGCCCACGAGCTGAGTATTTCTTTGTATTCAATAAATCGTGCAAACTAAGTTCGGCATTTGGGTTCTGCATTCTGACCCAGAGGGGCTCTCACCTTGACAAATATATGAGTTTCACTTTTTGAATTGAATTACTGAAATAATTTTTTTGATGACATTGTAATTTATTGAGATGCACCTGTACATTGTTAACAAATCTTGTTCCATGTGCCCTTTATGAAAGTTGAGCCCCTGCCCCCCAAATGGTCTCTGCATGGCCCTGCCAGGAAGTGTGATGTAGCAGCTCTCCACCTGGATTTTTGGGCTGTAAATAAAATGTAAGTAGCCCGTTAATTTTAATTCTATGAAGTGTTTGTATGTTAAGTTAAATTTTTACCTTCTCTGACACAGTGGGTGAGGATGATCCTTAAATCGTTTTTAAATGATCAAACAGCTATTAAATACCGCGAAATACTGTGGGATTTCCTTGTGGATCGGATCCGTCATCTGTCAAAAATAGATTCATTGTGGTTCATTAGCGAACCAAATCTGAAGAGCCGGATTCATTCCACAGTGGTCTGGACCAGGTGGGGATTAGAAAACTGACAAGTATAGGAACTATTTGCTGCGGAGGTCGGATTGCATCTGTAACGTACTGCATCCACAGTCATTGTAAATCCAGGGTAACTGTTCATATCATGTGTCTTTAATTAGAGCTCAGTTGCCAGATACTGTGAATCTAGAATTGCACGTGCTCCAATACAATGTGTGGATATTTGTCTCAACCTGATAACAAGCAGCAACAGTATCATAGTGGGGCAAGTGTGAAGGTGACACCTACTGGCCAGGAGGTAACAAGGCTGTTTCTGTCACCTTTAATTAAGACAATAGACAGGTGGACTTTGTGATAAATCAGGAGCCCTAGGAATGAGAGAATTTGATGCCGATCAGGGGCCCTAAAGAGAGGGAAGTTTGTTACAAGAGACTTTTCCCCCCGGTGGGGTCAGGGGAAGAGTGTGCAAAGGGTTAACTCTGCACATTTAGGGTGGGTCTGACAGAATCTAACTAAATCTGCCTGACCAACTCATTCACCTTTTTTTTTTAAAACCACTTTAATCACTTTCAGATGACCAAATATTGAAGCTGGAATGCCTTCAAGGGCCTCTACTGTCTGGATGTATGTGAATGTTAGTGGAACAGTGCACAGGGCTGGGCAGCAGGGCGATATGATATGTCAATCCCAGACATTACAAAGGGATTGTAGGATTGCGTTTCCAAATCCCTTCTCCTGTCCTTGTGGCTTGTTCGCTTACAGCAACACACAGCTGTGGACTGTGAGCCACTGCCATTGCTCTCTGTAACTCCCTGGCACAGAACTATTCGATCCAGACTGTAAGACGTGAGGTACGCCTACATCCACTCTGTGGCTCTGGTATTTCCTCCTCAAAGGGACATGTCTATTTCTGCCAGCTTCTACCAGTCAAAACAGCTTTTGGTTCCAGCTCGTGTGGAGTGGTTTTTTTTTTTTCTGTTGCAAAATACTGGCAAGACCAAGGCATAAGATCTACTGTATACTCACACGCTGCTCAGTACTGCTGTTCTTTTGGAATGAAATAACCTGAGAGCATCACTTTGTGTGTTAAGCTCAAAACACTAAGAAGCTTGAATTGCGTCAAGTGACAAAGGAAACCTACAAACGAGTTCTTGAAAGAACCAAAATAAAGGTAATAAGTAACTTAGGCAAACATCTTATTTATGACCTGTTACTCCACTTTTTAATCATAAATTTGCAACTTTTTTGCTTTCAAATTTCAACTTTTTTCTTTTACACTTTCTAAAATTTTCCCATAAGATTTACATTTTTCTGTAAATTTGTAGCTTTTTTCTTGTAATTTTTCAGTTTTTCCTGTATTTTTTTACTTTTTCCTGTAAATGTGCAATTTTTTCATGTAAATTTGCAACTTTCATTTTTTCTTGTAAATTTGTCACTTCCTCCTGTAAATTTAAGTTTTTTTTCATAAATTTTCAAAATCTTTTCTTGCAACGTTTTGCCTCTAAATTTTGAACTTTTCTCCTAAATTTTTGAGCTTTTTTCTTTTGAATTTTCTACTTTTTTCAAAAGTTGTCAAATACTTTTCTTGTAGCTTTTCAACATTTTTCCTGTAAATTTCCTTCTTGTAATTTTGCAACTTTTCCCTTTAAATTCTCAACCCTTTTCTCATATATTTGCAACTTTTTCCCTTGTAAATTTACAGCTTTTTTTTTTCTTGCAAATTGTCAACTTTCCTTGTAAATTTGCAATGTTCATCTATAGCAGGGGGCACCAACTAAAACTGCAAAAGGTCGGATAAGTCGGTCCTCCTCCACAGCTGAGGTCCGAACTAAGTGTGGGAGTCATGATTCGATTATGATTCAGAACTCCGACTTGATTCTAAAACCATCTTGATGCATTTTTTTTTTTCTGTTCACGATTTTCCCCTCCCACTGTGTGACAACTTCTCCCTTTTAAAGCGAAGTATTTGCAATGACATACGAGGGGGGGGGGGGGCTGAAAAGTTCATAGTGGTCAAATTTGAAGAAATGTGGTTTATTTTTCAACCGCAGGGATCCAAGCACTGCAACACTGATGGAAGACGTGTGTGGACTGAAGGGGAGACTATGCTGAAAAATGAACCACATTTGGTCAAATTTAACCACTATGAATTTTTTAGCCTATTAACTTTTCAGCCCCCCCTTCCCATATGAATTTATTTCCAACATCTTTCATTAAAACAAATGGAAGAGAAATCTGCCACATGGACATATTTATCTCAAAATGTGCTTTTAAGAACTTTCATCCTTTCATGGACATTCTTTCAGAAGACCACAGCTGTCTCCACACAGGCCAGTATCATTTAACTTGCTTTCACACATTATTTTTTTAAGCTCATGTGTCACGTTCTGAGCGCAGGGGGATTCCACCGGGCTCTGGTTGTTTGCCTTTTTTTCCTCATATTTGTACGGTGCTGTCATTTTGAGTCGTCATTTATTCCATATTGTTTCTCAGTATGATTTATTTTCCCGTTTATGTTTATTGTGGTTTGTTTGTTACATTTTTTGAGGTTATTGGTCTTAATTCCCTGTCATCTTATTATATTGATATTCTCTGGTGTTCTCTCTATCTCGGGGTTGACAGCTGTCAGTGGCTTTCTGGGGTTTTGCTCTGCATGGGCGTGGCCCTGTCAGCTGCCAGGCCCAACTGATCCCTTCTCTCTCATTATTCCCAGCTGGTCTAGATTGTCTCTTTGTTTTCTCCTGTCCGCTCAAGTTTACCACACCTGTTGCCACTTATTTTAGTTGGTTGTAGCCTTATTTAAGGGGCTTTGTGCCATTGCTGGGCGCAACACCCTACTATCAAGTATCTTCTACACAAGTAAGTGTCTTCGTAACTTCTCCTGTCTTTTTTTCTCCTAGCGTGCACTCCATGGCTAGTAATTCCAGGTTTAGCCAAGGAACCCCCTCACCTTAGCTTTTGCTATTTTGGCTTATCTGTGTCTCTGATTTTTGCCAGTTTTGGTTTTGTATTATTTGTTCTTTTGTGCATTTTTCCTAGCGTGTGCTCCACAGCTAGTATTTCCAGGTTAGCCGGCGAACCCCCTTGCCTTAGCCTTCGCTATTTTTGGCTACCTGTGTCTCTGTTTTCTGCCAGTTTTTGGTTTTGTATTGCTTGCTCTTTTGTGCATTTTTCCTAATAAATTTGCAAATTCACAGCTGGCACGTGGTGCCTTTTATTATGCCCTGAAGGGCATTTTCAGCTTTGTTTTCAGTTGCTTTTTAGCTCTATATTAATTTTTAAGCAAAAAAAAAAAAGAATTCTTTGCTCAATTTCAAACAAAACATGTCATATAAAATTTTATAATACAGGAGAACACAAAATGTATTTGATGCCAAATAAATAGGTCCAAAATTCTAAAATCTACAACTAAAATCATAAAAATGTTTTACAGAACACAAATTAAACTGCATTGTATTTAAAAAAAAAAGATTGATATCCATCCATCCATCCATCTTCTACCGCTTTTCCGGAGGTCCGGGTCGCGGAGGCAGCAGTTCAAGCAGAGAAGCCCAGACTTCCCTCTCCCCAGCCACCTGCTCCAGCTCTTCAGAGGGGATACCAAGGCGTTCCCAGACCAGCTGGGAGACATAGTCTCTCCACCGAGTCCTGGGTCTGCCCCGGGGTCTCCTCCCAGTGGGACGTACCTGAAACACCTCAAGTGGGAGGCGTCCAGGAGGCATCCTAATCAGATGCCCATACCACCTCAACTGACTCCTTTCAATGTGGAGGAGCAGCGGTTCTACTCTGAGCCTCTCCCGGATGACTGAGCTCCTCACCCTATCTCTGAGGGTGAGCCCAGCAATCCTACGGAGAAAGCTCATTTCAGCCGCTTGTATCCACGATCTCGTTCTTTCGGTCATTACCCAAAGCTCATGACCATAGGTGAGAGTAGGAACGTAGATTGACTGGTAAATCGACAGCTTTGTCTTAGAACTAAGCTCCCTCTTCACCACAACAGACCGGTACAACGTCCGCATCACTGCAGCTGCTGCTCCAATCCGTCTGTCGATCTCTCGCTCCATTTTCCCCTCACTCGTGAACAAGACCCCAAGATACTTAAACTCCTCCACTTGGGGCAGGAGCCTGTCCCCAACCCGGAGAGGACAATCCACCTTTTTCCGAATGAGGACCATGGACTCGGACTTGGAGGTGCTGATTCTCATCCCAGCCGCTTCACACTCAAACGGCAAACCGTCCCAGCAAGAGCTGTAGGTCATTGCTGGATGAAGCCAACAGGACAACATCATCTGCAAACAACAGAGATGAGATCCTGTGGTCACCAAGCATGACACCCTTCATTCCCTGGCTGCGCCTAGAAATCCTGTCCATAAAAATTATGAACAGGATCGGTGACAAAGGGCAGCCCTGGCGGAGTCCAACTCTCACTGGGAATGACTCCGACCAAGTGTTGGCAATACGAACCAAACTCTCACAACGGTCGTACAGAGACCGAATAGCTCGTAACAACAAGCCCGATACCCCATACTCCCGAAGCACCCCCCACAAAAATCCACGAGGGACGCGGTCAAATGCCTTCTCCAAGTCCACAAAACACATGTAAACTGGTTGGGCAAACTCCCACGAACCCTCAAGAATTCTCGAGAGGGTAAAGAGCTGGTCCGACGTGCCACGGCCAGGACGAAAACCACATTGCTCCTCCTGAATCCGAGGTTCGACCAACGGCCGGACTCTCCTCTCCAGTACCTTGGCCCCTCCAAGGGGCCAAGGTACCGCAGCGAACCGTGATTTTGCGACCCACTGCATATACTCTGGAGCGGTTGGAGCCACAGAATCTCTGCCAAGAGTGGCATTCATGGTTCAGCGGAGAGGGGGATCTGCAGCAGGAGAGTACCCAAGGGCTTGTGCCATAATCTTTCTGGGCAGTCACCGAAACAGCAGTACAGGAGTACCCCTCCTCATGGATCGTCACCCCTCCTCATGGATCGTCACCTTATCGTGGTGGGGGGGTTTGCGTGCCCCAGTGATCCCAGGAGCTATGTTGTCCGGGGGCAATTTGCCTCTGATAGGGTCTCCCAAGACAAACTGGTCCTGGGTGAAGGGCCAGACTAAGAACGATCCAACAGACTCTCATGATAAATTGTATATCAAGGATTCAGTGTACCCCGCCCGGTATGGGGTTACCGGGGCCCCACCCTGGAGCCAGGCCTGGGGGAGGGGCTCGAAGGCTAGCGTCTGGTGGCCGGGTTTCCACCCATGGGACCCGGCCGGGCTCAGCCCGAAGGAGTTACATGGGTCCGCCCTCCAGTGGGTCCACCACCTGCAGGAGGGATCATGGGGGTCCGGTGCTATGTGGATTAGGTGACGGTCAAAGGCGGAGACCTTGGCGGACTGATCCCAAGCCAAAGATTGATATCTAAAAAACAAAATTTCACAAAAAGTCTACCTCTATACAATACTTTCAGTGCAGGAAAACTGCAAAAAAAAAAAATGGACACAGAATATAGTACTACAGAATTCCTCAGACATTTTTTTTTTAAATCTCAAAGGTAAACTCTGTTACAGCATGGATGGAGCTATAACTCCATGGTTACAGGGAGAGGGGAGGTGCAACTTTTCATTTTCTTTAACATGCAGAGCTTTTACTGAGTTTTTCCATGATATCAGAGGCTACGAAAAGGGCCTCCATAACCAGCGACCTCACCTCTGCATCCCAGCATGGACTACTCTCAGCAGAACAGAGTTAGAAGTGTCCCAGTAAATACTCACAATTCCACAACAGTGCTTCTTTTTGTGGATACAGACCTGAAATGAAGCATGTCTGTCCGAGGTGGATGTCCTGGCTGTTGGCCTTGTGTGTGTGTGTGTGTGTGTGTGTGTGTGTGTGTGTGTGTGTGTGTGTGTGTGTGTGTGTGTCGCCCGCAGCGAACCGTGATTTTGCGACCCACTGCATATACTCTGGAGCGGTTGGAGCCACAGAATCTCTGCCAAGAGTGGCATTCATGGTTCAGCGGAGAGGGGGATCTGCAGCAGGAGAGTACCCAAGGGCTTGTGCCATAATCTTTCTGGGCAGTCACCGAAACAGCAGTTCAGTTCTGCTTTCAGTTCCCCACCAAAACAAAACAGTACCTTTTTTTCCAAATTGTATCAGAAGGCTTCAGGGTCCAGACGGACAACTTTCGGAGTCCGGATCTGAACGGGAGTCCACCAATTGGTGACCCCTGCTCTATTCTAAGGGCCTATAGGAGACGGATACCTAGGGACAATTTAGAATGACCAATTAACCCAACATGCATGTCTTTGAAATGTGGGAGGAAACTGGAGCTCACGGAGTACAGTAAACCCACGCAGCACAGGGAGAACATGCAAACTCCACACAGAAAGGTTCCTACCCCTGCCAGCCTGGGGATTCAAGCCTGGAACATTCTAGCTGTTAGGTAACAGATATCATATACCATTGTACCACACCGTGCTGTCCAAATCACCAATTTAGCATGAGGTACGTACAAACCTATAAATGTAAATTAGGTACAAATTTACAAGAATAAAGGTGCAAAGATATGATAAAAGATGCCAATTATAGATTACAAAAGTTGTGAATTACAATTTAATTACACAGAATAAATAAAATTTAGGCAGTGCGGTGTCAGAGTGGTTAGCACTGCGGCAGCACAGCAACTCACCCTTGGTCGGGAGATCCTGGGTTTGATCCCAGCCCCCAACCAACAGTGATTTGTGTGGAGGTTGCATGTTCTCCCCGTGTCTGTGTGGGTTTACTCTGGGATTTCTCCGGTTTCCTCCCACATGCCAAAAACATGCAAGTTAGGTTAATTGGCATCAAAGTGGGGATTCTAGATTGTCCTTAGGTACAGTATGAGTGTGAGAGTGAATGGTTGTCTGTCTCTCTGTGTTGGTCCTGTGATGGACTGGCGATCTGTCCAGGGTGTACCCTTCCTCTCGCCCAAAGATGTTGGGATAGGCTCCAGCCCCCCGCGACCCAAAAAGGATTAAGCGGAAGAAGATGGATGGATGGATGGAAAAATTTTAAAAATTAGAGTATTGCAAATTTTTGAGAAAAAACTTGCAAATTTATGGGAAAATTTTTGCAAATTTATAAGAAAATAGTTGCAAATGTATGGGAAAAAGATTAAAAATTACAGGGGAAAAAAAATCACATTTTTTTTTAAGAAAAAGTTGCCAATTTTTTGTCATGATCCTGGGGCACGGGTGGGCACCGTGCCCAGTTTCCTGTCTAGTTTAATGTTTCTGTCTGCTGTATTTGGTTCCTGTTGCATTCTTGTCTTTTTTTATCTGTAGTATTATTGTGTACATTTTGGGGTTCTGCTGTGTTTGTATCGTTATGGTTTCCGGTTTTGTTTTATTTTGACAGCGCCGTGCAGCTTCCGGCTGTCAGACTGGTCGGAGCTGCACACCTGTTATTCATTCTGTTATTTTCTCCACTCATGTATTCACACCTGTCACTGATTATGTACTGCATACAAGGGCATGGCAAACCTCTGTGGTTTGTCGTGTCCTTCTACCATGCATACCCGTCCTCAGGAGCTGAACTATTTGTCCTGAGTGTGTTGGGGTCCCGCTGTCAAGGAGAGTAGGAGAGCTCCATCCAGGTATGTTTTCCCTTTATTTCCAGCCGTGAGCCCTGCTGCCTCTGAGAGAGCTCCGGCTGGATTCCACCCCTGGCCAGGCGTTCCCTGGCTTCCGTCCCCCTGGACATCGAGCCCCGTTCTCCTCCAGCATTTGTCATTGTGTACTTGTTTGTTAACGCCTTGCACTCCATGATTTAGTTTTTGTATGTTGACGGTCTTGTCTGTTTTTATGTTAATAAATGTGCAAACTCACAGAGAACGTTTGGTGTCCTACTTTCACCCGTTTCATGGGCGATTCATGACATTTATGAGAAAAAAGTCACAAATTTATGAGAAAAAAATTAAAAACTTCCAGGAAAAGTTGCCAAGTTACATACCTGTCAAGTGATACGGTTTCGCCGTATTTTAATACGGGGAAAATGCAGTTTTAGCAAATACGGGCGTATTGCCATTTCTGTACGCCAAAAAGAAAAATATACAGCGAAAAAAAAAATTATTGAGAGAACCTAAAATCAACTGAACAGTAATTCGATGCCTGGCGACATTGAGCGCACCTAAGCAGTCTTTTTGTGATTTTCAAAATGGCTTCATGCAACGCGCCACCGGCGAAGAAAACAAAGCTTGAAGAAAAGGGAAATCGAGGGACTGGATGTCACCAAAAAGAATGGGAGAGTCCGAGCTTTGAGAAGGGAAAATACGCTCATCTGCATCAGATCGTACCTGACAGCCAGACCCACACTGCAGGTCGGCGCCTTTTTAGTCCTTCATGCTTCCTAGACACACTGGATATAAAGTATCAAACTTCAGCTTTCAGTAGATCAAACCCAATGAAGGTGATGATTTACAGTAGGTGAGAATAGGGAAACACCATCTTTGACTGACAGCGCTGTTCAGATTCAGCAGGGCATATGCTGCTCCATGAGAGCTATGGCACTAAAAAACAGGCTTTTCAATTTTATATAATTTAGCTAAAATATAGAAATGTTACACATTTATGAGGGCTGTTCATAAGAGATTTCCCCTGAGTCATCTTCCATGGACTGAGAAGACTCAACCTTGGCACATTTATTAGTCTTTCTCTGCATAGTTACCACCAAGGGTTACACATTTCTCCTATCGCTTTATGCAGCTGCGGAGACCTCACCTGTAGAAGTCTGCAGGCTGTGCCAGAAGCCACAACTTGACCATGGAAATCAGCATTTCATTGTCTTGGAAGGGCTTGCCCTTCAAAAATGACTTCATTGTTGAAAAAAGGTGGAAGTCAATGGTGTAAGGTAGGGAGGGGAAGTGGGGTGAGGAAGGATTAAATAGCCACAGGACTGTGCTTCCTCTGGGCAACGTGCAAGTTGTGAACCCGGCATTATCTTGCAGGAAGCGGACACCTTTGGTCAGCATGATGATTGCTTTTGATGACCTTCTGCAATTTCTGCAGCAGTGAAGTGTAGTAAGTCCCGGTAATTATGGCCCCGCTTCCCCCAGCTCCTCAAAGTGTACTCAGCACTGCTTTGCCTTCCTCACAACAATGCTGATAGTGAGAGGGCTTTCAGCATGGTCAGGAAAATTCACACCGACTTCAGAAAAAGTATGCTCCCAGAAACTCTGACTTCTTTCATGCAAGTGAAAATGAATTGTGACACTCCATGCTTCAAGGTCAAGCCTTCAAAAGAAATGCTAGAGTCAGCAAAGGCTGCTACTTGGAACTATAACAAGCAGCATCAGTGAACATTTTCTTGTTTCAAGTTCATCCAAGTGCATTAGTGTAACAAAGCTGACAATTAAAAACTCTTTAATTCCAAGTGTAAATATCTAGCTGACAATTAAGAACTATATTCAGAACTATTCTTATTATGTACTTTCAAATTAAGCAATCTACCTTGTGCTAATGTAAATTTGAAAAATATTGTTTTTTTAATTTATTTTAATTTATTTATTATTAATATTATCATTTTATTTATTTATTTATTTATTTTTTATTTATTTATTTTGTGCTACCTGGCTTATTATTTCACATTACCAAAAAGTTATGGCTCAAGATTGTGTCCATATAAGTGTACATTTGAATAAATATGTTTGAAATAGTTCATGTTGCAGTTGTTGTTGTTTGTCTGGTTTTTGTTTGGGTTTTTTTGCTTCAGTTTTTTTTTCATCTGCTGATAAATACAGTTTTTAAGTACTCAGTACAGGTGTGAAAGCCCCCCCAATAAGCCCCCCCCATCTACAGAAGTTCTCTGATGACTCTGCGATCGTTGGTCTCATCTCCAGCGGAGATGAAGCTGAGTACAGAGGGCTTATCCAGGACTTTGTGGACTGGTGCCATCGGAACTGCCTCCAGATCAACGCGAGGAAAACTAAGGAGCTGGTGGTGGACTGCCGCAGGCATGGGCAGCCCCTCACAGCACCAGTAAATATACAGGGAACAGACATCGAGATGGTGACATCCTATAAGTACCTGGGTATTCATCTGAACAATAAACTAGACTGGTCACACAATACTGACGCACTCTACAAGAAGGGACAGCGCAGGCTGTTCCTGCTGAGGAGACTCAGGTCTTTTGGTGTACAAGGGGCGCTGCTGAAGTCATTCTATGACACGGTGGTGGCATCAGCCATCACTTTTGGAGTGGTCTGCTGGGGCAGTGGCATTACTGCAGCCGATAGGAAGAGACTGAACAAACTGATTAAGAAAGCTAGCTCTGTCCTGGGGCAACGCCTTGATCCGATGGAGGAGATAGGAGAGAGAAGGACGGTGGCTAAACTGTCATCTCTGCTGGAGTCCGAGTTCCACCCTATGCAGGACATACTGGATGCACTGAGGAGCTCATTTAGCAGCAGACTACATCATCCCAGGTGCACAACCGAGAGGTTTCGTAGGTCCTTCCTACCAACGGCTGTCAGACTGTACAACCTAAGCAGGGCTGCTCGCAGAGATAGCAAAAAGACGTAACAAACTAATAGTTTTTTTTGAATGCAAAAGATGCAATAGACTTACACAATGGTCCTCTCCGGCATACAACTAGGAACATACCGGTCGCTATGGAGGGTGAGAATATGTATGGGCACATAATCATACCATGTAGGATAACTAAATAGACGGTTATGCTGTTTCATCCCACCTAGCAACAATGCTCTGCACTGTGTGTGTTTATATATTTACATATTTATTCCATCTAGCTACAATGCTCAGCACTGGGTGTGTTTATATTTATATATCTATATATTTATTCCATCTAGCTACAATGCTCCGCACTGTGTTTTTATATATCTACATATTATTCCATCTAGCTACATTGCTCCGCACTGTGTGTTTATATACTTGCATATTTATTCCACCTAGCTGCAATGCTCCGTACTGTGGGTGTTTATATATTTACATATTTATTCCATCTAGCTACAATGCTCTGCACTGTGTGTTCATATATTCATATATTTATTCCATCCAGCTACAATGCTCTGCACTGTGTGTCTGTGTGTGTATATATATATTTTATAGTAATATGTACATATGTATATTAGCTGCTCTTGCTTGCTTGTTTTTTTCTTGCCTTCTGATTGTTGCTCTGAGTGTTGCTATCCCTGTGCTGTTGCAATCCTGGAATTTCCCCGTTGTGGGACTAATAAAGGCTTATCTTATCTTATCTTATCTTATCTTATAAGGGAGGCATGAGGTATGCCTTGACAGGTATGAAGTTGCAAGTTACAAGAAAAAAGTTGCAAATTTATGAGAAACAAGTCATAAATTTTTAAGAAAAACGTTTCAAGTTTATGAGAAAAAAGTCTCAAATTTTTGAGAAAAAATTTGTAAATTCTGCACAAGATTTTTGTTTTGTTTTGTTTTTGCATTTCTGCTGAGAATTGGTATTTCAAAGTATTTTTATTCAGTTCTGTAATATGATATAGAAAGGTTTATGATGATTTTTTTTTGAGGGGGGGCAGTTCTCCCTTTTTTGCAGGTTGCTGAGGGCAATGCCCCCCCTCCCCCCAGGTCCCCCTTGATTTACACCTATGAATGGGATGGGGATGATGGAAGGTTAACAAGGGGGATGATTTGAGGTCATTTTGCTAACAAGGGGGACACCCCCCCATCACCTACTGATTAAAGGTATATATTCTTGACATAAATATCAAAAAACAAGATGGGTTTTGATACAATCAAACTACAAACTGAGAGCAGAAACCTTGTCCTCAAAACATTGATACCCCTGATGATATTCTTCAGAGGAATGAACATGACTGACTGCTCATCTAGCTGCAGTTTTCACTAAGCCCTCCCAGCACCTCTAGTGTCGTACATAGTGACACACTCTTCCTGTTGGATTCTCTCTTCTTTGCTGTAGTTATTTGCATTCCTGTGGCTTGACCAACATTTCCTGCTACAGAGAAGCACTGCTGCAGCCTTCCATCCGCCAACTGCTTCCCTGTATAATTACATTATTGTAAGGAATCACTGCTACTGCAATCCTAAAATATGAATAGCTTGTTGTTCATTAATGTTAGCATGCCACTGCTCTAGGCCGTCCATCTGCTAAACACAGCTGGTGCCATTTATGCTAAAACATGAGAATCGACTTACTCACTTCGCATCAAACCTGCAGCCAGGGCACGGAAATTTTTTTTTTTTTTTTTTTTAATCAAAGCAACCTTTTTCACTTCAACCAGGGACAAGACTTGTCCTCCCAAGGAGCAGAGAGAGAGCAACGCTGCTTGTATGAGTACACATGATGCTAAGGACGAGCACCTATCATTAATGAGGAGGTAGCGGTGATGCTGGTTGCTGATAGTACAGGTAAAAAACAAAAAAATTTTTTACCATTTTTTCTAATTGCAAGATTTGCAGAGGACAAGGCTCACAACGTTAAATTTAAATATGATCAACTGTGTTCCCCAGGCATGCACACAGTATCTGCCACTTGAGCAGATGACATTACATGAGATTAAATTTCATTTGTTTGTTTGTTTGCTTTATTAAGATCCCTATTAGCACTTGTATAAAACATTGGCTATTCTTCCTGGGGTCTAACGTATAAATTCTCCCTTGTGTCTACCTTGTACAGATGAGGGAGCACAATAGATGCCTCTGTAAAATGGACCAGTCAGCAGACCACGAACAGGACCCAGCTGGCAAATGTGGGCAAGTCAGTCCCTCCAGGATTTCATGGGATGTTTTTATGATTGTTGCCGCCCAACCAGCCTGAATTTGCAGGAGCTCTTATAAAAAGTTGCGATAAAAGTTGTGATGTTTTGAGAGGGGTTTTTTTTTGCACTAAAAGTTGTGGGAAGAATTACAAATGTTAAAGCAGATGCTTTTTTCATAGTTTACTGCAATGATATTCTATATAACAAAACAAGCAAACCACGGGATTGTCAAAAATTTCCTATTAAACAGTGATTTGTAAATTAAGCAGAAACTTCTGCTATACAGAAAAATTCTTGTGCAACAGCAAATACAGACTTGAACACAGTTAAGTGAGAATGAAGTAGCTACTCATAAATTTGTCATAAAAATGACCAACACTGTAGGCTCCTCTTGCTGAGAACTTGAATAAAAGGATGAAAAAATAATTATCCATTACAACAGCTAAATTGTATTGAATGCTTGTTATAGAGTATAGATTTGGAAATTATGGCAGCAGCTTCATTTGAAAACTCCCTAACCGCAGCGGTCCCCACCAAATGGTACCAAGCACAGAGAAAAAAGAAATAATTTATTGTGTTGCTCTGTATTGTCTGTCGCAGTCTGTGTTTTTCTGAAAAAAATTACCAAATATTCTGTCTTTCCTACCTGTCTATCTTCGCGTCTTGACACACACCTGTCTCATCAGATACTCATCTTTCCTTTACCAGGAGTTTTACTGGGAGTAGGGGCTCTCCTTGGAGGGTTGCTAGGGGTGCGCATTGGTCTGTGTCCAGACCGGAGATTCATAGCATTAAAGCTCATTGACAAGATGTAGTAATGATTTTACCTCTAAAGATATATAAAATGTTACAACATGGCTGTAATGTTAGATTTGCTCAAATGATTGTGATTTTACAGCATCTCTCCTCACACGCGTTTATGCACCGGGGTGCTTTTTAGGCAAGCAGACGTTTTTCAACACAAACCCAGCACTTTGTACACGCGGTCCAGCCAGAGACGTGGGGAGATGTCTACCAGCAGGTAGGGGAAGCCGGATGAAGGGATCATGTGGGAAAACTCGCAGCTGAGGGTTTTTTAAAATCACACACTGTTTTTTGCTGATGTGTTCTATTAACACTCACTGTAAACATGGAAGTGAGCATGTTGCAGCGACGCATTGATTGGTTAGACTGAGCATTTGAGCGCCACTCAGGGACAAATTTGACTGGTGAAACTGGTGGAAGTTGACCAGGATTGGCCAAAATTGTGGGAAAGTTGCAGTGATTGGACAAAGTTGCAAGTTTGCTCAAAAGATGTGGCGATGGCCTAATTTCGTATGAGTTAGTGCGATCGCAATATTGTGAAATCCTGGACGGACTGGTAAGTGTGAAGAAACAACAGATCTTCCACGTGAATTGTTTTTTTTTTTTTTATAATAGACAAGAATCTACATTCAATTTGTTAAACTTCTTTGATTTTCTTCAGATTTAATTCCTGATGCCTGAATAATATCATCATTTGAAGACTTCTAAGGAAAATAATTTTCAGGTAGGATTTCAATAAGGCCTGAAAAAAAGTGTAGAGCAAAGAAAAAGTAGGGCCCCATTTCTGTATTTGCATTGGACCCCAAATGAGCTAAGTCCGACCCTGGGAAGATGGTGAGCATTTTGTAATTTTAAGCATTTTTTTATGTTATTTATCAGTGAAAATGTCAGCATGTCAACAACATAGCTGGATAATGGGCTGCCTTCTTGTAATGAACCCACCCACTTGAGGTGGTACTTGTGATGTTGTTCATTGGATAAATTATTGTGTGACATGGGTGGTGGCTCCACCTTTCCGGTTCCGCCATCACCCGGGGTATAAGAGGGCTGTGAGGAGGAGGGGCAGTCTCTTTGACCATCTCTCTGCCTGACGGGAGCTTCTGTGCTATCAGTTTGAGTCCAAAACAAAGTCGTGTTCAGTTCCACCTTCAGTCTCGACACTGACCCTCGTTTACCAACACAACATTTGACGACTAGGATTAAAGTATGGACGTGGGAATCGCTAATATTCGGCCATTTCTGGAGCTTCCCAGCGAGCCGCCAGTCCCTTGGGCGGGATGGTTTGCTGCATTCCAGAACTACTTGGTGGCTCTGAACCTTGGTGAACTGAAGAAGATGCGGGCTCAGGCAATATTGGTTCATAATTTGGGTATGGAAGGACAACGTATCCTTGCTACCTTGGGTGCTAGTGACAGCTTCGAGGACGCTGCTGAGCTAATGGCGCAACATTTTCGCACCCCTGTGAACATCATCGTCCAGAGGATTTAGTTTCGGCAGTGCCGCTGGTGGACCAGAGAGCCAGTACAACAGTATGTTGCGGACCCGCGGCAGCTGGCCAGGGACTGCCAGTTTGGAGCATTGGAAGAAGAGATGGTCCACGATTAGCTGGCGGAGCACACGCTTTGCTCGACGGCATGGTCGAGGCTCCTCACGCATTCCGGCAAACTGACATTAGCCATGGCTGTTGAGATAGCTCAGCAGTGTGAAGTGGCAGACAAACTGTCACATGACCTTGGTGAGAGAGCTACACTCCGCCAATTTGAATCACATTCAACGGCACAGGCTGTGGACCCGGACAGCAATGATAGCATGCAGGATAAGGAGGAGTACACTACCGCTGTGCAGATAAGGTCCGCCCTGGGATCGCCCAGATGTTTGGGTTGTGAGTCCACCAAGGACCGTTACAAGGCTAGAGAGTGTCCGGCAAGAGGAAAACGCTGCGGCAAGTGCGGACTTCTGCAACATTTTGCCGGAGCCTGTAATAGGTCTGAGCAAGGGGAAGGAAGACGCAAAGTGGACTCCCCCACCCCAACTCCCACAGTTATCCACACCGTCTCCCTGAGCACCGATGGTCATATATACTGTATGGTGAAATTGGACAGGGTGGAGGTGCCACTGCTGATTGACATGGACGTGGTGAGGTCCGTGTTGAATTGGCCCACCTTGAGGAGTTTCTTCCCATATTACCAAATAAGAGGCCATTCGGTGTTGCTGTGTGGGTATGGTGGAAAGAGGTTGGCCTCAGTGGGTTCGGTGAAACTGACGGCTCGGTACAAGTCGGCGGAGGTGTCCAGCCTTAAGTTTGTGGTGACCGCGAGAACATTATAAGCTGTGACCTTTTTTATGAACTGGGCTTCACCATCACCAGTGGTGTAGGAGAGGAGTGCTCGGGCTGTGGTTTGTGGGACCAGCCGGTTCCGCGAGTGGTGGATGATGCTGTATAGGACGAACCTTGGTCTAGTATCCTGGAAGATGAGCAGAACCAACCCCACCCAGGGCCATCGCAGGAGGGTTCTGGTGCCAGAGCCCAAGTAACCCTAGCTGAGGGAACTGGGCAGCACGGTGGGATGCCCGTGATGGCGGATGGAGCCGAATGGATGGCCCATTCTGCTTCTGGAGTTCGGCTGGGAGGTACCAAGAAGCAAGGGGCCACAACGGCTTCGCCGGCGGTAAAAATGAAAGTGAGCAGAGCAGGACCGGCTACATGGTAAAACGACGTGCCACACAGGGACATTAGAAGCCGAGTCGGGCTCCTTTGGGGGTCACTGATGTGGTCCAACAGAGAGGAGGCCCAGTTGAGAGAAGTTCTGGGCAAACATAAGCCACAGGATGACCAGGGGTGGCTGCAGGTGGTGGCTGTTCGGGAGGATGGCTACCTGCAGTTATCTGATGGCTCATGGCGGCATCCCATTGAGCTGTGACACGCCAAGCAGGAGAAGGAGGCATTTGAGCTGCGGTGCGGGCCATCCCTGGGTGTGAAGAGAAGAAGGCACACCGGAGAGGGACCGTCTGATGGTTTTCCGTGGGTGGTTCCTCTGCTGGGGCAGACTAATGTTTAGGGTGATGTGTTTATTGCATGGTGAATAATAATTTTGTTGTTTATTGGGTTTGTTACTGAGGGAATAACCTGTTTGTATATATGTTTGTTCTAATAATGGGATTGTTTTGTCTTTTGGTATTTATGTAGGAACACGGCAGTTTTAGTTTATTGGACAGTGTTTAGTTGAGACGGCAGAATAATCCGTCTAGCCGTGTGGGGGGTGGAACAGTAGTCCACCTGTTTCCCCCCTAGCCTTAGTTGTTTTGTGTGAGTGGTATAGGCCCTGATATATTTCTGTTTGGCTTTAGTGTGTGATTCGGGTTCTAAATTGGGGAGGGTCTTGATTGTATGTGTGTTTTGGACCTTTTTGAAGGGGGGAGGGGATGTGATGTTGTTCATGGGATGTATTATTGTGTGACACGGGTGGTGGCTCCACCTTTCCAGTTCCACTGCCACCCGGGGTATAGGAGGGCTGTGAGGAGGAGGAGCGGTCTCTTTGATCACCTCTCTGCCTGACGGGAACATCTGTGCTATCAGTGTGAGTCCACAATAAAGTCGTGTTCAGTTCCACCTTCAGTCTCGTCATTGACCCTCGTTTACTGACATAACAGTACTTAGTTGTAATGGAAAACCAGTCACACCCTGTCAAGCCGAGAAGAGTCGAGGCGAGTCGGGCTGAGTAGGTGCTAGTGGAAAAGGGGCTTTAGGCATGACAGTTCTTTTGTCCTCCATTTGTTTTAAATAGAACAGAATAGGCTTTAATGTCATTGTACAGTACAGTGAAATTGTGGGTGCTCCATCAGGCTACTGCGCAATCAAGTATGAGAGAAGGATTACATAAAATATGGTTACAGAACACACAATTAAACACACAACTGAAATGAAAATAATAATGGCCCAGGATATGTCTTCCAGGGAGAGCAGAGGGCCGCCGATAATTTTTTGGGCAGTGTTGATGACCCTCTGCACAGTCTTCCTGTTCTCAGCCGTGGAGCTGGCGTACAACATACCCAGACAGTAGGTGAGCACGCTCTCCACTGAGCAGTGGTAGAAGGCCAACAGCAGCTTCTGGTCCAGGTTGTTCTTTCTCAGGACATGGAAGTGCAGCCGCTGCTGGGCTTTCTTCACCAGGGCCTTGGTGTTGACAGTCCAGGAGAGGTCAGAGGAAATGTGTGCCCAGGAACCTGAAGGCGGGGACGCTGACATGGTGCAAACATGGTGGCCTAAAAGGAGTGCTCTCCCACCTAGAAGGACTAGAAGGACTACTGATGAAAGGCGAGCGACTAGTTATCCCTGTCACCATGCAAGAAGAGATGCTTTGTAAAATACATGAAGGTCACCGGGGCTCAGCAGTCTATATAGTCTAAAAGGCTTATCTTATCTTATCTTATCTTATATGTTGGCCAGGTCTGACAAAACAGATTAAACAGAAAGTTGAAACCTGTGGAATATGTGCAAGGATAACCCACAATGCACCAGAACCAATGATGAGGACACTGCTGCCAGTCAGGCCATGGCAGCAGGTGGCTGCAGATCTGTTCCAGTGGAATAAGGCAACATACCTTGTGGTGATTGACTACTTTTCACACTAACATTGAAGTAGTCAACCTCACCTCCACAACCACAGCCCATGTTATGATATGATACTTCTTTATTTTTGAACATATAAAATGATTTAAAAAAACAAACAAAATATTTATAACCAAAACAACAATGAATAAATAAATATATCAAAGACAGACAGCTTTGTCAAACATCATTTTAGCATGCTCAAAAAAGGAGTAGGCAAAAGTCATAAACTTATTAAAGCCTACCCCTTGATTGATAATCTATCATGAACGCCTCTATGAGGTGGAAGGGCAGACCCACTCGCTGAACGATAACTGTGACAATTTATTAGACAACAAACAAAAATTCCAAGAACTGTGCAACCCATACAAAGATATACACCAAGGCAAACACGAGGATAATTCTCCAGAGCAGAAGTTGCTCAGGAGGTAGACAGACAAACTTACTGAGATAGGAGTCAGAGAGAACATCAATACAGCTGCAGGGAAATGGAGAACAAACAGAACCTAAACAGATGGATAACGGGTAAATGGATAACGGGTGCAGGAGCTGAGCTGCAGGTGAACTTGATTACAAAGCTGCTCACAGCTGGTGGCAAACAGGCTGTGAACAGTGAGTGGGGGGTGACTGGAGAGAGAGGGGCAAAACAAAGACAGAAACCCAAACTAAACACATGAGCAGACACAAAAATAATAACAGAAATGCAAAACTAAATAATAAACTGTGTCTGAGCTCAGAGATGACAGAGCTCAGACACATGACATAATCAATAGATAACCAAAATTACAAAGCAAACAAAATATAATGACACTTCATAATTAATACAAAACCAACAAAAGTAACAAGGCAAATACAAAATATAATGTACTACACAAATAATTTTTAAATATCACCTTTACATTTATATTACATTTTCCTATAATTATAACCATTTATAATAAACACCAAGTAAATACATGGGTCATTTGAGTATTACTTGGAAAAAATACAATTAAAAAAATAATACAATAGCACAATATACAGACCCCTAATTTTTCTTATTCCCCATTTCTATGTACCGGGTAAATATTTTACATTTATCCATCATCCATCATCCATCATAGCAGTCTGTCGGGGGCAACAATGACTGTTTCATTTAGGTCTGATCAGATTCCGCCATGCAGCTCTGTCCTTCGCCCTCCTCTGCTAGGAACTCCTGGCCCTGTTAACCCAGGTGATGTCCGAGCTGCTATGAGTTATATTTATTTTTAAGCTGACTGATGGTTGAACATTTCTTTAAATCCACATCAAGTTTGCTCCAAATCTTCACTCCAATTAATATAATACTAAATCTTTTTAATGTCGTTCGAATTCTTTGAGTTTTCAGGTTTAAAGTTCCTCTTAAATCATACCTCCCATCTCTATCAGAAATCATTTTCTGTACCTTACCTCCGCCAAGGAGGTTATGTACAGTGGGGCAAAAAAGTATTTAGTCAGCCACCAATTGTGCAAGTTCTCCCGCTTAAAAGATGAGAGAGGTCTCCAATTTTCATCATTGGTATACCTCAACTATGAGAGACAAAATGAGAAAAAAAAAAATCCAGAAAATCACATTGTCTGATTTTTAAAGAATTTATTTGCAAATTATGGTGGAAAGTAAGTATTTGGTCACCTACAAACAAGCAAGATTTCTGGCTCTCACAGACCTGTAACTTCTTCTTTAAGAGGCTTCTCTGTCCTCCACTTGTTACCTGTATTAATGGCACCTGTTTGAACTCATTATCAGTATAAAAGACACCTGTCCACAACCTCAAACAGTCAGACTCCAAACTCCACTATGGCCAAGACCAAAGAGCTGTTAAAGGACACCAGAAACAAAACTGTAGACCTGCACCAGGCTGGGAAGACTGAATCTGCAATAGGTAAGCAGCTTGGTGTGACGAAATCAACTGTGGGAGCAATTATTAGAAAATGGAAGACATACAAGACCACTGATAATCTCCCTCGATCTGGGGCTCCACGCAAGATCTCACCCCGTGGGGTCAAAATGATCATGAGAACGGTGAGCAAAAATCCCAGAACCACACGGGGGGACCTAGTGAATGACCTGCAGAGAGCTGGGACCAAAGTAACAAAGGTTACCATCAGTAACACACTACGCCGCCAGGGACTCAAATCCTGCAGTGCCAGACGTGTCCCCCTGCTTAAGCCAGTACATGTCCAGGCCCGTCTGAAGTTTGCTAGAGAGCATTTGGATGATCCAGAAGAGGACTGGGAGAATGTCATATGGTCAGATGAAACCAAAATAGAACTTTTTGTTAAAAACTCATCTTGTCGTGTTTGGAGGAGAAAGAATGCTGAGTTGCATCCAAAGAACACCATACCTACTGTGAAGCATGGGGGTGGAAATGTCATGCTTTGGGGCTGTTTTTCTGCAAAGGGACCAGGACGACTGATCCGTGTAAAGGAAAGAATGAATGGGGCCATGTATCGTGAGATTTTGAGTGAAAACCTCCTTCCATCAGCAAGGGCATTGAAGATGAAACATGGCTGGGTCTTTCAGCATGACAATGATCCCAAACACACTGCCCGGGCAACGAAGGAGTGGCTTCGTAAGAAGCATTTCAAGGTCCTGGAGTGGCCTAGCCAGTCTCCAGATCTCAACCCCATAGACAATCTTTGGAGGGAGTTGAAAGTCCGTGTTGCCCAGCGACAGCCCCAAAACATCACTGTTCTAGAGGCGATCTGCATGGAGGAATGGGCCAAAATACTAGCAACAGTGTGTGAAAACCTTGTGAAGACTTACAGAAAATGTTTGAGCTCTGTCATTGCCAACAAAGGGTATATAACAAAGTATTGAGATGAACTTTTGTTGTTGACCAAATACTTATTTTCCACCATAATTTGCAAATAAATTCTTTAAAAATCAGACAATGTGATTTTCTGGATTTTTTTTCCCCATTTTGTCTCTCATAGTTGAGGTATACCTATGATGAAAATTGGAGACCTATCTCATCTTTTAAGTGGGAGAACTTGCACAGTTGGTGGCTGACTAAATAATTTTCTTATCCCATTGTAATTGGGGTGAATTGTCTGTGTGTTTGTTTGTCCGTCCGTCTGTTTGTCTGTCTTTTCGCAGGATTACGGAAAAACTGCTGGATGGATTTTGATGAAATTTTCATCAGAGGTAGCCCTTGGGCCAAAGATAAACTCATCAAATTTTGGTGATGATCTGAGAGTGCATACCTCCACCAAGAGCTTTGTTTGTATTTGTGCAGCAGGATTACACAAAAACTGCTGCATGGATTTGGATGAAATTTTAACCAGAGGTAGTTCTTGGGCTTGAGATGAACCCACAACATTTTGGTGATGGTCTGAGAACACATACCTCCACCAAGCTCTTATCTTCTTACACTGTGTTAACAAGAATACTCCAAAACTGCTGGAAGGATTTGGATGGAATTTTCCCCAGAGGTGGTCCTTGGGCTAGAGAGGAACCCATAACGTTTTGCTGATGATCCCAGAATGCATACATTCACCAAGACTCTTGTCTTCTCACAGTGTGTTAGCAAGAAAACTCCAAAACTTAACTGGATGGATTTGGATGACATTTTTTACCAGAGGTGGTCCTTGGCCTAGACTCAAGATTCAAAGATTCAATGATTCAAAGATTTTATTTGTCAATACTACTGTACGTACCGGACATACAGGAGAATTGAAATGCCATTTCTTTCTCTTCAGTGGTGTGCGCAATATAAAAAAAAAAGGAATAAAGCTGGAAAAATAACAACAGCAGTCTATGTACAGTAATGCTACCCATAATGCAAATAATGGCAAAAGATAAAACCCAGACATCCCGTAGTGCAAATAAAGATAAATAATAGTGTAGAGAGAATGATCAGGCGAGGCACCGAGCCGGATCAACACAGACTTTATTTCTCTCTAACAGAACAGGATCGCGAAAGAGCTCTCAGGCCACTGTGCATCTCATATATATATACCTTCACACACGCATTCACGCCATCAGTGTGTGAATGTGTGTGTGAATGGGTGGATTGCAGGATCTGTAAAGTACTTTGGTCATCAAGAGATGAGAGTAAAAGCGCTATATAAGTGAATGCCATTTACCATTTACTTTAATTATTTGCATAGTGGACCAGGGCTCCGACTTCATACCCATTACATAACAAAGCCTGTGCGGCGCATTAACATAACATTACGCTGATGCCGCACTTCACTCCTCTCCCGGTGGCCCAGCGTCTCCTCTTCTCCCCGGGGGGTGCCCAACCTTTGCTGTTCCGTCTGGACCCCCTGGCGACCTCTCATGGTCCATTACTCTCTGGGTGGAGAAGTCTAACACCTTGCTCCCCACACTGCCCTCCCGAATACCCAGAATGGGCCTTAACCCCCCGTTCCTTGGGCTTAAGCTAGTGTCCATAATGGCTGTAATGGGGGGTTGCCAGTCCCGTCGAACTGCCCCGCTGCTGGGGCGCACCAGGAGGCATGTCAGTCTGTGGTGGGGAAAGGGGAGGGGGAGAAAACACATCCTCTTCATGTGTGCCAGTCCCTGCTGAAGAATCACCAACTTGCAGAGCCCCCAACGGGGGACAGCCGCGCTGGGGAGCCCAGGCCAACACCACCTGCTTGTCTGCCAACTCAAAAGCAGGCTTTAGCCTGTCAATGCAAACGGTCTCGCTACGCCCCCCCCCCCCAAGTCTAACACGAAATGTTTCGCCCCAGGTTCCAACACTCTGAATGGCCCGTCGTATGGCGGATGCAGCGGGGTTCGGTACGCATCGTGCCTGACGAGAACAAAAGAGCCATTCTGCAAACTGTTTGGGACGAAGGCACGGGGAAAACAGTGGTGGGCCGGGCCTGGTACACTCCCCACCTCTGTGTTGCTTAGAGAATGCGTGGGCGGCTCAGCCTCGGGTGTGGGGTTGTCCGGTAAAAATTCCCCGGGGATCCGCAGCGGTTGGGAAAAAACGAGTTCTGCTGGGCAGGCTGCCAAATCCTCCTTCAGTGCAGAACGCAACCCTAAAAGAACCCAAGGGAGGCGGTCTACCCAATTTGCGTCCGTGAGTGAAGCCCTGAGCACTGCTTTAAGTGACCTGTGGAACCGCTCGCATAACCCGTTGGCCTGGGGGTTGTACGCGGTAGTGTGGTGAATGTTGACCCCCAGGCTCCAGGCCATCGCGGACCAGAGTTCCGAAACAAACTGTGGGCCTCTGTCGGACGTGATGTCCGAAGGAGATCCGAAAAATGCCACCCAAGCTGACAAAACAGCACGTGCCACTTCCGTAGACGTAGACCGGGGCGACCAATGCGTGCGAGAGGCAGTCTGCCACCACATTAAGTTTACCGGCAACGTGCCGAATGTCGGTCGTAAACTCTGAGATTGCGGCCAGCTGCCTTTGCTGTTGGGCTGACCACGGTTCCGAGACCTTGGCCATGGCGTATATCAGCGGCTTGTAGTCTACAAACGCGGCGAAGTCACGCCCCTCCAGCCAGAACTGGAAATGGCATGTCGCTAGGTGGAGAGCCAGCAACTCTCTGTCGAATGTGCTGTATTTGCGCTCGTTGTCATGTAAAGTTCTGCTGAAAAATGCGAGGGGCTGCCACGAACCTGCAACACACTGCTACACCACTGCCCCTATGGCCACGTCAGACGCATCCATAGTAAGCGCTATCCACGCAGACTGATCTGGGTGCGCTAGCAACGCGGCCTTTGCCAGCGCTGTTTTGGCGTTCGTAAAAGCCTGGCGCCGCTTGAGAGTCCAGTCAATGCTGTCTGCAGGTTTCTTTTTTTTAAGTGCGGCGTACAATGGCTGCATCAGCTGGGCTGCCCAGGGGAGGAAATGATTGTAAAAAATAACCATTCCCAAAAACTCCTGAAGTGCCCTCACCGTCTGTGGACGTGAAAAATCCGATACCGCACGCACCTTGCCCGGTAACGGGATTGCGCCCTCCGGCGAAATGCAGTGGCCCAAAAAATCAATCACGGCCACGCCAAACTGGCACTTCACCAGGTTGATTATCAAACCGTGCGCTTCCAGTCTCTAGAAAACCGTGTTGAGATGGGCGATGTGCTCATCCTCGGATGCACTGGCTACCATAATGTCATCCAGGTAGACAAAAACAAAGGGCAAATCGCGCAGCACTGCGTCTATCATCCTTTGGATGGACGGAGAGGAGCTGTAACACTATCTACCATACTATCAATAACAGAACGGGCAAGCTCTCCATAGCTTATCTCCATTGTGTTTCCACATGGCACAGAGGAAACAATCTGCTTAAAGGCCAAATGTCACGTAATTTTTTTTTCTAAATGACAACAAATTTAGATAAAATACACATAGCTTAAACCAAATATTCATACCGGAGACCATATCACCCACCTGTATTTACATAATTGCACAAAATACACCAGGTGAAGGCCCCACCTTGCTTGCTGGCTTGTGACAGCCAGTCCAGACCACGCCCATGTTTTTGACATCACCAGTTGTACCCTGGCTGCCCTGCCTATCCACATTCACACTTATCAACATTGGACAATCATGACGGAAAGTGACAGCGATTGTGAACAAATTAGTTTAGTTTTGTCTTTTTTTTTTTTGTCAGTGGTTCAGACAGTGACAGAGGCATAGAACCTTACAGGTTCAAGCCGTCCGAGACGGAATCAGATGCTTTGTCTGATGACAACAGTTCCAACGATGACCAGAGAGCAGAACCAGTGGAAAATGTCATTGAACTGGACATTAATCGCCTCCAGAATTGCGAAGCCGAAGGGGGTCTGTCCAGGGCGCCCCATAAATATTGATTTTCGGAAGCCATTATTATTACAGTGGAGGAGAGCCGCTGCTGTCAAGAAATTGACCAGATCAATATGAAAATGGAGGCGCATACCTGTCAAGTGAGACGTTTTCGACGTATTTTGGTGCCAAGCGCGGCTGTGGGGGACGGCGGAGTGGTTTGGGACACTTTTCTGGGAAATGTTTTAAATGTAGTTCGTGTTGTTATTGTCAAATATTTTAAGGAAAATACGGGGAAAATGCAATTTTAGCAAAAACGGGCGTATTGCCATTTCTGTACGCCCAAAAGAAAAAATATACTGGAAAAAAACTGAGTGTGTTGAGGAGCACTCCTGTGTGTGATCACTCACAGCTGGTGCTGTCAGATCGCTCAGCGGGAGCTATTCTCACTACTGTTCGAAGTGTGGAGTCAATCATTAGTTTAATTGTCTGGGCAGGCTGATCGCTCAGCTTGAGCTGTTCTCACTACAATGAGAAGTCATTAGGACAAGGGTTTAACACGTTCAGCTGTGCAGCGGTTGCGGAACAGACAGAGATCGCCTGACAAATACAGAATTCTGCTTTTTTTTTTATTTTGCGCTGGACGCTGAGTTGTGTTGTTATTGTCAAATATCCATGAATCCTTAAAATATTTGACAATAACAACACGAGTTGCATTTGGGGCATTTCCCAGAGAGGTGTGCCTTGTTGCTCCGCCGTTCCTTATAGCCGCTTTTTACGGTGTTGAAGTACGGCGAAAACGTCTCACTTGACAGGTATGAAAACATTTCCCAGAGAAGTGTCCCTTATTACCCAGCTGTCCCTGATAGTCCCGTTTTAAGGTATGGGTGAAATATCCAATTTTTTCTTTCTTGTTGCTCACTTCAACCTTCCAGTCTCCATATAAACAATCAATTGAAATACCCCAAGCATCAAACTAGGGTACAATCGATTTCGTCACTTCCGCCTTCTTCCCCAGGCGATTCCAGGGGCCGTGTCAGGCCAAGCGCGGCAGTTTTAAATTAACGAATATTCCGTTGTTACTGAAGCATATGCACCAAGACCCGAATGGATCGGTTCCCTTTTATATCTAGTTTCAAGATATTTAAAGTACCCTGTTACGTGACATTTGGCCTTTAAATTTGGTAACAGCATCATCTGAGAGGCATCTACTGTAGTAATATTTTTCTTTAGGAGCCAAATAGTCAGAAATAGTAAAATCAAAGATTAACAGACAATGGTCTGACAGTACAGGGTTATGAGGAGACACTTCCTGATTTTCTATTTCTATGCCATATGTCAGAACAAGGTCCAACATGTGGTGGAGATAATGGGTAGAATTTCCTACTTTCTGAAACAAAACAAAAACAAAAAAACCCCCATCGAGTCTAATATTGAATTAAATGCCATATTAAGACAATCACTATCTACATCCACACGTATATTAAAGTCCCCTGCTATAATTATTCTATCTGATTTCAGCACTAAATCAGTTAAGAATTCGGCAAATTCGAATAAAAACTCTGAGTAGGCTGAGGGAGGACTATAAACTATGGCAAATAAAATTGGGTTTAACCTAAAATTGCTGACATGCCCAATACTGAGGACCAGGCCCTCAAAGTAATTATAACATGCTTTTTGCTTTACATTAACTAGTAATTTGGAATGGTAAATTGTTGCTACTCCTCCTCCACGACCAGAACTTTTGGGATTTTGACAGTTTAAATAACCAGAGGGAGTTGATTCATTTAAACCAACATAATCCTCTTGCCCTATCCAAGTCTCTGTAAGGGATATTAAATCAATCTGCCGATCAGTTAACAGATCATGGACTAACAGAGACTTGGGAGTTAGAGACGTAATATTTAACAAACCACATTTAATTTTTAAATTATGAGGGGGAACAGAGGCCAAGTCATTAAATTTAGAGGCTTCATGTTTAATTTGAGTTTTACCAGTTTTTTGTTTAATCACTTTGGGATGCTTATACATTATATTTTTATTTACTTTGGAGGCAGCAGACAATGATTCTCTGATGGGGAAGACATGGGCTAAGTTTAGGGGTGGCGGATGAAGGGGAGCTGCAGAGAGGCGTGTAAGACTGCGACTCTGCTTCCTGGTCCCAACTCTGAGTTGTCAAGGTTTTTGAAATTTGGATAAAAATGATGCCAGATTGTTAGATAAAAGAGACACACCATCCAAAGTGGGATGGTCGACGTCTCATCTAATAAGACCAGGTTTTCCCCAAAATGAGTTCCAATTGTCTATGTAGCCCACATCGTTTGCAGGACACCACACAGACAGCCAGCGGTTGAAGGATGACACGTGGCTAAACATATCACCACTGGTCGGATTGGGGAGGGGCACTACAGAGGCCGACGTCATTTTGGCAAAGTTACACACCGATTCCACACTAAGTTTTGTGACTTCCGACTGCTAGAGTCAGATGTCATTAATGCCAGCGTGGATAACAATTGTGGAGTATTTACAGTTGCTTTTAGACAGCATTTTCAAATTTGACTCGATGTCGCCTGCTCTGGCCCCGGGAATGCATTTGACTATGGCTGCTGGAGTCTCTAGGTTCATGTTTCTGACTATAGAGTCACCAATGATCAGAGTTTTTTCCTCAGCGGGTGTGTTGCTGAGCAGGGAAAAGCGATTAGAAACATGAACAGGTTGGTGGTGAACCAGGGGCTTGTGACTATGCTTCCTTCTCACCGTCACCCACCCATTCTCTCCTGGCTGCTCAGGAGAGGTGGAAGCCGGGGAACTGCTAGCAGGCTCTATGCTAGGGTGCTCTGCTGCAGCTAAGGGGCGTCCGTCATTATTAACTGCTGCTGATGGTGTTTCAATGCAGCGGAGCTGGGATTCCAAATCACACAACCTCGCCTCGAGCGCCTCAGAAAGACAACATTTATTACATTAACCATTATCACTAAAAGAGGCAGAGGTGTAGCTAAACATCTGACACAGAGAGCACACCAGAAGAGAAGGGAAGGAGGGCTAGTAGCCATAGCTAGAGGCTAATCCAAAGCTAACACAGACACTGATGAAAGGTGAACAGAAGGCAAAAGAGGGTGATTAGGTGACACACACAGGTGCAAGAGGCTTGTTAAACAGAAGTGAGGGTGCTGGTAGATGGGAAAAAATCAATTAAAATACAATTAAAGGCAATAATCCTCAGGAGAGTGAGGAGAGCTAACCACAGAGCAAACCACAACAACAGCCAGCAACACAGGAAGTGACGATACGTTACCACAGGAATAAATATTTCTTATTATACCTAACTCAGTACTGTTTACCTGTTGAAATATATATTTAACGGCTAATACAACCCCATAACTACAGTATGGCACCTGGCGATCAAGTTTTGGCAGCTGATCACTTTTTGCCACAACACCACCACAGACTCAGTGCTGCTGGAGCAGGTACATCCCATGATGTCTCAACAGTCTCTCCGTGATTTTCACACAGATCAGAGCAATTTGTTACACAGGAAGCTAAATGTTTCTACAGACATTCTGAACTTCTGTAACCACTGAGCATTTAGTGAAGCTGAGGTGACATCAGTGAGAGGCTGTGTTGAACGCCCAGGCCCACGATTTGAAGCAGTAGTTTTGCCACAAGACAACCATCTGAAACACACACACAGTAAACATGTTTTAGTAGCTAACAGCGATAACTTGCCGACTAGTATACCAAGCTCTGACCCCTGCCTGCCTGTGGACCTTGAAAACTGCCTAGCGGACTGGAATTGGATATTCTTGGATTGTGCACTTCATCATCTCCCCAACTAATTCAACTTACCACTGTGTATCACCAATATCTTCACCCCTTTACCCCCAGCACCCAGGCCTGGCCAGCCTCTTCCCCTTTGCCCCTTACCGGCACCAAAAGGACTCCTTCCTGATGACCACCATTGGATCTGCTGTATTCACCGTTGCTTCCACCAGAAGAAGCCTGGTTGCCAGATCTTCACCACTATTACATAATTGCAATTTTGCTGTCAGTAAAGATCATTGTTACACATACCTTAAATGCTGTCCTCTGTGTCTGCTCCTGGGTCTGAGTATTACACCATGTCAGCACATGACCAGCATGCAGACCCAGCGAGCACGGACATGGCAGCAGTTTTAGCCCAGCTCGGTGTTCTGGAGCAGCGGGTAGAACAGCTTTCTTACCAGAACCAGGTAATGCTAAATCAAATGCTACAAATGTCTAGCCTCATCTCTCAGTTTGACCCAATGCTACAGGGGCTTGTGGCAGCTTCCTCCGTCATACCCCACCAATCGTTACCCCATCGAGGGCACTCTACTCTGGTATCCTTGCCTTCCTGTTATTCCGGAACGCTGGGGGAGGCAAGCGGTTTTCTTTTCCAGTGTCAACTAATGTTCTACCGAGTACCAGAGGATTTTCCTACTGACCAGAGCCGCATTTGCTTCATGGCGGGGCTCCTTGACAGGCATGCACTCACCTTTGCTCAGGCGTTAATCCAGGGGCTGGATTACCACCTGTTCACCTACCCCCTTTTCTCTGAGGAGTTCACTCAGGTTTTCAATCACACCGACTGGGAGGGTAACACTTCCATGAGGCTACTCAACCTCTGCCAGGAGCTAAACTCAGTGTCGGAGCACACAGTTTGTTTCCAGGCCTTAGCAGCCAAAGCTGGTTGGAAAGACACTGTGCTTAGGTCCACATTCACCTGGAGTCTTAGCCCTCGCCTTTGTGATGAGCTCACCCACCTATGGGAGGAACTGGAGTCATTAGATGCTCCCATTTCTTTAGTGATAAAACTGGACAACAGACTTTGCGAGCGCTCAGCAAAGCGGCGACACGCGTCTAAAGCTACTTCTAGCGTTCACAGCTCCTTGCCTTGCCGCCAGCCCCTGCCGGGAAATGAATCCTTGCAGCCCATGGCTATCAGGTGGTCGACGCTAACTCCGGCCAAAAACAGTGACGGTGCAATGAGAGCCTTTGCCTGTACTGTGGACAACCTAATCATGTTGTTAATCGCTGCCCAGAGAAATTAAATGGCTCATCCCTTCAGTCAGAATAGGGGGACTGATGGGCGGAATCAATTATCTCCCTATAAATCACCTAGTCCTACCCATGCATATAATGCTCCAATCTGCGGAGTTTGTTGGTTTAGCTCTAGTTGACTCAGGGGCCGAACAAAATTTTTATTTCCGAGAGTCTGGAAACAAAGTTCAAAATTCCCTGCACCCAGTTACACCAGCCCCAGAAACTTATTGCCCTGTCTGACCAACCCCACACTCAGGTCATTAAATGCACAGTCCCACCTTGCCTCTGGCAGTCCCACCACCTTGTCCTTACCTCTGGCAACCACCGGGAGGAGCTGTCCTTTTTTGTTCTCCCGGTCTCCACTTCCAATGTAGTTTTAGGATACCCTTGGTTATATCCCCACAATCTCATTATTGACTGGAGCCAGGCAGTCATATGCTCTTGGAGCACCTTTTGTATGTTCGCCTGCCTCCAGTCAGCGGCCTGCTTACCTTCCATTTCACTCCAGGCCCCAAACCCAGAGCCTCCAGACCTCTCTAAAGTCCCCCCAGTCTACGATGACCTAGCTTCCATTTTCTGTAAGGTCAAAGCTACGTCACTTCCCTCTTCACCGGCCCTATGATTGTGCCATAGAGCTCCAGCAGGGAGCAAAATTACCCTCGAGCCATCTATATAGCCTCTTGGGTCCTGAAAAGGAGGCCATGGAGAAGTACATAAAAGTGTCCTTAAGCAACGGCCTTATTTGTCACTCCTCATCAGCCCTGGGGGCAGAATTTTAATTTTTTGGGAAAAAGGATGGTTTGCTACACCCCTGTATCAACTTCTGGGAACTAAATAACATCACCATAAGAGACAAATACCCCTTCCCCTTATTAATTTGGCCTTCAACTAACTCCAAGAGTCAACTATTTTCACTAAACTCAACCTCAGGAACGCCTACCACCTAATCCGGATCAGTGAGAGCAACAAATGGAAAGTGGCTTTTTCCATGCACCGAGGTCAATTTGAATACTGCGTTATACCGTTCGGGCTCGCTAACACCCCTGCAATATTCTATCAGCTCATTAATGATGTAATACTACTGGACTTCCTGAATACATTTGTGTTCATCTACCACTTATCTTCTCCCGCTCAATGGAAGAGCATCAAATCCACGTCTGTCTAGTCCTTCAGTGCCTCCTTGAGAACCAATTGTATGGCAAGGCAGAGAAATGTGAGTTTCACACCATCATCACCACTTTTCTGGGCTATATAGTATCACCTGGGTGCACTGAACCTGATCCGGTAAAGGTTTGAGCTGTAACCAAATGGCCCACCCCATCCACCAGGAAGCAGTTACAACAGTTCTTGGGGTTCGCCAATTTCTACTGGTGTTTCAACTGGAATTACAGCTCTGTCACCCAATCACTCACCATCCTTACATCCACAAAAATCACCGTTCATTGGACCCAGGAGGCACAGGAAGCGTTCACCCTCCTTAAGGCCTGCTTCAGGCCGACCCCGAGCTCCAATTTATTGCTGAGGCAGATGCTTATAACACCAGGATGGGGGCGGTGCTTTTGCTGTGCTTGAAAGCCAATGGGAAGGTCCACCCATGCACATATTTCTTTTGGTGACTGTCCCCAGCCAAGAGAAATTACAACATCAGGGATTGAGAGCTGCTAGCCCTCAAATTGGCATTGGAGGAATGGCGTCATTGGCTAGAGGGGTCGGCCTTGCCCTTTCTTGTGTGGATGGACTACAAGAACCTCAAATACATTCACTCTGCCAAACGTCTTAACCCCCGCCAAGCCAGAAGGGCCCTGTTTTTCACCCAGTTTTGGTTCTCTCTCACCTACAAGCCAGGGTCGAAGAACACAAAGCCAGACGCTCTCTCCTACCAGTTCTCCACCCTTCCATCAACCATGATGGCAGAGGCCATCATCTCGAAGGGGGTCATCCTGGGGGCCCTCACCTGGGATATAGAACAACATATCCGGGTGGCGCAGCACACTGAGCCCAACCTGGGGGCTCCACCGGGCTGGCTATTCATCCCCACAGCAGTCAAGGGTGATGTCCTCCACTGGCTTCACACCACAAAACTCTCCTGCCACCCAGGGATAGCACGCACCTTGTCCTCTCTCCAATGCTATTTCTGGTGGCCTGCAATGTAGAGGAACATCTGGGAGTATGTCAAGGCCTGTCCCCAGTGCTCCAAAGGGAAGATCCCTACTGCCCCACTTGAAGGACTTCTTCAGCCCCTCCTTATTCTGAGCTGCCCGTAGTCTAACACAGCGCTGGACCTCGGAACCAGGCTGCCCCCTCCAACAGGCACACCATCATCCTGACTGTCATTGACAGGTTCTCCAAGGCAGCACACTTCATCCCCTTGAAGAAGTTACGATCGGCCTTGGAGACAGCATCGTGTCGGTGCATGTGGTCAGATTGCATGGCATCCCCACGGACATTGCTTCTGACCGTGGTCCCCAGTTCATTTTGAAGGTCTGGCAAGCCTTCTGCAAGGCCATCTGGGCTGTGATTAGTCTCTCCTCTGGCTACCACCCCCAGAGCAATGGCCAGAGTGAGAGGGCAAACCAAGAGATGGAAGCGATGCTCTGGTGTGTCACAGCATCCAGCCCATCCTCCTGGAGCTCTCCCACCTTCAATGGGTTGAGTATGCCAATAACTCTGCCACAGCCACCGCCACTGGAGTCTCCCCCTTTGAGGCATCCCTGGGCTACCACCCGCCACTCCTCCCCATCGCTGAAGAGAAGGCAGCAGTCCCATCAGTGGAAGCCCACATTGCCAGATGCAGTTGCTTTTGGAGGGAGACAAAAGCAGCCTTGCTTCAAGCAGCAGGGGAGAACTCCAGGTGGGCTAACAGGAGGAGGTGCTCCGCTCCTGTGTACCGGATCATCCAGAAGGTCTGGCTTTCAACTTGAAACTTCCCCCTGAAGGTCGAATCTCGGAAGCCCCCCCCCCCCCCCCCCCCGGTTTGTTGGTCCATTCACCATCACAGCAATAATCAACCCCTCCTCGGTGAGACTGGACCTATCTACCTCTCTATGGGTGCACCATACATTCCACATATTTAACATCAAACCAGTTTTCTCCAGTTCCCTATGCCCACCATCTAAACCACCACTGCCCTGAAGATGGTTGATAGAGGACTGGTTTATGCGGTCACCCAGATTCTGGATGCTTGCTGCAGAGGGCACGACACCCAATTCCTGTTAGATTGGAAAGGGTATGGTGCCGTAGAGAGGTCCTGGATCCCCAAGTTCTTTATCATGGATGACTCCCTCATCAGAGATTTCTATTGTCGACACCCAGATAAGCCACTAATGATGCCAGGAAGCATCCCTTGAGAAGGGGGTACTGTAAGGGTTCCTTTCTGATCTGCCTGCCTGCCTCCCTCGCTCCCCGCTGATTGTGCTCCTCTCCCTGCAGGTGCAAGCACCACCTGCCGCCAATCAATGGGACTTTATAAACAGGACGCTCTCCCATTACTCTGCCTGGTTGCGTCTGATCAACAATCTGCCTGTATCCTGGGAAAAGGATTCAAACCTGAATTCAAACCTGATTAATCTTGTGCCTTGTTTTGCCGTGAACTGACCCCTGCCTGTTTCTAGACCCTGTGCCTGCCTGCTGAATTGGAATTGTCTGCCTGTTCTGATTTAGCCTGCCAAACTCTGACCCCTGCCTGCCTGTGGACTTTGAAAACTGCCTTGAAAACTGGAATTGGATATTCTTGGATTGTGCACTTCATCACCTCCCCAAGTAAGTTGACTTACCACTGTGTATCACCAGTGTCTTCACCCCCTTTTTCCCCAGCACCCAGGCCTGGCCAGCCTCTCCCCCTTTGCCCCTCAGCTGCACCAAAAGGACTCCTTCCCTGACAACCACCATTATCGGATCTGCTGTATTCACCGCTGCTTCCACCAGAAGAAACCTGGTTCCCAGATCCTTACCACTATTACATAGCTGCAATTTTATTGTCAATAAAGATCATTGTTACACATACCTTAAACGTTGCCCTCCATGTCTGCTCCTGGGTCTGAGTGTTACACCATGTCACTGTGTATACTGCATCGGTTCCTTAAATAACAAAATGACCTTCAACCAATCAAAAGCGTGCCACCTAGTGGCTAGAAGTAATAACAAAAAATAATCAACTCAAAATGGCTTCTACACATAGTTTTTTTTGTAACTTTGATTTTTATTCATTTTTCATCATACTTATTACATTCAGATCACAGTCTATATTTAGAAAAAAGGAGATAGAGAAAGAAAGAAAAAAAAAGAAAAAAAAAGAAAAAAAAAGAAAAAAAAGGGGGGGTGCGGCGGATGGTATAATAAGGCAGCGAAGTGGAGGTTTTATATAGGTTTATTGTCATACCGCCGTCACAGGAACTCCACTCCAGCCCTTGTGCAAGCAGGCTGGAGTGGGGTCCTCAGGCTCTCAGCAAAGAGACACAGGATGTGTGTGTCAGCAGCAGTAGTCAAAGAGTGAGAGAGAGATTTACAGAATAATGCAGCCTATATACCCAACTACAGACAATACATGAAAGGCATTCACAGCAGTAGGTATGGGCATTTGCATTTGAGAGACACACATAACAATAAGAAGATTGCTAGCCAGGATTCGCCTCTGCTCCAGAACTGCAGGACAAAAGAGGTTACAAGGCACATCTACATATTGTTATCAGTGTATAGACACAGTAAGGACAGGAAGCATGAACACAATGCATGAATGGCACATTAACATCACAGTAGTGAGCCGGAAAAAGCCAGGAGAAGCGGGCTGTCTGTAGACATTAATACACACATTGCTGTGCCTGTCCAGTCTGTTGTGGGGGTTCCCCACAGGGGGAACAAATGTTGGAGCATCAAGTTTTAAGTTTCCATCTCTTAATTCTTCTGGTTTTTCCAGTGTCTTTGGTTATTCTTTCAATTTCTGTCTCGTTGTTGCACTTTGTAGTGTGTCCATTTCCGCCATTTTTTTCATATAGTCCTTCTTGCATTCTTTGTCGATATGTTAGTTTTTCCATCAAACGTATATCCTCAACAATGTCTGTCCATTGCTCTTGGTCAGGAAGAACTTCTGATTGCCATTTTCTTGTGATTGTTTTTTTTGCATGCAATCAGCAAGATTTTAACTAGATATCTGTCCTCAGCCTGTATTACATTGTCTCTTTTAAGATCATATAAATACATCAAGTTACAGTTCATTGGTATATTATATCCTAATATCCTCTGTATTGTCACATGTATAGATTTCCAGAATGATGAGATTTTGCAGCATTTCCAAAACATATGTGAGTGGTCTGCATTTTGAGCCCCACAGCCCCTCCAGCATAAAGATTGGGTATTTGTATATTTTCTTTGAATCTGTGGTGTAATGAAAAAACGAATCAGGTTTTTCCATCCAAATTCCCTCCATGTCCTTGAACTTGTTGATGTGTGTTGTGTTTTCCATATTTCCTGCCAGCTTTCTTCTGTTATGTTTAAATTTAGCTCTTTCTCCCATTTCTCCTTTATATAGTTACTTGAATGTTTGTTTGCCATAAGTTTCTGATATAGCTTTGAAATAATTCTTATTTTATTTCCTGAATATGAGCTTAAAATGAGTTGTATAATCTCGCTCACATCTGTGTGGAGGTTATGTCTAATCTTCCTCATATAATAATCTCTCATCTGCAAATATCTGAAGAATTTCAATTTTTCTAGTTTAAATTTTCTTCTGATGTTTACAAAACTCCCGAAATCTTTTTTTTCCGATATTGCCCCATGCTGTGATTCCCTTGTTCACCAGACTTTTGTATCCCCTATCTTGCTTTGCCGGTTCAAACTGACTGTCAAATGCTACCCATTTCAATAGTTTTATGTCCTCCTTTATGTTATACTTTTGTACTATTTTATACCACAGTTCCAAAGTAAATTTAGTGATTGGGTCTATTTGTTTGATTTGCTTATATGCATCCTTATCTCCTATTATGCTTTGTACTGGGAGTCCCTCAATTTCCTTTTCTATTTCTTTCCATTTTGCCTCATATCCTCCGTCGCACCAACATATGATATATCTTATTTGTGCTGAGTAGTAATATTCCTTTAGACTCGGTAGGCCCATGCCACCTTTCTCTTTTGGTAACTGGAGAGTTTTATATTTCACTCTCGGCTTTTTACCTCCCCAAACAAATCTCGATATCATCCTGTCCCACTTTGAGAACTGGGCATCAGGAATCTCTGTTGGTAGAGCCTGGAAGAGGTAAAGCAGTCTAGGTTGTATGCTGATTTTGACTGTCTTAATTTTTGAGTTCAGATCCATATTTAAGATTGACCATCTATCAATATCCTTTTTTATTTCTTGATCCAACCTATCATAGTTTGCTTTATAGATTTTGCTTAGATCTTTAGGTATGCTCACGCCAAGGTATTTTATTTCTTTTTGTTTCCAGTTTAGTTTGATCTTATCAGTTATCTGGTTTAAAGGGTTATAGTGGAATGTCAGTATTTGTGTTTTTGTTATGTTTATCTTGTATCCTGATAATTTTCCAAAATTTTCTATCAGGTCCATCATTTCCATTATTGATTCATCTGGTTGTTCAAGGTAAACTATAATATCGTCTGCAACTAGCCCAATCTTGTGTTCCGCTCTCTTTATTGTTACACCTTTTAATTTCTTATTTTGTCGTATCGCTTGAGCCAGTGGCTCTATGAACAGAGCAAACAAGGTGGGCGATAGGCAGCATCCCTGCCTAGTTGATCTTTGTATATTTACTTTGTCTGTTAAGCTACCGTTTATCTTGATTCTTGCCACAGGTTTTTGATACAGTGTCTTTATGCATTGTACTGATTTTTCGTTAAATCCAAAGCGTTCCAGCACATTATATAGGAACATCCAATTAACCCCATCAAATGCTTTTTCTGCATCTAAACTCATTATTACTGCACTTTTCTTTTCTTTATGTATTTGATTAATTATATGTATTGTTCTCCTGATATTATCATGTGTTTGGCGTCCCTCTATGAAACCAGTTTGATCATCCTCTATCACTTCCGTCAAGAATGTCTTTATTCGTTTACATATAATTGTTGTATATATTTTATAATCCACATTTAATAAAGAGATTGGCCTATAGTTTCCACATTGTTCCTTATCTTTCCCTGGCTTTAAAATAACTGAAATAATGGCTTCGTTCCATGATGGAGGTATTTTGTTGTTGTTTAATGTCCAATTAAATGACTTTAGGAGCTGTGGCGTGAGTTCTTCCATAAACAGTTTATAAAACTCAGATGGGTATCCATCACTACCTGGTGATTTACCATTTTTAAGTGACTTAATCACATCTTTAATCTCTTGTGTTGTTATTTCTGCTGTTAGCTTTTCATTTTGTTGGTTTCCTATTGATGGCAAGTCCAATGTGCCTAGAATTTTTTTAATATCCTTAACATTTGTCTCTTCAGGGTGCGAGTATAGTTCTTGATAGAAATTATGGAATATTTCTTCGATGTTTTCTGGGTTAACTGTGGTTTTATTTGTGATGGGGTCCTTAATCTTATATACACTATTCATTGTTTGCTGTTTTCTTAACCGTTTTGCCAGCAGTTTTGTGGCCTTTGGCCCCGTTTCATAATATTTTTGTTTTAAATATCTATTTTTCCTTTCAGTTTCATCTATTTGCGTTTCTTTTATCTTTATTTTTTCTTCCTTAATTTCTTGATATATTTTTGGGTCGTTTGTGCTTTGATGTTTACGTTCTAATTCCCTCAGTCTCTCACATCTTTGTTCATATGTTTCCAATTTAGACTTATTTGCTTTTCCTGATTCAGCAATTAATTTACCTTTTAACACGGCTTTTAGTGCATCCCATAGTATTGTTGGGTCCACTTCTTCATTATCATTCTCTTCGATATACTCGTTTATGTTTACTTTTATTCTTTCTTTCATTTTCTCATCATTTAACAGTCCTACATTAAGTTTCCATGTTGTTTGTCGTTTTCTATTGTTTAAATATATTTCCATGTATATAGGATTATGATCTGATATTTCTGCCCCTCCAATCCGACAAGTTCTCACCCTGTGTCTGTCACCTTCATTCACAAGGAAGTAATCTATTCTAGAGTGTACTTTATGGACTGCTGAATAATGTGTATAGTCTTTTTCAAGTGGGTGCAGGTCCCTCCATATGTCTACCATACCCATTTCTGCCAGTGAGGTTCTTATGAACTTTGTTACATGTTTTTTTGTCTTCTTATCACTTGTGTCAACTTCATGATCCATGACAGCATTTAAGTCTCCTCCACAAATTAGGACTCCTTCACTGTGTGTTGCTATGAGATCAAACAGATGTTGAAAAAAACCCTTGTCACTTTCTGGTGGGGCATAAATGTTCACTAATGTGATCTGCAAACCATCTGTTCTTCCCTTTATTATTACATATCTGCCTTCTTTATCCTGGATTTCTTGTTCACATTCAAATTGTATTTTATTTGAAATTAGTATCATAACCCCCCCTTTTATTTCCTCCCTTAAATGAACTGTAGTAGGAGTTCTTATAGCCAAATCTCTTTAGTTTCTCATGTTCTGTCTTGCTCAAATGTGTCTCTTGCATAAATATAATTTCGGCTTTTTCCTTCTTGAATTTTCTTATTATTCTTTCCCTTTTAATAGGTGAGTTCAGACCATTCACGTTTAATGTCATTATCTTAAGATTTTTAACCATATTCATGTTTTTCCATTTTTTTAACTTGTGCTCCTAACCCCTTTAACAACAAAACTAACACATATTTGTACAAAAACACATTAACGAACTTCGACCTCCGTACTTTGGGCCTTTCTTCTGCCCACTGGTCCCTGCTGGTGGGTGGAGGGAATGTCCTCACCGAGTGAGGGGCCCTCCCTAGACCTATATTTACTATCCAAGTAATAGTCATTAGTCTAGAAATGTCCAACAAAAATCACTTAAACCTCTCCTAGCCGTTTGTTTCTCTTTTACCTTGTCTTCTTGGCCTTCATTTCTTCTGTGTCCTTCTTAATCTTTGTTATAATCTAGGCTTTCCGTTGAAAGCCTTGCAGTTTTTCCTGGGCCCGGTGCGCCACGTCCGTCTCCTGCCTTCTGCTGCTCACTTGTCTCCACTCCGGCTGTCATGATGCGTTCAGTGCCGCCGCTGCTCCAGCCCCTTCCTCCGGTACGCTCACCACAAAGCCTCACTCCGTCATGTCCTGCGCTGCCTCTCTGGCTGTGTTGTACGTTTTTACGCCGTCCTCCCAATGAATTCTCATCTTCGTTAGCGGCGTTTGGAATCTAATTTTTTTCTCTTTCAGTATTTTTTTAATGTTGGCATATTTCTTTCGCTGCTGCACAATTTCTGTCGGGTAGTCATGGTCAAAGAATATCTGTTTGTCGCCGATTCATATCTTTTTTTTCCACGCTTGTGTCAGAATTCTTTCCTTTACATCATATTTCAGAAAGTTTACCACAACTGACCTGGGTGTAGAGTTTGGATTCGGGTTCTGTGCCAAGGCTCTGTGCGCTCGCTGGATCTGCAGGTCTGTTTCATTGGGCAACTCAAGTTCTTTTTTAAAAAAATGATCCATGAATTTCGTCATCGAGTTGCCTTCAATGCCCTCCGGGATCCCGAAGATGCGTATATTGCTCCGCCTGGACCTGCTCTCCAGGTCGGTTATTTTTTCCTGCATCCTCTGCTTTTGCACCGTCAGGGTCTGCAGCCGCTCGCTTGCCTCGGTCCTCCAGTCCTCCAACTCCGATATTCGAGCCTGTGCTTCTGTCATACACGCCCGTTGAGTGCGCAGCTCCTCAATGTTTTCTGCTAGCCTGCGCTCCATTTCTCTTCGGAGACCCATAATTTCCTCCTTCATCTCTTTTTTCAGTTCTTCCTTAAGAGCCGTTAAATCCTGTTGGAGCTGTCGCTTAAAGTCTTCCAAGTCTTTTTTTAATTCTTTACCTAAATTGGCGATGCCAGTGTTCATAGCCTCGAGTTTGGCGTCCTCCATTTTCTCTGCTGTAGTTGTCTCGTTTCCCTGGGCCTCGTGTACAGCGATTTCTCCTGCGTTGTTGAAGAGGGATTCCTCAGTTTTACCCTGCTTTTGTCCGTGTGCCCGGCTTCTTCGTGTTTTCATCCCTTGGTTTATTGGTTCATTTATGTCGAGTTGGCCATTTACCAATGATTTTTAATCCGACTAGGGAGAGCTCGCTGTTTAAGCGTTATGTCTCTCCGCCATCTTCCCAGAAGTCCTTCTACACATAGTTTAATCAGTGTTACAGTTTACTTAGTTTTTGCCATAAATGTACCTTCGTTTTTTTGTTTTATTTTTGTTTATCTTGATAAATCCTCACATGACATTTTTCAATTTCAAAAGAAGTACATATTTTATTTTCATTGCCCTTTTGGATCAACCGTATGGAGTTTGATATTCATGGATGACTTTCACATAGGTTCTCTGTGGAAAAAAATTGACTGTCATTTCCATAAAATCCTAACTTCTGGTGTACAAATGTATAGTCATTTGTTTGAGTTTAACCTGTTGCACTCCTGTGTACCGCGGATGGGCACATCTCTGCGTCCTAGAGCGCACGAGGGCGCTCTCATGCGCTCTAGGACGCACGAGGGCGCTGCGCCAAGAGCGCACTGAAAAAAAAAGCTGCATTTCCGTTCTTCCACTACAGACACAGCCGCGAACAGATCAGATATGATTGACCTCTCATTCGACTAATAAGAGCCTTGAATTGGGTTTCTGAAACCTTGAAGAACCAATGACTGAAAACCTAGCAAGAAGGACCCGCCTACCAACGCTGTGAATGCAGCGAGCCAACTGAAGCACAGAAGTTCGAAAGCTGTTTTGTGTAAGGCTGGGTGAAGAGAAACTGACTGCTGCAGATGAAAAAAGGACCCGCAGGAAGAACCGTTACAGACCCAGCAGCAAGGAGACCACCCACAAGTGCGACCTGTGTGACAGGGACTGCCATTCGCGCATCGGCCTGTTCAGCCACAGGCGGTGCTTTTTTTTTTTTTTATTCCAGCAGAATAGACGTTTAGTATTCTCTTCCATGGTCATCATAGACCGACGGAGGCTGACGACGAAGGTCGTAAATCATTTGCCAAAACCGCAATCATGGAAGCGCAAAACTGCAATAATGGAATTATTATTTTGACCGGGTCGCGAGACCAGAACCACGAGTCCGTAACAAGGGACCAGCGTCGCGTTCGTCTGACAGTGAGGGAGAGAAGTTCGCCAGGACATTGCTGCTGTGAAGAGGTAAGTGTTATAAGCTAAATTATTCTTTATCCCTGAAAATTGGAATCAAAAATGACTTTTGACGGATCAGTAAATTACAACTGTGCGGCGCACGAAGTCCAAAGTCCGTGCGCCACGGTACACGGTTCATGCGCCGCGTCTGGACCGTGAACGCCCCCTCCCCACCCGCTACTCTTCTGTAGCGGGGGGGGGGAGCCGCAGTGACTGCGCCGCGGCCGCCACATCACCACATGAGTCTATTCCGTCATGCAGCGATGGCCGATGTCCGTCCTCTGTAGCGAGGGGGGGGGACAACCCCCCCCCCCCCACACACACACACACAGCCCTGAGTGTCACCTTTCATTAGAGCCCAAGATGAAGCTTCTATATTGAATCATTCAAAAGTTACAGACGTTTTTCCAAACTGCGCCATTTGGCACAATTTGGCACAGTTCAAAAACGCCTGGGAACTATCTGAGGAAAAAGCTGTGTAATATATTCATTTTTTGTGGTATTGTTACAAAATTTTGACCTCAGCTGGATGACACTTGGTTCTACATTTCTGTTGCATTTTCCAGCCCGGATCTGAAGCTGTGTGTTATTTGCAAGCATTTGTATAAAAAAAACCCCACCCAGGCCAAATTTATTTTCTTCAAGTTCAGTATGTTTAGATGACTGTAACTCAGTGGCCGGAGCACTTAGACAGATTATGACTATTTTGCCAAAAAATTCAAAGTGTTTTCTTTTAAATGAGACCAACCCCATGAAGATGCTGCAAAGGGTTGAAGAACAGCTTTCGATTTACTTTGGGCATGCTATTTTTTGGCGTTTTTAGGGAAATTGACCGGAGTGCAAGGGGTTAAGGCATTTCACGGTGTTCAATGTGTGAATTTGTTGCTTTTTTTCCCGATGAAGAAATTTGCTCAAAGCACCAAGAAATAAAAAGATGCGTCATTAGTAGATTGTGAAAGAAGAAATGTTCTGAATCAATGACCTGCAAGATCCAGTAGAGCTCTGAGACTGAAGCATTCTGCAGCTCCATCTCAACAAAGAACCATTCTGCTCCATTAACAATTAGGTAAATCCCAATGCACCCTAGTGGGTTCTTCAGTAATCTTTGGCACATGAGATTTCTCTTCTCTGTCATTTGTACAGCGTGAACGGATTGCAGGCAGCTGAGCTTTGTGCAAAACGATTATAGCAAAGTTTCTAGAGATTAGCTTAATTAATTTGGCATTTACAAAAAAGTGTTTCAAAGATTTGTTCATGTTTGGCATCATGGACTTTAATTATGTAAGCTGGGCAGCATCAGTGGACCACTGGTTCATTTTTGTATAGCATTCATTATACATTTATTACCCCCACCAAGGCGGTTATGTTTTTGTCGGAGTTAGTTTATTTATTTGTTATTTTGTTAACAGACAGACAGACTAAAAAGTTATGAATGGATTTGGATGAACTTTTCAGGAAAGGTGTGTAATGGCACGGGGAACAGATGATTAGATTTTGGTGATGATCTGAGAGTGCATACCTCAGCCAAGGCTCTTCTCACAGTATGTTAACAACAATACTCCCAAACTACTGGACAGACTTTGATGCAATTTTCACCAGAAGTGGCTCTGGGCCTACACACAAACCCATTTCATTTTGGAGGTGATCCATGAGGGAAAGAAGGAGCCTTGGCGGAGGTACGTGCTCGCTGAGTGCTTTTCTAGTTCTGTTCTATTATCTGTCTAAAAACCTTCTGATTATCCAGTTCGAGAGATATCACAGCTGGCATCTTTATAGAGCTTCAAATGTGATGTCAATTGTGAAAACCAGAAGTCTTCATATTTTACCATTGGTGTAACGGTATCAGGCCCTTCCCCCACAGTCCATTCTCCTGTGGTTCATGCAAAATCATCTTCTACTCCTTTTGGCTGCTCCCTTTAGGGGTCTCCACAGCAAATCTTCTGTCTCCATCTCACCCTATTCCTTGCATCTTCCTCTATAACACCAACCCTCTCCATGTCCTCCTTCACTACATCCATCAATCTTCTCTGTGGTCTTCCTCTTTTCTTCCCACCTGGCAGATCCATCTTCAGCATCCTTTGTCCAATATATCCACTATCCCTCCTCTGTACATGTCCAAACCATCTCAGTCTTGCCTCTCTTGCTTTGTCTCCATACTGCTCAACCTGTTATAATGAGTGAATTGATATCAGTTCAAATCAGAATGAATTGGATTGAATTGTTTCTGGGAATTATTGATCACGATCTGGGACTACAGATGGACATTAGTGACAATGCTATAATCTGGTACAGACCATCTTTACCCTGTGTTTAATGTTTCTTCTGTACATGGTCCCTAACAAATAAACCAATAAACTAAACTAATCATTCTCAGGCCTTCTTCAGAGTGAAGTCTGACACAAGTATTTCTGCATCCAGAAGAAGGTGGATGAACTAAAAAAAGAGGCATATGCGCAGTCTGGTTAAGCATTCGAGGAATGTTCCAGACTCCAACAACATCCTGATTAAGCAAAGGTAAAAGCACTGCGGTTTAGGAGTCCCGATTATTTTTAGACCCCACCACACTTCATTGAAAAATGAAGTGCTCTCCTTTATCCATGTTTTTTAAGATAGAATAATCAGGGCTCATTCAGAATAAAAAGTATCAATTTAGGTACAGTTAAATTCTTTATCATCACAAATTATAAAATGTGGATATAGCAGTAGTTCAGTGTCAAGTTTAACAGTACAATTTCATTTTCTTAACATCTAGGCCATGGGCCATATAGGGTCACCGTGCAACCTGCTGAACAAACTCGAAACATCAAAATTGACTTTCAGAAAAAAACACAAGTGCCTGTTTAAGACCCAAAGCATATTGTTTTACGATATATAATTACTATATTATTATAACATGGTGACATAACAATATCATGACTGTCCCCAACCATGATACAATCTGGTGCCAAATGAAATGCAGCATCTATGTGAAATGATCTGCTTGTCAGAATGTGGGTTGGAGCCTTGTCCTCTCCTTGTGTTATAATTTATTTTTCTTGTCACTTGGATGTGGTCTCCAACCCACATCCTTGCTTTAAGTTTATTTTCTGGGTTTCTGTATTCACTATTGTTTATTATCATAGTCCTGTTTGTCATCATATTCATGTTCTGTCTTGGGTTTGAGTTTAATGTGTGTTTATGTTCACCTTCATCTTGTTTGGTTTTCTGATTAGTCATGGCTGTGTTGTGTTTCTATTGATTACTGTCTGCTTTAAGGAACGCAGCCCCTCACCTGGGTGCTGCGTCATTAGTCGTTTTTGGTGTTTCACACACGCGTCAGTCAAGTCCTGTCGGTCCGTCTGTTTTTGTCTAATCTGTGAGTTTTCCCGTCTAGTCTTGTTTATTTTTTTGTTTCAGCTTCCGAGCTGCCTTTTGCTAATAAATCATGTTGAACGCTCACTTTGCGCCTGAGTCCTACTCTCTGCCCTGCCGGGGCACAAACCTTGACACTGCTGAAGAAACATAGCATATAGTGTTTTATTATCATGGAAATGAAAACATGCAACTGCCTAACTTCATTATTCTTCTTTCCACTTGCTCCCTTATCAGGGGTCCCAACAGCTGATCATGGGTCCGCACATTTGATTTGGCAAAGATTTTGTGCCAGAACCTCCCTGCTGTTAGAGCAGATGCTCTACCACTACTCCACCACTCCCATCAATTTATAAGAATAAAGGTGCAAAGATTTGATACAGGATGCTAGTTCGCAATTTAAAAAAAACAATTATAAGACAAAAGCTGAAAATTTATGTGATAAAAAGTTGCAAGTTTAAGAGGAAAAAATAGCTGCTTTATGAAAAAGTTGCCAATTATGAGAAAAATCACACAAATTTACAGAAAAAGTTGCAAATTTATACAAGTCTTTTATTATTATTTTTTTCCAACTTGTAACACCTCTTGGAAATGTAAAACTTTTTCCTGGCAAACTTTCTAATAAATTTACTACTTTTTTGTAATAAATTTGTTACCCATTTCAAACTGATTTGAACTTCAAATCAATTTGTGTGTGTGTGTGTGTGTGTGTGTGTGTGTGCGCGCGCGTGCACGAGTACGTGTGTGTGTTTAGATTATAAGCCACACTTGGGTTGCAGCGAACACGCAGCTTGTACGTCAGCAGTGGACTTCCAACTGCTTTTGTTCTTGTTTTCAATTCACTGACATTACAATCTTCAAATGAACAATATTTTTTTGGAAGTCTTGATGTAACTGATGCACTAAGCCAAATTGAGTAATTCCTCACTATGTAAATTGTAATCTCTCCATAACTGTAATTTGCTCATGCCTTCGGTATTTTTTTTTTCCCCAGCAGGAAAGTTAGAAAATGTAATCAGTTAGTCTGGCCAAGGTTCACAGTAAACCAGCACCCCCACCCTTCTGGGTCATGGACTAATCTTGCTCTAATAACACTAGTCAGCGTGTTAACTGGTGAGGTCATGGTGCAGGAAATACAAGTCAGCTGAGATGAAAGAAAAGAAGTATTGTGTAGGGTTTTGACCCAGACTGTCTTGCTGAGCAATCGGAGGATCAGGAAGTGGATGATAAGCCTGCTGGCCCTCACACGTAGTCCTGGACACGAGAGCAGTGAGAGAGATGACAAGGTATGAAATTTCTCATTCAGGTGATAATGCACCTTGTAATGGATATGGTAAAGAAGAGTAAGTACAGTCATGCACACAAGTAATATATTATTGTGACTATAGTGTATATGCAAAATAAAAAAATAAATATTGACATATTCTCGAGAGGGTAAAGAGCTGGTCCAATGTGCCATGGCCAGGACGAAAACCACATTGCTCCTCCTGAATTCGAGGTGCTTTGGGAGTATAGGGTATCAGGCTTGTTGTTACAAGCTATTCGGTCTCTGTACGACCGTTGTGAGAGTTTGGTTCGTATTGCCAACACTTGGTCGGACTCATTCCCAGTGAGAGTTGGACTCCACCAGGGCTGCCCTTTGTCACTGATCCTGTTCATAATTTTTATGGACAGGATTTCTAGGCGCAGCCAGGGAATGGAGGGTGTCATGCTTGGTGACCACAGGATCTCATCTCTGTTGTTTGCAGATGATGTTGTCCTGTTGGTTTCATTCAGCAACGACCTACAGTTCTTGCTGGGACGGTTTGCCGCTGAGTGTGAAGCGGCTGGGATGAGAATCAGCACCTCCAAGTCCGAGTCCATGGTCCTTGGCCGGAAAAAGGTGGATTGTCCTCTCAGTGTTGGGGACAGGCTCCTGCCCCAAGTGGAGGAGTTTAAGTATCTTGGGGTCTTATTCATGAGTGAGGGGAGAATGGAGCGAAAGATTGACAGACGGATTGGAGCAGCATCTGCAGTGATGCGGACGTTGTACCGGTCTGTTGTGGTGAAGAGGGAGCTGAGTTCTAAGGCAAAGCTGTCGATTTACCAGTCAATCCACGTTCCTACTCTCACCTATGGTTATAAGCTTTGGGTAATGACAGAAAGAACAAGATCACGGATACAAGCAGCTGAAATGAGCTTTCTCCGTAGGATCGCTGGACTCACCCTCAGAGATAGGGTGAGGAGCTCAGTCATCCGGGAGAGGCTCAGAGTAGAACCGCTGCTCCTCCACATTGAAAAGAGTCAGTTGAAGTGGTATGGGCATCTGATCAGGATGCCTCCTGGACGCCTCCCACTTGAGGTGTTTTGGGCACGGCCCACTGGGAGGAGACCCCGGGGCAGACCCAGGGCTCGGTGGAGAGACTATGTCTCCCAGCTGGTCTGGGAATGCCTTGGTATCCTCTCTGAAGAGCTGGAGCAGGTGACTGGGGAGAGGGAAATCTGGGCTTCTCTGCTTGAACTGCTGCCTCTGTGACCCGGACCTCCGGAAAAGCAGTAGAAAATGGATGGATATTGACATATTAATATTGTATTTACACATGGCATGCTGTTGAATAACCCTAATTACATAAATAAATCTGGTTACTTTTCCAAATCGTTCACCCTTAGAGCGTACCAGTACATGCAGTCAGAGTAAGACCAAAGTGCTTTTGTATGTTTTCGAGTTTGGCAGATTAGAACTGATTCTGAAATTTCCTTCTACAACTTGCAGCTCTGGAGATGCATACACCTACTTTGCCCACAACCACTTCTGGTGGCTCTAGCAAAAAAGAAGCAAATTTAAGACAAAAAAAATCTGTGAGCATTTACATGGAAAAAAAAAAGTTGCAAATTCATGTGCAAAGCTGTAAATTTAACAAAAGACATTTATAAGCAAAAAATAGTCAATTCTGAGACATTTTCAAGAAAAGATAAAAATGTATTAACTGCAGAAAATTGTGTCTAAAATGTCTTAAATTTATCTAAAAAATAAGTCTGTTAGAAGTAATTGTGAATGTACAAGAAAATTTTAAAATTTATGATAGAAAAGTTGCATGTTTAAGAAAAAAATACAACGTAGTTTTACACTTATGACTCTATGGCATCTCATGTTCTTTTACTGTTATCAGTATGAAATATATTGTGCAGTGTGGTGTTTGGGACGTTAGGGATGTGCATGTATGTGATGTCACCACGTGGCAGACTAGCTGTGGCGTGGATGGCGCCACCCCCTTGTATATAGTTGTGTGAAACCTTATTAAAGAGTGAGTTCAGTTCATGTCTCTTGTCAGCACCTCATTTCAGACATAACAATGGTGACAAGGGTAAAAGAGACTCTATCACAACCTGGGCTGCACGGTGGCGCAGTGGTTAGCACTACGGCAGCACAGTTTACCCTCGGCCAGGGGATCGCGGGGATCATGAGATCGTGGGTTTGATCCCTGCCCCTGGCCAACAGTGATCTGTGTGGAGTTTGCATGTTCTCTCCGTGTTGTGTGGGTTTACTCTGGGATTTCTCCGGTTTCCTCCCGCATGCCAAAAACATGCAGGTTAGGGATACGGGGCGCTTGCGCACGCAGCGACCGGCAGCTGGTGGCTTGTCACCAGACTGCAAAACAAATCTACCTACGGGTACAAAATAAGTACAAAAAAAAACAAACCTTTGGAACCATTCCTCGCTCTACCAAGTGAGCCACCGATCCCCTGGTCCCACTGCCATGAGTCATTCCAGACTTTTATCAAGGCTGTTGGCTTAACCAATTCTAGCAATGAAAGGATAAGGGTTGTGCTAATACACAATCTCGGTAGCGAGGGGCAGCGTGTGTTCCATTCTCTCGGCCCTGAGGACACATATGAGGACTGTGTTGCTGTGATCAACAGACATTTCACTGACACATGTAGTATCACAGCGCAGAGGCCCGTGTTTAGCCAGCACTACCAGCGTGAGGATGAGATGGTCCACCAGTACGTCAGTGAGCTCCGTGTCCTGGCTAGCATGTGCACCTTTGGCGACTCAGAGGTACAGAGGGTATGTGAAAAGCTAGCGGAGCACACTAAGAGCGAGTGGCTGTGGGAGCACCTGATACTGGCGAAGAATGGCCTGAAATTAGACAAGGCTGTGAGGATGATGTCCCAAATGAAAACGGCCATCCAGCTATCATTGCAGCTAACACCGCCGAACTGACAAGTCCCTTGTCTGGCCCCACAAGCACAGGTCATCACCACCGCCACCCGGTGCTCTGACCCCGCAACTCTCCGCTACAACCAAAAGAAGAAGGGTAGGAAACAGAACAATACGGGTGAGTGGCTGCCCTGCAGTAACTATGGTTTATCTAAACACCTGACTCAATCACTCACCTGCCCAGCCAGGAGGCAGAAATGCTACCGTTGTAAGAAGCTCAACCACTTTGCTAGAGTTTGGCGCTCATCCTTCACAAATTCAACGGCCCGCCCACCGGGCCCAACTGCCATTCACTCAGTTAGCACCAAAAGCTGGCTGTTCAAGTGGTGCACAGTGGAGCTGGACGGTGCCGGTGTGCCACTGCTGCTGGATATGGTGGCCTCGAGGTCTCTTCTGAGTGAGTCTATGGTCAGGAAACTGTTCCCTCAGAAGACCATCATAGCTAATGTGGAGGTCCTATTGGGCTACGGGCACATCAAGATTGGCATGGTAGGGTCGGTTGCCTTTTCGGTATGCTGCGGCTCTAAAACTATTCCATCCGGGACGGCAGTGGCTCAGGAGGTAGAGCAGGTCGTCCAATAACCGGTTGGCTGGCGGTTCGAATCTCGCTCTTCGCAGATATCCTGCCGTTGTATCCCTGTGCAAGACACTTTACCCACCTTGCCTCCCGTGTCCATAACACAGGGTATGAATGTGTATAAATGTTTGGTGGTGGCCAGAGAGGCCGTTGGCGCGGATTGGCAGTCACGTTTCCATCAGCCTGCCCCAGGGCAGCTGTAGCTATAGTAGTAGCTTGCCACTACCGTTGTCTGTCTGGAGTGAATGAATAATGTATCTACTTGTAAAGCGTCTTTGAGTGTCTATGATAAAGCGCTATATAAATCTGATGCATTATTATTATTATTATTATCATCGTTCACCTTCCAAGTGACTTGCTGGGGGGCCGATCTGCTGAGCATCGATCTGATCAGTGACCTGGGTTCCTCCATCACCAACCCAATGGGCTGTTCTGACAGTCTCCTCATCCTGGCAGCACCATTGGCCAACGCTCTCCGCAGGACTGGGTTGCCTCACCTCTTTCAACCACCAACCGCTCATTGATCTGACGGTGTCACCAAAAATTCAGCTTCTCGGCCGACTGCCCCTTGCACTGTGGGATAATGTCACGGCGGAACTGCAGAAGCTTTTAGACACCGGTATCATTGAGCGGGTCAATGTTTCTCCCTGGATCGCCAGCTTGGTGGTGGCAAAGAGGAAGTTGGGTGGTCTACGACCATGCATTGACCTCAGAATGGTGAACAAGGCGGTGACTCCCGACAAATATCCCCTACCCATGATGAAGGAACTGACGGCAGTGTTCCATGGCTCAATAAGGCTCAATATTTCCAAACTGGAACACCGCCAAGGCTACCTGCAGGTCCTCCTTCACCCAGACAGCTGCAACCTAACGGTCTTCGTCCCCCACATCGGAGTGTTCAGTTACACACGCATGCCTTTCAGCCTCAGTTACGCCCTGAGCTGTTTTCAGAAAATCATGGCTACACTGTTCGCCGGACTCCCAGGGATGGGGGTGTACCTGGATAACATCGTGGTGCATGGCGTGACATTGGCCTCCCACAATGCCTGCCTCACAAAGGTAATGGAGGTACTGACAAAACACATCCTCACACTCAACGGGGAAAAGTGCATCTTCAAAGTGTCAACCACTGAGTTCCTGGGGTTCCCCCTGTCTGCCGTGGGCCTGAGCCCCCTTTATTCAAACGTTGAGGCAGTACTGCACCTACCCGAACCATCATGCCCAGCACAGCTATCATTGTTTCTGGGCATTGCAAACTTCTAAGGGCACTTCATTCCCCACTACTCAGAGATGATAGTGCCATTACACACCCTCCTGAAGCAGAATGCACTCTGGGAGTGGACCCCGGCGTGCTCAGTCACCATCTGCTGATTGAAAATGAAGCTTACTTCCCCACCGGTGCTTGCCCACTTCAACCCACAAAGCCCCACGTTTGTGACCTGTGACACGTCCAACATGGCAGTGAGAGCCATGCTATCCCAGCTCCAAGGGGGGACCGAGCGCCCAGTGATGTTCGCTTCGAGGTCACTTACTTCAGCCAAACAGAAGTACTCAGTGGGAGAGAGGGAGGTGCTAGTGTGAGTCCGGGCATGCAAGCGTTGGCACATGTACCTGTACAGGTGATGCCTCACACTCCGGGCAGATCACAGAGCCCTCACAATGCTGCTGGAAACATTGCGGTCAGGGCACAAACCTCTGCACATCTGCAGGTGGATGGAAAGGCTACAAGCATATAACATCACCACCCAGTTCATGCTAGGTAGAGAAAATGTAGCAGCGGACCTGTTGTCCTGGGCCATACCTAACCCCACTCTGAGTGTTGACCAGAACACCTTAGAGCCAGAACTGGTCCACATGCTGGACGGCTGACTTCAGACTACGTGTCCCTGCAAGAGCGCCAGGCCACATCAGAACAGGATCCAGTACTAACCCAGCTCCGCACATTCATTCGCGAGGGCTGGCCATCCAACATACCGGAAGAACTAGCACCCTTTCACAGAGTCAGAGGTGATCTATTATGTTGGAATGTCATTTGCATGGCAAGAGGATTCTGCACAGTGATCCTGGAGGCACTAAAGGGTCACAGTTTGACCATGGTACACGAGGGCCACCTGGGCATTGTCAGAGTCAAACAGCATTGTAGGGGCTCAGTTTGGTGGCCAGTTATCAACAAGGACATGGATATCATGGTGAAAGACTGTATGCCCTGCCTAGCCAGCGGTAAGACCAGTGTGTTACCACCCCCGCCCCTGCAGCCTCTGGCATGGCCACCAGCCCCGTGGAAACACATCCAGCTGGACATTTGCGGGCGACACAGACATCGGGGCATACCGGCAGTCTACCCGGGTGCCCAGAGTTTAAATTCTTTTGGGTTTTTTCAAGGGGTGAGGGGTAAATGTAGTGTTTGGGAAGTGGGGGCAAGCATGTATGTGACGTCACCATGTGGTGGACTAGCCGTGGCGCGGACGGCACCCCCCCCTATATAGTTGTGTGAAAATTTATTAAAGAGTGAATTGAGTTCACGTCTCTTGTCAGCACCTCATTTCAGACATAACATGTAGCTCTAGATTTTCTCCCCAAAAAACTGCTCACAATACCTTCAATAGATCGCCACCTTATCATAGTGGAGGGGTTTGAGTGCCCTGATGATCCCAGGAGCTATGTTGTCGGGGTCAACTTGCCCCTGGTAGGGTATCCCAAAGCAGATTGGTCCTGGTTGAAGGGCCAGACCAAGAGTGTTTCAGTATCCTAATGAAGTTAAAACAGGGATCCAGTATAACCCACCTGCTTTGAGGTTACTGGAGCTCAAGGGCCAGCACTGGGCCATTGGGTTTCTGTCTGGTTGACAAGTCTGGGCTCAGCCCAAATGAGCCACTTGGGTCCACCGTAGTGGCCTGCAGGAGGGTTCATGGTGCTGTGTGAACTGGACTGAAAGGGTATTTACACACAAAAACATGGCATACATCCTTTTCCACAGAAAATTTCAGATGTATCAAAAATGAAATGACTGAAAATATGTGCAGCCCCATGCCAACTTCATGGCTGGCATACATACATTTCTACTGATATTGGTCCATTGGCAACACTTAAAGGTGATGTTGGGAGATTGATAATGATATGAAAATTATTGTACACACCAGAGACACATGATGAACAAACATCCAAGTGTTTAATTATTATATGTTTTATTAGATGAGTGGATATAAAAGCAAGTGCAAAGGAGTGCAGAAAATGCCACTAATAACAATGGTGTTAGCATTATTAGAGAATATTGCAAATCGTGCAGTGAGAAGAGAAAGTGTCAAGAGCCTCCTCATGCGCTTTTACACAGCGCACAGAGGAGGGGAAGGATGGATGGATTTATGCACAGGGTTAACACCACAACACGTTTATTGAAATAAAGACACAGTTCCAAAAAAGGGTAAGGACGTACAAAAATACAAAGATACACTTACAATGGATGTTCCCAGGCCAGCATCGCCCAGCAAATGCATAAGGAGGAGTAATCAACCACGATGACATCCCAGAGCCGACATCGCTCTCCGGGTACAGCAGAATCCACAGCTAACATGGAAGTGGCTGATCCTCCGTTGCACACAGCAAACACAACTATGTACATACAATTAACCATTCAACGGACCAACAATGCTTGACTGGCAATCGCCGCTTAAGTGCAAGCATTGCTGGTTCCACCAATTCAGTACACCTGGGCGAGGCGCAGGGATGACAATCACAGGAGTAGAATCAGCTGGCTGTCAGAGGAGTGGGGGCGTGGTCGGACTGGCGAATGCTAGACAATGCCCACAAAAAAATAGGTCAAAGAAGCTGCCTAACAGCCGCCGGCCAGAACAGTGGCTACAGGCATGGAAAAGAAAAGGACTAAAACATAAAAACAACAAGAACTCAAAAGAAGACGCAATACATAAATAACCTAATACCTGAGCCACAAAGAACAGCCAGAACCGAGCCTAAGAAAAACACTGGCTCGGTTCATGACAAGAAAGGGTATTTAGAGAGATTTTTTTGGTTCAGGATGATGACTGGCTTGTCAGCCGGTTTAGGTTTCCATGGGCAGTCCTTGTGGAACTGTGCTCAGAGCTACGTCCTCTCTTGGAGCACGACACAGCGAAAAGCTGTGCCCTGCCCGTCCCAGCGCAGATGCTGACAACTCTGGGGTTCCTGGCAACAGGGGTATGCCAGAGTGCACTGGCAGACCAATCAGGAAAATCCCAGTCAACCCTGAGCCGAGCTATGCCAGCTGTGTTGGATGGCATTATTTGGCTGTCACCCAGGTACATCATATTCCCATACAATGCAGTTGAACAGGCCAACATCAAAGCACAATTTGCAGCGACAGCCAGTTTTCCTAATGATTCTAATGAACAGCATTGTTGGGAACAAACTACAAGCTGGCACTTTGCGGAAGGGTGGCTTCTTGGTGAGTAAATTCATGTCATTGTCCTAAATAGCCCACCTCATGTGCAATACGCCTGTGCGCCCCCAAATATCAACCTGTCTTCAAGGCTTCATCACAAGTCAGTGATTTGAATAAGTGACTTTCTTTTTTTGCTGATTAAACTACAGTTTCACAGCATTCTACCAAACCCCCAATTGCCTCTCTGTGTACAGTAGTTATGTCATTCAACACATGCGTAAAGTTTGAAATGCAACTGTGTCACTCTTTCACCGGTGCACTTCATTCATTTAGTAGTGTGTGTAATCCATGTAAGTTGTATATAACTATAAAGGATGAGATTTGCATTTTGGACATAAAATACTGTATGTACTTGTCAAGTCTAATATGATCTGCTTTCAACTGACAGGTGACCATGGCTACCCACTAAATAGGTTCATATTGTCTTCTTTTTCGTGACTGTTTTCCTTTAATTCACCCAGCTGATCCATCCGGCTGGTCACAAATGAATGAATGAATCTTTATTTCGGATAGATTAAAAATAAAGATTAAAAAGAAACAGAATAATATAACAAAGGGGAAAAAAATCCAACAAGGTCAAATTAAACAATAACTCCTCTGATTATACAGTTCAACATAAGTTATCTGAAATGGGTGATGGCTGAAGCTGCAGCTTATATTGCTCACCCATATTCCATTGAAGAATTCAAAAGAAAAACAAAACAAGAGCGATTACAATTCGGAACAAAGCTAAGACAAAATGTGTCCAAAAAAAAAAAACCTAAGCAACAACACAACACAGACTGGATATGACAATCCTTATGTGATTTTACATGTCATGTTGGATATATGTTTGGAGTATTTCTTCCTTTAGTTTTTGTTTAAATTGTCCAAGTGTTGTACATGATTTTAATTTGGGTCCAAAATCGTTCCATAATCTGACTCCTTGCACTGAAACACAGTGTTGCTTGGTGGTAGTTCTCACTGAAGTTTTTTGAAATATACATGTTCCTCTGAAATGACATTGTTTCTCCCTTATTTGGAACAGCTTTTGGATATTTGCGGGCAGTGATAGATTCTTCACTTTAAACATTATTACTGCAGTTCTAAAGTCAACCAGATCTTTCAACTTGAGAGCTTTTAATTTAAGAAAAAGTGGGTTTGTTGGTTCCCTGTAAGCAGCTTTGTTTATTATTCTAATAGCTCTCTTCTGAAGCATAAAGACTGGATATATACTACCGTTCAAAAGTTTGGGGTCACTTAGAAATTTCCTTATTTTTGAAAGAAAAGCACTTTTTTTTCAATGAAGATAACTTTAAACTAATCAGAAATACACTCTATACATTGCTAATGTGGTAAATGACTATTCTAGCTGCAAATGTCTGGTTTTTGGTGCAATATCTAGATAGGTGTATAGAGGCCCATTTCCAGCAACTATCACTCCAGTGTTCTCATGGTACAATGTGTTTGCTCATTGCGTCAGAAGGCTAATGGATGATTAGAAAACCCTTGTGCAATCATGTTAGGTCTACAATGCTGTAATTGCTGCAAATGGAGGATTCTTTGACGAAAGCAAAGTTTGAAGGAAAAAATTATTATTTCAAATACAAATCATTATTTCTAACCTTGTCAATGTCTTGACTATATTTTCTATTCATTTTACAACTCATGGTGGTAAGTAAGTGTGACTTTTCATGGAAAACACAAAATAATTGTCTGGGTGACCCCAAACTTTTGAACGGTAGTGTATGTTTGTTTTATATGTATTTTCCCATACTTCAGTACAATATGTCATGTATGGGAGTATTAATGAATGATACAAAGTATATATAATGTGGGTTGATTCAGCAAATATTTCACTCTGTGTAGTACTGCGATTGATTTAGATATTTTACCTTTAATATAATTAATATGTGACTTCCAACACAGTTTATCAATTATTACTCCAAGAAATTTAGCAATCACAGCAATCAGCTGACACTTCTGAGGACAACTGCAGACGTCAGTCAAAACATGTTAAGGTTGAATAAATATCTCCTTCTCATACCTGTCTGAATGAAGGAAAACAATAAAATAATCTTACAGGGCTGTGAGCACGCTATTGAATTTCCTGTATCTGCCGCTAATGCTGGAGGACAGTGTGCCAAACAACATACTTTTACATGCCTCTACCTCATTCAGGAGCGCCTCCAACTCACAATCCGTGAAATTCCATTAAATCCATTTTTTTGATCATGGATACAGGAGAATCAAATGTGCAGCACTTGTATATATCCATTTGCATATCTATTTGCATCTAATTGCATATTAAAATGGAGGCGTGTCAAGGGAGGAGTCCGGTATTTCCTCATGTGCGTTCAATTTCAAGTAGATTGGGATGTACAAAGGAAATGTGCTTGGATTCCTGTGTACACACTGTTTCATACATCTAGATTTTTTATTTATTTATTTTTTTTGCTTATGGCGTTTTCTTGATTTAAACATTAGTCATCTTTCAGTAGAAAATCCATGCAAGTCTTTGTACATGAGGCCTCTAGTGTAAGACAGTGGTGAAGGAACTTAAGGTGGATTCGCACTACAATGTTTGGACCGACTTTTACTAACGTTTTGGCAAACATCTGGCTCTGCTGGCAAAAGTGAATGCTGGTGTTTGTTGGCAAACGCTGGCAAAAGTTGTGTTCTTTGAAAATTTTCAGCCTGCTGAAAATTTGCCAACGTTTGGAAATACACCTTGGTGAAAGTTGTGCTCAGTTTGTAAAAGTTCTTGAGCCTGGGCTAAGTTATGCAGCGTTTCCCTAAGTCAGCCTAAGTTCAAGCTGGGTTCACACTATAGCGGTTGGACTGACTTTTACAGATGTTTTGAAAAATCAGAGAAATACTCAGCGCAGGTCAGCTGATATCAGTGTTACGTGACACTCATATAAAGAGCAGCATTTGTGGAGGCTTCCTGTCATTCTGGACCTGCTTCTGGAGTGAACATATCTCCCTTGGGCATACGTTTCAGTATTTATTTTCATTTTGTATTCCTATGTAGTTACTTCTGCATACCCTTTTCCCCTGTTCATTCATTCATTCATTCATTCATTCATTCATCTAAAAAAATAATAAAATAATGCTATAGATTCCAACACTAAGTCAGGAATTAAAACGTGGATGGAATTTAAAAAAAACTAATTAGTGTATCATCATATAAATAAAATGATGGGTGATTATATTTTGACTGTTACAACTGTCTCCATTAAAATAACATAAAATCTCGTTAAATGTCATTTACTTTTTGACACCACATCAGCACTGTTTGATTCCCCACAATGGAAGCCAAACCAATAAATACTGGAGAATGATTAAACATGAAGCAGAAAATTAAGAACAGTAAATTTCTGAATGGGGAGATTTTTTTTTTCCTTTTGGGCTGTCACATTTTTGGGAGATTATACAGTATATAAATATATATGTAGCAGGCAGCGAGTAGACAGACTCTGAATGAAAATTTCACAAAAAAAAACTTTATTCCATAGACCAAGAAAATGTTTTTTCAAACAGCAAAAAAAATAAAAAATAAAGATCAGTGTGTCCAATGGCTGTTGTTTCCAAGGCAACCAGTAATCCGTACTGGCAAAAGACACGTTTGTGCAACAGCACAAGCCTAGTGGTGGAAAAATAACACTGCAAAGACACAAAACCCCAAACCACACCCATCACCTGGAGCAAACAAACCCACAGACAACTCAAAACTAATCAAATGGCCATTATACACACACACACACACACACACACTAATAATCAATGGGATATACTGTATATATCCTGTACATTAAGAAATTAAAAAAAACATGTCATACACACCATGTTATCACCAAACAAATACTGTACATTGTCCTCTTACATATATATTTTCTTTTCTTTTTTTAATTCCCCCTTCTCCCCATTTCTCTTTCGTTCATGCATGTCTGAAATGAGTTTTAATCTAAAAACATCTGTTTTCACCAGCATTTCAGTCAACGTTTGTCAATGGAGCGTAACTTAGGCTTACTGAGGTGAACTCTGCTTAACTTAGCCCAGCACTCAGGAACTTTTATAAAGTGAGCACAACTTTCACCAATGTGTATTTCCAAACGTTGGCAAATTTTCAGCATGCTGAAAGTTTTCAAGGAACACAACTTTCGCCAGCGTTTGCCAACAAACACCAACCATCATTAACTTTTATTAACTTCTGCCAGCAGATCTAGACGTTTGCCAAAATGACATTAAAAGTTGGTCCAAATGTTGTAGTGTGAATCCACCCAAAAAGGCAGGTCCAGAATGGCAGGAAGCCTCCACAAATGCTGATATTTATACAGTATGAGCATCGCCTGACGCTGATGTCAGCTGACCTGTGCTGAGTATTCATTTGCTTAAGTTAACCTAAGTTGGCAACTGCTACACATACACTAGCCTCAGTTGGCAAAAGTTTGCCAACGCTGAATGCAATGCTGGCAAATGCTAGCAAAAGCTTGGTAAAAGTTTGTAAAAGTTGGTGTGCGCTGAACACTGTGTGCTGCTTTAGGAACAGAGGCTGGAGTCTACAGACTGCCCCACAGATAGCGGCTGACAGAGATTGATGGCACTTCCTTGCAGCTGCCTCAAGTGTCAGACGGCATGGAGAGGACTGAATGATGAATGAATGTGAGTGGCACACCGACCTAGATGCCCACATGCACACCTCCTGGAAATGAAAGGGAACATACTGCTGATCGTTTTTAGTGCTAAAATGATTTCTATTTTCAGAATGTGCTTTTCATCCATTACAACACCACTGGGGGCAAGCTTTTAAGACTAGAAACATCCATAAATTACACAGTGTCTGAGAGTTGCTTCTAAAACCTGGAAAAACAACACTGAAGACTCACTTTTACCGGGAAACACGTCCTTCTAAAAACAATAAGTTTGAGGGTAGTCACTGGACAGAATTTCCAGTCTAAGGTCTCATTCCTGTCAAACACCTTTACTCACTTCAGCTGCTGTGTTGTAACTCAGGATGTTATTAACTGCATATCCAGCCATGTCCAAAAAGCTCTGTGGTCAGGTGACTTGTTTTCCAGTTCTGAGGGCTACTATGTGCAGAGTTGGGGTCAATTCCAGTTCTGCTTTCAATTCCACTGGTATTTAGATGATGATTTACAACTTCAATTCCCATTCATGAATACCTTTAAAACTCACTTCCTAATAAAGAAACTTATTTATAGGTCTTCTAATTAACTGAATAAAAAAACAACAACCCATGACACACAGCCACATCCTGTGTTAAATTCAGATGGTCTTTGTCATAATCAACTGATTTAAATTCATTTTCCAGTGAAGCATCACTAATCGAAACAAAACTACAAGGCTAGTCTGATGAAAGGTAAGAAGAGAGTCCTCTGTGGTGAGACCAAACTGGTTCTCAAGGGCAACCACAGAGTGCACTGATCTGTAAGACGTTGAGTGAGACAGAGAAACAAGTCACATTAGAACACCTTAAAAGATTGCATGAGGAAATCACATGAACTCACATCTAAGCAACGTGTAATAATGAAATATCAATATAAAACAAACTGTATGATGTGTAGTGGGATTGTGATTTTCCCATCACTATGCCAATGATCTCATGACTGCAAAGGGTCTATGCATCTTTCATCATCACAGACAGGCATCAACAAGCAACAAGACACAGAGACCACTGGAATTGAAAATGGAAGTGATTAATTCCATTTGCACAGATGACTTAATTCAAATTCAGATTCTCCTCATTTGCTTTCAGGTCCAATTCCAATTCTGCTCAGAACTGACTCCAACCCCAATTATGTGGAGCTTTGCTCATACCCACACTGCACCTTGTCTTAGTGTTATTATACACACCATGGATACACTCCCTCCAGTGACAGAAAAAAGCTGTTGGTGTTTGGGATATAAACCAGTTTAAACAAACTGTAGAGGCTTTTATATATTTTTTAAACAAACAGTTGAATTCTGATGCCAATCACTGAAAATTTATAACTTGGTTTAGTAAATGAACTTACTTACTTTGACCTCTTCACCTGATCAGGACATCAGCCATCAATCGCCACTTAACTCGGTGTGCCGCAATTTTCTTTGCTTATCCCAAGATTGCTCAAGTGCTTGTGCACACAGTAAAAGGACTGCTAAAGAATTATCATTTGAAGCACCCACTTGTACATTCAATGACATGAAAATTAAAGCATAGTTCACAATACATGACTGTAAGCTCAGTAATTAGGTTTGCAAATTTTCAGAGGTTGCCGACCAAAAGCCCCTCAATCATGGGTGTCAAACTCATTTTAGCTTGGGGGGGCAGGCACATACCGCCAGATTTAATGTCGAGCCAGACCAGTAAAAAAATAGCAAAACAACCTAATGGCAACTCCAATGTTTGTTTTAGTACAAAAAGTACAAGTACTTTATGAAATGTTTACATTTACTAAACCTTTGATCTTTTACAAAACATGAACAACCTGAATGATGAATCTTCATCAAAGTATGAACAACCTGATTTTTTTTCCTCTTCTGCTCTGTTTTGAACTGAAGCTGCTGAAGAACAATATCTCAATCACGATAAAAACAAATGCCATTTAAGGAACCAGATATCATGTTGCTGCCATCTACTGTTTAGTCCTGGAACTTGTTTGTATTTAATGCAGCACAAGTCAGCACACGACAAGGTCACGTGAGAATTACTGTATATAAAATAACGCGAAAGCTGGAAAGAGACCGAGGCAGCCCAAGAGAGACTGATCGCCAGTGACATGCGATCAGGGAAGGCAGGTGAGGTTCAAAATCAGTCAGAGGCTGTGCAGTACCATTGCCCCAATGAGAGGGGGCGTGCTTCAGCACCATAAGCACAGTTTTCTTTTAAATAAAGGAAGATACTGTAAGGATATATTTTTAATAAAAGTCACAGTGATTTTTGTCCAGAAAGATAGGCAACTTTACTTCATTTACAAGTAAAGGTAAGACCATGCATGCATAGTAGTTGTAAATACTAAAAGTAATTTGTAATAAGGAGCATAAATCGTGGCGCTGCAACACACAAGCGATGCAGCTCTTTGAGCCACTATAATTTAATTGTTTCTTGGCCAAAATCAAAGTATAATTGTTATAGTTCGTGTGCTGACTCTGTCGGCACTCGGGCTGTGCGGTAGCTCTCCGTTCTCTCCTCTGGCGTGCTTCTAGACGTTTATTATGACAGCGTCTCGGCGGGCCTTCCGGCTGTCAGTGGAGCCCCGCTGAACAGCCTGATTCCAATCAGCTGATGAACCTTCATCAGCTGATTAATCTATTCAGCCCTATTTAAGGGAGCAGCGCTGTTTGCTCAGGGCTATGACCTACGCCTGCTTTCCAGTCTGGCTTCCCTAACCCCGAGGTCAGTTCTTCCCAGCGTTCAGGTTCCGCCCTCGCTGACTATCAGAATCAGAATCAGAATCAGAATCAGCTTTATTGGCCAAGTATGCACAACACATACAAGGAATTTGACTTTGGCTAAAAACTTGCTCTCGTTGTTCAGGTGGAGGATTTAAATAAGAATTCATTGACAACAGAGTATGTACAGTAAATTACAGTCTGTCCACGTTTCTATGAAAGGATGCAAATATATACAGGAATATATGCAGTTATTTACTCAGACTAACCACACTTATATGTAAGTGTTCTGTCTTTATTTGTGTTTTGCCCCACAAGGCTTATTATTTTGTCATTGTGCTTTTATTTAATAAATGTACGAACTCACGGCTGCCTGCAGCATCTCATTGATGGCTCGTGAGAGCCACCCATAACAGTAGGTCGCAGCCCAAAGAGACGCCGGTGGCGGTAAGTTTGTTTAATTGGACTTGTTGTTTCCCCTGTCTGGGTACCGGTGTGCTGGGAGAGTATGTCGTCACGCAGGGGCCGCGCTCGGAGCCTGGGCTACGACCTGGTGGAGGCCCTCGACTACATTGATGGAACTATCTTCACTGTTTTTTTTTTTTGTTTTTTTTTTGTTTTTTTTTTTGTTACTTATTTGTACCCGTAGGTAGACTTGGTTTGCAGTCTGGTGACAAGCCACTGGCTGCTGGTCGCTGCGTGCGCGAGCGCCCTAAACCTACATGTTTTTGGTATGCGGGAGGAAACCGGAGAAATCCCGGAGTAAACCCACGCAACACGGGGAGAACATGCAAACTCCACACAGCTCACTGTTGGTCGGGGGCTGGAATCGAACCCACGATCTCATGATCCCCGCGATCCCCCGGCCAAGGGTAAAACTGTGCTGCCACAGTGCTAAACCACTGCGCCACCGTGCAGCCACGGTGGCACTGTTGGCCTCTACGACACTCCCAGCAATGTACGCCAGCACCTGGACCTCGCTGAGGATATCATTAATCGCCTTCCCCGCTACTCCAACCACCCGGAAGTCACGGCAAGGAAGGCAGACATCGCTGCGCACTGGGAGAGACTCCATGGGCTTGAGGGAAACTCTGGCAGGAAGCCGAAGAGGAGGCATCCTCGCTCCTCAGTTCGGGATTCCATTCCTCTCCCCGTTCCAGGCCAGGAGTTCGCACCGCCCAGGGGTGATCCCCGAAGGAGTGAAACGTCAGTCGGGATTCCCCCGGAGAAGCTACAACTAACAGCTGTTTCCATCCGGGACCGAGTGGCTGCTGCTTGCGCCGCCGTTCACCCCACGCAGATTATAAAGCATGTGAAGGCGGCAGTCAGGCTGGTGGAGAGGAATCCGGTGTTAAGTGACTATCCAGAGTACGCCGACCAGCTCGCTTCTGTTTCCGCGCAGGAGTGGCGTTTCCCGAACCTCTCCTTCGCCTCGCCCTCTGCCGGTTACCGTCATCACATTGCTAACAGTAAGCCTCAGCAAGAACCCCGTCCGGATCCTGTTCCGGGTTGTCGGAAAGACTCTACCTCTCAGACAGCTGCCTCCTCTACGTCTCGTCAGGATGGAATTCCCGCAGCCTCTCCCCCCGGGTCATCTTTCCCTGCTGTTCCGTCAGCTCCTCGTGCCCAGATCACCTCGGCTGTCATCCCCTCCTCCTCGACGTCTTCCTCGGCTGCTTTGAGTACTATGAGTCCTGCTTCGGCGACGCCCATCATGAGTCCATCGCAAGCGGCTCCTCCTCGTCCTTCCAGGGGCCCTCCGTCACCATCCAGCGGGGAAAGGGAGAAACGAAGTCCACTGCAGCGGGTTCCATCGGGCCTCTAAGGATCAGGCAAGTAACTTTTCATTCTGTTCCCACACTGGATGAATTTCCTTGCTTGATTCCTTGGGGCAGAGTTCGGGGTTCACAGTCCCCTGACCTCCCTCCGCCTGCTGCAGTAATTAGTAATGGACCTACTACCTTTGTGTCTCCTTCCCCTGAGCGTTCCGTAGCGCCAGGCCTACACCACCGGATGAGGAGGGAGCCTGCGGCCCTGGATAGCCTGGTTCCAGCCCCGCAGCCATGTCATGGGCAGAGAAGGAGAGCGGACTGCAGCTTGGAGCCTGCGCCGACGATGAAGCATCCCCGGGTCTCCACGGAAGAGTGGTCCGACGCAGCAGGTCGAGGATCTCCTGCCACCACGCCATGCGGGTCGTCAGCGTGGTCATCAGTGTTGGAGGGTCCTCAGGCTGTGGACATCATCATGCCGGCTGCGGGGCCCGCAGTAGCTGGGTGGGAGCCAGAGGATGTCCTTCTGCCTTCGGAACCCGGATCGTCGAAGTCCTGGACGGTGACAGAACTCAAGTGCAGGCAAGTGCTCTATTTTGTCTTCCTTCTATCTATTCTAGAGCATTTTTGCCTGTCTCTCGGGGAGACGAGCCAGGTGCAGCCGTCCGCTGCATCCGAGCTCGTCTCACTGGGCTCTGTCGCTACCGGTGATCCTGATCCCGGTTCTTCTTATTCTCCTGAGCCTTCTCCCAGGGTCACCGGTGCGGAGTCAATCCCAGTCGCTGTGCTGGAGGTTCCGGGTTCGGGTTTGGAGGTCATTCCTGGTGCTGTGCCAACCCAGTCGGGGTCCATCGCGGGTGCGGCATTGACCCAATCAGGGTCCCACGTGGGTGTGACTGAGACCCAATCGGGGTCCGACGTGGGTGCAGCCGCGACCCAATCGGGGTTTATCGCGGGTGCTGCTCCGGCCCAATCGGGGTCCGTCGTGGGTGCCACACCAGCCCGATCGGCGTCCAGCAGGGGCGCAGTGCCGGTTTGGTTCAAGGTCAGTGGGGGAGCTGCAGATCCTCTGCTGCCTGACACTGGACTGGCCCATCAACCTTCCCCCAACTCATCTCCACCGGGGGCCGTTGGGGTTCTCAATATTCGGCCCAGCTCTCCCTCGTCTTCCCCCTCTCCAGGGAGGCCGTCTTCAATTTCTCCCCTGCGGTCCTGGTGGCTGAGTGATGCGGGCCGGCCGCCTGGAGGACTGCCTCACCCGTTTGGCGTTCTGGGTTGGCCACCCGACAAACTTTCCCGTCCGTTCGGCGATCTGGCCCAGCCGCCAGAAGTTCTGAGTTTCCTGGCCTGGGACTGGGGTAAGCAGCCAGAACTGTTCCTTTTTCCACTGCCAGCGATTTGGACGCTAGATGCAGGGCGGCCCCCCGAACTACAGTATTGTCTTTCATGCCGTGGTGCTCAGCCTGCCGTCATCCCTGGGGTTTTTTTCTTTGCTTCTGTAACCTTTTGGGATGTGCTGGTGTCTTATTAATGAAACTGTGTATCTCACCGCTCCCTAGCGTGTGTTTTTTTTTCTCCCTCCCTTCCTCTGTTGGGGGATGATATGTGGTTTTTTTTTTCCTGGAACTGTTTATCTTGGTCTTTAGACCCGGGTTTTCTGTTTGTGGCCTGTAGGCTTAGTTGTCCCTTATTTGTGCCTACTATTCTGTCTATTTGTGCATTATGGAGTGTTTTTTGTGTTTTTCCATGCTCTTTTTTTTTTTTTTTGTTACTTATTTGTACCCGTAGGTAGACTTGGTTTGCAGTCTGGTGACAAGCCACCGGCTGCTGGTCGCTGCGTGCGCGAGCGCCCTAAACCTACATGTTTTTGGTGTGTGGGAGGAAACCGAAGAAATCCCGGAGTAAACCCACGCAACATGGGGAGAACATGCAAACTCCACACAGCTCACTGTTGGTCGGGGGCTGGGATCGAACCCACGATCTCATGATCGAGCGATCCCCCGGCCGAGGGTAAAACTGTGCTGCCACAGTGCTAAACCACTGCGCCACCGTGCAGCCTGTAGTGTCTCCTGATGGCATTTTCTGTCTTCTCCCTTGTCGCCAGGATCTAGCCCTCCTTGGCCTTTTTTCCTCCTCCTCCCTCCCTGGGGTGGTCTTGTTGGCCTCCCAGTTGGGGGGAACCCGATGTTACACCGCGTCTAGAATCCACGTCGGGAACGGGGGCAACTGTCATGGTTCGTGTGCTGACTCTGTCGGCACTCGGGCTGTGCGGTAGCTCCCCGTTCTCTCCTCTGGCGCGCTTCTAGACGTTTATTATGACAGCGTCTCGGTGGGGCTTCCGGCTGTCAGTGGAGCCCCGCTGAACAGCCTGATTAATCTATTCAGCCCTATTTAAGGGAGCAGTGCTGTTTGCTCAGGGCTGTGACCTACGCCTGCTTTCCAGTCTGGCTTCCCTAACCCCGAAGTCAGTTCTTCCCAGCATTCAGGTTCCGCCCTCGCTGACTATATGTAAGTGTTCTGTCTTTGTGTTTTGCCCCACGAGGCTTATTATTTTGTCATTGTGCCTTTATTTAATAAATGTAGAAACTCACGGCTGCCCGCAGTGTCTCATTGATGGCTCGTGAGAGCCATCCATAACAATAATGAACTTTGTGGCCAAAAAAAGTTGTTTGTAAAATAACTTGATACATTATATTTGTGTAACCGAGGGTTTTTGCACACTGTCTATACTCAGAAGAGTGCTAAAATGAAAGCATGGGCTTTTATTACTGTCTTTTCTGTGTATTCCATTAAGAGGTAATTCAATAAAATACCTTACACTTGTTTTGTTAAAATTATTTACAAAATCCAATTTGTAAATTTGACCCTGAAAGCATCACAGCCTCACCGGAAATGAAACTCACTGCACAATCACGATCACGTGATAACAAGGAAGCAAGCCGTGCTGGCGTAAATAGCCTTTCAGAGTTAATTCTCTGAAGTGGTTATGTCAAAGTTTTTATCTTCTTTGACACTGTGGAGGAGTAGACCTCAGAAAATCACGTGCAATCCTTAACCCCCATATCTCACAGAGCGGCAAGTGCCCACAAACGCCCTGATCGCAGGTGCCCCAACAGCTTGCTGTTGTCAGCTGGCAGCTTCTCTTGTTTTGAACATGTTCAAAAAATTTTGTGACAAGAGAAACTGGTTCCAATTGTAAGAACATCTGACAAATGGCAGTGAACTGTTGTGCAACCCTCCCGCATGAACCCCAGTGAACCACCAACTGTCGGTGCAGTCATATACGCTCCCCAACACCTGCCACGCTGCGAGACACGGGAGTAAATATACTTTTAAAGAACAGTTAATGAATATAGTAAATACCGTGACATTTCAGTGTGTGCTGGATCCGGCATCCATAAAAAAAGACTTATTTCATATTTTTAGCGATCTGTTAAGGTGGAGAAGGGATAACAGACTGCAAATGGAGTCAGTGCAAATCGGGGATCACTTTTGTGTCTGTTACTCTTGTGTGACCCCAATGGACAAATTAGGAATAGCAGTTATTTTATTGAAAAATTGCTGCTCATCATGGGCGTCGCAACCGTGGGTCTTGTGGGTGTTTTAACTCCTACAGTTTTCAAGGGGACACTGTTGAACACCCACAGTTTTCCAAGTTCCCACAAACACTGCTCAGTTTCTCTGGCCTCTGTGCACACTGCTCTCCCCCTCCTTCTCCTGTTCCTTGAATCATGACACGGTTGACCAGCTCAGTGTGACCACCTGATTTGCCTTCCTGTAAAGTTGAAAGCTTCACAGGTGAGCAATGAAATAAAAGTAGGATTAAAATAACGACATACAAATTTTTTTTTAGTTAGTGTCATGAACCTCCTCGTGCACTATTACGAAGTGCATGGAGGAGTAGAAGGAAGGAGGATTTACCGGGCCCACACCGAAGGGAGCGGGCCTGGTCTTCTTGGGGGACTTCTGCACCCCTCTGCTGAACTCTCACTGCAGTGCTGCCAGCCGGGTCAACCATTACACACACCGAAGGGAGTGGCGACGGTGTGGCACAAAACACCTTCACAAGACACAAACAATAATCCAGCAATGCTTGACTGGCGAAACCCTCTTTAAGTACAAGCATTACTGGAGACACAAATTAGGGACACCTGGGCGAAGCACGGGAAGATGGCATACGGGAGTGGGAACAGCTGATAGTAATTTAGAGAGGGGGCGTGGTCGGACCGGCAGACAGTCAGACAGTGCTCACACCAGCGTGAGCCAAAGGGGCTGCCTCACCGCTGTCGGCCAGAAAGCAATGGCTATGGGTAAGGAAGCAGCACAGAATACATAATAAGCACACATACAGTGGCAACTAAATCCACAGAGAGATCAGGACCGAGCCGGGGGAATCCAAGCCGGCTCGGCTCCTGACAGCTAGTTTGTGAAAGAGGTCTACTGAAGGAAGAGCGGCCACGTGTGTATGTGTGTGTCATGGGTGGTCCTTATTTCCGTCCAAGGTGCACTCGTGTCTGGAGTGTTTGTGAATATAACATTCCCAATTTCATGTTGTGATGCTCTTGGACTGCCCCTTTGCCACCTGAAGTGCCCTCCTGGAGAGTTTTTACACGCAATTGGTGATTTATTTTTTAACAAGGGGATGTTTGTAAATGTATTTTGTGGTGTAAACATAATTTCAGTACAAATATGCATAATTTCAGTACAAATATTCAAGAATCTTCTTCTTTTGGCTGCTCCCTTTAGGGGTCTCCACAGCGAATCATCTGCCTCCATCTCGCCCTATCCCTTGCATCTTCCTCTGTAACACCAACCCTCTCCATGTCCTCCTTCTGATATGACTTATGACCCAGAAGGCAGACACAGACTCAAGATTAACCCCTTGACGTCGATTGTCGCGAATTCGCATCAAATTAACTTTCTCAACTTAATTTAGCATCTACTTGAAAGCAAAAACACAGGTGAAAATTTTTTTTTCATAATTGGAAATAAATTCAGGCGTCAAGGGGATAAACTCGATTGTCTTTATTATGAAGTGTGAGAGTGAATGTGTGCGTGTGTGCAGGAATGTAACAGCCGGGGTGAGCAGAGCACCGTACAGACTGGCAACCCTAAGGAGAAGCAGAGACAGGGGAATTAGTGACAGAAATCGGGAGAGATGATTCAGTAAATGTCCAGTCTTACTGTAGGCGAGTTGGTGTGTCGCACAGGCGAGATCCCGGAGGCTCTGGCCAGAGGGACAGTGTCTTCGGCCCCAGTTGCAGAGGAGGTGAGAGGTGAAGAGATGAGTGATGAGCTTTGTACAGTGCAGGTTGAGCTCGGTCTGCCGCCAGGGGGAAGAGGTTGCCACCACAGATTTCCACCTGTGCACAGGGGAGCTGAGCGAAGTGTAGAGATGAGATTAGGATGAGGCTTACTTGTCGTTGGAGAGCCAGGACTCCCAGAAGGACAACGAGGCAGGAAAGAATCAAAGGAGATGGAACTCCAGAACATGCAGGTGACGAAGAGGTGAAGAGGTCTTCCAGACCAGGGAGCTTGACGTCTACGTGCAGACCTGAGGGCAGCATGGCTTAAATAGGTAGGTTGATAAGGAGAGCAGGTGTGTGCGCAGCTGTGGAGAAAATTAGGGTAACAGGCAGGCAGAGCGGATCACTACAGTACTCCCCCCCTACGTGACGCCTCTCGGCGGCCGATCCAACCTACCCGGGTGCGTCCAGTGGAAGCCCCTGATGAGCTGAGGATCTAACATGAAGGAGGGATGCATGCAGGACCTCCATTCAGGGCCGTAACCCTCCCAGTCCACCAGGTACTGGAGGCCGCGACCCTAGCGCTGGACATCCAGAATGGAATTGACCCTCCACGCAGGATCGTCATTGATCACTACTGGTGGAGATGGTGTCTTGGGAGGGGGGCACAGAGGGCTAGAGCAGAACGGCTTCATGTGGGAGACGTGAAAGGTGGGACAAATGCGGTGGGGGGGGGGGCACAGCCACAGAATTCACAATATGTGTAATAGCAAAAGGACCAATGAAACGCAGTGAAAGCTTCCTAGACTCGGCCTTAAGGTTGATATTCTTAGTAGAAAGCCATACGTGTTGCCCAACCAGGTAGGGTGGAGCCAAGGTCCCGCGGCGGTTGGCGATGGTGAAGTTGCGATCCGCCGTGCGTCGCAGTGCGGCCCCGGTAGCCTTCCACAGCCGGCAACAGCGCTTCAGATGGGCCCACACCGAAGGCACCGCAATGTCTCCCTCCTCCTTGGGAAACAGCGGGAGGTTGTAGCCCCAAGAAGCCTCGAATGGGGACATGCCTATAGCAGACGAGACAGTGGTGTTGTGAGCGTATTCGACCCATGGCAGGTAGGAGCTCCAGGATGCTGGGATGGCGGTGGTGATGCATTGTAATGCTGCCTCCAGCACCTGATTGGCAAACTCACACTGGCCATTGCTCTGTGGGTGGTACCCCGACAACAGACTCACCGTAGCCCCAATGGCATTGCAGAAGGCTCGCCATACCTGCGAGACGAACTGGGGCCCACGGTTGGACACTATGTCCAGGGGAATACCGTGGAGCCACACCACGTGGAGGGCGAGCAGATCCGCAGTCTCCTTGGCTGTGGGCAGACCCTGCAGAGGAATGAAATGGGCTGCCTTGGAGAATCTGTCCACTGTGGTGAAGATGACAGTGCTGTTGGCAGAGGATGGGAGGCCGGTGATGAAATAAAGTGCCACATGGGACTAGGGCTTGCCGGGGATAGGAAGTGGGTGAAGCAGACCAGCCGGAGGAGAGGAGGACGTCTTACCGGTGGCACACTGGGGATAGGCACGGATGTATTCCCCAACATCCCTCTGGAGCGATGGCCACCAAAAAGTCCTCTGAATAGGGCCACTGTGCCTGCCATCCCCGGGTGGCATAAGAGCTTGGAGGAGTGGGCCCAATTTATAACTTCGCCCCGGATGACAGAAAGCACATACAGCCTCCCCACTGGCCCCCCGCCTGGGTCAGCCTCGGTCTTCTGCGCTCTAAGAACCTTTTCCTTAATACCCCACGAGACGGTGCCCACGATGCATAATGGAGGAATGATGGGGTGAGATGGTGCCTCCGCAGCATCCGAGGCAAATTGCCTAGATAGAGGCAGATCAGGCTTGGTGTTCTTGGACCCCGGGCGGTAGGTGATGGTAAAATCAAACCTGCTAAAGAACAAGGACCAGTGGGCCTGGCGCACGTTCAGACGCTTAGCCGTCCTGAGATATTCCAAGTTCTTATGGTTGGGCCATACGATGAACGGCTGGGAGGCCCCCTCGACCCAATGGCGCCACTCCTCCAGAGCCAGTTTCACCGGCAGGAGCTCCCTGTCCCCGATGTCATAGTTCCTTTCCGCCGGGGAGAGACGGCGGGAGAAGAATGCACAGGGGCGAATCTTGGCATCCACAGGGGAGCATTGAGACAAAACTGCTCCCACGCCAGAGTCCGAAGCGTCCACCTCCACCAAGCACTGCAGAGCGGGGCCCACCTGTGCCAGGATTGGAGGAGAGGAGAATAATGATTTCAGTTCCATAAACGCAACCTCAGCCTCCTCCGTCCACCGGAAGGGCACTTTGATGGAGGTGAGGCGAGTGAGAGGAAGGGCAGTGATGCTGTAATTTTTTATGAAGCAGCGGTAGAAGTTGACAAATCCCAGAAACTGCTGTAATTGTTTCCAGGATGAAGGAGTCGACCACTCTACCACCACATTTACCTTGGCCGGGTCAGCGATGACTTTGTTGTGCGAGATGACAAACCCCAAAAATGAAGTGGATGAAGCATGGAACTCGCACTTCTCTGCTTTCACAAACAGTTTGTTCTCCAGCAGCCGCTGCAACACTTGCCTGACGTGCACTCGGTGTTCATCGAGAGACTGAGAAAAAATCAGAATATCATCAAGGTACACAAAAACGAAAGAGCCCAGAAAATCCCTCAACATATCGTTAATTAGTCGCTGGAACACAGTGGGAGCGTTGGTCAGCCCAAACGGCATGACGCGATACTCGAAATGCCACTGGGGGTACGGAACCCCGTCTTCCATTCATCTCCCTCTCAAATTCGTACCAGGTAGTAAGCACTGCGAAGGTCCAATTTTGTGAACCAGGAGGCCCCCTGGAGGGAGTCGAAGGCCGTGTTGATGAGTGGGAGCGTGTACTGGTCACACAATACTGACGCACTCTACAAGAAGGGACAGCGCAGGCTGTTCCTGCTGAGGAGACTCAGGTCTTTTGGTGTACAAGGGGCGCTGCTGAAGACATTCTATGACACGGTGGTGGCATCAGCCATCACTTTTGGAGTGGTCTGCTGGGGCAGTGGCATTACAGCAGCCGATAGGAAGAGACTGAACAAACTGATTAAGAAAGCTAGCTCTGTCCTGGGGCAGCGCCTTGATCCGGTGGAGGAGATAGGAGAGAGAAGGATGGTGGCTAAACTGTCATCTCTGCTGGAGTCCGAGTTCCACCCTATGCAGGACGTACTGAATGCACTGAGGAGCTCATTTAGCAGCAGACTACATCATCCCAGGTGCACAACCGAGAGGTTTCGTAGGTCCTTCCTACCAACGGCTGTCAGACTGTACAACCTAAGCAGGGCTGCTCGCAGAGATAGCAAAAAGACGTAACAAACTAATAGTTTTTAAATGCAAAAGATGCAATAGACTTACACAATGGTCCCCTCCGGCATACAACTAGGAAAATACCGGTCGCTATGGAGGGTGAGAATATGTATGGGCACATAATCATACCATGTAGGATAACTAAGTAGAGGGTTATGCTGTTTCATCCCATCTAGCAACAATGCTCTGCACTATGTGTGTTTATATATTTACATATTTATTCCATCTAGCTACAATGCTCAGCACTGGGTGTGTTCATATTTATATATCTATATATTTATTCCATCTAGCTACAATGCTCCGCACTGTGTTTTTATATATCTATATATTTATTCCATCTAACTACATTGCTCCGCACTGTGTGTGTTTATATACTTACATATTTATTCCACCTAGCTGCAATGCTCCGTACTGTGGGTGTTTATATATTTACATATTTATTCCATCTAGCTACAACGCTCTGCACTGTGTGTTTATATATTCATATATTTATTCCATCCAGCTACAATGCTCTGCACTGTGTGTCTGTGTGTGTGTATATATATATTTTATAGTAATATGTACATATGTATATTAGCTGCTCTTGCTTGCTTGTTTTTTTTTCTTGCCTTCTGATTGTTGCTCTGAGTGTTGCTATCCCTGTGCTGTTGCAATCCTGGAATTTCCCCGTTGTGGGACTAATAAAGGCTCATCTTATCTTACTTGTCCTTAATAGTGATATTGTTCAGTTCCCAGAAATCGATGCAAGGTCTCAGCGAGCCGTCTTTCTTGCCCACGAAGAAAAACCCTGCCCCCACCGCCGATGAAGATGCGCAAATTATGCCAGAGCTCAGGGAGTCTTTGATGTAGGTTTCCATGGCCTCCTGCTCCGGGACCGACAGGCTGTAAAGCCAACTGGATGGTAACGGAGCCCCGGGCCAAAGGTTAATGGCACAGTCGTATGGGCGATGGGGTGGGTGGGGACAGAGAATAGTGCTTGGGACTTGCGAAAGACGGTCTCCAGATCGTGGTATTCAGGGGGAACCCAGGACAGGTCAGGTGGGGGTGTTTCGGGGGCACCGAGAGGCATGGAGGGCAAGCATGCAGCGGACTGAAGACAGGCACTTAAGTAGAACGAGCTCCAAGAGATGATGTTACCAGAGTGCCAGTCAATGGATGGGTTGTGCAACCGGAGCCAGGGATATCCCAAAATGACCGGGGAGGTAGAGACTGGAAGCACAAACAATCTATGCTGCTCACGGTGATTACCAGACACAAGGACAGATACCGGGGCAGTTTGTTTAGACACCAGAGCTAGTGGAGCCTTGGACAGAGCGATGAGCTTTAATGATGTCTTTAACTGGTGGCAGGCAAGCCCCAGTCGGGTTGCCAGATCTTCCGAAATGAAACTCTGCTTGGCCCCTGAATCAATGAGTGCGTGTTTGGAGATCTCTAGATGCTTGTGAACAAAACGGATTTGTAGCAGGAACTTGGTGAGGGGATTACTTTGGAGTGGGTCCGTGAGTCCCCCTACTGCGACGCATGGACTCCCTCTTTTGGTCGAATGGGGCAAGTAGCTAGCTCATGTTCCTCACTGCCACAATATAAGCACAGACCTAGCTCCTGGCGGTGCCATTTCTCAGGCGGCGGCAACTTTGACTGATCTACTACCATAGGCTCAGGGGAATCTAGCTGGAGGATGAATCAGATGGAGGAAGAGCCAGCGGGGGGGGCTGCGAAGAACAGCGAAACTGTGAACCCGAGCGACCGGAAGGTCTACACTCATTGGCCTGCTCCCTTAGCCGATTGTCTAAGCTAATGGCAAGGGAAATTAATTCATTCAGCTTGCTAGGTTTATCTAGATGGGCTAGCTCGTCCGTCAGGCTAGAGCTAAGACTACGGATAAAAATGCTGCAAAGGGAGGCATCCTCCCACCCCACCTCCACTGCTACCACCCAGAAGTCTATGGCATAATCGTTTACCAATCTATTCCCCTGTTTTAAGTTGAGTAACCGGGTGGTAAGCACGCTATCTCAGTCCGAGTGATCAAACACCTTGTTGAACTCACTCACAAATTGATCATAGGTCAGACTAGCATAGTCAGCCCTAGCCATAACTGCGTAAGCCCAGGCTAAAGTCCGCCCCTCCAGAAAATTGACTACGTAGCCTATATGGCTGTGACTGGTGGGAAAATGCCCTGGTACCCGCTGAAAAACTATCCCACATTGTAATAGAAAGCCCCTAGCCTCTCCTAGCTTACTGCTGAAGCATGTGGGCGTGGGAACTGAAGTCAGCCGAGATGGAGGAGAAGGAGAAGGGATGGAACTAGCTGGGCCGGCCGTGCTTCCAGGAGCCGGTGGGAAGGACTGAGGAGCTGACAGGCGATCCAGGCGTGAGTTAATCTGGACAAGCTGTGTAAGTATAACCTGTTGTTGATGAGATAATTGGTCTACTTGAGCCTCTATGATGTTAACTTTGTGTGCTAACGCACTGTCTGCTGGGTCGTTTTGACGGAGACGTACTTACATGACTTATGACCCAGAAGGCAGACACAGACTCAAGAATAAACTCAATTGTCTTTATTATGAAGTATGAGAGTGAATGTGTGCGTGTGTGCAGGAATGTAACAGCTGGGGTGAGCAGAGCACCGTACAGACTGGCAACCCTAGGGAGAAGCGGAGACAGGGGAATTAGTGACAAAAATCGGGAGAGATGATTCAGTAAATGTCCAGTCTTACTGTAGACGAGTTGGTGAGTCGCACAGGCGAGATCCCATAGGCTCTGGCCAGAGGGACAGTGTCTTCAGCTCCAGTTGCAGAGGAGGTGAGAGGTGAAGAGATAAGTGATGAGCTTTGTACAGTGCAGGTTGAGCTCGGTCCGCCACCAGGAGGAGGAGGTCCGCCGCCACGGATTTCCACCTGTGTACAGGGGAGCTGAGCGAAGTGTAGAGATGAGATTAGGATGAGGCTTACTTGTCGTTGGGGAGCCAGGACTCCCAGAAGAACGACGAGGCAGGAAGGAATCAAAGGAGATGGAACTCCGGAACATGCAGGTGACGAAGAGGCGAAGAGGTCTTCCAGACCAGGGAGCTTGACGTCTCCGTGCAGACCTGAGGGCAGCACGGCTTAAATAGGTAGGTTGTTGAGGACAGCAAGTGTGCGCACAGCTGTGGAGAAAATTAGGGCAATAGGCAGGCAGAGCGGATCACTACACCTTCACTACATCCATGAATCTTCTCTGTGGTCTTCCTCTTTTCCTCCTGCCTGGCAGCTCCATCTTCAACATCCTTTATCCAGTATATCCACTATCCCTCCTCTGCACATGTCCAAACCATCTCAGCCTTGCCTCTCTTACTTTGTCTCCATACCTGAACTGTCCCTCTTATATATTCATTTCTAATCCTGTCCCTCCTAGTCACTCCCAATGAGAATCTTAGCATCTTCAACTCTGCCACCTCCAGCTCCATCTCCTGTCTTTTTGTCAGCACGACCGTATCCCAACCATACATCATAGCAGGTCTCACTACCATCTTGTAAATCTTCCCTTTCACTCTTGTTGCTACCATTCTGTCACGAATCACCCCTGACACTCGTCCCCATCCACTCCACCCTGCCTGCACTCTCCTCTTCATCTCTCTTGTGCATTTTCCATTGCTTTGGATGGTTGACCCCAGGTATTTAAATTCCTCTACTTCCACTACCTCTACTCCTTCCATTTTTACCGTTACACCTGCCTCCCTCTCATTCACACTCATGTATTGTGTCTTGCTTCTACTGACTTTGATTCCTCTTCTCTCCAGAGCATACCTCCACCTCTCCAGGTTCTCTTCACAATGCCATCTGCAAACATCATGGTCCACACAGACTCCTGCCTGACCTCATCTGTCAGCCTGTCCATCACCATGGCAAACAAGAAGGGGCTCAGAGCTGATCCCTGATGTAATTCCACCCCCATCTTGACCCCATCTGTCACTCCTACAGCACACCTCACCACCGTCTCACTGTCCCCATACATGTCCTGCACCACCCTCACATACTTCTCTGCCACTCCTGACTTTCTCATACAGTACCACACTTCCTTTCTTGGCACCCTATCATATGCTTTCTCTAGATCCACAAAGACACAGTGCAACTCCTTCTGACCTCTATACTTCCCCATCAGCACTCTTAGAGCAAACTGTGCATCTGTAGTACTTTCTTGGCATGAAACCATACTGCTGCTCACTGATTGTCACCGCTCCTCTTAATCTTGCTTCAACAACTCTTTTCCTATATCTTCATAATGTGGCTGATCAGCTTTATGCCTCTGTAGTTACTACAGAGAATATGCAAAAATAAATGTGCAAAAATACAATAAAAGATGCTAATTTAATTTAAAAACTCCAAAATTTAGTATAGGCAAGTCGCAAATTTACTAGAAAAAAGTTAAATTTTTGTAAGAAAATACACAACTTCCAAATACTGAAAAAACTCCCACTTTTCCAAGAAAAGTTGTAAACTTACAACAATGAAATCGCACATTTACAAGAAAAAAATGCCAATTTTGTAGAGCATTTTCTTTTTTTACCTTTTTCTCTCATAATTGTCAGATTTTCTTGTCAACGATGGCCCTCACGAGCCATCAATGAGACGCCGAAAGCCAGCCGATGAGTTTGCATAATTTATTAACAAAAGACAAATGACAAAATAAAGAGCCACGAGGGGCAAAAACACAACTAAGGCTATGACTCAGACACAGGATACAGAGTCTCAGGAAATACACTTACTGTGAGATGAAACGAGACATGAATCTTAGATGGAGGTTTGACGAGGGAATGTTTGACGAATGATCAGGTCGCAGCCCGGAGTAAACTGAGCTGCTCCCTTAAATAGGGCTGACAGATTAATCAGCTGATGAATTCCAGCCGTCCCTGCGGAGTTCGGCTCTGACAGCCGGAAGCCCCGCCAAGACGCTGCCACAATAAAAGCCCGGAGGCCATATGGTGCGCCTGAGAAGAGAACGGGGAACTACCGGACAACCCGAGCGTGGACAGAGTCAGCGCTCGGACCATGACAGTTGCCCCCATTCACGAGGCAAATTCCAGGCGCCGTGTAACATCGAGCCCCTCCCCCCCACCCAGAAGGTCAACAGGACCGCCCCAGGGAGGGAGGAAGGGGAAAGGCCAGAAGGGCAAGAACCAAACATCATCGAGAGAAAAAAAAGATGCGGTGCGCCTGAGAAGAGAACGGGGAACTACCGGACAACCCAAACGCGGACAGAGTCAGCGCTCAAACCATGACATTTCTCACCAATTAGTAAGATTTTTAGTGTGAACTAGCATTTTTCTTGTAAAGTTATCTCTCTCTTTTTTTAATAAATGTGCAAGTTTTTTCTGGCACATTTATTATTTTTGCAGTAAATTTAATACTTTTTTACTGTAAATTTGCCATGTTTTGTGATAAAACTGTTACCTTTCTCTCACACAGATTTACAACAATATACTCATAAATTTACATCTTTTTTCTACAAAATTTGCAACTTTTTCCTATAGAATTTGCAACAATTTTGCTCATACTTTCATGATTTTTCTTGTACATTTGCTCCTATCCTCTCACTGATAAACTAAGTTGTCCTGTATAAACTATCCTTTCAGTCATTATGAGGATGGAGGATAGCAGGTTAACAGAAGGAAGGATTTTGCCTCATTTTGCTGACAAAGGTAATGGCCTGTTTTAGTTTTTTTTGAAAGGATTTCCTTATATAAATGGGGGTTTAATATTTTATTATTGAAAGAAAAGCCTTTTTTTCAGATTTTTGCAAAGATGTATATGTATCTTCATCAGATTTATTTTTCAATGGAAGCTGCCTATTCTTTTTTGTCATTGGCTCTTTGTCTTGTAAATACATAAGTAATGATGAAGACCATGGTTTTTGTAACAATCTATTGGGTTTTAAATTCCCCTCCCCCCGCACCACAACACCCACACTTTTGAAATGCTTGCTACGCCCCTGCCGCTCGTGTACTGTATTATTTAATTTCCACACTATGCAAATTCATCCTGCGAGCCGGTTTGGACTCTCTGGCAGGCCGGTTTTTACCTGTGGTCCGTAACTTTGACACCCCTGCCCTAGATGGGAAGGAAGTCCCCAAAAAATGGACACCTCAGAGCAAATACTGCAAAGTAAGGATATTCGTGTTGTTAACTGATATCAGCCCTATAGGCAAATAACCTTCACTGACAGCAGTGTACCAGCTGGGTGGCATTGATTCTGACCTGAAACAGACAACAGTAATCTACAGCTGCAAATTCAGAAATCATCTGGGACTCAACCATTTAAAAGTTTTTAAATTCAGTCATATTTTGTTGTGTTGTTTCAGCAGTTATTTGTTTCTATAATGCATTTTTCTTTGCCTCCCTATTATTAAAGATTGAGAAGTTAAAAACAACAAAAATAGAACCAGTTGGTCAATGGCCAACTTATTGGGCCATATTACCATGTTTAGTGAGAAGTTCAATGTAAAAGCATTTTTCTCATTTATGGCTGTATCCTGTTCCATTTTGCTATTACAGCAGCAGAAAAAAAGCTGATTTTGCAAAGGAAAAGAGCGTAAAAGGGTTGTCCTAAATCTTAATTATTCAGAGGTGTGTTTTGGGTGTTCCGTTCCTTTTCCTCTTGGTCATCAATTACATCATGAAGATTACGACAACAGGCAGGAAAGATGGGATACAGTGGACACTCTGGATGCAGCTGGATGACCTCGACTTTGCTGATGACATGGCACTCCTGTCACATAACCACAGCCAGATGCAGGACAAGACTACTCGCCTGGAGACTACATCAGCCGGGACAGGACTCCAGATCAACATGAAGACCGAGCTGATGAAGATTAACACCACTGCCAACATACCAGTCACAGTTGGAGAAGAGCCCATCAGAGAGGTGGAGTCCTTTGTCTACCTGGGAAGTGAGGTGGATCGATGGGGATCACAGACCGAGACATCACAGCCAGGATCAGCAAAGCAAGAGCAGCTTTTGTCATACTGAAGAATATCTGGGCATCAAAAGCGATCTGCACGAGAACAAAACTTCGCATCTTCAACTCAAACGTCAAGTCTGTTCTACTCTACAGATGTGAGACCTGGAGGACGACAAAGATGATGCAGCAGAAGATCCAGACTTTCTTTAACACATGCCTGAGGTGCATCTTTAACATCAGGTGGCTGGAGAAGATCAGGAATGAAGACCTGTGGGAGTGAATGGAACAGAAACCAGTGGCAGAACAGATTCTGTGGAGGAAGTGGGACTGGATTGGACACACCCTCAGGAAACCAGCATCCAGCATCACACGCCAAATCGTGACCTGGAACCCGCAGGGGAAGAGAAAGAGAGGCCAGCCTCGAAACAGCTGGAGACGAAACACTAAGGCAGAACTGAAACAGCAGGGAACCAACTGGAGGGGAGTAGAGAGAGCAGCCCAGAACCGAGTGAGATGGCGAGGGGTTGTCGATGGTCTATGCTCCATGTCGAGCTATGGGCTTAAGTAACTAAGTGTTTTGGGTGTAACAGTAAACCAATCAGAATGGCTCCTCATCTTTAATCCTTAGATGCATAAGTGGGTCAAAAATGACCCAGTGAAGTTGTTTTCTTGCAATATTTTCATCATGAAAAGTTATCATTTCCTATTCCAGCTATTCCTCAAAAACATGTTATTGATATTATCTCATTTAAATTTTTTAACTTACCTTTTATCCACCTTATTCCTAGGCCCCATGATGCCTTGCATGAATTATGGTAACAACTTCCAGTACTAGTTTAGAACATATGGTTGTCACTGAAACGGGACACTTTTCCTTGTTAAAAAACAATGACTTCGGCATCAGAAATGCAGGAACATGGCCTCTTGCACCTCAAAACAGTAATATAATCATACCACTTGCCATGACTATCTAGGGATGGAAAGATGACCTTAAAAAGTGGCCTCGTAGATAGTAGCTCCGTTAGTGCCGCTGCTAAGATGCTAACGGTGTAAACAAATGACCCGTGCTGGCAAAATGAGTCACTTTGAGGACATTTTCAAAAAATGATGTAACATTATTTCCATATTCTGTATTGAAAGACCTTCAAAATGATATTTAATTTGTAGGTAGTGTGCAAAAACTGACCCAGAAAAAGATGATTTGTTTATATTTTAGCTAGGTTGAAAACTCGTGTTCGATCGGTCGGGAGTTAAACCTTCTGCAAAAATATAGGTATTTTTGGAAAGTACGATTTCTAAGCTTTCCAATGATACCAGGCACTCATAGGGTTTTGCCGGGACTTGCCATCCCAAACAAAGAAAGAGTCATGATTTATGACTTCTCGTTGCCTGTACTCATAATGACATGGTGCGCATTCCAACCAGCATGTCTCTCCACTGCAATAAAGTCGGCTGCATTTTGTTAAAATATGTTGGATATAATCAAACTTACCTTAGAGCAGACATACGTCAAAACACCATGCTTGAATGTCGTCTGTCACCGTGTGGTGAGAAGCCTCCATTTATCCAGTCTATGGGCACAACCACGAACACCAGCAAGTACCAGAACTACGCCAAAACATTCAAAAAATATGAGCTGAAATTAGCTGCCACTTGAGGGCAAAACACGTATGTGGACTATACATTAAAATGAATTTGAAAAACTTTTAAAAACGCTGTTTTAAATGCCCCTGCTACTCCACTCTTACTGATTTAACACTAGGTCAGCCAAAACAGGAAGCGCCGCCCATAATCGTTCCTACAGCGGCACCCCCAGGAATTTCTAATACTAGCTGGGGCACCATCCGTGTTTTATAGAGGCGGAAACTCTTATGGACAAAGACCTAAGCTTAAGAATTTGGCAATTAGTAAGTTAAGCCTTAGTTAATAATTTTATTGGCAATATTTGATCAGTCTCATAGTCTAGAGGCAGAATTCTTGACAATGAGTTGTTACAATAATGGACACGGAAAAATCACACCTTCTAGTTTTAGTAACCCCTCTTTATTAAACTCACAGGAGTGGCACAAACATAAGGCATTTAAGATCAGCAGAATTATGCCAATGACTGGGGTTACTTGATTGCATGAAATATGAACATACCATACACTTGAGATCACCATATTATTCTCATGATTAATCTGTTGTACTTAAAGCTCTGAGCTGTGCAGTCCCTGAGGTTAAAGAAAATTTACACAGTTCTAATAAAAAGATTACAAAAATTTAGTGTCGAATTTGGATTTGCATGGGTTTAAGGAAAAAGAGGGAGAGAGAGGGAGGATGCACAGGATCAGGAATGTATCTTAGACCAAGCATCATCAGGGTCTAACTGACTGGCTTGTAGCTGCTTTTCTGAGGGAGCAAATTTAAACTAACCTGACCACCACAACAGATGATGTGAAAGAGGTGAGTGCCTACTGTGGATATGAAAACCTGGCAAAGGTTATTTCAGGTCAAGGGAAGGTGGTCCTCCTCGGTGCCTCATGGGGATTTTGGCCCGCAAAATCCGAATGGCTTCACTCCTAGGTCACTCAAGGCAGGGGATGCTCAACCCGCCGATACACTGGATAAGGACAGCTGGTCTGGATACAGGGCTGATATGCGCAGTTTCCTGCTGATTGGTGGCTAAGCTAGGTAAGTTCTAAAAAGACAAAAACTACTCAGGCTTTAATCCCTAGATCTAACAAAGGTGAACTCTACAGAAAAGCATGAACAACAAAAATCTACAAAACAGTAACTAGAAAATGCAGGCAGTCGCGTGGGCAGAAAAACTTAAAAGAGAAGAGAGATGCAGACAGAGTGTGGAAAAATGAGGAGAGGTGAATGCTTGGAGAGTCAGAAGCAGAAGAGGTGGATCTTGTGTGTCTTCTGGTTTAAACCTCTCTCCCCACTTGCTGAAAAGGAGGAGCTTAGAATCTCAATGAATCAGTGAGTGAGACACTGCACAGAGGTTGACTTTGTTACTATAGTTATTCAACAATGACAGGGAAACGGGGAGGAGGCGTAATTCACTGAGCTGGGAGAGAACAAAACACAGTGAGCACATTATATTAACATTATAATTAGCCCTAAGGCACCTTTGTCTAAACTAAGCAGTTCTATTTGGTTGAACATCTAGCTTCACTAAAATAACTTAATCATAAAGCATACAGATATTTACAAAAAGGCATGCATGTAATAGGTATATTAGAAGTCCAGATGCATGAAGATTAGAATTCTGACAGTCAGTGACTCAGTTTGTGTGACTTTGAGTTCTTATTTCCAGTTGTCCTGTGGCAGTCTGTTGGTGTTAAGAGGAGAGAAAAACAATGACCCTTTGTTCCTCATTGTGTGAATGGCTGTGAAGAATGAGTTGGGGGTCGGTGAGCAGAAGGACAGTCAAAAGGCACTTTTCCACTAGGGTCAGTGCGGTACGGTTCGGTACGGGACGGGACGGTACAGTTCGGCCCGCTTTGTTTTTTCACTGCACTAGGTCCCATTTGAAGTGGGTGGGAACATAGTTACAGGGAGGCGGCGCAACCCTCTCCCTCCCGTTACGTAAAACCAGCGTAACTGGCGTAAAACAAGCGTAGCGTTACGCAAAACACAAGCTGGCAGGTTACGCGGCGTCTGCCTTCTCTGTATTGTTTTGCCTGAATAAATGCAAAAAAGGAGAACAGAAAGCAGAGGCGGCGAAACTACACACTCTGGAAAAGTACTGGAGTGTTTAGGAATCCATAGAGCAGTATAAAGGAAAAGACATGTGTCACGCCGCGCCATTCATCAGCGGCGCCACCTGCTCACGCACCTGCTACTCGTCAGCGGCGAAGGATAAAAGCCGCCTCGCCCTGAGCGTCGGCCTGAAGCCGTAGACTTCATTTCCGTTGTATGGACTTCTACCACATTCTCTTCAGCATCCTCATCTCCGGTAAGAAGTTCACTTACCTCATCTCTCCAGTCTGCTCCCCTGTGCACAGGTGGATTCCTCGGCGGCGGACAATCCCGTCCCTCGTCTCTCCTCGCTGCTGCACCGAGCCCTGCAGGTGGCTGTCTCCCGGGCTTCCATCCTTGAAGCGCCAGTCATCTGCCCAAACAAGTAAGCTTCTCTCCCTCGCCTATTCTCCTCCCGTGTTGGTGTGTGCTCATCACCCTGTGTCTGATTTCTCCCATAGGGTTGCCGGCTGAACGGTCTCCTGCCTCTGGGTCCGAAGCAGACGCCACCACCAACACATTAACATTCCGCAGACACGCACCCAAACATCCCTGTTGTTAATAAACAGTTTGAACTACTCTGAGCCTGTGTGTGTGCGTCTCCTGAGCCGAACGTTATGTCAACATGAGGATACAAACAACATCACATATCAAGGTAAGCTAATAACTGCTAATGCTACTTTGCTTTTAAGTCCGCCGTACAACATTGTAATGTCGGCAAGTTATCGATATTAAGTACTAAAATGTGTATTCTGTGTGTGTGTGTGTGTGTGTGTGTGTGTGTGTGTGTGTGTGTGTGTGTGTGTGTGTGTGTGTGTGTTTCAGATGGCTCTCTTGTGGCAAAAATATTGCTTCAAATGTTGGGGGTTAACTTTCAACACAGTGATGTGACCCCAACTTCACAAACGACCCCAACTTCACAAACAAAAGTGGCTATAATGTCTATAGAAATGTTTAGCTTCCTGTGCAACAAATTGCTCTGATCTGTGTCAAAATCATGGAGAGACTGTTGAGACGTCATGGAATTTACCTGCTCCAGCCAGTGGTGTCGTGGCAAAACATGGATCAGGTGCCATATTGTAGCATATGAGCCGTTAAATATATATTTCAACAGGTAAACAGTACTGAGTTAGGCATAAGATATATTTAACAATTATGATGCATTTTAAGCCAAAACAAATGGATCTAGGATTAAAAGTAATTAAAATAATGCAGTCACAAGGTTACATGGAGAAATACGTGGATTAACTGGAAATATATCGTATTGAGTATTGCTGACTACATGTAGATACTGTATAAATATATATTCTCTGCATCAACAGTGAACTATACATGTATCCCAGTTTTTTTAGCTCCTGCCGCCGATCTGGTTCATTGTTTGGCTCGAAAAGTGAGACAGCGAAAGAGAGGAAGACGAGCGGGCGCTCTCGTCCGGCTTCGCAGGAGAGGCACGCGCACGGCTTTGCTTGGCATATTTCTGTCCAATGCCAATTCTCTCTCTAACAAGGTAGATGAACTGAGACTACTGATGAGATTTAAGGACCTCTCCACCTCGGCTGCCCTCTGTTTTACTGAGACCTGGCTCAGGGAAAATACACCGGACAGCGCGCTTGGCCTCGAGGGATTCCAGCTGTTTCGTGCTGATCGTGTCACAGAGCTCTCCGGTAAGACCACAGGAGGAGGAGTCTGCTTTTACATTAGCAGCAGCTGGTGCTCTGATGTAACGGTAATTTCCAAACACTGTTCTCCCGCCCTGGAATTTCTTTTTATTAACTGCAAGCCATTTTATTCCCCGCGGGAGTTCGCTTCATTCATCCTCGCCGCTGTGTACGTCCCTCCCGATGCGGACGCGCGTGAAGCTCAGCGCGCGCTCGCAGATCACATTCAACATACGGAGCGAACTTTCCCGGACTCTCTGGTTATTGTGGTTGGCGACTTTAACCAGAGCAATCTGAGCCACGATCTCCCCCGTTACAAACAGTTTATTAAATGCCCCACCAGAGGAAAGAACACGCTGGATCACTGTTACAACACAGTGAAGGACGCGTATCGCGCTGTTCCTCGCGCTGCGCTCGGACTATGTGATCACGTGATGGTCCACCTCATTCCCACTTACAGACAGAGACTGAAGCTCACTAAACCTGTTGTGAGCACTACGAAGAAATGGACCAGTGAAACTGAGGAGAAGCTGGAAACGTGCATGGAAATAACTGACTGGGGCATGTTTAAAGGAGCCACGCATGATCTGGATGAGTACACGGACACTGTGAACTCATATATCCACTTTTGTGAGGAGAGCATTCTTCCATCGCGCACCAGGGTGAGTTACTCAAATGACAAGCCCTGGTTCACTGCTAAGCTCAGACAGATCAGGAAGGAGAAGGAAGCAACGTTGAAAAGTGGAGACAGGGATTGCTACAGGGAGGTTAAATATCGGTTTAACAGAGAGCTGAGGAGAGCTAAATCTGTGTATTCTGAGAGACTCCAGCAGCAGTTCACTGCTAACGACTCTGCTTCTGTGTGGAGAGGACTGAGGCAAATCACCAACTATCGGCCTCAGGCTTCTAAAGGTCAGGATGACAAAGCCCTTTGTCAAAGACTGTCCCAACACTATGCCCGTTTTCACACCTCGTCAGCTGTGTCCAACTCTCCCCCTCCCCCCAGCTCCACTGCCTCCACGGTCCCTACTTCATCAAAGGCGGCCCCCCTCCTCCCCCCCTGCCCTTGTCATCAGTGAGCAGGACGTGCTCAGACAGTTCTCCAGACTGAACCCGCGCAAGGCCCCCGGTCCGGATGGCGTGTCTCCCTCCACCCTGAGACACTGTGCGAAAGAGCTGGCTCCTGTCTTCACAGACATTTTTAACACCTCCCTTAAGCTATGCCATGTGCCGACCTGCCTCAAATCCTCCACCATCATCCCTGTCCCCAAGAAGACACGGATCACTGGACTTAACGACTACAGACCTGTAGCGCTCACCTCTGTAGTCATGAAGTCCTTTGAGCGCCTGGTCCTGCCCCACCTCAAGTCCATCACCACTCCCCTCCTGGACCCGCTGCAGTTTGCCTACCGAGCAAACAGGTCTGTAGACGACGCAGTCAACCTGGCCCTCCACTCCATCCTGCAGCACCTGGACTCCCCGGGAACCTACGCCAGGATCCTGTTTGTGGACTTCAGCTCTGCATTCAACACCATCCGCCCCGCTCTGCTCCGGGACAAGCTGTCCCTGCTCAACGTGCCTGACTCCCTCTGCAGGTGGATCACCGACTTCCTGACGGACCGGAGGCAGCATGTGCGGCTGGGAAAGACTGTCTCAGACTCTGTTAGCATCAGCACCGGATCACCCCAGGGCTGTGTACTTTCCCCCCTACTCTTGTCCCTTTATACCAACTCCTGCACCTCCAGCCACCAGTCTGTCAAGCTGATCAAGTTTGCGGACGACACCACCCTCATCGGGCTCATCTCCAACGGCGACGAGTCCGCCTACAGGAGAGAGGTGGCCCAGCTGGCGTCCTGGTGCAACAACAACAACCTGCAGCTGAACGCTCTGAAGACAGTGGAGATGATTGTGGACTTCAGGAAAGTCACAACCCCTCTGCCCCCCCTCACCCTCACAGGCTCTCCCATCACCACTGCAGATTCCTTCTGCTTCCTAGGCACCACCATCACCAGGGACCTCAAGTGGGAGCCGACCCTCAGCTCCCTCATCAAAAAGGCCCAGCAGAGGATGTTCTTCCTGCGGCAGCTGAGGAAGCTCAAGCTACCCACCAAGATGTTGGTGCAGTTCTACACGGCCATCATCGAGTCCATCCTCACCACCTCCATAACCGTGTGGTACGCAGGAGCCACCGCCAGGGACAGACTAAGGCTGCAGCGCATCATGCGCACTGCTGAGAAGGTGATCGGCTGCAAGCTCCCATCTCTCCAGGATCTGTACATCTCCAGGACCCGGAGGCGTGCAGGCCGGATCATAGCCGATCCTTCACACCCTGGTCACGTACTGTTTGCCCCTCTCCCCTCAGGTAGAAGACTTCGGTCCATTCAGACTAAAACCTCCCGTCACATGAACAGCTTCTTCCCCTCTGCCATCAGACTGCTGAACACTAAATGACTTATTGACTCTCGTGCACTATGTACAGCAGCTCAACCAGACTCAGGTCAATCATCACTGTTTTCTTTTTGCATTACCGACTGCACTATATGGTTCTCCACAATATCTGCTGCTCGCTAATATATTCAAACTGCTGACTAGTATTACTCATTCTTATTCTACACTTTTTTGCATGTACAGTTTATTTCTTTTATTTTATCATGTTTAATGTTGCAGCATTGCACCGAGACAAATTCCTAGTTTGTGTACTACATGAACAATGGCAATAAATCTGATTCTGATTCTGATTCTATTCATGTAGTATTGCCCTGGGAATTTGGACAATAAACCTTTGTACTTTTGCAGATGTCTCTATTTTGTTTTACAGTCTTCAGCAAATAATTGTTTTGGTTACTTTTCTTAAAAATGAGCCATTATTTTCAGTCACTGATAAATGGTTCGTACTGTTGACTCTTTTCCCACCGGTGTCTTAACAGACAAAATAGAAAATCATGATGCAAACACATAAATCACTAAATTGTTTATTCCAATCAGCAGCAAATTACAGATTATTTAGAATGTGCAAAATTCAAACTTTAAAAAAAAAAAAGAAACTGGAATGGGTCACACACGCCTGCCACACTGAGAAGCAACTGGTCGGTCCCTCGTACTGGTCCTGGTTCAGCAGATCTTCAGCCTGCATCTCTGTAAATAGTGAAGCAAGGTCTGGTTTGGGTGGATCGTTTTCCCCTTGCCTAGATGAAAGACAGAAATCGGTGGTGGATAATTAAAGCAAGTTTAAAACACATTTGAGAAATGAATGAATGAGTGAATCTTTATTTCGGATAGATTGATTAAAAGAAAGGAACAAAATAATAGAACAAAGGGGAAAAAAAATCCAATAAGGTCAAATTAAACAGCAACTCCTCAGATTATACAATTCAACATAACTTATCCGAAATGGGTGATGGCTGAAGCTGCAGCTTATATTGCCCACCCATGTTCCATCTAAGAATTCAAAAATAAAATAAAATAAGAGTGATTACAAATCAGAACAAAGCCAAGACAAAACGTGACAAAAAATAAGCAACAGCAACACAGACTGGATATGATAATCCTTATGTGATTTTTACATGTCATCTTATATATACACTACCGTTCAAAAGTTTGGGGTCACCCAGACAATTATTTTGTGTTTTCCATGAAAAGTCACACTTATTTACCACCATGAGTTGTAAAATGAATAGAAAATATAGTCAAGACATTGACAAGGTTAGAAATAATGATTTGTATTTGAAATAATAATTTTTTCCTTCAAACTTTGCTTTCATCAAAGAATCCTCCATTTGCAGCAACTACAGCATTGCAGACCTAACACGATTGCACAAGGGTTTTCTAATCATCCATTAGCCTTCTGACGCAATGAGCAAACACATTGTACCATTAGAACACTGGAGTGATAGTCGCTGGAAATGGGCCTCTATACACCTATGTAGATATTGCACCAAAAACCAGACATTTGCAGCTAGAATAGTCATTTACCACATTAGCAATGTATAGAGTGTATTTCTGATTAGTTTAAAGTTATCTTCATTGAAAAAAAGTGCTTTTCTTTCAAAAATAAGGAAATTTCTAAGTGACCCCAAACTTTTGAACGGTAGTGTATGTTTGGAGTATTTCTTCCTTTAGTTTTTGTTTAAATTGTCCAAGCGTTGTACATGATTTTAATTCAGGTCCAAAAGCGTCCCACAGTCTGACTCCCTGCACTGAAACACAGTGTTGCTTGGTGGTAGTTCTCACTGAAGGTTTTTGAAATATACATGTTCCTCTGAAATGATATTGTTTCTCCCTTATTTGGAAGAGCTTTTGGATATTTGCGGGCAGTGATAGATTCTTCACTTTAAACATTATTACTGCAGTTTTAAAGTCAACCAGCTCTTTCAACTTGAGAGCTTTTATTTTAAGAAAAAGTGGGTTTGTTGGTTCCCTGTGAGCAGCTTTGTTTATTATTCTAATAGCTCTCTTCTGAAGCATAAAGACCGGATATATGTTTGTTTTATATGTATTTCCCCATACTTCAGTACAATATGTCATGTATGGGAGTATTAATGAATGATACAAAGTCTATAGTGTGGGTTGATTCAGCAAATATTTCACTCTGTGTAGTATTGGGATTGATTTGCATATTTTACCTTTAATATAATTAATATGTGACTTCCAACACAGTTTTTTTTTATCAATTATTACGCCAAGGATTTTAATTTTGGATACCCTTTCAATCTCTACACCATTTATACTGAGTTTAGATACTGAATTGTTGTGATGGTGTGAAATAACGTTATCAATAAAAGTTTAGCCACTGCTGTGTCGCCCTGGTTTCAAGTGTGGGTGGTGTTTTGTGCTTGTATTGCTAAAATATAAAAGGAAGCACTACAATGGGTCTCAAATATTTGTAATGTGTTCTTCTACTGGATGAGTTTAAAGATGAAATACTATAGACTACACATATAAACTAAATTCTAATGGTGACTGAACAACTCCCATTCCCCAAAGTGCAAGATACACTATTATGACTATAACTCATAAAGGATAACAGAAATGATCTGATAAAAAAATAAATAAACAAATAAACAAAAATAAATAAACAAGCGGTTTACCTATACTTGAACTTAAAAAGCAAAAGATTTGACTTTAAATATGATTGATGTGTTGTTTACCTGTCACAATACTGCTGTCAAAACGTCGCCATTCCGAGTCCTGTTTGGACTCTACAGTCAAAATACACACACCTTAAGTTCATACACAGCACAAAAATGCAACATGTAAAAAACACCTTTTTACCCAGGATTACAACTAGCTTATTTCATCAGATATTGTCAACAGAAGGCAACATACTAGGACGGTCGTAGCATTGAGCTAGGTCATCGGTTAAACACGATCAAGTTTTCGTCTGTCCACAGTGAACTTTCCACTGCTGGAAAATATAACGTAAAACATGAATATCACATCACTCACCGTCCTGTATATCACAATATCATGGCTTCAACTGCTGAAGTTGGGTGCGTTGCAGCTGTACATTCAATTCAGTTCGGGTGGCTGGGTCTAATTCCCGGTGCGTCTCCGTGTATTTTCTAGTGCGTCTGGTTGTGCTCCCCACTGCAAGCTCAGTCTGCTTCCTTCTGCATTCTCTCATCAGCCGAAACGCACAGAAAACGCTGCTGGGCCAGTGTGTTGATTTCTGCTGATTTCTGTTAAGCCATTCTATAGTTGTGTTTATAATATCACTTGTTCGCAGGCTCAGGGACAAAAAATTGCAAATGGCGTCCAGCCAGCAATTCTGGAACGTCAGCGTAACGCCCACTCTCATGACGCTACGCCCGGACCAATCAGCGGCCAGCAGTGGGTTGACGTAACAGTGCCGGTACGCTTTGGACCTGCTCTGGAGCAAGGCCGAAAAAATAGGGACAGTTCCAATAAAACAGAACTGTAAGGACTTCTGGTGCCTAACAGAAAAGCGGACAAACCGTGCCGAACCGTACCGTACTGACCCTAGTGGAAAAGCGCCTAAAGTTCCTTTGGTCCTGTTGTTGGTGGGGGGGGGACCTCTGAGGCACGTCTGTCTACCTGGTACCTGCCGCTACAATTTTCTTTTCATTTCATGGGAACCTTCAATTCTTATCAACTGTATCAGAAATATACAGTATATTTTGTGGACCACATATACTGTATCATAAGTGTCACCCCTTTAGAAGATTAGTTTACATAGCCTGAGAAAAAAACTCATTACCTGAGAAAAAAACTGATGTCACCAAATTAATATATTTCAACAACATACTTGCACATTTATATGTGTACGTGTCATTCATGACCACAGTGTCAAGGGGTATGTGTTATTATCATGTATCAACAAATTAGCCTATTTTAAAATTGGCTAACACTAGCTAGCATACTAAACTAGTTAACGTTACTGTCTGTATTGTGTGTGTGTTTGTGTCATTCCTGACTATTGTGTGAAAGAGTATCTGTTTCTTATTATATGTCATCAAATTTGCCTATTTTATAGTTTGCGAAACTAGCTAGCTAACCAAGCTAGCTAACAGTACTGTATTGAAGCATTGAAGCAAAGGGAAGGTCTGGGGTGACAAAAACCACACCTCAGCCAAAGGAAAGAAGCAGACAGGGCCAACCAAAGACAAAGAGGTGTCAGATCTGTCCACACAATAAAGACCCTAATGTCAAGAATCTGTGTGGACAGTTACACACACGCTGCCTTCTCAAAATGCTAGTTTACCTTCATTGTGGTGGCTCAGTTGGTAGAGCATCCGCACCACACCCGGGAGGCAGGGGTTCAATTCCTGGCTGGGTCATGATGAAGACCATATAAAAGTGGAATTTCCTGCCGTCCAGCTTGGTGCTCAGAAATAATGGAATGGAGGGGGGAATTTGTGGTGGCGCCTTGCATGGCAGTGACCCCTCTGATTCTAGATGTGATTAACATTGTAGATAGGAGAAATGTAATTTTGTTCTGCTGTATGGATTGAATGACAATAAAGTTGGCTTTACCTTTACCTGTAATACCTAGAATCTCTAATAGTACAATGAGAGGCAAAGCTTTCAGTTATCAGGCTCCTCTCCTATGGAAACAGCTGCTAATCAGGATTTGGGAGACAGATTTGATCTCTGTTTTTAAGAATAGGGTTAAAATGTTCCTTTTTGAAAAAGCTTAGAGTTAGGGTTGGATCAAATGACCCTGAATCTTCCCTTAGTTAAGCTGCTATAGGTTTAGACAACTGGGGGACCTCCCATGATGCACTGGGCTTCACTCCTTTCCTCTCTTTCAATAAATGTTGCAAGATTTTGCTGTTCACTAACATTTGTCTGCTCTCTCCCATAGATGGAGTCCACAGCATGTTGTTTATTCGCCACATGTCTTTGTTTCTTCTCTATCCATTCACTCCCCAGCCAACTGCAGCAGATGACTGCCCCTCCGTGAGTGTGATTCAGCTGGAGGTTTCTTGCTGTTGAGAGAGTTTTTCCTCTCCACTATCACCAAGTGCTTGCTCACAGGGGATCACCTGATTGTTGGGGTCTTGCAGAGACTGTGGGGTAGTTGCCCAACAGTCTGAGTGTGCCATGAGATATTTTTGTGAATATGTGCTGTATGAATAATTAAATAACTTGTCTGTCTGTCTGTCTGTCTGTCTGTCTGTCTGTCTCTCTCTCTCTCTCTCTCTCTCTCTCTCTCTCTCTCTCTCTCTCATATATACACATGCAAACACACACACACACACAAAGGATGTTGTTCTACTGCTCTATTGCTGTTGTGTAATTTTCTTTTTCAAATTTCAAAATTTTTAAAAAATATTAAAAATGTAAATAAGTGAATATTCTCTCTCTCTCTTTCTCTCTCTCGCTCACACACACAGACACAGACACAGACACACAGACACACAGACACACACACACAGAGCGTGAGAAAATGGATGTTGATATTGTTCTGCTGTGTATTTTTTTTTCAATTTTCAAAAAGTTTTTAAAATATTGTAAACATGTTAAAAAAAGTGGCAAATGAAAATAATTCAAACATAAAATCATTCTTGTGTTGATCAAACTATAATACAAATAATTATTCTTAAATAAAACGGCATAAAAACACATTGTATCACAAGGCTGTGTAAAGAGCTTAACCCAAACGCGGGATTTTGAAGTTCAAATGGATTTATTTAAGAGCTGACCAAGCCCTGGCCAGCTTGAGGGCCAAAATAATAATTCCCACAGGCAGGCAGGAACAAGCAAACTGAACAAGAAATAATAATCCAACAGGTGCAAAACCGGCCAGGCTGAAGCATGTGTTAGATGCCAACTGACAAATAAGGAAACCAGACAGAACACAGACTGAGCATGCATATATATAGACAGCGGGGGGGGGGGGTAATCAAGACAACATGGCACAGGTGGGGAGAGCAATCATCAGGTTCAGGTTCAGGTTACTTTATTTGTACCCGTAGGTAGATTTGTTATGACTGACAGCTGACACATGAAGAAAACAGAGGTGACAGGACAGGTGGGGCTACACACAATCACAAACGGAGGACGCACAGAAACATGAACAGAGGATCAGAGGGGAGATAAGACCATGACAATAATATAAATAATGACCAAACTGAAAAATGGGCAGGAAACAAATCCATATAGAACACATATGCAGACAAAATGATGAATAAAAATAAATACAGAGAAACCCCAAATACAGTACAATTCAAAGTGAGGACAAGGACTGGGGACCACAAGGAACAAAGTAATAACTCAGAATGAGGACAAGGGGCCCAATCCATGTCCTAACAGTATCCCCTTCTCAGGGGTGGCTTCCAGATGACCCAAAAGTAACACTAAAAACAAACAAACAAAAAAAAAACATCCCACGGTGGGTGGTAGGGGTACAAAGCCAGGTGGGCCAAAACAAAATGTCCCTCCTCATCCTTTCTCCATCATACAGAGTCCAAAACCAGACAAGACAGTTTGTGGAGCATAACCAAAGTCCAGGGCCCTAAACTAAAAAACAAGGTGGGTCGGTTGGCCTGCCGAAGTCCCAGGGCCACCGGTCCAGAGAGCAAGGCAGGTTGGGTGGTCTACCCAAATCCATGGGACCCCAGACTAGAGCACAGAGTGATTTGGGTGGTCTACCAGAGTCCCAAGACCATTGGACCAGACAGCAGGATGGGTGTACAGATAACTGTAGGGGCACTTTAAACTCAGGTGAAGGTGACAACATGGAACCCTTAAACTCAGGAGATAGTAACATGGAACCCTTAAACTCAGGAAATGGTAACATGAAACCCTAAAACTCAGGAGACGTAACATGGAAACCTTCAACTCAGGAGATGGTGACATAGAAACCTTAAACTCAGGAGATGGTGACATCTCAAGAGATGACATGAGAGCTTTTTGCTCTGGGGGAAAACACATGAGAAACCTTTGCTCCAGAGAAAATAATGTAAGAGCCTCTTGCTCAGAAGATAACACAGGAGTTTTAAGCTTTGGTGAAAGTAACATGTGAGCCTTTTGCTCTAAAACTGATGACTGAGGCGCGCTAACCACAGTAGTAGATGACAGGTGCACACTAGTCTCATGGACACATAATGGAGGTTCTCCAACCTCTGGGACACACAGAGGAGGCGTACCGGTCTCAGGAGCAGGTGAGGTGAGCTGACCATCGGCGAAGCCAGACAATAAGGCTGGAGGTCCTCAAGCTCTGACGTCTGGGAATCCATCCCTGAAAGAGCCACCTCAGAAGGGGAGGAAAACACAACACCCGGGTCACTACAACAGGTGGCAGTGGAGATCAGTGGGGAAAGCCCAGAAGCAGATGGTAGCAGCAACCGGGTCCACCCCACTCTAGGCAAGACCTCTCTAAAAGGGATGTTAAAAAGAAGAGGGCTTGCCTGAGCTTTTGCACCACTGCCGACAGGGACCCCGGTGACTCTGCTGTTGAAGTCCAGGCAGCAGGAATGGTGGCAGATGAAGCAGGTGTGATGACAGGCAAGGCTGAAGACATGGCAACAGGTGAAACTACAGGCAAGGTGACAGGCAAAGGATCAGGCTAGGAGGCTACAGCCGCTTGGAGCCCACATGTAGGGGTTGCAGCTGCAGGCATGATGACAGGAGGATAGCCGGCTTGTTGACAGGCAGAGCTGCAGGCTTGTTAACAGGCAGAGCTGCAGGCTTGATCATTGGCAGAGTAGCAGGCTTGATCAGTGGCAAGGCTGCAGGCTTGTTCACAGGCAGGGCTGCAGGCTTGATGACAGGCAGAGCATCAGGCTTGGAGTCTACAGCTACTTGGAACCCATATGTGGAGGGTGTGGCTGCAGATGTGCTGACAGGCGAGGAGGCAGCGGCTGACAGGACCCCAGACGTGTTGTTCGCGAGAAGGGACAGGGGAGGCACAGATGAGGATGGTTGGACGTAAGCAGCAGCAGATGTAACAGCAGAGGGTGGTAGAGAGAGCAGCGATGGTAGGTGGCTGATGCTGAGCCATCTTCCCGGGAACAAGGCTAGACTTTTCATTTATTCATGGTAAAAAATGAGAAGCTACTTGCCATTGTTCCCACTCTGCTGCCGCTGAGGAGTCAGGTGATCCCTCCTGTGAGATGAAGGTGATTGTCTGACAAGGCGCCGTTGCATGGTGGTGAAATGCAGTGTCGAGGGGGGAGGACAAGGAGTCCACGAGCGCCTCCGCTGGAGATGAAAAGCCAGGCTGCTGTGTCTGCCACGTCCTTTGGCTTATGTAAGTCCCCCTTCTCTCCACTCCTCTCCCACCGCTGGCACTGGCTTCACCAGCCCCTGGAACATCCACTGCAGATTCGGCACAGAGAGCAGGAGTCCAGCGAGCTGGGGGTACCAAAACCAATGACCAGCTGTTCTGTGCCTGCGAGGGCGCGGAGGGCTCTCTCCAGTGTGCGAGAGGTGCGGGCGTCCTTGATGAGCTCCTTGATGAGAGAAGCGGCCCAAACTTCCTCTCTATTGAGGCCCATTGCTGGGTCCATAACTGCTGGTTTCCTTCTGTCAAGAGGTTGTGTAAAGAGCTGGACTCAAACACGAGATTTTAAAGTTCTAATGGATTTATTTAATAGCTGACCAAGCCCTGGCCAGCTCGAGGGCCAAAATAATAATTCCCACAGGCAGGCAGGAACAAGCAAACTGAACAAGAAATTATGATCCAACAAGTGCAAAAACGAGCAGGCAGAAGCGTGTGATAGACGCCAACTGACAAATAAGGAAACCAGACAGAACACAGAATGAGCACGCACATATATAGACAGGGGGAGTAATCAAGACAACATGGCACAGGTGGGGAGAGCAATCATGACCGACAGCTGACACATGAAGAAAACAAAAGTAACAGGACGGGTGGGGCTACACACAATCACAGACGGAGGACACACGGAAACATGAACAGAGGATCAGAGGGAGCCAAGACTATGACAATAATAATACAAATAATGACCAAACTGAGAAACGACCAGGAAACAAATCCATATAGAACACATATGCAGACAAAATGATGGATAATAAATACAGAGAAACTCAAAATACAGCTCAAAGTGAGGACAAGGATTGGGACCATGCCCTGAAAACAAGGAACAAAGTAGAAACTCAGAGTGAGGACAAGGGGCCCAATCCGTGTCCTAACACATTGATTTTAACACGGGTCATCTTTTTGGTCCAGTCACTCATGTATAATCTGAGGCGGATTGATACTATATAATGGTGTGTTTACTCGTGTCGAGGAAAAGGATGTGCTTGTGCGTGAAGTGAAAATGTGAGTCAATTTATTGTCATCAAAAGTTATTGAAACATTATTTTGTCCTCTAATGTTTTACAGAGCTGTTCTCGATGTATCTCTGCATGTAGGTTTATCATGTGAGCGTTTATGTGGCCCAAGTAGCTATTAGTCTGCAGTCAGTGTCATGTAATGTTCATGGCAAGAACAGACATATAACCTTTTAACATCTGGTTCATACAAGTGCAACAGCATGTTGCACTTGGTGTCATTGGTGTCTCTGGAATGAGCTTTCTCCATAGGATTGCTGGACTCACCCTCAGAGATAGGGTGAGGAGCTCAGACATCCAGGAGAGGCTCAGAGTAGAACCGCTGCTCCTCCACATTGAAAGGAGCCAGTTGAGGTGGTTTGGGCATCTGATCAGGATGCCTCCTGGATGCCTCCCATTTGAGGTGTTTTGGACACATCCCACTGGGAGGAGACCCCGGGGCAGACCCAGGACATGCTGGAGAGACTACGTCTCCCAGTTGTCCTGAGAACGTCTTGGTATCCTCTCCGAAGAGGATACCAAGACCCTCTCTCCTCTCCACAGGTGGCTCTCTTCTCTTTCTGTGAAGAGAGAAGATGGATGGCTGGATGAATGGATGGATAAGTGAAAGTGATTGATTTACTGAGGAAAGAGCACCAGGGAATGGGCAAATATAATGTAACTGGAACTGGAGCTGCTCGGGGTCCAGAATGCAGACGTACATCACTCTACATTGTGCAAGAGGTCAACTGGGATGGGAGTACACGAGTTTAGTAACTGATGTAGCCTGAATTTAAATAGAAAAATCAAAAATACCAGCTCGTCATCACATTCTCAAACAGCTCCTGCGTCTGACTAAAGCATCTTAAGGCAGATATTTCCTGAAATTAAACCCTTGATGAAAAGCAGTTCATACTGAAGCTGTTTCCTTGGAGGGGGTTCAGTGTTTGTATCCTCTGCTACATGGCGTAACTTCCCTCATCCTGTGACTAACATTCCTGACTGTTTATCCTCTCTGGACCTTTGGTTTTTGTTTTGGAATGTTCACATGTTCTAGCCTGGCTACCTCAAAGTGAACACCCCTGTCAGTTAATGAGGTGACAGCAGGGGTTGTGTTTGTAACACGCCGGTCATTAGATGTGGAATATTTCCAACTCCTACCTCAGCAGAATGGCATGGCTCGGATTTTTTCAGCTACACCCACAGAGCTGTTATTTAAGCATATTTCTCCTCCCAGACTACATCAGTCTGTTCCAGAGAGGAGAGCATCAAGCTGAGCCTGGTGACACAGGAAACACTGAGTGGACAGTCATGTGTGTAGAAGCCTCATCCTCACTTTTCCTGCTCTTTCTCTCAATGGTAAGTTTTGTTTTTTTTGACAAAAAATGATCTGAACTCTTACATGAGATGATTCTGCTGCTTGTGTGAAAAATGCATTTTGTTTATTTGTAGAATCAAAAAAAATCTATGGAATTTTAGCAGCATTTCGGTTGAACAGAAGGAAGTTCGGGGTGCTTTTAGGTCCTCAAAACCATACTTTCAGTACAAAATATTAGGACTTTCTGTATTGTCAAAGCAACCTTCATGATGACTAGTGGGAGAGAAACTACATGGAAAATAATTTTTAGCAAATATGATAGGGTAGTGCTGCCATCTTGTGGCATTTTGTGATCAGGGGTCGGCAACCTGTACTACAGAGAGAGTCGTTTGAGTGATTTTTGTCTAAAAAAATCCGCATGTGTCCACACCAGTATCAGAGCCTGAAAAATGAAGTAAAACAGCAGTTACAACTACAAACTACAATTTTTTTTTTCATAAATTTGCAGCCTTTTTACTGAAAAAAAAACCAAACAATTTTCTGGTAAATTTTTGATTTGCAAAAAATTGTGATTTTTTTTCCTTGCATGTTGGTGAGGGTGTCTTCCTCTGCAAAATTTGTTATATTTTTGGAATAACTGTGTTGTGGTTTTTTTTTTAATAAATTTGGCACATTTTTATTTGACTTTGTTCTCATACAATTTGCTTTTTGGGGGGTAAATTTACTTTTTCAGTTAAAAACGCAGACTTTGTCCTATATATGCGCTACAGTTTTCTAACAAAATTACAGCTTTTTCTGGTAAATTTGTCTTTTTTCACCAGATCTTTTTTGGCTTTTTCATGCAAATTTGTGATTTTTTTTCTCATAAAATTGTAACTTTTTCCATAAATTTTGATTTTCTTGGAATGCATTTTCCGCAGTTCTAATAAATTTATTACATTTGTCTTTCACTAGTAAAACTGCAGCATTTTTACATAAATTTGTTACATTTTTCTCATAAAACTCCAATATTTTCCATTTAATTTAGTGATTTTTTTTACTCCAAAATTTTGTTTTGTGACTTGTAAATCATTATTATGTTTTCCTCAGAAAATTGCAACATTTTCTCTAAATTTGCAAAAAAAATAAAAATAAAAATAATAATAATTTTAAAATAACATTTCAGGTATTCTCATTTTTTTAAAAACTTTTTTTGTTGAATGTTTTTCCTCATAAAAGTGCAACAATTTTTTCTTAAAAATCTGTTGTTTCTTTTCTTGGAAATGTGAAAATTTTTTCTCAAAGCTTCAGGGAGCTGTTGCCTATGGACAAAGGAGCCACATGTGGCCCCACAACCGCAGATTGCAGACCCTGACTCTAGATCCAAGCAGCTCTTTTGTCCACAAACAGTGGCTCATGTGACTTTTTCAAGTTTTCTTCCCTGTGTGCAGAAAGAAAAAACTTATGATAGGGATATCAGATGTTTTATATTAACAGAACTCAAAAAAAGGGTGGTGGTGTTGCACTGTATATTGATGACCTGTATAGGTGTAAGCTTGTAAATGAAATGTCCTTTGCACTACCAGGGATCTTGGAATGTGTTACTGTTGAGATTGACCAAGATAAAACAAAAAATCTAATCATAAGCTGCATATATAGAACGCAGGGAACTTGCATTGAGACATTCAGAGATAAATTAGTCGAGCTGTACAATAATATTACTAGTAAGAAAATGGTAGCAATCTGTGGAGATTTCAATATTGATTTACTAAATCCACATCAACAAAATGTAGTTACAGAGTTCATGAACTCTATGTACAACATGAGTCTATATCCCACAATAACACATCCCAGTAGAATCACAGTTCACTCTGCTACACTTATTGACAACCTGTTTGTCAATGTTATCGATAAGAAAATAGAAAGTGGATTATTGATAAATGATATAAGTGACCACTTGCCAACCTTTGCACTTATCCATGGCCACACGGGGCCCAACGCAGAAAAAATTTCAAAATCGTTCAGATACAAATCACCAAATGCAATCAGTTCTTTTAAAGAGGACTTGCTGAAGCAAGACTGGACAGAAGTCTATGTATCAGATGTAAATGAAGCCTATGACACATTTATAAACATTGTAACCACTCTTTATGAAAAAAACTGCCCATTAGTAAAAAAAAAGCTTAAACACAAATTTGCTGATAAGCCATGGTTAACCAAAGGACTACAAAAGGCGTGTAAAAAGAAAAATTTATTATATAAAGCTTTCCTAAAGAAAAGGACAAAAGAAGCAGAGCAGTGGTATAAAACATACAAAAATAAGTTAACATATATAATAAGATGTAGTAAAAGATACTATTACAGTAAAGAACTGGAGAAAAACAAAGACAATATTAAAAATACATGGACAATATTCAACAGTATCCTTGGAAATAAAAGCAGAAATACAAGCAACCCAACTAATATTCCAAAAAATAATAAAATGACTCAGAGTGTGAATATAGCTTCACCTGCAGATGAATTTAATAATTTTTTTGTTAACATTGGACCTAATCTGGCCCGAGAAATACCCAATACGGTGCCAACAGGTGATTCAATATGCAATAACACTGCTGTAAAAGACTCCATCTTCATAAAGAACACAGACGAAAGAGAGGTCATTGAAATTGTTAAATCGTTCAAAAGTAAAACATCTATGGACTGTGATGGTATTGACATGCTATTAGTCAAAACTGTTATCGAATGCATAGTAAAACCACTGACGTATATCTGTAACCTGTCTCTCCAATCAGGTATATTTCCCAATGCAATGAAAATAGCTAAAGTAATTCCGATATACAAGACGGGCGACAGAGGGGAACTCTCAAACTATAGACCAATTTCACTATTACCGCAATTTTCCAAGATACTTGAAAAAATATTCTATGAGAGAATTGACAACTTCATACTGAAGAATGATTTATTGTGTGAGCAGCAATATGGGTTCAGACACAAGAGGACAACTGCATATGCCCTAATGGAATTTACAGAAAAAATATCAACAGCCATTGAAAATAAAGAGTATTCAGTTGGAGTATTCCTAGATCTTAAAAAAGCATTTGATACAGTAGATCACAATTTATTATTAAAGAAACTACAAAATTGTGATATTAGAGGGGTAGCACTGTCCTGGTTAAGTAGTTACTTAAAGAACAGATATCAGTATGTATGTGTTAGCAACAAAAACTCAGAGTTACTGAAGGTCACCTGTGGAGTCCCACAGGGTTCAGTTTTGGGACCATTATTATTCAATATGTATATAAACGATATATGTAAAGTTTCAGAAAAAATGGACTTAATATTGTTTGCCGATGACACTAATCTGCTATGCAGTGGAAACAATTTGGAACAACTTCTGGATACACTCGGAAAGGAATTAGGAAAGCTTAAACTGTGGTTTGATTCAAACAAATTAACGCTCAATTTAAGTAAGACAAAATTTATAGTCTTTAACAACCATCACAACAACCCAGTACCCAAACTCAGTGTAAATGGTGTAGAGATTGAAAGGGTATCTGAAACTAAATTTCTTGGAGTAATAATTGATAACAAACTGTGTTGGAAGTCACATGTTAATTATATTAAAGGTAAAGTATCCAAATCAATTGCAATGATACATAGAGTGAAATATTTGCTGAATCAACCCACACTATACACCTTGTATCATTCATTAATACTCCCATACATGACATATTGTAATGAAGTATGGGGAAATACATATAAAACAAACATATATCCACTCTTTATGCTTCAAAAGAGAGCTATTAGAATAATAAACAAAGCAGCTTACAGGGAACCAACAAAACCACTTTTTCTTAAAAAACTCTCAAGTTGAAAGATCTGGTTGACTTTAAAACCGCAATAATAATGTTCAAAGTGAAGAATTTATCACTGCCCGCAAATATCCAAAAGTTGTTCCAAACAAGGGAGAAACGATATCACTTCAGAGGAACATGTATATTTCAAAAGCCTACAGTGAGAACTACCACCAAGCAACACTGTATTTCAGTGCAAGGTGTCAGATTATGGAACGATTTTGGACCTGAATTAAAATCATGTACAAAGCTTGGACAATTTAAACAAAAACTAAAGGAAGAAATACTCCAAACATATTTACAAGACGACATGTAAACTCACATAAGGATTGACATATCCAGCCTGTGTTGTGTTGTAGCTTAGTTTTTTTTTCTTTTTTTTTCTTTTTTTTCTCTGTGACATTTTGTCTTAGATTTGTTTTTGAATAGTAACCACTTAACTTAGCCTAGCTTAGTTTTCTTTTTTCTCTCAGTCACATTTTGTCTTAGCCTTGTTTTAAATTGTAATCGCTCTTGTCTTGTTTTCTCTTTTTTCTCCTTTGAATTCTTGGATGGAATATGGGTGGGCAATATAAGCTGCGGCTTCAGCCATCACCCATTTCGGATAACTCACGTGGAATTGTATAGTAGAAGGAGTCTTTGTCTAATTTGACCTTGTTGTTATATTATACAGTTTCTTTTAACCTGTACTGTACTATCCAAAATAAATTCCTTCATTCAAAGAAAAAACTTAAAATTTAATTGTTGTGATGATCAACTGACCCCTAATTAAAAAAAATAGTTTGCTTTTCTTGTCAGAATTGTTTAAAATATGCAAATTAGTAATAAGCTATATCCAGTCACTGATGGAGAAAGCATTTAAAACCTTTGCTTAAGTTAAAGTGCTATTTTCACAATGTAAAAATGCTCCAATATACATAACAGTCCTGCATTCAAAACCTTCATTAAAAATATATACTGTAAGTATTATCAGAAATATTCTAAATTAAAGGCTTTCATTGTTCAGTTAACATTTTGATTTTTTTTTTTTTTTTTTTTTTGATTCTGTATACTTTATTGATCCCCAGAGGGGAAATTGAGGGCATCCACCTGGATGGATGAAGCAGCCACGGTACGGTGCTATCCCTTAACCATTCACACACACATTCACACCTAGGGCCACTTTAGAGTCTCCAATTAACCTAACTTGCATGTTTTTGGCCTTGTGGGAGGAAACCGGAGAAATCCCACAGAAAACCCACGCAGATACGGGGAGAACATGCAAACTCCACACAGATCACTATTGGTCAGGGGCTAGGATCGAACCAGGGGTCCCATGGCCACGGGTGAGTTGCTGTGCTGGTGCAGTGCTAACCACTGCTCCACCGCACCACCCGTAACATGTTCTCTGTCAGTGTTCTCCTCTTCTGGCTGATGTTTTTGGGTTAATATTCCTGCTGCATTTATGCATTTCCTACATTTTACTTCATTAGATATTTAAGACTGAGCTGATTTTAACTGCTTTATATACTGTTGGATAAATTAACCTACAGCAACGCATCATATTTTATAACTCAACTAAAGTGTCATGGTCTGGGGCATGATCTTAGGAGCATGCCCACATTTTGTGTTCATTTTTTGCCTCTCTGTGTTCATTATTATGATTATTTGCCTTCAGTCCTCTGTTGGTGTTCCCCAGTCTGTTGTCATCCCATGTCCTCGTCCTCTGTTTCTCTGTGTTGCAATTATTATTTGTATTTTGGTCCCTGTGTGCTTTGTCTGTGCAGCTCCACCCATCCTGTACTGTCTCTGTTGCCCTTGATTGTTTTCACCTGTGGTCTCCTCCCTGCTGCCCCTGCTTGTTTGCCCAGCTGTCTCTTGTTTGTATTAATCAGTTACCCTATTTATGTTAGTGTTTGTGCTCTGTCTAGCCTTGTCGTTGTACAGTATATTCCTTGCCATTCTCCCTGTGACTCCCTGTGCTATGCTGTTTTCTAGTTTATTCCTGAGTTATTTAGCCCGCAATTTCCTGTGTTGTTTTCAGCCCCCGTGCTGCCATTTGTTTCTCTCCGAGTTTTGTAAAAAAATTATTTTGCACACCATACTCCTGCCTGCACTCATGAGTCCTTCCTACAAATCCTCAACTGCCCAGAGGGCAGAGTGTGACATAAAGTACAAATAGCTAGAGTTTATACTTAACTGCAGTACTGGAGTAAATGTACATTATGTACTGTAGTTACGTAAATTCCATTTGTTTTCTGTAATGGTGAAGATGCAAAGAGTAGAGGGAGTGAAGACACAGTGGTGTGAAAAAGTGTTTGCCCCCTTCCTGATTTCTCTTTTTTTTTGTATGTTTGTCACACTTAAATGTTTCAGATCATCAAACAAATTTAAACATTAGACAAAGATAACACAAGTAAACATAAAATGCAGTTTTTAAATGAAGGTGTTTATGATTAAGGTAAAAAAAAAAAAAATCCAAACCTACATAGTCCTGTGTGAAAAAGTGATTGCCCCCTAAACCTAATAACTGGTTGGGCCACCCTTAGCAGCAACAACTGCAATCAAGCGTTTGCGATAACTGGCAGTGAGTCTTTTACAGCGCTGTGGAGGAATTTTGGCAAACTCATCTTTGCAGAATTGTTGTAATTCAGCCAAATTGGAGGGTTTTTGAGCATGAACTGCCTTTTTAAGGTCATGCCACAGCATTTCAATCAGATTCAGGTCAGGACTTTGACTAGGCCACTCCAAAGTCTTCATTTTGTTTTTCTTAAGCCATTCAGAGGTGGACTTGCCGGTGTGTTTTGGATCATTGTCCTGCTGCAGAACCCAAGTGCACTTCAGCTTGAGGTCATGAACAGCTGGCCGGACATTCTCCTTCAGGATTTTTTGGTAGACAGTAGATTTCATGGTTCCATTTACCACAGCAAGTTTTCCAGGTCCTGAAGCAGCAAAGCAGCCCTGCTGCTGTTCCATAAGTTCTGACTTATGGTTATCTTGCCCTATTTTCCATCAGGCGTGCCAGGGAGCTATTTGAGTCCTTCGCTCCCTGACAGCTTGGGCACGACTCCTCCTCTTGTCAGTGCGATCAGCTGTTTCTCATTACAGGTGTTTTCACACACATACACACACACAGACTCCATTCATTCCTATTCACACATTCTGACACTCACTCATGCACACCGGGGATTAATGGTGTTCGGCCCACGCTTCTTCACACCGGCAGTCTCTTCCCTCGTTAGTATCATTATTACAAATACGCTGGGTTAGTAGGAAGAGACCGTCGGAGCATTCAGCCCCATACAAGACAGCGTGTTCCTTCATGTATGTGTGTTCACTACCTACGTGTTTATTCAGCCTGACATTTCAAGACAGTCAATCCCTTGGTGTTAGCAGCTGACCCTGCCTCACTCCCTCATCCACCAGACTGCACGGACAGCCCCAGACCATTCCACATGTAAGTAAATGTTTGCCTTTCTCTTTCTGCCCACCGTTACGGCGGCACTAGGCATTCCCATCCCAGGCTGTGGAACATCCACGTGGCATCCCTGTGTGTCTGGTGGCCTTTAACTCATCATTCCAATCCACTGTATTAGCATGGTCAATACTGGACTTGTTATTTTTATGGTTTATATTAATAAAGTGCACGTTCTACTCCAGCGATTGGGTTTTTCATTCCTTCCCTCGTGCGCCGCATAATGGCGCATAGGGATTCATAACAGGATGTAATGAAGAAGGACATGGAGAGGGTTGGTGTTACAGAGGAAGATGAAGTGATAGGATGAGATGGAGGCAGATGATCTGCTGTGGAGACCCCTAAAGGGAGCAGCCAAAAGAAGCAGAACTACAAAAAAAATTACTATAATCTACCTACACTGAGCTAATTTTCCCCCTAAAACTGACCTAATTATTGATATCAAATATTCATTATTTTTTTAGAAAGACTGTAAGCTTTGTTTTTCTGCTAGGGGGTGTTATAGCTACAGTATGTGTAATTGTTTATTATAGAAAGGTTCAGTGTTGGTTAACCATGCACCACACAAAATTTGGTTGAATTTGGACTAAGTATTTCAGAGTTATAAGGCTTTGTTTTTTCTGCTAGGGGGCACTATAACAATGTGTCATTTTTCATTATACAGCGGTTCATTGTAGGCTACCGATGCACCACACAAAATTTGGTTGAATTTGGACAAAGTATGCCTGAGATATAAAGCTTTGATTTTTTTCCTAGCGGGTGCTACAGCTATGTTTGTTATCATTACAAAAATCTTTTCTGGGACTGACTAGTATCAAATATATATAAAGTTTAGCAGCAATCGGATATTCTGCGTGTGAGTTATGGCAACTTCCCGTCCACTGACAGTAGGGGGCGCTGTCACTATGTGTCATTTTTTATTATAGAAATTATCAGTATTGGCTACCTATTGACCACACAAAATTTGGTTGAAATCAATCAATGTATGTCAGAGTTATAGCCATTGGAAGGGTGATGGCGATACTGCAAATTTGGCCACACCCCTTCTGCCAAACCGTCAGGCATTTGGAAAAGTCTTCAACAAGTTTTGATGGCATATGGGTATAGATGATTGTCACCATAAATCATACCAATCAAGACTATTTATTTCAGAGATATTGAAGAAAACCTTTGGTGTAAACTTCATGTCTCCAAGAGAAGGCGCTATTGCTACTCATGAATATACATAGCTGTAATTGTTCGGAGGCATACCCATATACATCATACCTATCTTGGTGCCAATCCGACATTCCATTCCCGAGATATTAAAAAAACAACATGATGCAAACTTTCTGAAACAAAATGTTCTGCCTCCTATAGGTGGCTCTGTAGATTTCTGTGAATATTGTTCTATAGAACTGTTTGGAATTGGACTAATATCCATAACACTGAATTTGGTTGAAATCTGACAATGCATACCAGAGTTATAGCCATTAGAACGGTCATGATCATTGCGAGGCCTCAAATTTTGCCACGCCCCTACGGCCAAACCGTCAAGCTTTTGGAAAAGTTTTGAATAACTTTTAGTGGCACATGGATATAGATGATTGTCACCACAAATGAGCTCAATCAGACTAAAACCCTAGGACGAGTTCAATCAGATGAGGTGGAAATCAGGTCACTGCCACTTCCTGCCAAAATAGCCAACTTTCTGTTGGGTGTAGACCATCACTTCTATGGAGTTTTTTTGCATGTCTTGACATGATAAACATCTCACCCAATTTTCATCTTTCTACGTGAAAGTAAGTGTGTGCCACTCCCCACTGACTTCATATATTAGGTGGCGCTGTAGAGCCATTTTTGTGGGGTCATTCCTATTTCCTCCAAAATATTACATTTTTTGTCAGTTTTGAGGTCCCTGCAAAAAATGGTGAGTTTTCGTACACAGTGACTACCCCAAAAATGAGATCATAGATGGAGAGGAAGAAAAAAAATAACAGCAACAATAGGGCTCTCGCCCACTGACACTGTCAGTGGCTCGGGCCCTAATAATAATAATGACCAACTAAAAACCAAGCAGGGAGCAAATTCTATGGAGCACAAATGCAGACAAAATGAGGAATAATCTTAAATACAGAAAATCCCAAAATACAATCTCAAAGAGAGGATGCGGGCTGGGGCCCATGTTCTGAAAACAAGGAATACAGACTATAACTCAAGGTGAGGACATGGGGCTCAGTCCACGTCCTGATAGTATCCCTCTCTCAAGGGGCGGCTTCCAGACGACTCAAGGGCAACACCAAAAAAAAAAAAAAAAAACCCTTCCCAGGGTGGGTGGTGGGAGTACAAGGCCAGATGGGCTGAAACAAATCCTTTCCCCCCTCACAAAGGACAAATGCATGTACTATATATTAGTCTCTGGAAACATTTAACATTCCCCATTGTTTATAAGCCATAGCATGTACTATGAGTTAACTCTTTTTACAGCATACTGAAGATTAATTAAGGCTTTTGTCTTTTTTGTGCACAAATTACTGCAGTTCATGCAAAACAATCCCCCCCCCCCAACTGGAGTCCAAAACAAAAAACACAGTTCGAGAGCAAAACAAAGTCTAAGACCCCAACACAGAGCAGATCGGGGCCTGCCGAAGTTCATGGGCCCCCAGACCAGAACACACAGCAAGTTGGGTGGTCTACCGGAGTCCCTGGACCACCAGACTAGGGAGCAAGCTAGGTTGAGAGATGACTGTAGGGGCACTTTAATTTCAGAAAAATATGACATGGTAGCTTCTTGCTCAAAAGGTTGAAACAAAGGAGCCTTTTGCTCTCGTGATAACAATATGGGAGCTTTTTGCTCTGGAGATAGTGACATAGCAGCTTTTAGTTCAGAAAACAGTAACACAGGAGCCTTTGGCTCAGAAAACGATAACAGGAACAAAACAGGAGCTTTTAATTTTAAAACTGATAACAGGGAAGTTTTTAGTTCTGGAGCCAGTAATGAAGGAGTTTTCAGTTCTGCAGCAGGTGGTTGCAGCACGCTGCCCTCAGATGCAGCTGGCAGGCATGCACTAAACTCAGGAACAGACAATTGTTGCACACTAACCTCAGGTATCAGTGATGCTGACTTCAAGGAAAGGTGACACCAGTGTGTAGCCCTCCGGAGCGGGTGTCAGCAGTGCGCTGATCTCAGGAACCAATGATAGCAGTGTGATGACCTCAGGGGCTGACGGTTGGAGTGCACTGCTCTCAGAGGCTGATGGCGGAGGCGCACCGGCCTCTGGCACAGACAACAAAGGGGCTCTAGCTCCGGGGACAGCACCAGAGGATCCACCAGCTTGGAAAACTGCAGCAGGAGAGCCACCAGCTCAGCAACAGTTAACAGCAGGCAAGCACTGGTCTCAGAGAGAGATGACAAGAGTGTGTCAACCTCCACAACACTCTCTGAAGCTGATATCAGGAGCCGATGGTTGGGTGCGCTGAGTACAGGAACAAACAATGGGGGCGCGCCGGCCTCTGGAACAAACGAAATGCACACCAGCCTCTGGGACAAACAGCAGATGCACATCGGCCTCTGGAACAAACGGCGGATGCATGCCAGCCTCTGGGACAAACGGCGGATGCACACTGGCCTCTGGGACAAACGGTGAGTGCGCACCAGCCTCTGGGACAAGCAATGATGGTGTGCCAACCTCAGAAACACAAAACAGCAGCGTACCACCGTTTGGAGCAGATGACTGATGTGCGCCTCGTTCAGGAACTGATGATTTAGGCACACCAGCCTCTGGAGCAGCTGGTTGGAGTGCGCTGACCTCAGTAGCCACCGATGCTGACCAATCAGTGGCGAACCCAGATGCTGCAGGCGGCACATCAGATAAGGAGCTCAGGGAAGAGGAGAGGGGAGGCGTAGGTGAAGATGGAGGGATGACAACGGCAGCAGAGATGACAGAAGATAACTGTGGAGAGAGCTCAGCAGCGGTGGGAATTGGCTGCCACTGAGCCCCCTCATCAGGAACAGTACAAGACCCTTGTGTGGTGGATGTTAAAGAAAGGAAAGGTACTTGCCTCTGTCCCAGTTCTGCTACCACTGGAGAGTCAGTTGAGTCCTCCCGGGAGTTCATGGAGCTCGCCAGACGAAGATCCCATGCACATTGGCATGGTGCTGGATCCGGGCAGAGAGAAGAGGACACGGAGAGTTGGAGTTCCTCCGCTGGAGAGGAAAAGCCAAGCCGCTGTGTCCGTCGGCATGAGCCATATCCCCCTTCGGCTCGGCGACATCTTCTCCCTGACTACTGCTGGCATCTCTACCAGCCCCTGGACCATCACCAACAGGTAGGGAAGGAGGCGAAGAAGTCCAGTGAGCTGGGGGCAGTACCGGAGGGTGGAAAAATCCTCCACTATTCCCAAGGCCCCTTTGAGGAGACAGAGGTCTTTTCCCGGCATGTCAGAGGAGTGAGCTTCCTCGACCAGAGACTAGACGCGAGCGGCAGCCCAAACCTCCCTTTCATCCCTTTCTGTGCCTTTTTTGCACCTCTTTTTCTTCATGTGTTCAATACTTATTCCCTGTGTCATTCCACTTTATTAAATATAACTTGTTTTGTGAACACAGTTCCCTTGATTTCTTTGTATGTATGGATAACTTGGGTTGTTACTGATATCTGGTGAAAATCTCAGGTCAATGGCTCCATCAGAAATATGTTAAATAAGAAAAATGTTGACCTGTTTAATACTTATTTTCCCCACTGTATATACTGTGTATATACATATGTACTGTATATACTATACTGTTTTTGACACAATTTTTTTCTTATCTTATTTATTATTGTACTGAGTGCTGCTATCCGTTTGCTGCTGCAATCCTGTAATTTCCCCTTTGTGAGACTAATAAAGGTTTATCTTATCTTACCTTAAAAGTACAGTTTTGTTTTTATCTTTACAAAAATGTACTTAAGTAAGAGTAAAAGGTATCCAATGGTAAAACTACTAACAAAAATACAGTTCTCTCAAACTGTTATTAGTAAATGGAAGTCGTTACTGTTTGCTGTACTTCATTAACTCCAGAGGGAAATTCAAGTGCATCCACAGTGTGGTTCCAATCCTTTCACACCTATAGGGCCACTTTAGAATCTCCATTTAACCTAAATTCCATGTTTTTGGAATGATGGAAGAAACTGCAGCATGTGAAATAAACCCACACCAGCATGAGGCGAACATGCAAACTCCACACAGATAGGCTGTGCTGGCTGCTGATTTGAACCCATAACCATATTACTGTGAGGCAAACAGTGCTAACTACCACAGTACAGACCTGCTTTACAGTTTGTAAAACTCAAGCTCCAAAGAGTTCTCCATGGTACATTTAATGTGTGTTTCCTTCTCTCAGACAGTGGCCCAGGACTGCTCCCAACCCTATGGCTGCCCATCAGACCCCCCTCCCTGCCTGGTGGGGACCAGTCTGGTCCTGGATGGCTGTGGCTGTTGTAAGGTGTGTGCCAAACAGCTGCAGGAACCCTGCTCTCTGATGGAGCCCTGTGATCACCACAAAGATCTCTACTGCGATTACTCACTGCTCAGTGACACTGAGACAGGCATCTGCATGGGTAATGCTTCCAACGACATATAATGTGGTCTTACTGTGCTCCCACTGACTGGTCAAACAAACTTTATTAAAACAGAATTTGTGTAAATCAGTGTTTGTCTACCATTTGCAAAAAGAGACACCTGAGGTAAAAATATAAACTAGCCTGTCAAAATAAGTAAAAGGAGACAATTCTTTTATTTTTTTTTTAATTTTTGACTTTTCACATAAATTTATGTGTTCTTATCCAACTTATGGTTTTAAAACTTTATCAGTAAACTTTATTTATCAGACTTCTAAGAAGTCTGAGGAAGGGCAGGTGACACGGAACTTTACTGATAAAGTTATTTGATGGGAGCTTTTCAGTGTGCAGATCGTCTTTGATTTTTCAGAAACAGGGAAAGTGCCATTAAAAACAAAGGAAAAACAGGGTAAACAAATAAAAACAGGGTTAAAAAATAAAACCAAGGTAAAAACAGGGAAAGTACCATTAAAAACACGGGAAATCGGGGTAAACAAAAAAACAAAAACAAAAACAAAACAGAGTAAGCAATTACCCTATAGGGACTGCAAAAACATTCAAAAACAGAGCCAAAACAGGATAAAAGTACTGGGGAAAAAGAAAAAAAACAAGAGGGAAGTGGGGTAAGTACTGGGAAAAAGCATGGTGAACAACAGAGTAAATACAGGGTATAAACAGGGTAAAAACAGTGAAAAAAGAGGAAAAAACTACGGGCAAGTACTGGGGCTATATTGTTCCTCAACTTTCATCTGACATAATTTCCCTGTATGTATCTATCCAAAGTCACGGCAGCACTAGTTATGGGGCAAAACAATCTTATATTGTACACTCTTACACCATACTCAGTATAAATGAGTTGCATTGCTTCATGCTATCTGTTTTTCTCAGCTCAGGAGGGCCAGCCGTGTGACTTGGGGGGAGTGACGTACCGCAGTGGGGAGGCCTTTCAGCCCAGCTGTAAACACAAGTGTGTGTGCATGAATGGGGAGATTGGATGTGTACCTACATGTGTCACAAAGGCCCCGTTACCCTCCCTTGACTGTCCATACCCACACCGCATTCATATCCCTGGAAAGTGCTGTGAGGAGTGGCTGTGCTCCGACACACCCCAGGACCACCACTACCAGTCAGTCATGGGAGGTGAGTGCTCTATCTGCAACTTTCTTTTTTTTTAAATATACATTTTTATTATTGTCAAAAGCAGCAGATATGTATCAATAAATAAATAAATAGAAAAAAAAAACCATAGCCCATCTTCATCACCAAACTGGCAATATCTCCCAGAAAGACAGATGAGATAGTAACTTTTAGAACAAAGTCCAGTCCCAGTTCTCAGTGTAGTGAACCCCACAACAAGACCAGAGTGTGCAAAGACCAGGGGCTTCATGTACAAAGGGTACTTATGCACAAAAACATGGCGTACATCTTTTTTCCACAGAAAATTTCAGATGTATCAAGAATGAAGTGACTGGAAATATACGTAGCCCCATGCCAACTCATGGCTGGCGTACGTACGTTTCTACTGTTATTGGTCCATTGGCGACACTTAGAGGTGATGTTGGGAGACTGATAATGGCGTGAAAATAATTGTACACACCAGAGACACATGATGAACAAACATCCAAGTGTGCGCAATTAGATGTGCGGATATAAAAGCAAGTGCAAAGAAGTGCAGAAAATGCCCCTAACAACAATGGCGTTAGCATTACTCGAGAATATTGCAAATTGTGTAGTGAGAAGAGAAAGGGTATTTAGAGACAGAATATTTTCTGGCTCAGAATGATGACTGGCTTGTCAGCTGGTCTAGGTTTCCACGGGCAGTCCTTGTGGAATTGTGCTCAGAGCTACAACTGCTCTTGGAGCACGACATGGTGAGAAGCCGTGCACTGCCCGTCCCAGTATAGGTGCTGAGAACTTTGGGGTTCCTGGCAACATGGGCATTCCAGAGGGAGCTGGCAGTTCTGATCGGGAATTTCCCAATTGATCCTGAGCCGAGCTATGCCAGCTGTGTTGGATGGCATTATCCAGCTGTCACCCAGGTACATCATATTCCCATACAATGCAGTTGAACAGGCCAACATCAAAGCACAATTTGCAATGAGAGCCAGTTTTCCTAATGATTCTAATGAACAGCATCGTTGGGAACAAACTACAAGCTGGCACTGTGTGGATGGGTGGCTTCTTGGTGAGTAAATTCATGTAATTGTCCTTATTATAACCCACCTCATGTGCAACGCACCTGTGCACCCCCAAATATCACCCTGTCTTCAAGGCTTCATTACAACTCAGTGGTTTGAGTAAGTGACTTCCTTTCTTTGGCTGATTAAACTACAGTTTCACAGCATTCTACCAAGCCCACAATTGTCTCTGTGTGTACAGTAGTTATGTCAATAAACACATGCATAAAGTTTGAAATGCAACAGTGTCACCCTTCATTCATTTACAACAGTAGTGTGTGTAATCCATGTAAGTTGTACATATATAACTATAAAGGATGATATTTGCATTTTGGACATAAAATATGTACTTGTCAAGTCTAATATGATCTGCTTTCAACTGACAGGTGACCATGGCTACCCACTTAAATAGGTTCAGGTTGAGCTGATCCAGCTGGCGGGTCACAAATCACAGCGATCAGCTGACGCTTCTGAGGATGACTGCAGATGTCAGTTGAAACATGTCATGGTTAAACATCTCATTCTCATCCCTGTCTGAATAAAGGAAAACAGTAAACCAATCTTATAGGACTGTGAGCAGGCTATTGAATTACCTGTATCCGACGCTAATGCCGGAGGACAGTGTGCCAAACAAAACATTTTTACATGCCTCTACCTCATTCAGGAGCACTTCCAACTCACAGTCCGTGAAATTCCATGAAATCCATTATTTTTGATCGTGGATACAGGAGAATCAAAAGTGTGGTGCTTGTACGTATATATCTATTTGCATGTAATTGCGTATTCAAATGGAGGCATGTCAAGGGAGGAGTCAGGTATTTCTTCACGTGCTTTCAATTTCAAGTACATTGGGATGTACAAAGGAAATGTGCTTGGATTGCTGCATACACACTGTTTCATACATCTGAATTTTTTTAATTTTTTTAAATTTTTTTTTTGCTTACGGCATTTTCTTGATTTAAACGTATGTTATCTTTCAGTAGGAAATCCACGCAAGTCTTTGTACATGAGGCCCCAGGGCTTTAAAGGGTCAAGCCCAGTCCAATACCAAGAACAAGACAGGCAGAGACCATGTTCAGACAAAACCACGGTGTATGTACATCTTGGTCTTGACTCAGTTTCAACTTGGTCTTGACCACGTTCTCACCAACCTCCTGTAAACACTTGCATCAAGCATGCCTAAACGAATTTTTGAAGTTATCACCAAGAATGGTGGGGGTGCTCACTACTGAGTCCTTTTTGACACTTTTAGTTCTGTTTTGGGTTTTTTGGGAGGCTATGTTTGATCAGCTGAGGAACAGCCTTTTTTTAAATTTACCTTTTGTTCTTATTAAAGACAAAAATAGAAAGGAGATGTTTTTACCTTCTTTACATGTTTCGACTGTTCTGCCGCTAGTCTGCCAAGGGACAGTCATAAGTGCAAAAAAATTCTCAATTTTGTCTTGTGCATGTTGCGAAAATGTCCTGCCACACTCACATGACATATATACAAACTCCCAGTGAACACTGGTCAAAATTTGCCGGGAATTTGTGCAACATTAATGAAATATTCTTGACACATAAGCAAATGTGTCCTATGTGCCAATTCAGTGTGATTCCAAGTGAAAATTGTCAGAACTTTTGCACAGTTTTTCCCCCAAATAGTCGTACGCTGTTGTAGCCCAGTGAGATACTACCCTATCAGTTTAGTCTGGGCAACAGGAGGGCACCAGAGCAGTAGCTGTACATTCAAGACTATTTCTGTTTTGTTTTTGAAGTTATGTAATCACTGATAAAATTCCCCATTTGCATGTCTTTAAATTTTGCAGGAGCCTCTCAGAAACAACCCTTGCCCTCTTCACATCCTACCTCTGCCTTCAGACAGCCTGTAGAAAGTCCCAGAGAAAACTGCATAGTCCAGACAACAGAATGGAGCCACTGCTCAACCACCTGTGGCATGGGCATCTCATCCCGCATTACCAACGATAACCAGGGCTGCCAGTTGGAGAGACAAACCCGGATCTGCATGGTCCGGCCATGCAACAGCCAGCAAGAAAAAGAAATCAAGGTCACTGTTTATATATTCTGACAACAAGCTAAAAATATGAGGGTCACTTAAAAAAGGGTCACTTAAAAAAAATGAGGGTCACTTAAAAAAATATGAGGGTCACTTAAAAAAGAGGTCACTTGATCTTGTATATAAAACCAAGAAGAAAAGAAAAAAGGACAATTTTATTAGAATGACCCTATCAAAGGTGCATGGAAATCTGCACACATTTGGGTGCAGAAATGATTGTGAAAAAAGGTCCAGATGGCATTTATGAAACTGCGTTTGACGTCAGTCTCATTGTACAATCGGTCAGTCATTGATAAATTTGGCGGTTGGAAACCATGTCATTTGAATACCACACCCCTGCCTTGCCTTCAGCATTTACAACATGGTGGGCTATAAAATGGTAAAAAGAGAAACTTCCACCAAAGTAAAATTTACAATACATTAACTCCAATTGAGAGTTAGAATTTAAATCTATACAACCATGATATAAGTTGTGTAATCCTGGCTGTATTACCTACACGCTTCTCTAAAGTATTGGAACAGTGACAAGTTTTGTTATTTTAGCTGTTTACTAAATATATAGAGTGGGGTAAAAAAGTATTTAGTCAGCCACCAATTGTGCAAGTTCTCCCACTTAAAAGATGAGAGAGGTCTCCAATTTTCATCATAGGTATACCTCAACTATGAGAGACAAAATGAGAAAAAAAAATCCAGAAAATCACATTGAAGGATTTTTAATGAATTAATTGGTAAATTCCTTGGTAAAATAAGTATTTGGTCAATAACAAAAGTTCATCTCAATACTTTGTTATATACCCTTTGTTGGCAATGACAGAGGTCAAACGTTTTCTGTAAGTCTTCACAAGGTTTTCACACACTGTTGCTGGTATTTTGGCCCATTCCTCCATGCAGATCTCCTCTAGAGCAGTGATGTTTTGGGGCTGTCACTGGGCAACACAGACTTTCAACTCCCTCCAAAGATTTTCTATGGGGTTGAGATCTGGAGACTGGCTAGGCCACTCCAGGACCTTGAAATGCTTCTTACGAAGCCACTCCTTCGTTGCCCGGGCAGTGTGTTTGGGATCATTGTCATGCTGAAAGACCCAGCCACGTTTCATCTTCAATGCCCTTGCTGATGGAAGGAGGTTTCCACTCAAAATCTCTTGATACATGGCCCCATTCATTCTTTCCTTTACACGGATCAGTCGTCCTGGTTCCTTTGCAGGAAAAACAGCCCCAAAGTATAATGTTTACACCCTCATGCTTCACAGTAGGTATGGTGTTCTTTCTCCTCCAAACACGACAAGTTGTGTTTTTACCAAAAAGTTCTATTTTGGTCTCATCTGACCATATGACATTCTCCCAATCCTCTTCTGGATCATCCAAATGCTCTCTAGCAAACTTCAGATGGGCCTGGACATGTACTGGCTTAAGCAGGGGGACACACACGTCTGGCACTGCAGGATTTGAGTCTCTGGCGGCGTAGTGTGTTACTGATGTAGCCTTTGTTACTTTGGTCCCAGCTCTCTGCAGGTCATTCACTAGGTCCCCCCGTGTGGTTCTGGGACTTTGCACGCCGTTCTCATGATCATTTTGACCTCACGGGGTGAGATCTTGCGTGGAGCCCCAGATCGAGGGAGATTATCAGTGGTCTTGTATGTCTTCCATTTTCTAATAATTGCTGCCACAGTTGATTTCTTCAAACCAAGCTGCTTACCTATTGCAGATTCAGTCTTCCCAGCCTGGTGCAGGTCTACAATTTTGTTTCTGGTGTCCTTTGACAACTCTTTGGTCTTGGCCATAGTGGAGTTTGGAGTCTGACTGTTTGAGGTTGTGGACGGGTGTCTTTTATACTGATAACGAGTTCAAACAGGTGCCATTAATACAGATAACGAGTGGAGGACAGAGGAGCCTCTTAAAAAAGAAGTTACAGGTCTGTGAGAGCCAGAAATCTTGCTTGTTTGTAGGTGACCAAATACTTATTTTACAAAGGAATTTACCAATTAATTCATTAAAAATCCTTCAGTGTGATTTTCTGGATTTTTTTTTCTCATTTTGTCTCTCATAGTTGAGGTATACCTATGACGAAAATTGGAGACCTCTCTCATCTTTTAAGTGGGAGAACTTGCACAGTTGGTGGCTGACTAAATACTTTTTTGCCCCACTGTATATATATATATATTATCAGTTGGTAGAGCATCCGCTCCACACCCGGGAGGCAGGGGTTCAAATCCCGGCCGGGTCATGCCAAAGACCATATAAAAGTGGAACTTCCTGCCGTCCAGCTTGGTGCTCAGCAATAATGGAATGGAGGAGGGAAATTTGTGGCGGTGCCTTGCATGGCAGCAGCCCTCTGATTCTACACTTGAGGTGTGTGTGATTAACACAGTAGATAGGTAAAACACAATCTTGTTCTACTGTACATGATTGGTTGTACAGTTGAATGACAGTAAAGGGTGATTTAATTTAATTTTTTTATATATATATATATATATATATATATACACTACCGTTCAAAAGTTTGGGGTCACCCAGACAATTATTTTGTGTTTTCCATGAAAAGTCACACTTATTTACCACCATGGGTTGTAAAATGAATAGAAAATATAGTCAAGACACTGACAAGGTTAGAAATAATGATTTGTATTTGAAATAATAATTTTTTCCTTCAAACTTTGCTTTCGTCAAAGAATCCTCCATTTGCAGCAATTACAGCATTACAGGCCTAACATGATTGCACAAGGGTTTTCTAATCATCCATTAGCCTTCTGACGCAATGAGCAAACACATTGTACCATTAGAACACTGGAGTGATAGTTGCTGGAAATGGGTCTCTATACACCTATGCAGATATTGCACCAAAAACCAGACATTTGCAGCTAGAATAATCATTTACCACATTAGCAATGTATAGAGTGTATTTCTGATTAGTTTAAAGTTATCTTCATTGAAAAAAAGTGCTTTTCCTTCAAAAATAAGGAAATTTCTAAGTGACCCCAAACTTTTGAACGGTAGTGTATATATATATACACACACACACACACACACACACACACACACACACACACACACACACACACACACACATATATATATACATACATACATATCCAAATTGGAGTTACGGTTTAAGAATTGCAGCCATTTTTGTGCAAAATGTCCTCATTTCAGTAACTCAAAAGTAATTGGACAAATTAACATTATCATAAATAAAATGTTTATCTTTAACATTTTGTTGAGAATCCTTTGCAGGCAATGACTGCCTGAAGTCTGGAACTCATAGACATCACCAAGCAGGACCTTCACTGCAGCTGTCTTCAGTTGTTGTTTGTCGGTCTTCCTGCATTAAGTTTTGTCTTAAGCAAGTCAAATACATGCTCCTCGGGTAGAGATGTGGTGATTGACTCAGCCATTGCAGAATATTCCACTTCTCTGACCTAAAAAAAACTCCTGTATTGCTTTCTCAGTATGTTTTGGGTCATTGTCCATCTGTACTGTGAAGCGCTGTCCAATCAACTTTGCTCAATTTGGCTGAATCTGAGCAGACAGTATATTCCTATGCACTAAAGAATTCTTCCAGCTGTTTCTGTCTTCTGTCACATCAATAAACACTAGTGACCCAGTGACACTGGAAGCCATGCATGCCCATGCATCACACTGCCTACAAAATGATTTACAGAAAATGTGGTGTAGTTTGAATTGTGAGCTGTTCCAAGACTTCTCCATACTTTCTTCTTCCCATCATTCTGGTACAGGTTGAACTTGGCTTTATTTGTCCAAAGAATGCTTTGCTTGACTTGACTGGCTTCTTTAGATTTTTTGAGGCCAAGTTTAATCTGGCCTTTCTATTTTTCTGGCTGATTAATGGTTTGGGCCTTGTAGTGAACCCTCTGTATTTGCTCTCATGAAGTCTTCTCTTTATGGTAGACTTTGATACTGATACACCTACTTCCTGGAGAGTGTTCTTCACTTGGGCGGATGTTGTGAAGGGATTTTTCTTCACAATGGACAGGATTCTGCAATCATCCACCACTCTTGTCTTCCATGGATGTCCAGGCATTTTTGAGTTCCCAAGCTCACCAGTGCACTCTTTTTTCAATAATAAAAATAATAATAATAATAATAATTCATCAGATTTAGATTTAGATTCACAGACACTCAAAGTTGCTTTACAATAAAGTTTTCTCAGAATGTACTGTTGATTTGGCCACTCCTAACATTTCTGCTATCTCTCTGATGGTTCTCTTTTTATCAGCCTAAGGATGGTCTGTTTCTCTTCCACTGAGAACTCCTTTCACCGCATGTTGTAGGATTAACGAGGAAACAGCCCATGCAGCCCATGAAATAGCTTTTAAGTCAATTGTCCAATTACTTTTGGTCCCTGAAATGAGGAGTCTGAATAAAAATGGTTGCAATTCCTAAATACCCTCAAATTAAAGCTGAGAGACTGAACTTTAAGTCCATATTGATTATATAACTGCATCTTGAATACATTTTGGTAAACAGCTAAAATCACAGAACTCTTGTCACTGTCCAAATATATATGGACCTAACTGTACAGTGTGTAAAAGAAACTAGATGGAAGGGAAGCAAGGCTAGGAGCATTGGAGGTGGATTTAAACTGTTCTACCATCATGTAGACAGGAAGAGAAATGGAGTAGGAGTAATCTTGAAGGAAGATCATGTGAAGAGTGTTCAGGAGGTAAAGAGGGAGTCAGACAGGATCATAAGACTGAAGCTAGAATTTGGAGGTTTGCTGTTGAATGTTGTCAGTGCGTATGCCCCACAAGTTGGATGTTAGGTAGAAGAGAAAGAGGAATTCTGGAGTAAGTAGGATAAAGTGATAAAGAGTGTTCCCAGAAGGGACAGAGTGGTGATTGGGGTGGACTTTACACCAGAGTGGTGGCTCAGTTGGTAGAGCATCCGCCCCACACCCGGGAAGCTGGGGTTCAAATCCTGGCCGGGTCATGCCGAAGACCATATAAAAGTGGAACTTCCTGCCGACCAGCTTGGTGCAAAGCAATAATGGAACAGAGGAGGGAAATTTGTGGCGGTGCCTTGCATGGAAGTGACCCCTCTGATTCTAGATGTGATTAACATTGTAGACAAAAGAAATGTAATTTTGTTCTGCTGTATGGATTGAATGACAATAAAGTTGGCTTTATCTTTGCCTTTTAATGGACATGTAGGTGAAGGGAACAGAGGTGATGAGGAGGTGCTGGGTAGGTATGGTCTTAAAGAGAGAAATGTGGAAGGACAGATGGTTGTGCATTTTTCTAAAAGGATGGAAATTGCTGTGGTGAACATATACTTCAAGAAGAGAAAAGAACATAGGGTGACTTACAGGAGTAGAGGAAGGTGTATACAGGTAGACTACTGTCTATGGAGTGAATGAATAATAGACTCACTGTTAAATGCTTTGTGTGTCATGAATACAATCCATTATTATTATTATTATTATTATTATTATTATTATTATTATTACCTCCACCAAGGAGGTTATGTTTTCATTGGCGTTGGTTTGTCTGTTTGTCTGTCTGTCTGTTTGTTTGTTAGCAAGATAACTCAAAAAGTTATGGACGGATTTTCATGAAATTTTCACAGATTGTCAGAAATGGGGTATCCTACAGATGATTACATTTTGGTGGTGATCTGGATCACCGTCCAGAAGAAAACCGCCATTACGGAAAATGCGATTTTCATGAATAACTACTGAACCACTAATCCTATCATTGTCAATCCAATTGCAAGTCATATGTTTTCATGGACAAGGAATCTGAAAACGTATACACAAACACTGTATGGGGGGAACTGTGGCACTTGGCGGAGGTCTGCGCTCTCCGAGTGCTTTTCTAGTTATTATTATTATGCAGAAGGAGCAATTTGAAAGATTTAGGAGACTGCAAGGTGGTGTCAGGGAGAATCTAGCTAGGCATGAAATGGTAGTCTGTAGGATGACGTTGGAAAAAAAGAAAAGGAAGAGAGTGTCGGGAGAAGGTGGAAGGAGTACTTTGAAGAGCTGATGAATGAAGAAAATGAGAGGGAGGAGGATGGATGAAAGAAAGATGGTGAACCAGGAAGGTCCAAGGATTAGCAAGGTAGAAATGAGGGCAGCTGTAAAGAGGATGAAGAATGGAAAAGCAGTTGGTCCAGATGACAGACCTGTGGAAAAATAGAGATGTCTAGGAGAGATGACAATGGGCTTTTTAACCAGATTGTTTAACACAGTCTTGGAGAGTGTGAGGATCCCTGAGGAGAAGTGCTTTAGTACCAGTTTTTAAGAACAAGGGTGATGCTCGGAGCTGGAGTAACTACACAGACAAAAAGTTGATCAGTCACACTACAAAGATATGGGAAAGAGTTGTTGAAGCCAGGTTAAGAGGAGAGGTGACAATTAGTGAGCAGCAGTATAGTTTTATGCCAAGAAAGAGTACTACAGATGCAATGTTTGCACTAAGAGTGCTAATGGAGAAGTGTAGGGAAGGTCAGAAGGAGTTGCTGTGTGTCTTTGTGGATCTAGAGAAAGCATATGATAGGGTGCCAAGAGAGGAAGTATGGTACTGTATGAGGAAGTCAAGAGTGGCAGAGAAGTATGTGAGGGTGGTGCAGGACATGTATGGGGACAGCTAGATGGTGGTGAGGTGTGCTGTAGGAGTGACAGATGGATTCAAGGTGGGGGTGGGATTACATCAGGGATCAGCTCTGAGCCCCTTTTGTTTGCCATGGTGATGGACAGGCTGAGAGATGAGGTCAGGTATGAGTCTCTATGGACCATGATGCTTGTAGATGACATTGTGCTCTGTAGTGACAGTAGAAAGCATGTGGAAGAGAACCTGGAGAGGTGGCGATATGCACGGGAGAGGAGAGGAATGAAAGTTAGTAGAAGCAAGACAGAATGCATGTGTGTCAATGAGAGGGAGGCAGGTGTAACGGTAAAGATGATTGGATTAGAGGTAGTGAAGGTAGACGAGTTTAAAAGCCTGAGGTCAACCCTCCAAAGCAATGGAAAATGCACAAGAGAGATGAAGAGGAGAGTGCAAGCAAGGTGGAGTGGGTGGCGACGAGTGTCAGGGGTGAGTTGTGACAGAAGGATAGAAGAGTGAGACCTGCTATGATGCATGGTTTGGAGATGATGGCACTGACAAAAAGACAGGAGGCAGAACTGGAGGTGGCAGAGTTGAAGATGCTAAGATTCTCATTGGGAGTGAGTAGGAGGGATAAGAGTACGTATATCAGATGAACAACTCAGGTTTGGAGACAAAATAAGAGAGGCAAGGCTGAGATGGTTTGGGCATGTGCAAAGGAGTGATAGTGGAGATACTGGACAAAGGATGTTGAAGATGGAGCTGCCAGGCAGGAGGAAAAGAGGAATACCACAGAGAAGATTGATGGATGTAGTGAAGGAGGACATGGAGAGGGTTGGTGTTACAGAGGAAGATAAAGGGATAGGGTGAGATGGAGGCAGATGATCTGCTGTGGAGACCCCTAAAGGGAGCAGCTGAAGAAGAAGATTCACATACTTATGATATTCTGCTTAGGATAAGTACATTCTAGTTGCATCATAACTACAGCACACTTACACTGTAATTACATTGTAATTTTTGAAGGGTATTGGTGATGATTTTGAGAGGTAGACAGGGAATAGCTTATCATTAGAATTCCAACCTATAATTCACTGACTATTGTCTCTGTCCAACAGAAGGGGAAGAAATGTATCCGAACATCAAAAGCCCAGAAATGGATGCGCTTCAAGTTATCGGGCTGCTCCAGCACCAGGGTGTACAAACCAAAGTTCTGCGGAGTCTGCACTGACAGTCGCTGCTGCACGCCTCACACCACAATCACAGCAGAGGTTGAGTTTCGCTGTCCAGAGGGAGATATCTTCACCAAGAAGATGATGTTCATCAAGACCTGCTCCTGCCACAACGTCTGTCCACAGGACAATGACATTTTCCTGGCTTCCAGTGCTCGAAGGATGACTGGGGATTATGACATCAGTATGCGACAGGAGGGTTAGCATGCTTTCAGACATGAACATCATGATGCCACATTCTAACAACTACAGTACTTTTAGCCTGTGTCCTTACAACTGCAGTTGGATGATAAGTTAAAGGGGGAATACTGTGCACTTTCAAGCAATTGAATTTGAGGTTTGAGATCCTCAAGAACAAACACAGTGAATGTAGTTTCAAAGACCCCAAACATTTCTGCTCTATTTTACAACTTCTCTGACAAAGCCTATGTTCTTATCTAAAACAGGCAGTTTTCAACCTGCTCGTTAATATGCATGAGCCTCCTAATCTGTTTGGTAAAGGTTTTCCAAGCCATGCACAGGAACACCAAGCACAAATAACAGGGTTTCCAGTGTGATTTGTTTACTTAAAGCAATTTTCTCTGTTTTTTGTTGCACTAAGAAAAACTGTAATGGTCTGCGTTACCACAGCCAATAGCTGTAGAAACAGCACATGCAATAGCACTTTTAACCGCACTAACAGAATCATCAGTATAGACGCTGATAACAAATCAGACACATTCTCTCTTATTTGAATATGTAGTAGTATCAGTGTTAGGCCGAAAGCTGCATTAGGAGCGATAACTTCAAATTATTGACTGTACATATATATATGGATGGCATACTGCCACTTCCATTGCAGAAAAGTGAAGCACTACTTCTTGGATTTATGCTACTACCATCTTGTGCTTTTGCAGCCTGCATCTACACAATAGCAAACAAGAAAAAGAACCACAGTGTTGGGTTCTCGTTTTACACCCATCTGTCTCAGTCCATGCAGTGGCCACTAGACAGCTCCCTCAGAAAGTATAAGTGGTGGCACATCGTCTATATTTATATACAGTTTTAAATGAATTGTTCACACAATACACATCACTAAATTAATGTCAAAGAGTTGGTCCAATGTGCCACGGCCAGGACAAAAACCACACTGCTCCTCCTGAATCCGAGGTTCAACCAACGACCGGACTCTCCTCTCCAGCACCTTGGCATAGACCTTCCCAGGGAGGCTGAGGAGTGTGATCCCTCTAAAGTTGGAGCACACCCTCCGGTCCCCTTTCTTGAAGAGAGGAACCACCACCCCGGTCTGCCATGCCAAAGACACTGTCCCTGACCTCCATGCAATGTTGCAGAGGTGTGTCAACCATGACAACCCTACAACATTCAGGGCCTTAAGATACTCAGGGCGAACCTCATCCACCCCTGGGGCCCGGCCACCAAGGAGCTTTTTAACCACCTTGGCAACCTCAGCCCCTGTGACAGGTGAGTCATCCCCCTCGTCCACAAGCTCTGCTTCCTCTGTGGAAGGCGTGTCAGTGGGATTGAGGAGATCTTTGAAGTATTCCTCCCACTGCCCGACGATATCCCCAGTCGAAATCAGCTGCGTCCCATCTGCACCATACACAGTGTGGACAGGGAGCTGCTTCCCCCTCCTGAGCTGCTGGATAGTTTGCCAGAATCTCTTCAAGGCCGACCAAAAGTTTGTTCCATGGCCTCACCAAACTTCTCGCACCAACTCTTTACCCTCTCCAGAATCCTCGAGGGTTCGTGGGAGTTTGCCCAACCAGTTTACATGTTTTTTTGGACTTTGAGAATGCATTCGACTGCGTCCCTCATAGTTTTTTGTGGGGGGTGCTTTGGGAGTATGGGGTAATCGGGCTTGCAGTTACAAGCTATTTGGTCTCTATACGACCATTGTGAGAGTTTGGTTCGTATTGCCAACACTCGGTCAGACGCATTCCGAGTGAGAGTTGGACTCAGCCAGGGCTGCCTTTTGTCAACGATCCTGTTAATAATTTTTATGGACAGGATTGATGTTTTCCTGTTGGATTCATCCAGCAATGACCTACAGGTTTTATTGGGACGGTTTGCCGCTGAGTGTGAAGCAGCTGGGATGAGAATATGCACCTCCAAGTCTGAGTCCATGGTCCTCAGCCGGAAAAAGGTGGATTGTCCTCTCTGGGTTGGGGACAAGCTCCTGCCCCAAGTGCAGTAGTTTGAGTATCTTGGGGCCTTATTCACGAGTGAGTGGAGAATGGAGCGAGAGATTGAAAGACGGATTGGGGCAGCATCTGCAGTGATGCAGACGTTGTACCAGTCCGTTGTGGTGAAGAGGGAGCTGAGCTCTAAGGCAAAGCTGTTGATTTACCAGTCAATCTACATTCCTACCCTCACCTATGTCACAAGCTTTGGGCAATGACCAAAAGAATGAGATTGCGGATACAAGCGGCTGAAATGAGCTTTCTTTATAGGATTGCTGGACTCACCCTAAGAGGTAGGGTGAGGAACTCAGCCATCCGGGAGAGACTCAGAGTAGAACCGCTGCACCTCCACATTGGAAGGAGCCAGTTCAGGTGGTTTGGGCATCTGATCAGGATGCCTCCTGGACACCTCCCACTTGAGGTGTTTTGGGCACGTCCCACTGGGAGGAGACCCCGGAGCAGACCCAGGAATCGTTGAAGAGACTATGTCTCTCAGTTGGTCTGGGAATGCTTTGGTATCCTCTCTGAAGAACTGGAGCAGGTGGCTGGGGAGAGGGAAGTCTGGGCTTCTCTGCTTGAACTGCTGCCTCCGTGACCCAGACTTCCGGAAAAGTGGTAGAAGATGGATGGATGGATGGATGGATAAATTAACCACAAATAGTGCTGAAGTTATTCTGACAGCATGCGGTTTCCCAACACGTTATTAAGGTGCTTATGTAACTTTTCCTTTAATTTGTGATTCATCTGATTCCATATAAAAAGAAATCTGAAAGGATATTATGCTTTCTGTCTAAAGAGATGCCTATAGATGTCATAAATTGCCCTTTTAAGGGCTATTGAAGGATACCAAACACTCACTGTGGTTTCTGCACATGTATTAATTTAAAGACAAACATACGAAGAACACTAAATACACATACGGGATGATTAATGCACTGGAGGAGAGTGGGGCTCAATGTCCAAAGGTAAACAGACGCCTGGGGATGCCGGGGAATGGAAATGATCCAGCCGGAGCACACCTGAACGGACGTGGGGCTCAGGGCTGGAAATAACGGAAAAGGACTAACCTGGTGGAGCTCTCCCATTCTCCTCGACGGCATAACAGACAACACTCAGAGCAGGACTGTGCATCTGAGGATGGCAGCAGTAATGGAAGGACACAACAATGGGAAGAGGTTATCGTGCCCATAAATACTGTTTCTGATATGCGACAGGTGTGGATACATGAGAGGAGAAAGTAATACAATCAATGACAGCTGTGCAGCCCGCAAACCAGTTTGACAGCCAGAAGCTGCGCAGAGCTGTCAAAATAAAACACAAACCAGAAACCATAATGATACAAGAACAACACAACCCCAAAATGTAAATAATAATACTACAAGTACAGAACAACAATCATTAAACAGGAACCAAATACAGCAAACAGGATAAACAAGGAACAAACAGACAGAAAAAGACTAAACTTAGATTGAAGACTGGGCACGATGCCCACCCATGCCCAGGATTATGACAGTGCCCCCCCCCTCAATGGGTGGAACCCAGACACCCCAAGGCAACATCAAAGAGAAAAAGAACCCCCCACAAAGACGACCCCCCCAATAAGTAAAACAACCTGCCCCAGGGGGGATGAGGGGGAACCCAGGCATGGAGGGACAGAGACACAACAAGGAGAAAAAAAAAACAAAAAACACTCATGATCCACAACCTGAACAAATGTGGTGGCCTAGGACTCACAGACCCCGTGATAGCAACAACAGCTCCGGCGGCCTACCAGAGTTCATGAGCCACCTGCGCAGCTGGCATAACCCGTCTGGTGGCCTCCCCGAGTTCATGAGCCACCCGGCCCCACGGCACAGTCGGTTTGGTGGTCTCCCTGAGTTCCGGAGCTAGCTGCGCAGATGGCGTAGCCTGTCGGGTAGCCTCTCAGAGTTCGTGGGCCACCGGAACGCTGAGCACCACGTGCCCCTTGAGACAGCAGCTGGAGCCCTTGCCCCTAGTGGACCGCAGGATCTCCAGCCTGGAGAAGGCACAACCAGCTCCGCGGAGGATTGACCTTCAACCATGACTGCTGGCCAATGGAGATTGCAGTTGACCAGCAAGGGGACCAAACGAGGGAAGAGGCTGCTCAGCGGAGGCCTCCGGTGAGGATGGGAAATACATGATGACCTTGGACGGAGGTGCAGCACCCGCGGCGGCCTCGGGCTGAGGTGCAGCACCCACGGTGGCCCCGGACTGGAGCAAAGCACCCACAGCGGCCCTGGACTGAAGCATAGCACCCACAGTGGCCCCGGACTGAGGTGTTGCACTCGCAGCAGCCTCAGACCAAGGCATAGCACCCACGGCGGCCTCAGACCAAGGCACAGTACCCACAAAGAACCAACTGACCCATGAGAACACTAGGCAAAGGAGACGATCAGTCGGCGGGGAATTACACCAAGGGTGAGGACCCATGCCGACCTCAGGTGACGAGGGAGGACCCGCGATGACCCCAGGTGAAGGTTGAGGACCCACGGCGACCTTGAAAGGAGGATGAGGACCCACAGTGACCTCAGACAGAGGATAAGGACCCACAGCGACCTTGGACGGAGGATGAGGACAACCACCAATGGACCCAGATGAGGGCTCGAGCAAAGGAGAAGAAACAAATTCTGGGTTACTACCACTGGCAGCAGTGGAGCCCGGCAAGGAGAATTCAGGAGCGGCCGGTGGCTACGCCTGGTTCTCCTCACCCAGAGCTAAGCAAGGTTTCTCTACAACAATTGCTATGAAAACAAAGAAGAGAACTTGCTTTAGCTCGAGCTCCACCGCCATCCAGGACTCCGGCGAAACAGGCTGAGGTCTCTCGAGTCCCTCTATCTGGATGACCTCTCCCGACACGGTCACCTTGGAGGGAAAAGAAAGAAATACTGGAGAAGAATCACCGGCAGTAGTGGAGCCCGGCAAGGAGAGCTCAGGGGCAGAGGACGTCTGCACCCGACTCTCCCCACCACAAACTAGACAAGATTTCTCTAGATCTGCAGATGTAAGGACAGAACAGAGTACTTGCCTGGACTCGAGCTCCACCGCCGTCCAGGACTCCAGCGATTCTATTGTGGCAGCCCAGGCAGCAGACGTGGTGGTATATGCAGCTGAAGGGCCTCCAGGCATAGCGACCAGCGCATGTGGCTCTCCCGAAGTGGCGGCTGGAACTGGAGGTCGCTTCACCGCTGGCACTGAATCCCGTGCAGCTGAAACCAGGGGACACTCCATTGTCGGCACAGGTTTCAGGTCACAGGGAGCACTCTTCTCCCATCCGGAACATGGCTGCAGAGCTGGAACGGGGCTCTCCAGGGCCACAGGTTCTTCCGTCATCCGGCGGCTCCATACCAGGACCGGTGGACACTCAGGGAAAACAGGAGGAGACATAGGAGTAGCAGGTGAGAGAATGGTGTCAGCAGCAGGTGGTGAGGACTCAGTGAGCTGCTGTTGCTGAGCGTCACCACCGGGAATTAGGCAAGATAATTCATTTTTAGGTAAGGAAGAATGAAATAACACTTGCCTGAATTCCCGGGGCATGATGGTAACAGCTGCTGAAGGCCCAGAGTCATTCCTCCCAGTGGCTGTAGCGGGTGTGGGCCCCCCTGAGGAAAATGGAGGAGCCGGCCCTGCAGACACGTTACTGGCCTTATCAGCTGCTGTGGCAGGGGAGTGCCTCCTCCTTCTCTGCCCTGAAGCAGCTGAGTGGCGGTGAGAGGCTGGGTGCGTCTGATCCTGGGGGCATTTTGTCGGCTCACGAACAGACGGGGATGAGCTTCTTACCAGCCCACGAAGCATGTGCTGCTGGTTGGTCACAGAAACGAGGACAGCTGTAAGTCCCGGGCAGCTCCATAGGCGGGGGTATGCCTCAATGAGCTGAGCCGCACTATCCCAGCATTGCAGCACCTCCTCTGGAGTGTGGCAGGAGTGAGCATCCAAGACGATGTCCTCCATAAGCTCAGCTGCCCAACACTCCTCCTCATCCAGACCAAAACTCCCGTAGTCCGTGCGGCCAGACATGCCAAAAAACCCGGACTAAAAAAAACACAGGAGAACAGAAAAAGACGGGGGGCGGGGGTGGGGGGGAAGACAGCAGAAACGCACAGTGGCTGGTGTCTACACCCTGGTCGTGTGCTTCTGTTATAAATTGCCCTTTTAAGGACTATTGAAGGACACCAAACGCTCACTGTGGTTTCTGCACATTTATTAATTTAAAGACGAACATACAAAGAACACTAAATACACATACGGGATGATGAATGCGCCTGATTAGAGTGGGGCTCAAAATCCAAAGGTAAATAGAAGCCTGGGGACACCGGGCAAGGGAAATGATCCGCCCAGAGCACACCCAAAAGGACGTGGGGCTCACGGCTGGAAATAATGGGAAACGACTAACCTGGTGGAGCTCTCCCGTTCTCTTCGATGGTGAAACAGATAACACTCAGAGCAGGACTGTACATCTGAGGACAGTAGCAGTAATGGAAGGACACAACAGCAGGAAGAGGTTGTCGTGCGCTTAAATACTGTTTCTGATATGTGACAGGTGTGGATACATGAGAGGAGAAAGTAATACAATCAATGACAGCTGTGCAGCCTGCAAACCAGTTTGACAGCCGGAAGCTGCGCGGCACTGTCAAAGTAAAACACAAACTGGAAACCATAATGATACAAGAACAACACAACCCCAAAGTGTAAATAATAATACTACAAGTACAGAACAACAATCATTAAACAGGAACCAAATACAGCAAACAGGATAAACAAGGAACAAGCAGAAAAAGACTAAACTTAGACTGAAGACTGGGCATGACACCCACCTGGGCCCAGGATCATGACAATAGAAGGCTGCTGCACTGCTTGCAGAGCTCAGAGACTTATGGATTCTGTGGTTGCATCTGTACATTGTGCAGACAAAAACGGAAGAAATTATTCAGCAATTTTATTCATATTTAGCAAATTCTTCTCTGCTATCAAATCCACCTATGTCTGCGTGTTGCACAATGGGGGAATGAGACGCTACACTTAACTTCAGAATTTAACTTCAGTCAAATTGTTCTTATATAAATGTCCGTTTCTGCTATAGAACCATATAGGGGGATAGATGCCTGTTAACACATTGGACCATTCTTCATGTAAGCTGTCATAACTAAAATATTGATCCGGCAAACACAAAATGCACACACACACGCAGACACAGAAGATCTAAAAAGGTGATGATTATCCCGTTTCTCCCTAAAATATTTGGCTTTAACTTTTATATATTGCTTTAACTGTAATTATTGCCTGGCAGCACAGACTGATGATATTCACGTACATTTTCATTTTCGTTTTCATTTTGTCAGGATGCACGTCAGTCTCCCTGGTGTAGAACCTGTTTGTCGTCAGGTAAACACCACTGTAACAGCTGCATGTTATGCCTAAACACACTTTGGAATAATTTGGGATTTTTTTTTCTTTTTTTTGACTTGGACTCACCCATAAATGAATTTTGCAGCACTGACTAAGCACTGTTTTCTGGATCCCCTAAATATAACCCCTGGTTTTCTATCAGTCTGTAAATGTAATAGCCTTTAAGGTCCTGTGTTTTGTCATGTTTCCTATATTTTTCTTTTTTTAAACTATTGCAGAAAAGGTTAAAAAAAAAGGAAGGCCTCAACAGTTCTGCATGGCATTATGACTATTCTTGATTATTTCAAGAAACTGAGAAAAATCGTTCACTGGAGACAATGAACCACTTGCACAATGCGGAGTGACGCACATCTAGCTTTCATGCTCCTGGTCAATTCACTTCAGGTCAAAGCCAAGCTGCATTAGGAGGTCGCCTGGCAGAGGAAGGTTAAATCAATTTATCTACCTTCGCTTATTATTGCACATATTGTAAACAGTATTGACATTTTTTGTAGTTTGTGTAGTTTGAGTTTGTTTCCCATTTTAATTATAGTGTCTGCTATTAATTGTTCAGCCAGGTTAGCTTAGCTTTGCTTAGGGTGGCATAACTATTGTGTTATTTAGATCTCGTACCTATTTCATATAACATAGCATGGGCTCTAATGAACCTGTGTAACTTAATTATATACTACTCCCAGTTGTTATCTGGCTTATTTTATTTTTAACTTATGTGCACACTTGGTTATTGTTGTTAGCCCAGTTTGTAATCAATCAATTCCTCTTAAAATTTCCACCAAACTCCTGATAACACTGCATGGGCTCAAATGAACCCAGAAATACTTACCCAGAATTACTCACAGTTGTTATGGCAAGAATTCTGATCTTTAGTTGGCAGAAGGGAAGCTAACAGTAATGCTAAGTGTTACTGTTAGCTTCCCTCATGCCAAGAATTCTTGCCTTAACAACTGGTAGTAATGTACAGGGTTATCTGAGCCCATGCAGTCTTATCAGGAGTTGGGTTGAAATTTAATAAGAGGAACTGACACACTGGCAGTTGTAAGCTAACCAGCCTGACAACAATAACCAGGGAATGCTGTGCACATAAGTTAAAAATATAATAAGCCAAACAAGTAGGAGTAAGATACATGCTTCTGTGTGTTTCACAGGTTCATTAAAGTCCATTTATTGTAATTTGAAAAGGCAAGAGATGTAAACAATGTGATAGCTTTGCTACACTAAGCTAACTGGGCTAAAAAGCAATCGGAGACACTAAAAAAATGATCAAAATGTGAAACACAAGCACATGCAAAACATACAAAATTAACAGTCAGTATTATTTACAATATGTATAATTATAAGTGGAAATTGATAAATTGATAAAATGAGGAGAACGGACTGTGCTGTAAGCTGGTCTGACGTTTGACTTTGACTGGAAATGAATTGACTGGTAGCATGGAAAGCTGAAATACATCAAGCTCTACATTATGTAAGAAGTTTATAATAAAAGCTTATTAAGGGATAATAACAGTATTTAAAGGCTTAAAAATTGTAAGCAAGAAACCGACACTTTGATTACATATAAACAAGTAGATTAGGCAGCTGTATTAGTTTATTTTGTGACAGTGCAGACAACACAAAGATGCCAGCAAAAAGATAGTGTATTAATATGTCAGACTGAGGGAATCTAGTTCCCTGACAGTAGGAGGATGCTCCAGGAAACTCGAAAACATCACAGCCCCATTAAATTATGGGAACTTGTGTCTTTTATTCTACTCAAAGTGTCACAATGTATGTTGGATGTTGAAATCAGATATTAAACTCTGATTAAACTTAATTGGGTATAAACTATGGATATGTGTATGTATGTATGACTGGAGTCGATGTGACATAAAATATAAGTTTTGACTTTTGTATTTATGACATATTTCATCGTAATGGGAGGACAGGGATGACTGTGTTTCTTTCTGACTGTATGTATTTGCGCTATCATTGTAACATTGACAGGTGTCCTCAGAGATCACAGATGGGTTGCTGACTGCTTAACGTTTTGTCAGAAATACTAATACAAGGGACACATACAAGTGCCTGTTTATTTAAAGGAGATGGATGCAATAAATTTCAGATTTGTTATTTTGTGTAAAATACTGTACAGCTTTGTAATTTATTCATTTGCAGTGTGTGCTCCGCTGCTGTTACTGTCCTACATTGCTTTGCTTTTTAAAACTGTAATCAGCTGTGGTGTCACGGTGCGACTGTTGAATGTTGGCCTTTGTTTCAGTACATAAAGCATATTTTTATACATTCTCTTTCTGTTCGTCGTGCTCTTGCAGCTAAATTTAGAAAGCTGTGCTGCTTCTATTCTAGGCTGGTCTATAAAAAGGATCTATGAATTTTAGAAGACTCATCACGGCAGCAGTCTCAGGAGTTATGTAAGAACAACGGTGAGACAATTTTTCACAGCAACAAGGATCAGTGCAAGCAGTGCTCACACAGCTGGCATGTTTGTGTGTGACAGAAGAGTTCTCAGGTATCGAAAGAAGAGCAAATACAGTCGCAGCTCAACTAATGAGAACATTGTCAAAATTTTCATTTATTTTCCTCATTTAATTCCAAAAGCAAATTATCATATATTTCATATTCCATACAAGTAAGGGAAATACTTCAGGCCTTTTTTTTTCTTTTAATTTTTGATTATTATGATTTATAGCTTATGAAAATCAGAACTCTAATATCTCAGATTATTAGAATATTTCAATTATTTGAGCATTCAACTAGTCAAACAGTTGTTATGGTCTGAAGGTGAGAACATTGGTCAGACGCACATCTAACCATCTCATTACCTGCAGCTGCTAGCACACCTGAGCTGATAGGGGCTGGAGCATAAATAGACCTCAGTTGCCTCCAGTCTCTCATGGGGTTGCCTTGACCCAACAGTTTGCTGTGATCACTGGTTCTCCTGCCCCCCTGTGCTCTCATGGGCCTGCCTCAGTTCTCACCTTCCATACCTCTCCCCTGAGAATCATGTAAACCTGAAAAACTTTAATTTCACTATACCTACCTTGGAAGTGTTCTCCTCTGCTCTGTCCTCTCAGCCTCGGTCCATTTTTCACTGCGTCCACCCTGGAAACGAAAGCAAGTAAGATTAGTTCATCGTGAAAGTAGTCACTGTGCCGTTTGGTGTCATGGTGTGGATACCACACTGAACATGGACTGCAGAAAGCTAAGGAAGAGGGTTGCCTGTGTCATGAACGGGGTTGCTGTTTCAACCTCGTTTCATGATCTGTGGCTGTAGTCTGCCTGTTTGTTAATTATTCCCAGCTGGCAGGTCATGAGAGCCTCTGGGGTGGCTCCCTGCCAGTCTACAGCCACAGCCCCTCCTCTCACCTCTCTCTGCCAGGCACTTATCAGCTGATTGCCATCACCTGGGTGTTTACACATTCATGCACGCACTCAAGCACTCTCTTTCATACATGCACACACACACACACACACACACACTCACTCTGATACGCTTACATGCACCCACACACACACGTTCTCACTCATCATCTACTCTCACCGACTGATGCCGCGCACCCGCTTCCACTTGCCGCTCATTAGTCTATGGGGGTATTTCTGGGTGGCAGTGGAAACACTCAGTGCGTCGGTGTCAGTCAACCTTGGATGTTCTGGCTCACTCATGTGTGGTTCCTCCTCTTTGGACTTTGTAGTGTCATCGTTTCCAGAGCCCGTTCCGCTACTACATTTATGTAAGTCTTCCCTAATTATTTTCTAGCCCTTTCTCTCCCCTGCCCAGTTCCGCCCTGGGAGCACGGGGGGCTTGCCACCTGAGTTTGTAGCCAGCCATCTCCTCATTCTCATCTCTCTGCTCATTTTGGACTGTTTCATGGACACTTTGTATGTTATTTTCCCTCTGTTAATAAACACGTTCATCTCACTGCATTTTGGGCTTGCATCAATTCATTTGTGCGCTGCGCTATTACGCAGTGGACATGACCGTACGCTGACACCACAAAAAGAGCCCAAGCAGTGAAGTAGCGTGTTGTTTTTTCATTTTTGTGTGTGTTTTTCCTACCTGCTGCTGGAGCCATGACGGACTACTGCAGCAACGTGGAGCGGCACAGACTGGCCCGTTTGGAGGACGCCTTCTTCAGGATACAGAGGCAGTATTCCTCCAAGGTGGCTTGTGCAGCCCAGGACACCGCAGCGGAGATATTAGAGGAATGCCCTGACCTTTTGTTTTTCCCAGAGTCTGCGGACATCCTCCATTTCATCCTTGCGCTGCATAGAGAGGAACCCGGGAAGGAATCGCCAGCGTTGAAGCAGCCCCAACACGGAAGAGGCGCTCGCGTCGAGTGAAGACTTCCTCCTCCCTCAGGTCTTCCGCTCCAGCCCCGCCCTTGTCTCTGGAGCTCCAACCTGAAGATGGCTCTGTTTCATCTTCAGGTGTGTGGAAGAAACACAGACTGGCTTTCCTGGCGAAGATAGATCGCCGTCTGGAGGAGGAGAAATTGACGGCCACCTTTTCCTCTCCAGCGCCGTCCTGGGAGGCTTCTCCACTGCCTATGGGGAAGCCCAGGCCCGCCACAGCCAATGCGAGAAATTCTGCCTCGCCAGTTGCAGCAGGAGACACCATCAGCCAGGAGAAAAGGCAAGTTTCCCCTCCTTTTGTTCCTAAAATTGTTGAAGATTCTTGCCTGCTCCCTGGTAGAGAGTCTCTGGGAGTGCAGTCCCCAGAGACCTCCTCACTTGCTGCAGCCATGAACTGCTCACCAGCCCTCTATATGCTCTCTCCCTTCTCCCCTGAATATACGCTGGCATTGGAGCTGGACTGCCACGACTGGGAAGAGCTAGACGTCCGGGAAGATCCTTCCCCCGTTTCAATGGTGAGCCAGATCCCAGCTACCACACCGGAGGAGTCACCAGTGTGGATCACGACGGCTGGGATAACGAAGACTGCAGAGACCATAATGCCTGCTGCGGAGGCCGCCGCAGCAGAGTCAGCGCCAGAGCTGCACCTCCAGGAGGCCGAGCCCGTGGGAACATTGCCTGGATTATCGGAGTCCTGGACGGTAGTGGAGCTCGAGCTAAGGCAAGTGCTCTCCTTTGTTTTTCTCCTTTCTATTGTTGAGCATTTTTGCCTAGCTCTTGGGAAGGAGAGCCAGGTGCAGCCGGCTGCTGCACCTGAGCTCACCTTGCCGGTCTCCGCCACTGCCGGGGACCCTGACCCCTTTTGTTCTCTGTCCAAGTCCTCTTCCAGGGTCGCTGGAGAGAGTCCATTGGTGCCGGATGAGTCTGTGGATCCAGGCTCTCCGCTGGAGGTCATCATTGCTGCTGCTGCTCCCATGGAGGTCACCATGGGTCCTGCCGCCCCTGCCATGGAGCTCGCTGTGGGTACACAGCTCCAGCCCAGGGTGCCCGTGTTCGACCACTTCCTGGCTGGGGTATTCATACGGGTCGGCTGGCTTACAGTCAAGGCAGTATTGGGGTCAGCAGGGGCCCAGCCGGGTTCCACCGTGGGTGCAACCATGGCTCGGTCGGGGTTCACCGGGGGTGCAACGCAGGCCCAGTCGGGGCTCACCGCGGGAGCAATGAGGTCCCAGGCCGGGGCCACCCCTGGTGCAATGTTGTCCCAGGTCGGGACCACCACGGGTGCAGCCATGGCCCAGGCCAGGTCCACTGTGGGTGCAACCAAGCTCCACTCCCATGCCGGGACCACCGAGGGTGCAGCCAGCCCGTGTGAGGTCACCGGGGTCTCCTTGTTCCTTCCGGAGGCCTGCTGGGTTTTCCTCTTCCTCCTTCTGCTGGGCACCATCGTGGTCCATCTTTCTCCGCCACCAGTAACCGCAGGGATCCCTCTTTCTCTGTCCAGCCACCCACCTTTCAGCCTCCCGGTGGGTAGGCCGCCGCCTCGTCTGTCCCTCCGGTCCTGGTGGCTTAACCATGTGGTCCAGCCGCCCGAAGGATTGGGTTTCCTAGCCGGGTGGCCCATTTGCCCTGGCAAACCACCTGACACTGTTCTACGGGCCGCCTGCTGGGCCTTGGACTCTGGTCAGCCCCCTGAACTTTGGGACCCTTGGGTCTTGGGGGGGCTTAGTTTTTGTTGGGGTTGGGAGAGTTTGTTTTTCTTTGTGTTGTATTGTTGTGTTATCCTTGTCGGTTAATTCCCTGCTAACCTGTTTTCCCCCACCTCCTGCCCTGGTTAGTTGTGATGGGGGGGACAGGTTTTCTTTTTGTTTTGATGGTACTGTGGGCGTCTGGTCCCCACCCCTTGGGAGGGGGGCTGTGTCATGAACAGGGTTGCTGTTTCAACCTCATTTCATGATCTGTGGCTGTAGTCTGCCTGTTTGTTAATTATTCCCAGCTGGCAGGTCATTAGAGCCTCTCGGCTGGCTCCCTGCCAGTCTAAAGCCACGGCCCCTCCTCTCACCTCTCTCTACCAGGTACTTATCAGCTGATTGCCATCACCTGGGTGTTTACACATTCATGCATGCCCTCAAGCACTCTCTTTCATACATGCACAGACACACACAAACTCTCTCTGATACGCTTACATGCACCCACACACACATTCTCACTCATCCTCTCTCTCACCGGCTGATGCTGCGCATGTTTCCAGAGCCCGTTCCGCTACGACATTTATGTAAGTCTTCCCTTATTATTTTCCAGCCCTTTCTCTCGGCTGCCCAGTTCCACCCTGGGAGCGTGTGGGGCTTGCCACCTGAGTTTGTAGCCGCTATCTCCTCATTCTCATCTCTCTGCTCATTTTGGACTGTTTCATGGACACTTCGTATGTTATTTTCCCTCTGTTAATAAACATGTTCACCTCACTGCATTTTGGGCTCACATCAATTTATTTGTGCGCTGCGCTATTACACAGCGGACATGACAGCCTGAGGAGATTACAAGGAAAGTTATACAGTTGCAATCAAAATCATTCAACCCCCACTACAAATTAGATTTATTGGCAAAATATACAAACTAGCAGCTGTTTGCAATAAACAGATCAAATGAACGGTGTAAATAGCTCAACACAACAAACATTACAAGTGGTTTATCCAAATTCAACATTAAATGCCACTTTAAATGACTACTGCAGTCTCAATATTATTCAACCCCTTCACGACAAGCATCTTAGAGCACCCTTTTGCTGTTATGACCTGCTGCAAATGTGATGCATAACCAGACACCAGCTTGTGGCAGTGTTCCTGAGGAATCTTAGCCCATTCCTATAGGGAAAAGACCTCCAATTCACTAATATTTGTCACGAATGGCTCTTGCGAGCCATTAATAAGAGCCAAGGGCCAACCAGTGAGTTTGCGTAGTTTATTAATAAAGGCAAGCAACAAAGGAAAAGAGCCTCGTGGGACAAAACACAAATAATACAAGAGGTAAACTTACAAATAGTGATGAGGGAAGAGAGAAGGGCTGGAGCCGGACGTAGGGACTCCAGCCTAATCCACAACGAGGGGTACGTGTGGATAGCGTGAGGTCGCAGCCCTGAGCAAACAGGGCCGCTCCCTTATATAGGGATTGACAGCTCATCAGCTGATGAGTGGTAATTGGCCTTCAGCCGTCCCGTGGTGCTTGGCTTCTGACAGCCGGAAGCACCGCTGAGACGCTGTCATAACAAAGGCCTGGCTGAGATGATGTATGGCTAACAGCGATGAGACTACATGAAATCATAATATCATACCCATACATCCACAAAATTACAAAGGAACAAAAGGCACAGGAATGACAGGTGAGATAACACAGTTCCAGGGGCCTCCCCGCACCCAGCGTCCAAACCGCTAACAGGGGTGATGGGAAGAGTTCAGGCGGCCTTTCCGAATCCCAGGCCAGGAAAAACTGTGCTTCAGGTGGCCGGACCAGGCCACCGAATAGAGAGTCCAGTGGGTCGGGTGGCCGGCCCAGAGAGCCAAATGGGCGCAGCAGTCCTTCTGGCGGCCGACCCGCATCGCTCAGCCACCAGGACCGCAGAGGAGAGAAAGGCAACGGCTTCCCTGTAGAGGGGAATAGCGAGGGCGAGCCGGGCTGAAAGTGAGGGGTCCAAACGGCACCTGGTGGAGAAGGCTTGGGGGCAAAATGAGGGCAAAGATGAGGCGGAAGATGAGCCAGTCCAGTGTCCGGCGGCAGGGGATCTGCAGCTCCCTCACCAAACTTGGATCCTGCTGGCGCTGCACCCTCGTCGGACACCGATTGGGTCACGGTTGCACCCGCAATGGACCCCGATTGGGTCACGGCTGCACCTGCGTTGGACCCCGACTGGGTCGGCGCCGCATCAGTACCAACCTCCAACCCCGAACCCGGAACCTCTTGCACAGCGGGCGAAATCAGCTCCGCGCCGGCGACCCTGGGAGAAGGCTCGCGAGAGAGAAAAGAACCGGAATCAGGATCACCGGCAGCGCCAGAACCCGGCGAGACAAGCTTGGACGCAGCGGGCGGCTACACCGGGCTCGCCTCCCCGAGAGACAGGCAAAAATGCTCTAGAATGGAAAGGAGAAAGACAACGCAGAGCACTTGCCTGATCTCGGGTTCCGATGCCGTCCAGGATTCCAATGATCCGGGCTCAGACGGCAGGAGGTCGTCATCCGGCTCCCACTCAGCTATGTCGGGCTCCGCAGCTGGCATGATGGTGTCCGCAGCCTCAGGATCCTCCGGCACCGATGCCCACGCCGACGACCCACATGGCGTGGTGGCAGGAGACCCTCGACCCGCTGGACCAGACCACTCGTCTGTGGATACCCGGGGACGCTTCTTCGTCAGCGCAGGTTCCACGCTGCAGTCCGCTCTCCTCCTCCGCCGTGGCTGCAGGACTGGAACCAGGCTCTCCAGAACCGCAGGCCCCCTCCACATCTAGTGACGTTGGCCTGGTGTTGAGGACCGCTCAGCGGAGGGAGACACAGAGGATGCGGGATTAACAATTAAAACCACAGCAGGTGGTGTCGCAATCTGCACTCTGGAACGAACGGGTGATTAGCACGTTCTTCAGTGAGTTGCGCCTGGTCAGGATCAAGTCCAGCTGGTGCCAGTGCTTTGAGCGCGGATGTCGCCAGGAAACCTTGTGTTGGGGCTTGGTCTTGAAGAACGAGGTTGTGATGCATAGATCGTGATATGTGCAGAACTCAAGTTGTCGTTCATTCTGCCCATGCCAAATGGTCCAAGACAGGAGGGCCAGGAGTCGTGGTCAGCACCCACTCTGGCATTGAAGTCTCCAAGGAGAATGAGTTGTTCAGAGTTGGGGATGATCCTGACAGTTGTTGCGAGATTCTCGTAGAACTCGTCTTTTGCCTCTGGTGTGGCTGTCAGTGTTGGGGCATACACACTGACGAGGGTGACTGGGCCTTGAGTGGTGTTCAGGCGGAGGGTGAGGAGTCGTGCAGAGCCATTGCTGCCCGGTTCCACCATCTTCAGCAAGGTGTTCTTCACTGCAAAGCCCACTCCATGTTTGCTGTGTTTGTCACTGCCCTTTCCCTGCCAGTAGAACATGTAGTCCTTCTCTCTCAGTGTGCCTGCGTCAGCCAACCGTGTTTCCTGGAGACTGGCGATATCCACTTCCAGTCTCTTCAGCTCATTATTGATGATGGCAGTCTTCCTGGTGTCGTTGATGTCCTTGAGGTTAGCAGCGAGTCCTGTCATCATAGTGCGGATGTTCCAAGTTCCCAGTTTTAGAGTTGGTCTCTTTTGTTTTTTTTGTCTTGCCTGGTGTGAAGGTTCTCTGCCTGTTGTTCGGACTTCTCCTCATCCCCATGCACCCAATGAGGAAAGCAAGCTGTGGCGGGACAACACCTTATTGGCTGGGGGCTGCCCAGCTTGAGGCGGGCGGTAGCTGTCCAGTGAGATCCGATGATCCCTCCCACCGTCGGGAACAACCCCTGGTGCTGCGCTCTACGCCAATTGAGCGGTGGCTTATAACCGGTAACTGTCATTCCCCGTGTTTTGTCTACGCCAAAGGCGAAGCTGGAGTGTCCTCTCCAGTGATCCGGTGTTCTACCTTCCAGCGTTGGACGTTGGTAGGATTCGAGCCTGGGCAGGAAGATATGGAGGACAAGATGTTGCCCATGCAGCATGTCCCCCCTCTCCACGTCACTGATGAATCCAAAGGGACAGCAGGGCTGCTACAGTTTGGCACCAGTGCCATCGCAGGCGCTACCAGAACGATGTTGAGCACAACAGAGAACTGCCTTAGGGGCTCCAACTCCGGATTTTTCCTCAGGGTTGACTCCCGAAGCCTTTCCCATGACCGGGTGTGCCGTAAAGCAGCGGAGGTTTGAAATCAGGGTTTACCTTCCCCTAGATGGGCTACCTTCCCAGGTTGACGAGCCACCATCTACCCAAAGCATCTGGTTTTAAGGCACCAGAGGTCCGCCCTCGCCCCTTCTCCTATTAGTAAAAGCAGTTCCGCCGGGCTTAGAGACTAAACCACACGGGCAAGCTAGGAGTTGGACTTAGTTGTCAGAGGGTTTTCGATACGCACGCCATAAGGAGCATTTTATGAGCACTGGGAGCTTAACCCCAGTGCTGCTCCTGGCTATGACAACCTTGGAACCGTCTGTTACCAACATAACTCACAAAGTTATCTCTTAAAAGCTCTTATCTTCTCACAGAGTGTTAGCAAAAATACTCAAAAAGTTATGAACAGATTTTGATGAAATTTTCAGGAAAGGTGTGTAATGGCACGGGGAACAGATGATTACATTTTGGTGATGATCTGAGAGTGTCATAACCCGAGTGTCGGTTCTGGCCACACTCGGGTCTCATATCTTTTTGTTCCCTGGCTTTGGCAGCTGAGGGTTCCTTCCAGCTCCTCGGGCTCTTATTGTGAAGGTGCCCGGAGGAGCTCCCTGCTGTCAAAGTCAGCTGCTGCTCTGCTGTCATTAGCAGCAGCTGTGCCGCGTTGGGGCCATTAGCCGCCAGAGATATAAGCGGGTGCTAAATGTCCTCCAGCGCGGCAGTCTGTTATATTCTGTTATGTTCTCCTGTTACGATCATCTGTTATATCCTGCTACGTTTTGATGGTGCTCCTTTATGCTCAGGTATGTTCCTGTTTGCCTAGCTCATCATCAACGTTGTCGTCTGGCGCATCGGGTGTTCCACGGCTCAGACTTCACTCAGCCGCTGTATGTGTTCTGTGTGTGTTCATCCTTACTCTACAATAAATTACCACTGCAAACTCACTGGTGACTGAGGCGTCTTGTGACGGTCCGTGAGGGCCGTTGTGACAGTAGACTGCCGCCTAACGCCCGGAGAGGAGGCGTTGTTTCGAGACGCCATTCACCGTGCAGTTTGCAGTAGGGGACTGTTAATTCCTACCTGTCTGAGTGTCTGCAGCGGGGAGTATGTCGTCATCCAGGGGCCATTGTCGGCGCCTTGGCAGGCAGCAAGCGGAGGTTCTGAAGGAGGTGGACTACACCATCTTCACCGCTACGCTGTTGGACGCTCCCAGCGACATTTGTAGGTACCTGGACCTAGCCGAGGAGATTCTGGATTCTCTTCCCCGCTTCACCGATCATCCAGAGGTAAGCGTGAGGAGAGATGACATCGCCACCCAGCGTGAGAGACTCCGAGGGCTGGAGGGAAATCCTGGCAGGAAGCTGAAGCGGCGGAGACGTCGCCCCTCGCTTCGGGATCCCGCTCCTGCCTCCGTTCCGGCCCGGGAGTTCGCACCATCCGGAGGTCTTTTCCCATCGGGCATGTCGTCACTCGGGATTCCCCCAGAGAAGCTGCAGATGACAGCAGACAAGATCTGGGACCGGGTGGCAGCTGCTTGCTCCGCTGAGAATCCTCCAGCGTGTATGAAGCATGTGGTGGCGGCGGTCAGACTGGTGGAGAGGAATCCAGCGCTGCGTGAGTTTCCTGAGTTTGCTGACTTGCTTGCCGCCGTTTCTGCTCAGGAACGGCGATTTCCGGACCTCACCTTCGCCTCACCCCCTACAAGGAACCGTCGTCAATCCGGCTTCCAACCTCGGCTAGACCCCCATCTGGATGCTGTTCCGGGTCGCCGCAAGGGCTTAACCCCCCACACAGCTGTCACTCCTGCGCCTCGTCAGAGGGGAATCCCCGCAGCCTCGTCTTCTCCCGGGCCCTCGCCTGCTGTTCCGTCAGCGCTCCATGCCCGACTGACCCCGGCTGTCGCCCCCTCCTCCTCGTCGCCTATCCTGGCTGCTGTGTGTCACGAGAGCTCCGTTTCGGCGAGCTTCATCCCGGATCCGCCTCGAGTGGCCTCGTCTCGTCTTCCCAGAGGGCCCTCTGTCGCCATCCAGCGGGGAAAGGAAGGAATGACGTCCCCCACAGCGGAGACTATCTTACCCTTAGGGGAAAGGCAAGTGCATGATAATTTCTCTTCTTTTGACATTGTTTTGCCTTGTCTGACTCCTAGGGGTGGAGTTCGGGGTATGCAGCCCCCCGAGCTCCCTCCACCCGCTGTGGATGAAAATATTAACCCTGCTTCCTCTGTGTCTCCCTCCGCTGAGCGGTCCTCGACGTCAGGCCAACGTCGCTGGATGAGGAGGGGGCCTGCGGTTCTGGAGAGCCTGGTTCCGGTTCCGCAGCCACGCCATGGGCGGAGGAGGAGAGCGGACTGCAGCGTGGAGCCATCGCCGATGAAGAAGCGTCCCCGGGGTTCCACGGAGGAGCGGTCCAGTCCAGCAGGGTGAGATTCTCCTGCCACCACGCCGTGCGGGCCACCGGCGTGGACATCGGTGCCGGAGGACTCTCTAGCTGCACGCACCATCATGCCAGCTGCGGAGCCCGACGCAGCTGAGTGGGAGCCTGAGGACGACCTCCTGACTTCTGAGCCCGGATCATCGCAGTCCTGGACGGTGTCAGAACCCGAGCTCGGGGTCGCCGGCGAGGGGCTGCTCTCGCCTGCTGCGCCAGAGGTTCCGGTTTTGGGGTTGGAGGTCGAGTCTGGTGCCACGCCGACCGGGTCCACCGGGAGTGCTGTTCCGGAGGCCCAATCGGGGTCCACCGTGGGTTTGGTTCCGGAGGCCCAATCGGGGTCCACCGTGGGTGCTGCACCAGCAGGTCCTAGGTTCGGTGAGGGAGCTGCAGATCCCCGGCCACCGGATGCTGGACAGGCTCGTTTTCTTCATCTCCACAGTCATCCTCCTCGTCTCCCTGAGGAGCACTACCAATCTCCACCTGGGGCCGTTGGGGTCCCAAACGCTCCGCCCGGTTTCCCCTCATCTCCCCCCTTTTCTGCGGGATCACCGGCTGCTTCCTCCCAACGGTTCTGGTGGGCTGGTGTTGCGGGGCGGCCGCCTGAAGGGCTGTCTCGTTGGTTTGGTTCTCTGGGCCGGCCCCCCGACCTGTTTATCTTCCTGTGCGGCGACCTGCTCCGGCCGCCTGAAACTCTCTTCCCCCGAGCATGGGACTGGGGTAGGCCGCCCGAACTGTCCTCTTTTCCCCTCCCTGTTCTGTGGCCTCTTGTTGCCGGATGAACCCCCCGAACCTTCTGCCCCATCCCTCCGGGCCTGGACTGCGCCCTTTCCGGGTTCCTGATCTCGTCTGTGGGACTGTTGGGATGTTTGTGGGGGGGGGGGGGGGATTGTTTTGTGTTTTTGTGTCACTCTGTTTGCCCAAGGGTGTGTTGCCTATTTTGTACTTATTGTGGTTTTGTTCTTGTTACCCGGGATTGTGGGGTTTTTTTTTTTTTTTTTTATAGCCTTGTTGGTTGTTTCTCTCTCCCTCCTGCCAGCACCCCATCCACCCACCCTAGGGGGGTGGGGGGGGGCTTGGGTGTTACTCTGGCCGCTCAGAGCTCGGCCTTGAGGGGGAGGTACTGTCATAACCCGAGTGTCGGTTCTGGCCACACTCGGGTCTCATATCTTTTTGTTCCCTGGCTTTGGCAGCTGAGGGTTCCTTCCAGCTCCTCGGGCTCTTATTGTGAAGGTGCCCGGAGGAGCTCCCTGCTGTCAAAGTCAGCTGCTGCTCTGCTGTCATTAGCAGCAGCTGTGCCGCGTTGGGGCCATTAGCCGCCAGAGATATAAGCGGGTGCTAAATGTCCTCCAGCGCGGCAGTCTGTTATATTCTGTTATGTTCTCCTGTTACGATCATCTGTTATATCCTGCTACGTTTTGATGGTGCTCCTTTATGCTCAGGTATGTTCCTGTTTGCCTAGCTCATCATCAACGTTGTCGTCTGGCGCATCGGGTGTTCCCCGGCTCAGACTTCACTCAGCCGCTGTATGTGTTCTGTGTGTGTTCATCCTTACTCTACAATAAATTACCACTGCAAACTCACTGGTGACTGAGGCGTCTTGTGATGGTCCGTGAGGGCCGTTGTGACAGTGAGTGCATACCTCCACCATCTTGTTTGTATTTGTGCAGCAGGATTACACAAAAGCTACTGGATGGATTTGGATGAAATTTTCGCCAGAGGTGGTTCTTGGGCTAGAGAGGAACCCATTATATTTTGGTGATGATCTGAGAATGCATACCTCAGCCAAGGCTCTTATCTTCTCATAGTGTGTTAGCAACAATACCCCGAAACTGATGGACAGACTTTGATGCCATTTTCACCACAAGTGGCTATAGGCCTACACACAAACCCCTGACATTTTGGAGGTGATCCATGAGAAACGGAAAGAGCCTTGGCGGAGGTATGCGCTCTATGAGTGCTTTTCTAGCTCTTCTTGTAGCCCTCTCACGCGCCGTGCTTTGTTTACCAACAATGACAACAACACAGCATGGGAGGCGCACAAGTGAGGGACATACAAAGCAAATCTGAATTACCAACTTGGCACTTGAGTGAAAAGCCTGGGTAGTGCTGTTATGGCTACTGTGTGCATCATAACCTCCCATGCAACCCTTAAGTCACCCACCTGTAACCTCAGTTTACCCCAGACACCTGCTACACAATGAATGAACCAATGAAATTAAGACATCTCAGCCCCCCCCCCCCGAATTAGCCAAATGTCCAGCAGCTAGCTAACACTCACCTCGTAGCCAGTCTCAACACCACTCCCTCACTCCACAGCCCGGCAGCGGCTTGAACGTAGTGATTGACCCCTCGAACAGGTTACAACAATTATAAATACCATATACTTACATATACTCAACCAAAAATACAAGTATGAACAATTATAAACTCACAAGAAAGTCAGCTAAATCTTCCAGTGCAGCTCTTCCATCTCACCTCCTCAGTGTCTCAGAACCTACTGAACTCCCTCTCCCAAGTCCTGCCCTCTTTAACATCGGACCATGCCAGACTCTCTGATTGGTGCCTGAGCAGACTATTTGGGTGCAGCTGCACTTAACACGGGGAGTGAGCGGCACCTTCACGAACCAGTTCAGATTGTGGGAGAATCCAAGACAACTCTAAATCGCACCCTTTTAACAGAAACTGGGGTGCTACACTCCCCCCCCCCACCAAAAATGGTCATGTCCTCACGACAGATAACCTTGTCCTATTAATTTTTTTTCTCAGAACAAACCATCAAACACAACATTTCTCTCAACCCACCCATTTATAAAAGGTAGTTGTATAACATTTCACAGGAGACAGAATTACATTCTTCTCCTTCTCAGTCTCAACTGTTGTAGCACAGTGGGTGCAAACCACTACAGAAGATGGCTCCCCCAAAGTGTCATAGGTCAACCGGCTAGGGGCCCTTTTTTGTCTCTGAGGCCTCATCTCAGTCAGACTTTCCCCAACCCCGTCATGTCGGTCATCTCCCTTTTGTGAATCTGAGTCTTTCTCAACAACGTCTGCTTGCACAGGGTCATTCTCACTCCCCAATAGAGACTCCTCAACAGTAACCTCTTCTGCCCCCAAGTCATCTGTTCCCACAGTCAAGTCCCTGGTTAAACCAAAAGGTTCACCCGGCTCCATGGCTGGAGGTTCCACAGTCTGTGTTGTTGGTTGTGAAGGACAGTCATGCCACACAACCACGTCATCATCCTCAGAGTCGGACATCGCTTGCCCCCAGCACTTGACCCCGACCCCCCTGAATTAGCCAAAGGATCACACTCTGCTGTCTTTTTCCAAAGTCGCCTACCGTCCATTCTGCTGAGCTTAGGATGGTCCTGGTCTTTTTTTCTTTTGGACCACAGCTGCACCTCTTGCCCAATAGGCAAAATGTAGTTACAGTGCAGTACCTTTTCGGGGCCCTCCCCACTTTCTGGTCAGATTGACCACAGGCAAACGAGGCAAGTGACTGTCTACTATGTAGGGATCTGATTTCCAGCGGTCTGCTAGCTTATTTTTTCCTTGCAATCCAAGGTTTCTGATCAAAACTCGGTCACCAGGGGCCAACGGACAACAGCAAACACGTTTATCATACTGCTGCTTATTATCCCCATTTTACTTTCTCACCATGCTTTCAGCTAACTGATAAACAGCTTGTAGCTCATGCCTCAGGTTTTTGACGTATCTCGAATAGGACCTTGTAGAAGTGCCATCACTGGATACCCCAAAGGTGACATTGATTGGAAGCCTGGCCTCCCGTTCAAACATCAAAAAGTAAGGGGAATAACCTGTTGACTTGTTCAGCGTGCAGTTGTATGCATGTACTATGCAGCTAAGGTGCCTGCTCCATCTACTCTTATCATGTGTATCAAGGGTGCCCAGCATGTCAAGAAGAGTTCGATTGAACTGCTCGATTGTCGATCCCCTTGAGGGTGGTAGGTAGATCTAGATTTTTTTATACCAAGCATGCCTAACAGTTCATGAATGAGACGACTTTCAAAATCACGCTACTGATCTGAATGCACTCTCTTTGGGAGGCCATAGTGCACAAAATAATGTTCCCACAAAACCTTAGCTACAGTCGATGCCTTCTGGTCCTTAGTAGCAAATACATGAGTATATTGGGTGTAATGGTCAGTAACTACCAGCACATTTACCAATATTTCTGCAATCAGGTTCAATTGACAGAAAATCCATACAAATGAGGTCCATCGATCCCTCACTTGTAACATGAGACAGCTCAGCAACCCTCTTTGGCAGTGGTTTCCTCTGAATACATCTGGAACAGTTTTTGCAGTTCTTTTCAATTTGTGCTTTCATGCGAGGCCAGTAAAACCGTTCTTGCACCAGACCACAGGTTTTATCACACCCTAGGTATCCTGACTGATCATGCAAAGACTGAAGCACCAGGCCTCGAAACTCTGCTGGGAGCAACAGCTGCTGCCGTTCCGGTTTGTTGGGTGGCTTACTGATTCTGTACAACACAGAGTCCCTGATTTTCAACTTGTCACATTCTTTCAACAACAATGCTATGTCAGAATGATTGGTTTTATGGGCACAACTAACATTGTTCTGCACTACTGCTGTCCACACCTCACCAGTGCATGGGTCTTTTTGCTGGGCCTGCGAAATGTCATCTGCACTCAACTTAGACAAATTTTGACTGCCCAAAAACGACAAGTTACAATAAGCCTTGGGGACACCTTGTTTAGACAGACCAATAAGATCAACAGTTCGTTGATGGTAATGGTGAGTTTTGGCCACAGACAGATGACAAACAGCCCGAAGCACATCAGGTGACAAGGTTTCTTCCCCCAAATCATCACTCACATAAGGATGCCGTGACAGTGCATCTGCATCTACAGTGGGGCAAAAAAGTATTTAGTCAGCCACCAATTGTGCAAGTTCTCCCACTTAAAAGATGAGAGAGTTCTCCAATTTTCAACATAGGTATCCTCAACTATGAGAGACAAAATGAGAAAAAAAAATCCAGAAAATCACATTGAAGGATTTTTAATGAATTAATTGATAAATTCTTCGGTAAAGTAAGTATTTGGTCAATAACAAAAGTTCATCCCAATACTTTGTTATATACCCTTTGTTGGCAATGACAGAGGTCAAACATTTTCTGTAAGTCTTCACAAGGTGTTCACACACTGTTGCTGGTATTTTGGCCCATTCCTCCATTCAGATCTCCTCTAGAGCAGTGACGTTTTGGGGCTGTCGCTGGGCAACACGCACTTTCAACTCCCTCCAAAGATTTTCTATGGGGTTGAGATCTGGAGACTGGCTAGGCCACTCCAGGACCTTGAAATGCTTCTTACGAAGCCACTCCTTCATTGCCCGGGCGGTGTGTTTGGGATCATTGTCATGCTGAAAGATCCAGCCACATTTCATCTTCAATGCCCTTGCTGATGGAAGGAGGTTTTCACTCAAAATTTCACGATACATGGCCCCATTCATTCTTTCCTTTACACGGATCAGTCGTCCTGGTCCCTTTGCAGAAAAACAGCCCCAAAACATGATGTTTCCACACCCATGCTTCACAGTAGGTATGGTGTTCTTTCTCCTCCAAACACGACAAGTTGAGTTTTTACCAAAAAGTTCTATTTTGGTTTCATCTGACCATATGACATTCTCCCAATCCTCTTCTGGATCATCCAAATGCTCTCTAGCAAACGTCAGACAGGCCTGGACATGTACTGGCTTAAGCAGGGGGACACGTCTGGCACTGCAGGATTTGAGTCCCTGGCGGCGTAGTGTGTTACTGATGGTAGCCTTTGTTACTTTGGTCCCAGCTCTCTGCAGGTCATTCACTTGGTCCCCCCGTGTGGTTCTGGGATTTTTGCTCACCGTTCTCGTGATCATTTTGACCCCACGGGGTGAGATCTTGCGTGGAGCCCCAGATCGAGGGAGATTATCAGTGGTCTTGTATGTCTTTTATTTTCTAATAATTGCTCCCACAGTTGATTTCTTCACACCAAGCTGCTTACCTATTGCAGATTCAGTCTTCCCAGCCTGGTGCAGGTCTACAATGTTGTTTCTGGTGTCCTTTGACAGCTCTTTGGTCTTGGCCATAGTGGAGTTTGGAGTCTGACTGTTTGAGGTTGTGGACAGGTGTCTTTTATACTGATAAAGATTTCAAACAGGTGTCATTAATACAGGTAACGAGTGGAGGACAGAGGAGCCTCTTAAAGAAGAAGTTGCAGGTCTGTGAGAGCCAGAAATCTTGCTTGTTTGTAGGTGACCAAATACTTATTTTACCCAGGAATTTACCAATTAATTCATTAAAAATCTTTCAATGTGATTTTCTGGATTTTTTTTTCTCATTTTGTCTCTCATAGTTGAGGTATACCTATGATGAAAATTGGAGACCTCTCTCATCTTTTAAGTGGGAGAACTTGCACAATTGGTGGCTGACTAAATACTTTTTTCCCCCACTGTATATTCTGTTTCCCAGGGTGATAATTCAAGCTGAAATCATAAGTGGAAAGTTCTGCTAACCATCGGTGCCCTGCTGCGTCTAGCTTAGCCGTAGTCAAGACATAAGTCAACGGATTGTTATCAGGGTGTACTTCAAATTTGGCCCCATAAAGGTAATCATGCAGCTTGCTGGTAACCACCCACTTCAGAGCCAGAAATTCCAGCTTGTGAGTGGGACAGTTTTTTTTCCATTAGGTTAAGGCTCTGGCTAACAAAAGCAAATGGATGCAAACCATCCCCTTGGTCCTGATAGAGGACCCCTCCGAGTCCCTCTCTGCTTGCATCAACATGTAGGACATATGGCAGGTTCGGATTGGCAATGGACAACACAGGTGCCTCTGTAAGTCTCTTCTTTAGGGCCTCAAAAGCTCGTTCACAATCCTCATTCCACTGGGACCCAAATGGTTCTGAAGGGTAAAACCTCTGCTTTGGGTTAGGGTCGGGTTTCAGCTTTCCCTTGCCTTCGACATCAGTTTTATACTTCATCTTAGTCTTTCGCTCTGTTCCAGCTACAATACAGCCTTGTAGCAGCTGGTTAAGGGGATAGCACAGTCTGGCAAAATCCTTTACAAACCATCTATAATAACCACAAAACCCCAGGAAGGATCGTAGAGCAGTGATGCTATCTGGGCGTGGCCAAGAGTTCCAGCCTCGATCTTTGAAGGGTCTGTGGCAATCCCTTCTTTCAACACAATGTGGCTCAGATAGGTCACAGAGGGACAGCAAAACACATTTGTTCACCGACAACTTTAGTCCTTCCTCCTTCAGCCTGTCCAACACTTTAAGAAGCCGTTGCTCACGTTCCTCCAAGGTCCTCCCAAACACAATGACATCATCAAGATACACCAAAACCTCTAACAAGTTCATGTCACCCACAGTCTTTTCATTGACCTGTTGAAATGTGGCAAGGGCGCCACAAATCCCTTGTGGCATCCGCTCAAACTGATGAAAACCCGCAGGGCAGATGAAGGCTCTTTTCTTTATCCGCATCACTCAATGGGATCTGATAATAACCACTTCTAAGGTCAAGAACACTGAACCACTGACTACCACTTAAACAAGCCAGCACAGCGTCTATGTGCAGGACTGTGTACTGATCAGGAATTGTCCTCCGATTCAATGTCCTGTAATCTACACACATCCGAATGGTCCCATTTTTCTTGCAAACCACCACGATTGGGGATGCATATGGGCTCCTAGACTCTGCAATTATCCCAGCCTCCTTGAGATCACTAAGATGCTTTCTCAGTTCATCCAAATCACTAGGTGGCAGACGTCTGGAGCACTCCCTGAAGGGCTTCTCGTCGTTCACCCGAATTCGGTGATCTGCACTTCTTGCATTGTCAACATCAACCTCGCTACAATAAAACACCTGCTGCCTCTCCATCAGCTTCTGACAGTCTCTCTTTCCACTCCGGAGGCATCAGAGAGTCACCAAAGATGAAAGAAGAGGGAGACAATTTAGATTCAGGCTGCTTAGGCTTCATCCTCCCAGGTACTGTGTTAAGCACATCCACTGGAAACAAGTGAGCAATTGCCATCCCCCGTTTCAACATTACAGGATGACTGGACACATTTCTCAAGGTAACTGATACGAGCTGACCGAACACCAGACAGTGGCAAGGCTAGGGGCGGTGGAGTGATAATGTATGTTAACAACAACTGGTGCAGACCGGGACATATCACTGTTAAACAACGACACTGCAGCAAAGACATTGAGTTGCTAGCTGTTAGCATGAGGCCTACATATCTCCCGAGAGAACACTCACACGTGATCTGCATTGTTGTTTATGCAAATCCGACGGCGAACGCTGGGACAGCACGTGACGTCATCCATTCAGTAACCAGCAGGCTGCAGACAGAACACCCAGATGCTCTTCTCCTCATCTCAGGCGATTTCAACCATGTTTCACTGTCTCCCATTCTACCCACGTTCACCCAGTATGTCACATGCCACACTAGAGACAATAAAACACTGGATTTATTCTACGCAAACACTAAGGAGGCGTACACCTCATCACAACTCCCCCCACTCGGGAGATCGGATCACAACTTGGTTCATCTCCGGCCGGTGTACAAACCCCTAGTGCACAGACAACCTCCGGCCATGCACACTGTGGAGTTATGGTCTGAGGAGACAATGGACACCCTAAAGGGCTGTTTTGAAGCCACCGCCTGGAAGCAGCTCTGCGATCCACATGGTGAGGACATCGATGGCCTCATTCACACCTTCACGGGCTACCTCAGCTTCTGTGTGGACAAATCCGTTCCCACCAAGACCATACGGCGTCACTCAAACAACAAACCCTGGATCAACCCTGAGATAAAAACACTTCTGAGAGAGAAGAAGAGGATCTTCAGGTCAGGGAACAGGGAGATGCTGAAGTCCGTACAGAGGGAGCTGAGGAGAAAGATCAGAGAAGGCAAGGACAGCTTCAGGAAGAAGATGGAGGACAAGCTGCAACAGAGCGACATCAGCGGGGTCTGGAGAAACCTCAAAACCATCTCGGGGCTCCAGAATACCTCCCCCCAGGCCACAGGGGGCAGGGAGTGGGCGAACAACCTGAATCTGTTTTTCAATAGATTTGACCAACCGCCCTCCCCCCTGACTGCACAACAACCACTGCTGCCTCTAAAGAAATCAAGTCCTGCTGCCCACTCCCCACTCCACCAACACCCCCCCACTCCCAACACACAGCCCCCCATCCTGACCCTGACCAGGACCCAGGTGAGGACGGAGCTGAGGAAGATCAAGGCGAGGAAGGCGCCGGGACCGGACGGCATCAGCGCAAAGCTCCTCAAGTCCTGTGCAGACCAGCTGTGTGGGATTGTGACGTATATCTTCAACATGAGCCTGAAACTGGGGAGGGTACCACAGCTGTGGAAAACATCTTGTGTGGTACCTGTACCAAAAACTTCCCACCCCAAAGACCTGAACAGCTACAGACCGGTGGCCTTGACGTCCCACTTGATGAAGACCCTGGAGAGACTGCTCCTTGCTCACCTCCGCCCCCTGGTGGAACCAGCGATGGATCCACTCCAGTTCGCCTACCAGCATGGCATTGGGGTGGAGGATGCGGTGATCTTCCTCCTTCACCGTTCTCTGTCCCACCTGGAGAAGCCCGGGAATATGGTGAGGATCATGTTCTTTGACTTCTCCAGTGCTTTCAACACCATCCAACCGATGATCCTGAAGGACAAGCTGCTGCGCGCAGGGGTGGACCAGCACCTGTCATCATGGATCCTGGACTACCTCACGAACCGGCCTCAGTTTGTGAGAACCCGGGACTGTGTGTCCGACACGATCATCAGTAGCACGGGGGCCCCCCAGGGAACGGTGCTGGCTCCCTTCCTGTTCACTCTTTATACTGCGGACTTCTCACACAACACAACACACTGCCATCTACAGAAGTTCTCTGATGACTCTGCGATCGTTGGCCTCATCTCCAATGGAGATGAAGCTGAGTACAGAGGGCTTATCCAGGACTTCGTGGACTGGTGCCATCGGAACTGCCTCCAGATCAACGCGAGGAAAACTAAGGAGCTGGTGGTGGACTGCCGCAGGCATGGGCAGCCCCTCACAGTACCAGTAAATATACAGGGAACAGACATTGAGATGGTGACATCCTATAAGTACCTGGGTATTCATCTGAACAATAAACTAGACTGGTCACACAATACTGATGCACTCTACAAGAAGGGACAGCGCAGGCTGTTCCTGCTGAGGAGACTCAGGTCTTTTGGTGTACAAGGGGCGCTGCTGAAGTCATTCTATGACACGGTGGTGGCATCAGCCATCACTTTTGGAGTGGTCTGCTGGGGCAGTGGCATTACTGCAGCCGATAGGAAGAGACTGAACAAACTGATTAAGAAAGCTAGCTCTGTCCTGGGGCAGCGCCTTGATCCAATGGAGGAGATAGGAGAGAGAAGGACGGTGGCTAAACTGTCATCTCTGCTGGAGTCCGAGTTCCACCCTATGCAGGACATACTGAATGCACTGAGGAGCTCATTTAGCAGCAGACTACATCATCCCAGGTGCACAACCGAGAGGTTTCGTAGGTCCTTCCTACCAACGGCTGTCAGACTGTACAACCTAAGCAGGGCTGCTCGCAGAGATAGCAAAAAGACGTAACAAACTAATAGTTTTTTGAATGCAAAAGATGCAATAGACTTACACAATGGTCCCCTCCGGCATACAACTAGGAACTTACCGGTCGCTATGGAGGGTGAGAATATGTATGGGCACATAATCATACCATGTAGGATAACTAAGTAGACGGTTATGCTGTTTCATTCCATCTAGCAACAATGCTCTGCACTGTGTGTGTTTATATAGTTACATATTTATTCCATCTAGCTACAATGCTCAGCACTGGGTGTGTTTATATATTTATAGTATATCTACATATTATTCCATCTAGCTACATTGCTCCGCACTGTGTGTGTTTATATACTTGCATATTTATTCCACCTAGCTGCAATGCTCCGTACTGTGGGTGTTTATATATTTACATATTTATTCCATCTAGCTACAATGCTCTGCACTGTGTGTTCATATATTCATATATTTATTCCATCCAGCTACAATGGTCTGCACTGTGTGTCTGTGTGTGTGTGTATATATATATATTTTATAGTAATACGTACATATGTATATTAGCTGCTCTTGCTTGCTTGTTTTTTTTTTTTTTTTTTTTTTTTTTTTTTTTTTTCCCTTGCCTTCTGATTGTTGCTCTGAGTGTTGCTATCCCTGTGCTGTTGCAATCCTGGAATTTCCCCGTTGTGGGACTAATAAAGGCTTATCTTATCTTATCTTATCTTATCTTAACTGTAATGCGCCGACACTGCACTGCAGCTGCCTTTTCCAAAACAGGCATCACAAGGAGCTCCTCAGAAAAAGCACCCATCCACCGGGTGGTCTATAAGTACAGCCTGCACAGAGGTGCCCCTAGGGAATTTAAGGGTACTGACAACAGCTGAATGCCACTGGGCAGCAATACAACAGGCTCACTCCTTGTGAACCAAACCGTGCCCCTCCTAGTGTCAGTCACAATCTCAGGAGTCTGTATGAGCTTCTCGTAAGCTTCTCTAATCACTGGGTGCACCGAAAGAGTATTCATGAAATGATCTCCCCTATGTGTTTTACAAGACTGGAAAAGCCTCTTGACCACTGACGTTTGTGCCAACCACAAGGGATAGATCACCATGCACTGCCGGATCAGGACACACGAGCACAAGTGTTTCAATACCCTGAACCATTCCTACCACATCGTCGTTAAACTCAAGCTTCAAGCACACATAGCCATCATAGGAGTAGCGCTCTGCACTAAGACCCCAAATCTCTAGACACCCAATAGGAGTCAACAGCAAATGGTTCAGATACTTGTCATAAAAAGAACGGTATAGTAAGGTCACTTGGGAACCGCTATCAAGTAAAGCCTTAGTGTAAATGCCCTCAAGTCGCACTGAAAGAATGGGTCTAGGGCCAACTAAGCCTCTCGGCAGATTATCTCTCCTCCTCTTTAGCGCGTCGCACTGTGTGAAACTTGTCACCCCCGGAGCATCAGGCTGTCCCTCTACTGAGCCCTGGTGGAGTTTCCCGCTGGCTGTTTCTCCTTTAGGAGGTGACTATTTACTCTCCTAAGATTTTCTGAGTTCCGACACTCTCGCTGGAAATGTCCATCCTCATGGACATTTCCTCACCACACCTGTAGCAGAAACCCTCAGCTTTGTACCGAGGTTTAGGAGCTCTCCTCGCTATCCGTGTATAGCAGGGTCCAACAGTGCTCTGATTTTGATTTGGACTTAAATGCTGGGATACACCCTCTGAGGCAGCCACAGATGCTGACAGCAAACACGCCACGTCACTTTTTAGCCCCTGAAATTCCTTCTTTAGTGCAACCAATGCAGACTGACCCTCTACTCCTACAGCCACTGAATCCTGCTTAGACTGTACTTCTGGAACTTTAACAAATTCTGCACACCTCACCTTAGCAGTCCCTGCAACACTGTTCACATTCTGTCGTTCAAAGACCAATTCTTCCTCTTCTCGCACCTCACGAAGAAGATCGTTGAAGCTTCGAGGAGGCCTGAACTTGAATGTTGTTCTTATTCACAGAGCAATAAAGTCATGCGACAGAACACCCCGAGCCACCTGCTCAATCCAAACTCTGTGCATGTTAACCACATCGATTCCATCGATTCGACTCATGTCAATCATCACTGTTTTCTTCCTGCATTACCGACTGCACTATATAGTTCTCCACAGTATCTGCTGCTGGCTAATATATATTTTAACTGTTGACCAGTATCACTTAATCTTATCCTACACTTTATTACATGTATAGTTTATTTCTCTTATCTTATCATGTTTAATGTTGCAGCATTGTACCGAGACAAATTCCTAGTTTGTGTACTACATGAACAATGGCAATAAACCTGATTCTGATTCTGATTCCACCCTTTTGATGAATAGCATGCAAAAGCTTGTACAGTCTGAGCAAGTATGCCAACAGTTTCTTGCCTTCTCACTGAAATGTGTTACGGAACTTTGCTATAAGATCTGCTGCACTGTCTGTATTTCCAAACACTGTCTCCAAGGCTTTAAGATAATCACTGGCAGTTGCATACGGATTAGTCATTTTCAAACCACGAACAATATCAGCCGCTGGCCCTTTAAGACTTTTAGCTACCCTTTGTCTTTTTAATAGGTCAGAACACTGCCACTCATCCAGCATATGACTGCCCTGCTCAACCCAAACATCATACTCCTCCTCTCCTGGGGGATCGGCCTTAACCCCGAGAACCAACGCAGTTTCTGGTACCCAGACCCATCGGAGGGTGAATTTTGGTACTTGTCCACAAGTGAAGATACAGTATAGCCTTAATGGGCTCTGTCTTCAAATTGAGAGCAGCAGGTTGGGAGGCACCATCATGCAAGGCTGAAACATCTGCCGTCTTCCCTTCACCAGCCAAGAATGATAGTAATTTGGAATGAAACATCCCCTTTTCACTGCTCATGTGACAGCTCTTAGCCTCACACACACTAAGCACCCACCAGTCCGATCCATCCCCTGTGTCCAGCTGTTCAGGAATGTCAGATCCAGTCATGTCACTTGTGATTTCAATCAACACAGTCTGAGTTTTCCCCCCGGGATCCATATCCCGCCCTCGGATTTTACAGTGACCAAGCACCCCTGCTCTATCTAACACACCATAGATAGATTCTTCAGTAGTTTCAAGTGAAACCCCACTGAGCACCACCGCTTTCCTTAAATCCACCTCTTTGTTAGGTATAATAAGATATATTTAACAATTATGATGCATTTTAGGCCAAAACAAACTTGATCTAGGATTAAAAGCAATTAAAATAATGCAGTCACCAGGATACATGGAAAATACTTGATTTTACTGGATATACATGTAGATACTGTATAAATATATATTCTCTGCATCAACAATGTACTATACATATATTCATTTAGTATTGCACTGGGAATTTTGACAATAAACCTTTGTACTTTTAGCAGATCTGTCTCCACTTTTGTTTTATGTGTGAAGGTTACGACGAAGTAACAAATTAAATACTAAAAGATTTGAAGAGCTGTCTAAGAACAATCCAGCAGTTTGAGAAATCACTTTTGTTTTGGTGTAAGTCTGTCAACAGATTTATGAACCATAAAGCAGCTTGTGTTAAAATGGTAAATCCTATTAAACCCTAACCCAGGGGTGTCCAATCATGTGCTATGGAAGGCCAAGACCCTGCAGGTTCTCTCTTCTACCCAGTCTCTTCAGTAGGTGTTTTCACTGATCAGCAGTCAGTGGAAGAAATTCGGTGGAATCTGCTGTTGAAGACACTGGTTGGAGATAAAGCCTGCAGGGTCTTGGCCCTCCATGACACATGATGGGACATCCCAACCTTAACCCATTATTAGAAAATCCAGATGCTAATATGGCCCAGAATTCCTCCATATACTGGTACTATCACTACAGTGTGCAGTGTCTGCACTGGCACATCCAACAATACAGTCTTCAGTAAATAAAATAATTGTTTTTGGTCACTTTTTCTTAAAAATGAGCCATTATTTTCAACATCCCTGATAAATGGTTTGTACTGTTGACGCTTTTCACACCGGTGTCTTAACAGACAAAATAGAAAATCATGATGCAAACACAAACTTTTTGATTATTTTTTCTTAGCCCCTTAGCATTCCTGCCAATTTCCCAGGGTGGAAAAGAAGAATTTTGGTTAAGAAAAATCTTTCATTAGTTACAATTACACACAGATAACATGGAAACATAGTACAGCTGGATTACCAAAATGTGTCTAAATATTTAACTACAATGTCATGATTCACTGCATCACAAGATTTTGTTGGTCCAAAACTACTCCCACAACCTGACCTTGAGCTATAGACTTTTATAGGATGTTTAAGTAATTACACTCCATAATGTACTCCAATAAAATTGTCTAGCAACCCTTTTTTCCTAAAACTTTGGAGAAAACTGGTAATGTACTACAGACACATAACCTGATGTACAGCTAAATTTGGTCAGAAGAGAGGATGTGTTTGTAATTATTGACTCTTTTCCCACCAGTGTCATAACTGACAAAACACAGTCATGATGCAAACACAGTCACTGGTTTATTAAAAGTAACAGCACAATTACAGACTGTTTTGTTTTGCATGTACACAAGTTAAAAAAAAAACACTGGGGTGGGGAGACAGGGTCACACACGCTGGCCACTCATGGCGTTCACAAGCTTGTTCAGCCAGGAAAGCTTGACTGAAGGCAGCAGTTTGAGCCATCTCCTCCCTTCATAAGGCAGCTTCTTGCTCCCTTGCTTTCTGTGCGTCATCGGCAAGCCGGTTGATGGTCTGCATGTGCTGGGCAAGTGCTTCACGGTGCTGTTCAAGCTGCCGTTCATGGAGCTGCACCTCGTCACCATGCATCTGGGCAAACACAGTGTCAAAGTCATTGTGGGGTGGTTCCTTTTCCTCTTGCTAGACAAAAGACAGAAATGGATGGTGGTTAGTTAAAGCAAGTTCAAAACATTCTTCTTTTTCTTTTAGATTTGATTGGCGGTTGGCAACCAGCTTACAAGTGCATTACAGCCACATACTTCACTCTATATCATCCCTCTGTATATCTTGGCCATGGCAAGTCCCTCCTGTCTCCAATTCAAAACATACATTAGGGAAATACACTTGTGAAAACCAACAGTGGGATGTGACAAAAATGCTTCGTTGTTGTATTTAAGCTCAATTGTCATGTTGCTGCACCTCAGTAGAGCAAATTTTGCAGGCACCAGGTTATGTTCAAAATAATTTGATTTTATTGTGGCCTCAGAAATCTGAAGGAGTTAACACAGTCAGCTAACTTGAATCATTTCAATGAAGCACGTTGACTGCAAGCACATTCAAAAGTGAGTTCATGTGCTACATCAGTTTTTCAAAAACAAGAATTATATCATTACTTCCTCCACCACAGCTGAAAATGGGACCAGGTTGTGGACCCCTGACGAGTGAGCATCCCAGGATACACTCTGTACATGTACAAGTACATTTTCAATCCATTGATTTATGGTGGAAAAGAAACAGCATGACAACACTGTTCCAACACTGTTTTTGGAAAATCCAAAGAATAGGAATGTGGGTCTTATGAGGCTTTAGAAAATTACATGAATCACTTTATAAGTCACTGGTTTGAAAATACACTTGTATATGTCGACATTTTGGATCCTTTGGCCCACTTGACCTGTACCCATAAACACAACAGGGTGTTAATCTTTTGTTTATTGTGCCTTACCAGCACTTGAACGTGTCGTGCCAGATGTGCTGGTGATGGGGCTGGTATCGGTGTCAGCTCCGATGCTGGTGCTGCAACAGACGCAGGATTCATGCTGAGGGAGGCAGACCCCTGGCATCTGGAAACAGATTCTAGAAAGAAAATACACACAACAATGCACAGCACCAAAGTGGAACACGTACACAAAACTTTTTAACCAGGATTAGCATATTTCATTGTTTTGCTCTCACAAGTGTTTATGTATTCTGTGGATGTGTACTATTGTGTTACTTTATTAACATGGAAAAAACAGTTGAATAGCAGCTGAGCCTCATACCAACTCTTTATTAATTACTAAAGTATAGGTGAAGTTTAAAACTATAATATAAACAAAATAAACTAGTGATATAGCACCAGAACGCTTTAACCATTTTATGAAGTAGATCTGGTTTTGAAATAATCCACTCATACAGTAAATCAATTTTAATATTCAGGTTAAATTCATCACTTATTTTCTCTGTGCATGTTATAATTACAGCAGAACTGTCTCTGACTCATAATTTCTATCCAAACAGTCAAATGAATGTCATGTTTCAGTATTTGTGTGTGACCCCTGGCATGTGGAAACAGATTCTAGAAAGAACATACACACATCTTAACTCTTTAACTGTCTACATTAAATGGACGGGTCACACGCCCCCTGTGACACAGCGCAGCAACTGCACCTGTCAACTTATTAACGTCCCCCAGCTATACTGAGAATTTGTACTGATCTGTATTGCTCTGACAGTTCAGAAGGTGGCAGACACACGTCGGAAGAATCATGGCTGACACTGAATACAGCAAAGAAGAAGAAATCCTCATTATTATTATTATTATTATTATTCCTTTTTCCGCTTTGAGCTCACAACACCAATGTGGTCGCCGCCATGATCGGTCATGGCGGCAGCAATTCTGACTGAAACTGCATCATACAGGAAAAATAGCCACATAATACAAACGAAATTCATGTGGGATAATCATAATAGGTTTGTAGATGTGGTAGAGTGTGTAAATGACAGACCAAACATGAAACAACGACCACGATGGGCAAAAAACTGAGCTCACACCACCAAGATGGCGGCGCCCACGTTGTCATGGATTCTCACAGGAAAAATGCATCAAACAGGAAAAACAGCTGCGTAATACAAACAAAATTCATGTGGGATAATCATAAGAGTTTGTAGATGTGGTAGAGTGTGTAAATGACTGACCAAACATGAAACAACGACCACGATGGACAAAAAACTGAGCTCACACCACCAAGATGGCGGCGCCCACGTTGTCATGGATTCTCACAGGAAAAATGCATCAAACAGGAAAAACAGCTGTGTAATACAAACAAAATTCACGTGGGATAATCATAAGAGTTTGTAGATGTGGTAGAGGGTGTAAATGACCAAGCAAATGCAAAACAACGACCACAATGGACGAAAACGGACTGGTCACGTGAGCGAGCAAGTCCCCCCCACCTGCAACAGGCAAGAGACGAATAAATGTTGTTTGTTTGTTTTTTTACATTTTATTGATTTTCTGGTTCATACACTTTGAAGATTAGATAAAAACATACCCCTGTAGACAACACGGTGTCAAAAAAAAACAAAAAAACAAACCATTCTTTGTGTAAATGTGTTCAAAGTCCACTTTTGACTGAGTTATGTAATTTAGATAGCTACCGTGACATTATGCAAATTAGATGCGTAAATTTATTCCTATATGAAACCTTTGATCATATTTTACATCTTTCTAATTGACAGTAAGCCATTATCTCTTGCAACTTTCAAGTTATAGCCTTGGAAATCTGAACTATTTTATTGACAAAATTTTTTTTACCACTCTTTACCACTAGTGGCCTTGACCACCCTTTAACCGTCAACAGCTAAAGAGTTAATGCACAGCACCAAAGTGCAACACGTACACAAAACTTTTTAACCAGGATTAGCATATTTCATCGTTTTGCTCTCACAAGCGAATACTTCAGACAAAGCAAGCGCGAATCAGCAGAGTTGGCTACTAGCTAGTAGCTAGCTAGCACTCCTCGCTAAAACTCATTAGCCAGGAGAAAATAGTGTTGTTATTGCTCAAAAAAGTGAGCTTGCCACCAATAGGATAAATCAGCGAAAAGATGCACAATATCACAAGACACTCACCATCCATGGTTTGCAATAATGACGTGGCCGTCGCTGGGTCGACCTCAATCTTTCTGCCATTGCTGGCCAGCGGTCGTTCCATGTAACTCGCTCTGGATACTATCGTCAGCCACCAAGCACAGAAAAGCCTGCACCTCCTCGCGGGACCAAGGTGTAGATTTCTGCGAAGCCATCTCTAGCATATTCTCCGAAGCCACCTCTATCATGTTTAATCCCTTAAGAATTTTTGCAAATGGCGGCTGAAAATTCTGGTGAAGACAGCGCTCTCATGATGTTATGCCCTGACCAATCAGTGACCTGCAGTCTGTTGACATCCTATTTTCAGCTGGACTCAGCCCGGTTAGTACCCCACTGGATTAGGTACGAAAAAAGTACCTGGTACCAGGTACTAATGGAAAAGCCTACAAACCGGGTAGAGTAGAGTAGGGCTAAGTGGATACTAGTGGAAAAGAGCCTCTAGTCACCCACCTGTAACCTCAGTTTAAACCAGACCCCTGTTAGACAATGAATGAACCAACGAAATTAAGATACACATATACTTTAACATTTATTAGACAAGTCAAAGGAGTTTTCACACACACTAAATAAAATAAAAATAATAATAATAAAAAACGGCGGCACGGTGGAGGAGTGGTTAGCATTGCGGCAGCACAGTAACTCACCCTTGGCCGGCGGATCCTGGGTTCGATCCCAGCCCCCGACCAACAGTGATCTGTGTGGAGTTTGCATGTTCTCCCCGTGTCTGTGTGGGTTTACTCCGGGATTTCTCCGGTTTCCTCCCACATATCAAAAACATGCAAGTTAGGTTAATTGGCATCAAAACTGGGGATTCTAAATTGTCCTTAGGTATGACTGTGAGAGTGAATGGTTGTCTGTCTCTCTGTGTTGGCCCTGCGATGGACTGGCGATCTGTCCAGGGTGTACCCTGCCTCTCGCCCAAAGATGCTGGGATAGGCTCCAGTTCCCCCGCGACCCGAAACGGATTAAGCGGAAGAAGATGAATGAATGAATGAATGAATGAATAATAAAACACATAATAACGGATAGACAAAAGAATTAATTAAATTTAATGAAGAAAAACTGTACCCGGGTGTCAGTTTAAACAGTTTGTTTGTGGTACCACTCGTTGGCGTGCTTTCTGGAGTTCGTGCGTTTCCTCAATGAAAAAAAACACAGCACTGCTGGTACTCACTGTTGGCCATTCAGTCTATAGTGACAGGTGGCCCAGGTTTTCCCAGGGACCCCTACCACGACAGCCTTGGAAAAAGGATGGGGGACACACTCATGACGAGTGTCTGGAATGCTGCTGAGCCTGCCAAGTCCTGAGTACTTCGGTAGCATGGCACAGAGTCCTCAGTACTTCAAAACGCCACACCGCTTGGTGCCTTGTATTCGCGAAGCACACTATACATTTACAGACAGTTATAAGTCCTGTGTTCCCAACTTACAACCATTTACATTAACACAGTTTTAACTTAAGTGCACACTCACTCAGTAACTTGGTGTAGAAAGGCTCAAACGTCGTCTCAGCCCCCCTCTGAATTAGCCAAATGTCCAGCAGCTAGCTAACACCTGCCTCGTGGCCAGTCTCAACACCGCTCCCTCACTCCACAGCCCGGCAGTGGCTTGAACATGGTGATTGACCCCTCGAGCAGGTTACAACAATCATAAACACCATGTACTTACATATACACAACCAAAAATACAAGTATGAACAATTATAAATGCACAAGGAAGTCAGCTAAATCTTCCAGCGCGGCTCTTACGTTTCACCTCCTCAGCGTCTCAGAACCAACTGAACTCTCTCTCCTTAGTCCTGCCCTCTTTATCATCAGACCACACCAGACTCTCCTCTGATTGGTGCTTGAGCAGACTATTTGGGTGCAGCTGCACTTAACGTGGGGAGTGAGCAGCGCCTTCACAGACCAGTTCAGATTGTGGGAGAATCCAAGACAACTCTAAAGCACACCCTTTTAACAGAAACTGGGGTGCTACATACTCAAAGTGTCATGATATATGTTGGATATTGAAAACAATATTATATGTTTTCGGATATTAAACTCTGATTAAACTTAATTGGGTATAAACTATGAATATGTGTATGTTTGTATGACTGGGGTCCATGTGACATAAAATATAATTGTTGGGTTGAATAATTTTGATTGTAACTGTAGATAAGTATGTTAAAGGTAAAGGCTATAGATGTTAGAACGTGGACTGGGCTCCATGTCCTCACCCTGAGTTATTGCTTTATTCCTTGGTTCCAGGACATGGCCCCAGCCTACGTTCTCACCTTGAGTTTGTATTTTGGGTTTTTCTGTTTTTGTTATTATTCATTATCACGTCTCCTCTTGTGTTCTGTAGGATTTGTCCCTGCCTGGTGTCATATATAAATATGACGTGTTATTGTGTGATGAGGGTGGTGGCTCCAACTTTCCAGTTCCATCGCCACCCTGGGTATAAAAGGCCGATGCGGAAGAGGCAGGGTCTCTTTTGACCTTTGCCTCTGCCTGTACAGGAGCGCCTTGTTTCTGTGAGTTCGCACAATAAAGTTGAGTTCTATTGCACCTCCGGCCTCGTCAATGGGTTACAGATTATGGACATAACATTTGGCAAAAAGGAAAAAAGTATGGATAAAGCTATTTCAGACTTTCTGCCATTTCTGGAGCTTCCTGGTGAGCTGCCGGTGCCGTGGGAGATGTGGTTTGCTACATTCGAGAATTATCTGGTGGCATTGAACCTCGGTGAGTTGGAGAAGTTGTGTGCACGAGCAATACTCATCCATAATCTTGGCATGGAGGGACAGCGCATTCTTAGCACATTGGGAGTGAGTGACAGTTTTGAAGACGTGGTTGGGCTAATGGCGCACTACTCAATTACCAACAGCTGCAGAGAGGAATGGTCGGGCTGTGGTTTGTGGGACTGGCCAGTTCCTCGAGTGGTCGACGATGCGGTTTGGGATGATACATGGCCTCGTATTCTGGGAGATGGACAGGACAATTTCCACCCAGGGCCATCAAGGCAGGGTTCCAGTTCCAGGGCCCACGTTACCCTAGGTGAGGGAACTGGGTGGCATGGTGGAATGCCCATAATGGTGGGTGAGGTTGTGAAGACGACCCCCTCTGCTTCCGGGGTTCGGCCTGGAGATACCGAGAAGCATGGGGCTGTTACGACTATGCCAACGTTTAAAATGAAAGAGAGCGGGGCAGGACCAGCTGGCATGGGAAACAGACGTGTCACACAGGAATACTGCAGGCCGAGTCGTGCTTTACGGAAGGTTGTCAGTGTGTAGCTGCCTGGTGAGGAGGCCCGATGGAGACATTGTGGACAGGGGAAGTCGAGGCGAGATCCTTTAAGAGTCGGTGACGTGGTTTGACCCAGAAAGGAGACCCGGCTGAGAGGTGCCCATGGAAAGAGGAAGCAACGTGATGACCAGGGGCGGCTGAAGGTGGTGGCTGTTCAGGAGGACGGATACCTTTGGCTGTCAGATAACTCCCCAATGAGCTGCCGCGCGTTATCAAGGAGAAGGAGGTTTCGGGGCCCTGTCGTGGCTCATCTCCAGTAACAAAGAGACGAAAGAGCTCTGGACGGGACCCACCAGACGAGTCCCCTGGGGGTGGCTCTCCATCGAGACTGTATGGTAGCAAAGGGCGATAGGTTGGGTTAAATGTGAATTGCACGGGCTATGTAGTTGACATGTTTCTAGTAATGGACTGCTATAACAGGTGCCCATGTGGAAAAAAAAATACCCATGTAATGTGTGTGTCACCATGTTTAGGGGCATGTTTTGCTGTGGGGTTTGCCTGGGTTCTGTATCCATAATTATTATTATTCAGTCTTATTTATTATTATTATTATTATTATTATAGCCATGTTTATGTTTGTCTGATTGTCATTCCTGTCATGATCTATTTGGTTTGGTTTTTATTATGACAGCGTCTTCAGTTTCCTTTTCTGCACAGCGTGATTTTGCCCCATTCTGTTCATGATTCACATCTGTTTGTAATTTCTGTTCATCAGTCTAGTTTATTTAAGGGATGCCGTTCCCTCACCAGGGCATGGTGTTGTCGTCAATCCCGGCATGAGTAGCACGCTTCAGTCTGTCCTGTCAGTCCTGTCTGATTCCTGTCGTGTCTGTCCTTTTGCCCATCTGTTTTTGGTTTCATTATTTAAAGTTTTGTGAGCTGAAGGTGGTGTTCAGCCCAACTTAAACATCACAAACCGGAGTCTGGCATTTGGGTCCGTTCAACACTCATACTTGACAATAGGACCATCTCCAAGCATCTTAATGTTCCTGTGACCACAGTTGCCAATATTATTAAAAAATATAAGGTTCATGGGACTGTAGCCAACCTCCCAGGACATGGATGCAAGAGCAACTGCAACTCCAGGTTGCTCAGAAAGGAAACCATCCAAAATCATTCAAGCTGAACTCCAAGGCCAAGGTACGTTTCTTTGGAATTGCACCATGGATCTCATTTTGAACAATAATGGACTCAATAGAAGAAGACCATTAAACAACATTAAAAAGTCAGCCAAAATGCATGCTGACAAGCCCCAAAGCTTCTGGGACATTACCCTTTTGACTGATGAGACAAAACTGGAGCTTTTGGGTCAGTTTTGGGGGAGCTATAATAATTTTGAGACTGCAGTAGTCATTAAAAGTAACATTTTGTCTTGAATTTGGAGAAACTACTTGCATTATTAGTTGTGTTGAGCTATTTAAATTGTTCGTTTGATTTGTTTATTGCAAACAGCTGCTAGTTTGTATATTTGACAATAAACCTAATTTACAGTAGGGGTTGAAAATTTTTGAGTTCAATTGTACCCTCAAGGAAAACCTTAGGAAATCTAAATGTTCTCATGTATGCATGATGGATGTCTTATATTCAGAATAAAATTAAATTTAAGAAAAAACCTTTTAAACATATTAGTGGATGAGACCCACTGTGACTGTTTCCAAGAATTTCACAAGCCGTTTGTAATAAATTTCTTCTCATAAATGTGTCACATTCATGCCATGTTTTTAAACCTCAAATATGTTTTGTATCGCTAAACAAATTATTTTAGGAGAAAAAAATTGCTCATAGTGGATGTTTCCATAGGTTACGGACTCCTGCTGTAACTCATTTGTTTGAGGAAGAAACAAAATCAACATTTTATCATATATAGAAAGTATTTTTTCCCCTTGTCCTGTCAAGCAGTTAGGTGAGCAGAACAGAAATCTGCTACCCTTATTGTGCCAAACAGATTTACTTTGCCAAAAGGAGCTTTATACAGCACACATATGTACTGTATATTGTTGTAATCTCTTCTTGTAATAACTTTTAATTCATTCATTCATTCATTCATTCATTCAGTCATTCATCTTCTTGCGCTTAATCCTTTTCGGGTCGCGGGGGGGCTGGAGACTATCCCAGCATCTTTGGGTGAGAGGCAGGGTACACCCTGGACAGATCGCCAGTCCATCACAGGGCCAATACAAAGAGACAGACAACCATTCACTCTCACAGTCACACCTAAGGACAATTTAGAATCCCCAGTTTTGATGCCAATTAATCTAACTTGCATGTTTTTGATATGTGGGAGGAAACCGGAGAAATCCCGGAGTAAACCCATGCAGACACGGGGAGAACATGCAAACTCCACACAGATCACTGTTGGTCGGGGGCTGGGATCGAACCCAGGATTCCCCAGCCAAGGGTGACTTACTGTGCTACCGCTCTTCCACCGAAGAGGCGTCAACACAAGTCTAATATCCGCACCTGTTAAAGGAGAGACATATGTGTGTGCATCCGTGTGCGTGTGTATGAGAGCGCGTGCAAAATAAGTGTATGCATGTGAGTGGTTTGTCAGGAACCATACGAAGAGAGCACCCGGTCACAGCAACTCCTCCCCATCCCCCCAGAGACCCCGAACAAGCAGGACAATGCCACTAACTCCCACAGAGCACAAATGTCCGAGGCCAACAAGCCCCAGCAGAGCCAGGCATCCGCCCCAGGAGGGATGGTTGAGGGAGACTGGGCTGCCAGGCAACCGGTGTGGTGAGCCCATGCCCCCGGACTGGCCAACCTCCTGCCCCCCAGTGGGGCAAATGCAAGCCCCCGGGCCCCAGGCGCCGGAGACCAGCCCGCACCCCCAGCACAAGCCCCCCCAGGCACCCCCACAGCAGGCCTGCCCTCACCCCAGCACCACCGCCGCACATCCCGGGGACCCCCACACCCAAAGAAGCCCCCCCCCCATCCAGGGGAGCCCACACAGCGAAGAGGCACTACACCCTCAATCCAGCACCTCCCGACAATCACGCAAACCTATTCCCACTCATTCACACTCTCATGATCTCATGATCTCATACGCACGCACACACACTCACTCACTCTCACTCACCCCTCCTCCCCACAATCCCGCACTCATACTCCCAGACCCACCCATTCTCTCCCACTCCTGTACCCGCTCAATCTCGCTCCCGCTCCCACTCACCCTCAGAATCACCCGCACTAAATCATGTTCACCCATACACACACTCTCCTTTGCGCTCTGACCTACTCCATTTGTGCTCTCTCCAACACACTCACCCACACTCATTCACCCTTATTACTTAGGGTGACCGCGATACAGATGCAGTGATACAGCAGATACACCAGCGCCCGGCAGTGGCTGGTGAGACCGCCGGCGCAGGCCAGCAGCCACACCCCTGTTGACCCACCACAGGACGGCCACGGCCACTGAAGCAGACCACCACCCCCAACGCCCACCCGAGCGACTGATTAGCGGACCACTGCAGGCACTCCGATATGCCACCAGACATGCAAAAGGCCATACAAAATCGCCCCACCATCACCATCTCCACTCACCACTCCCTCACTCTCTTGTTCAATCACTCTCTCACTCCCTTCTCCCTTGCTTGCATCTATTCATTCATCAGCACCCAGGGATTTTGACAACATGACAAGCCCCAGGCCCCCTGCCGGGTCCCTAGGTTCGCGGCAGAAGGAGGGCAACAGGGTTGGGGGAAGACCACCCCCCCTCCCCCATGCACAAATCATGATGGGTGTGTGTCAGTTGTGTGATGTGATTGTGTGCAGGTGTGTGAACTACCAGAGTGCAGTTAAAATTGGGGGGATGGTGGTTGGAGCACCACTAGCCACTGCGATAGGCAGTGGGGCTCCCATCCTCCCAAGCCCGCAGTGTCTAAAATGCAATTAAAATTGAGGTGAGGGTGGCCTCACTGTGCAGCAGAGGTATCCCCTTCACCGACAGTACGGCACAGCCCCAGGGAGGTAGTCCAAAGGGGAGCCCATCCCCTCCCAGAAGCCAGTTTGCAAACTGGTTCAGGAGGCCACCCACTGCCCCCAGATCCCAACCCAGGGTGAGGGCCACCAGGCCGTGCAGCCCAGGACCCGCCAGCGGCGTGGTGCGGTGCTCAAGGCACCACAAGCATAATGCAACAGCCACACCCATACCCACTCCCACACATCTTGCATACATGAACATGCACAACAACAATAATCACAATAATGAACAATGGGCTGGACCCATACGGCACCCCACACGCCAAGCAACACCCCAGAGCACCCACCGCAAGGCCACCAACCACCCATCCCAGACACACAGTGACAGCGGCAGGCCGCCTCGCAGCCACAGCCACCCTAGAACAAACCGACAGCAACATGGCCGCAACCTGCGCAAGTGTACGCCCCCCCTCCGACCATCCCCGAGCATCCACACACACCCGGCGCCAAGGACACCCTGTGACACAATGGCAGGGTGGCTGGGAAAAGCAGGCCCCTAACCGCTAACCCCCAGGCCACCAGACCCACCCCCGCCACCCAACGCCATCCCCCCACCCACACACACATCCTCCACCCCTGCACGTCCACCCACAAGTACCCACACCTGCACATACACACACACACACACACACACGCCCACCCTCATGTGCGTGCACACACACACACACACACACACTCACCATCACACATGCTCACCTACACCCACACACAACCCCGCATACCCACACACAACACACACACACACACACACACACACATGGACCCACATCCACACCCGCACACAAACACAAACAACACACACTTACACCTGCACACACGCATGCGCACACACACTCACACATGTACACACACACAAATACACACTCACGCCCACACCCTCAGGCCCTGGAAGACGGGGAGGTCAACCCCCCCCCCCCCCTCCCCGGGACATAGGCACCAGTCCCCAGAGCGCTGCCAGGGCCCCGGAGAGGGCACAACCCTGCTGCACAAGGATACGCTGGGGCCAGCCCGAACCACCGGCACACACCCGACTCTGACCCAGAGGGGGAAGGGCCCCCCCCAGCACCAGGGGCCTAGGGCCAGACCCAGACCCACCCGGGAGGCAAGGCCAACCGGCCCAGGGCCACGGCCCACTCCGCAGTCCCCCCCCCACCCCACCCCACCCCACCCCCCAGGCCAGACACACAGCCCTCCCAGAACAGGCTCCCCAGATACCGACCTCAGTGGGTCACCGAAACCCCTCATGGTCAGGGCGCAGCCAGCCGCTAGAGGCACCAAGGAGATCGAATAAGTGGGGGCCAGAGAGAACTGAATTCAGCCAATTGCTTATTTGAGGAGGCAGACATTCTCTCCAGGCTAATATAATCTGATAGTAAGTTATTATCATGAGTTGTACACAAATTATTTCTTGATTTCCAATTCATGAGGATAGTTTTCTTTGCGATGCATAAGGCAGTGAGAATAATATGTGACATCCTTCAATCACCTAATATGAAAAGTGTGGGTGAGGATGGAATATGATACCCAAGTCATGCTAATAAGTCTTCACCTGTCTTCTGCCAGAACTTTTGGACCAGTGCACAGGACCACATAGCATGCATATAACTATCCGGGACGTTGCTGGTGCAGTGGGAGTTGCTTTGTGTAACTCAAGCCCATTTTGAACATCCTTTGTCCTGTGTAATGAGTTCTATGTAAAACTTTGTACTGTATGAGTTGTAAATTACAGTTTTTAGTCATCTTAAAAGTGTTAAAGCATATTTGTGTCCGGAAGCTTTCATCTGTATTGATTGATAGGTCTGTCTCCCATTTTGATTTTGGAAGAGATACTGACTCATCCAGTTTTGATAATAATCCATGTATTTTCAATATCATTTTAGGGGAACAAAAATTTAGAAACTCTGTCACCTTAACTGGTACCTCAAAATCTGTCTCACTGAGATTGAATCTTGCTTTTATTATGGATTTAAGCTGTTGGTATTCAAGAAACTTATCACTGTCATACTGTGAAACCAGTTCCTGAAATTGGATAAAATTTCCACCTTGAATAATTTGAATTGTTGAATTCACCTTGAACCTTGAATTGTTCTAAGGTTTTTATTCCTTTCTCATACCATAGTGGAAAATTTAGAAAGTAATTAATGCATTGTTTTAACAGGACTAAATTCTATATTTTCATATAGCCTGCCATATTTCCATATTTCACTTGATTATTGGAAAGCTGCTTTATGTTTCCGGGACTGTATCATCTTGACGCAGCAGTTCTGAAACTCTGAGCAGCCCCTCCTCCTGCTCTTCACTGCTCTGCTTGACCAGAGAGCATATATATATATTTATATATGTGCAGGACTGAGGAGCAAAGCCTGCAGATGCTGAAGAGAAAGACCATCTGTGGGACAGAAGAGGAGCAGAGCTCTGAGGTACTGTAACTATTCATGACTCTGCTCTTTCATCGAGTAGATGTGGAACTATTGCAGTAGATTACAGCTCTCTGATCTGAGGCAGCAGGAATATTTGAAGTTATTTCTCTGCCACACCTTTATAGTCTTACTCAAAATATGCCTCAATTATTATTCTATTCTTTGCCAAAAAGAACAGAGGCTTGTAAGTATAAAAACAATATCAGTCAATGCCCTTTTGTAGATGTGTCTCTGCAGCAAGTAATTCAGCATATTATAAATTAGTAATTTTATGTAACAAACAGGAAGGAGGCTGCTGCTGAGGCCTGTTACCCTCACAGTGCTGTAAAACACATGCCTGATAAAGGTGTGCAGTGAGATGGTGTGCTAGAATGTATGCAGCAGAGCAGCAATGAGAAGGGAAACCTTGAAATGAAGGAGAAATACTCTGATTGTTAGTGATTAAGATGCAAACCCAGTGCTGATGATAATGATAATCCAGCTTTGAGGCTGTGTTCTGCTGCCAGATTGACATTCTGCTTACTGTAAACTACAGTTCATGTCAGAGGCAGAAATCCTGTGAGCATGGGCCTCTCTGCTTCTCTTAAACTGAGATGGAGAGACTTCTGTTATATTAATGAATTCATGAGTTTTGCCAAAATATGGAGCCAAGAACTAAAGTGTCTCTTGTATTTGCACAATGGTTTGCTCATAATTTGCACCAAAACAGAAATTTAGTTTAATGGGCCTGTATGCACACTCAGGATAAGACATGAAACATTATCCATCCATCCATCCATCCATCCATCAACATCCGCAATGGCTGGTAAGACAACCACTCCCACCAGTCACTTTGGCGGGTTGTAGATTTCCCAAACGGCATCTAAAACTAGAAAAACACTCAGAGAGTGCATATCTCTGCCAAGGCTTCTTCTGTCCCTCACGGATCGCCTCCAAAATATAATAGGTTTGTTTTGCAGGATTCTTGCTAACACAGTGTGAGAAGATAAGAGCCTTGGTGGAGGTATGCGTTCTTGGATAATCACCAAAATGTAATAGGTTCCTCTCTATCCCAAGGACCACCTATGGTGAAAATTTCATCCAAATCCATGAGGTAGTTTTTGTGTAATCCTGCTGCACAAATACACCCAAGGTCCTTGGTGAAGGTACGCACTCTCAGATCATCACCAAAATTTAATGGGTTCATCCTTGGACAAAGAGCTACCTCTCGTGAAAATTTCATCAAAATCCATCCAGTAGTTTTTGCGTAATCCTGCTAAAAGTCAGACAAAAAAACGGGCTGCCGGGCGGATAAACAAACAGACAGATAGACAGACAGACAAAACCACCCTGATTACATAACCTCCTTGGCGGAAGTAATAATAAACCTTTTGCAATATGTGTGTGTACCGAGCCCGGAGTGAAACCAGACTCCATCCACAGCGAGTTCATTTTGCGGTCAGTCTGGAGAAACTGGGACAAACAGACAGAAGCCTGCTGAACATACTTCTCCCTGCTCTCAGCAATCAGATCACCGGGGCAACTGCCCCTGATCCCATTGTCCCAGCGGTGAGTAGCTAGTCCCTGTGCTTCCCCCACATCAGCTCCTACCTCTGTTGTTAAACATGGTTATTTTTATAGCAAGAAGCTCCTGTTTATTGTCTGCATTTTTGCAAATGTAAGTTTTCTTACAACAGAGAGAAAAAGTGACTGCATTTTGATATGTTGCTATAAAAAGCAAATAAAGCTTCTTCTGAGATGAACTTTCACTTATCTGCAATTTATATTTTATTGTATTCATTTATATGCTGTTGTGATACAGTATGCAGCTATTTTATGGAGGTAGGTAAACCCTCTAAATATGTATTTTTAATGGACCGGTCCAGGGGTGTCAAACATATGGCCAGCGGGCCAAAACCACCCCGTCGGGGGGGGTCCAAATTTTTCTCTGAATATACAGCTTTCTGTCTAGTAAATTTCTGACTTTCTACTGATTAGAATTGTTCTTGTATATTTGTGACATTTTCTCCTAGGATGAGACTTTTTTCTCATCAGGTTTCTTTTTCTTTCTCTCTTTCTTCTTTCAGTTTTTTTTTCTTTCTCTTCTTTTTTTCTGTTGAAAACAGGTAGTGTCCATTTAGGTTAAATCCATCAGCAACTACTAATGATGTAGTGCAGCCCCGGAAGGGAGTCCCAATTCATAGGGGTAATTTTCATAGGGTAGGCGAAGGGGTAGGGGTACAAATGAGAATTGCGAGGGACCCCAAATCTACCTGTATTTCACTCTCACACTCTGCTTGTCTGCTCTTGCACTCCTCTTCACTTCTCTGTTGGCTTCTGTGAAGTCTTCTTGTGCCTTGGCCTTTGCTGCTCTTGTTCGGCTGTTGTTTACTGCTGCCTTCTTCTGCTTTCTCTCCTGGATTTTGCGTAGAGTGTCTGCCGATATCCACTCCTTCTGTTGGTGTCTCTTGGGGCCTACTACTTCCTGACAGGTTGACACAAGTATCTCCTTCACTTTCTGCCACTGGTTCTCAGTGGTGACCTCTTCTTCAAGCAGTTCTTGTAGCACTTGGTACTTGTTGGTGAGAGACAGTCTGAATTCTTCTCTGGTCTTGGTATCTTTCAGCATGCTGACGTTGTACTTCAGCCACTTCGTTGTTGCCCCAATCCAGTTCTTCTTCAGCTTCAGCTTCAGCCTGGCTACCAGCAGGTGGTGGTCAGATGCAACGTCTGCTCCTCTTCTCACCCTTACATCCTGTAGGGACCTCCTGAATTTCTTGGCCATGCAGATGTGATTGATCTGGTTCTCAGTCACTAAGTCCGGTGATACACAGGTGGCCTTTTGTACTCTTCTGTGGGGGAAAGTGCTGCCACCAATGACCAGGTTGTTCATTGCACAGAAGTCTGCAAATCTCTCGCCGTTCTCGTTTATTATTTCCAGTCCGTGTCTTCCCATCACTTCCTTATATCCGGTGTTGTGTTGTCCGATCTTGGCGTTGAGGTCGCCCATGAGGATGTTGACATCTTTCTCTGGGTACTTGGCCATGATGTTTTGCAGTCTGTCGTAAAATCGGTTCTTGACTTCTTCATAACTGTCGTTGGTTGGGCGTAGCACTGGATAACATTCATCTTGATCTTCTTCGTTCTGAAGGATGCTGCGATTATTCTTGATCCATGTGCTTCCCATCCTATCAGCACTGGCTGTACAGGTCCTGACAACATGAGTGCGACGCCTTCTGTGTGTGGAGCGTTGTCTTCTTCGTGGCCGGAATACAGCAACATCTCTCCGGTGAGCAATTTTCTTTCCTGACTGTGTTCAACAGGTCTCGCTGATTCCAAGCAATGTGAGGTTGTAGCTCTTCATCTCTGCGGCTACTTGTGCTGTTTTTCCTGTCTCATACATGGCCCTCACATTCCATGTTCCGACGTTGATGGTCCTAGTCGATAGAAGGGGGGTCGGCCTTGTAGCTTCCGTAGACTTACGGCTTTCACCACACGGCGTCATATGTCCTCTTGATGAGGACCCTTCCTCTCCCAGGGCAGTAGTCTCTTGGTCTGTTGTTAGTGTTTCTGTAGCATGCAGGGTTTTTATGGGGTGGGGTTGCTAGCCCCACGCTCAACCCTCCTCCTTTCTCATCTGGGCTTGGGACCGGCCATGGCAGAGTTTTCACTATAACAGACTGGTGCAATAATCACATAATTGGAGATGCTGCTCCAGTCTGTCTTTCAATCTCCCATCCATTCTCCCCTCAATTTGTGAATAAGACCTTGAAATCTCGAACTCTTTCACTTGGGGAACAAGCTTGCCCCCAACACAGACAAGACAATTCATTCTTCTCCAGCTGAAGACTGTAGACTTAGATTTGAAGGTGCTGATTCTCATCCCAGTTGTTTCAGACTGCTCCAGTACAACCTCCTGGTCATTGCTTGATGAATCCAAAAAGATCATACCATCTGCAAAAAGCAGAGAGGAGATCCTATGACTACTGAACATAACACCCTCCATTCCTTAGTTGCTTTTAGAAATCCTGCCCATAAAAACAATAGATGCAAACAAAAGGCAGCCCTGGCAGACTCCAGCTCTCATGGGGAACAACCTTGATTGCTTGCTGGCAATCCAATCCCTTACAACAGTCATATATAAACCACATAGAACACAGTCAAAGGCCTTCTACAACCTCGCAAAACACACAGACAGGTGGGGCAAACTCCTATGAACCCTCGAGGATCCTTGAGAGGGTGAAGAATTGGTCCATTCTTCCATGATCACGAACAACATCGTTCCTCATGAATCTCAGGTTCAACAGTCTGAAAAGACTCTACTCTCCAGTACCTTGGCATAGACCTCCCCAGGGAGACTAAGGAGTGTGACTTTTCTAAAATTGGAACACACCATCTGGTCTGCCATCTTAAAGAGGCCAGAGGCACCATCCCAAACCCTCCATGCAATGTTTCAGAAGTGTATTAACCAGGACAGCCCTACATCTAAGTTTTGAGGTAACTCTCATCCATCCATGGGGCCCTGCCATTGAAGATTTTTTTTTAAACAACTTCAGCAACCTCGGCTCAGAGATGGGCGAGCCATCCTCCTCATGTCAAGCTCTGCTTCCTCTATGGAAGGTGTGTTAGTGGGTTTGAGGAGATCCTGGAAGAACTCCATCCACCATTTGACAACATCTGCCCATTAAATTTGTTTAACCTAGAAAAGCACTCCGATAGCACATACCTTTGCCAAGGCTCCTTCCGTCCCTCATGGATCACCTCCAAAATGTAATGGGTTTGTGTGTAGGCCAGGAGCCAGTTCTGGTGAAAATTTAATCAAAGTCTATCCAGTAGTTTTGGAGGATTCTTGTAAACACACTATGAGAAGATAAGGACCTTGGTGGAGGTGTGCATTCTGGGATCATCACCAAAATGTTATGGGTTTCTTTCTAGCCCAAGGACCACCTCTGGTAAAAATTTCATCCAACTCCATGCAGTGGTTTTGGAGTATTCTAGCTAACACACTGTGAGAAGATAAAAGCCTTGGTGGAGGTATGCATTCTTGGATCATCACCAAAATGTTATGGTTTTGTCTCTAGCCTAAGGCCCACCTCTGGTGAAAATTTCATCCAAATCCATGCAGTAGTTTTTGCATAATCCTGCTAACAGACAGACAAAAACAAAAGGACGGACGGACAAACCACCCCGATTACATACCCTTCTTGGCGGAGGTAATAAGCATGAGGATCCTCACTTTAAATTGTTCAAAAACAGACCATGTAAGGCCAATATCAGACTGTCTGTACTTCCTCCACTCAAATCCTCTGCAGAAGGGGCAAGAGGAGACCAAAGGGGGAAAATGGATACAGGAGATATCAGGGCCAGTGAGCAAAGGTGCGCTTACCAAGGGGCCAATCGTCCTTTCCCAGGGAGAAGAACAATGAGATGCGAGTTGATTCTCTGGAGGCAAATTGATGAAGACGCAATATAAAACTGCATTTGTGCACAACTTTAGTCCAATGTAAAAGCAGTCCATGACAATGAAAACATTTTTCATCTGATAGTTTCTGTATTCTCATATTTCATAATTTCCATGCTAATCTTTCCTCATACTCTTGGTAATTTTGCCTTGCCTTAAAGGTTCAGCTGCACTTTGCACACTCATTGCACACCTGCTGTTGCTGGAAGTTCAGCAAGCTTTGAAAGCTGTAACAACTGACCCAGAAAATAACCAATCAACTGAAATTTAGCCAGCTAAGATTTTTTAATTGGTTAAACTTGTTGTCTATGAAAGGGCAGCCTTACTCCCCAGAACCCAAATGACATTGATAGCACCAGTCTACTTTTTGGACATTTGAGGTGGGCTGGGCTCTGGGCGTGTACTAAAGATTCAAGATTCAAAGATTTTTATTTGTCAGTACTTCTATACGTACAGGACATACAGGAGAAGTGAAATGCTGTTTCTTGCTCTCTTAGTGGTGTGCACAATATATAAGAAACAAACGAATAAGGATGAAAAACAACAACAGCAGTCTATGTACAGTAATGTTACCCATAGTGCAAATAAATATAAAACACAGCAATCCTATGTACAGAAAAAAGTACAGCTGTAATACTTGTAATTGCAGGTTCAATGCAATAAGGCTGCATGTCCACCAAACGTGTTTTTTGTCGCCCGACTGCCCTAAGCATTTTTTTTTTTTCAGCATTTGTGCACAGCGCTCTGGGAAAAAAAAAAGTCTATGCTTTGTATCCCTGCAATAGCTTGTCACTCTCCATTCATCACTCCCACTTTTCCTATTGTCAGACTTTCTACAGATTTTTTAGTAGCAGTCTCTAAATAACAATGGACAGGAAACATTTTCTAGCAGCCCTGGATGTAAAATATGATGACACGGAAAGCAGGAGTCTGAGTACAGACTAGGACTGGTGTCCTATGTCCCACCCACGCAGCAGTTCTGATTGGCTGCTTAAGGTCTGACATTGACGAGCTCAGCTGCAGTCTCTGAAAAGTTGAACTTTTTTCAACTCTGAACGCTCTGAGTGCCGTGACAAAAAACGGCCACCACCGAGAGCGTTTCAGCGCCATGGGCGCTCAGCGCTGTAAACGCTGGACTACATAGAGAATGAATGGAAAATAGCCACCCAGAGCTGAAAAAACACATTTGGTGGACACGCAGCCTAATGGGGGTGCAGGCAGTGACAGACTGGACTGCACATGATCTGCATTGCAATAACAGACAGCAGCAGGTACAGCATTTGTGCAAATGGTTGCAGTAAGGTGCAGAGACATACAGCAGCAGATGTAATTACTGTTGGTGTGCCAAGTCTTTCTGTGCAAACAGCTGAGGTAGTTATTGTGTGGGCGAGTGTGTTACGGTCCAGGGGTGGGGGAAGGGGAAAGTGGGCAGAGTTCAGGGTCCTGATGGCCTTGTGAACAAAGCTGTTTAGCTGTCTTGTGGAGTGGGCCCGGAGATTCCAGTACCTTCTCCCCGAGGACAGGGGGCTTAAGAGGGAGTGTGGGGGGTGGGAGGTGCTGCCTACGATGTTGATGGCTCTGCAGGTGAGACTGGTATGGTAGATGTCCGAGAGGGAGGGCAGAGGGGCACTGATGATCTTGCTGGCAGCTTTCATTGTGTGTTGTAGAGTCTTCCGGCAGGAGGCAGTCCAGCTTCCGTTCGACACCGTGACACATTTGGTGAGTATGCTCTCACTGGTACCCTGGTAGAATGAGCAGATGATAGGGTGTGGGACTTGTGCTCTGCTCAGTTTGTGGAGGAAATAGAGGCGAGTTTGAGCCTTCTTGGCCAGTGATGTTGTTAGACCAGGAGGGGCCTTCAGAGATGTGCACCCCCAGGAACTTGATGCTGCTCACCCTCTCCACAGCTGCTCCATGAGGGATTATCAGAGGGGGATGCTGTTTGTGTCCTCTCCCAAAGTTGACCACAATCTCCTTGGTTTTTCCCACATTCAGGAAGAGATTATTGTCTTTACACCACTGGACCACTGGGCTCACCTCATTTCTGTAATTGGCCTCTTCATTGTTGATGATGAGGCCCACCACTGTCGTGTCGTCTGCAACTTGATGATGTGGCTGGTGCTGTAGGCTGGTACACAGTCATGGGTCAACAGGGTGAAGAGCAGCGGGTTGAGCAAGCACCCTTGTGGGACTCTTGTGCTCAGTGTGATGGTCTTGGAGGTGTTGCTGCCGACCTGCACATTCTGTGGCCTCTCTGTGAGAACGTCCAGTACCCAGTTACAGAGAGAGGTTTTGAATCCCATGTATCTGAGTTTTTTGTATTAAGTGCTGGGGGATGATTATGTTGAATGCTGAACTGAAGTCCAACAACAGCATTCACACATAGGAGTTCTTTGAGTCCAGGTGGGTGAGGGCTGGATGGAGAGCAGCAGAGATCTGTGGATCTCTTTGACTTGTATGCAATCTGAGATGGGTTGTGGGAGGGAGGGAGGGAGGATGGACTTGATGTTCTGCATGACCATCCACTTGAAGCACTTCATTATGATGGAGGTCAGTGCTACTGGCTGGTAATTGTTGCAGCTGGATGAGACGGGCTTCTTTGGGACTGGTATTATGGTAGCAGTTTTGAAGCACGTGGGGCAACAGCTTGACTCAGTAAGATGTTGAAGATGTCAGCCAGGACATTCTTGAACTCCTCCGCACAGTCCTTCAGAACGCGACCTGGTACGTTGTCTGGTCCAACTGCCTTGCGTGCGTTGATCCTGGAGAGGGTCCTCTTCACACTAGCCAGATCCAGACTTATAGCCTGCTCATCTGGAGGAGGAGTTGTCTTCTCTGCTGATGTGCTTTTTTGTGTTTCAAAGTGGCCAAAGAAGTCATTTAGGTTGTTGAGCAGTGTAATGTCACTCACACAGGTCTGAGGTGGAGGTTTGTAGTTGGTGAGGGTCTGTATGCCACACCAGAAAGAACATACATCTCTGGTGTTGCTGAAGTGGCCAGATATTTTCTAGCTGTACTGTTGTTTTGCTTTCTTGATGCCTTGGGACAGGTTGGCCCTAGCTGTTGTTAGTCCTGCAGTGTCAATAGCCCTGAAGGCTGTGTCCCAAGCCCTCAGGAGCCTGTGAACCTCTGCTGTCATCCATGGCTTCTGGTTGGTACGAACAATGATGGTTTTGCAGTGAGTGACATCATCAATGCATTTAGCTATGTATGCTACAACAACCTCTGTAAAGTCCTCTGTGTTTGTGTGTTCATTGTGAGTGGCTACATGCTTGAAAATATCCCAGTCTGTAGTGCTGAAGCAGCCTTTCAGAGCATTGGAGGCCCCCTCTTTGCAGGCCTTACCAAAATGGTGATCAGAGACACCCAGGTGGGGGGGGGAGAGGCTCTGTATGCTCTCTTGTGAGTTATGTACACCAGGTCCAGCAAGTTGTCTCCTCTTGCTGGAAAGTCCACATGTTGGTGTAGCTTTGGTAGGAGGGCCTTTAAATCTGCCTGGTTGAAGTCTCCTGCTGTGATGAGGAATCCGTCTGGATGTGCTGTTTGTGTCTCACTTATAGCCTGATAGAGTTCATTTAATGCTTTACTCCTCCCGCCGGTGGTGGTGGGTGGGACATACATGACAACTAGCAGAACAGATGTAATTTCCTTCGGTAAGTAGAATGGTTGGCACTTGATGATCACAAACTCCTCCAACGGGGAACAGTGTTTGTGCACAAAAGTTGCATCTCGGCACCAAGCGTCACTGATGTAAACACACACCCCTCCTCCACAGGTCTTCCCTCCTTCCATGAACACCCGACCTGCACGATAGCATGTTAGCCCTGCCAACTGAATAGCAGAGTCCGGGATATTGTCATTAAGCCATGTTTCCATAAAGATAAAAACACAGCAGTTCCATGCATCAAGTTGCGTAGATCTCAGGAGCTGTATGTAAGATATTTTTGTTGTCTCGTGCCAGAAATCGGGAGTCTGTGTGGGCTAGCGGCTAGCTTAGCTCTGATTCCTCCACGCCTACCTCGCTTTCATCTCCTCACACCGTCTACGGGATCTCCATTTGGAATGAGACACAGCAGTCGAGTCCAGGGGTGTGGAAGTCTGGTAGAGAAGTCCTAGGTCATGGAGTTCCTCTGTAACGCTCTGGTCCAAGATGTAATATTTGGTCATATTCCTTATCTCCAGAAGGCTGTGGTGACTGTAACCTGTGCTCAGCATCATATGTGGACGTTAAACACATGAATATACCTTAGGCTTAATTTGAACAACACTAAACTGCACAAAACATGAAACGAGAAGGGAGGCCGCTGCGTGTTCACACGCCGCCTAGTGGCTAGCTAGGAGGAGAGCCACATGATGAAACTTGTCTGTCTAGGAGCATATCAACCAGTCATTCAAGTAATTCAACACTGATCCCTTCATGCCACAGAAGCCCAAGAACTGCGTCCAGGCACCTGACAAAGGTATGAGGAGCCAATGAAATTATAAAAGAGTGGACAGAGAATTTGAAACTTTCTCCTTGCAGGTGAACCTCTGGAAATGGCTGTGACCAACTCAGATAGGAATGTGTTCTGCTGCACATCCACCAACCACAATGCTCTGCACTGTGCGTCTATATATATATATATATATATATATATATATATATATATATATATATATATATATATATATATATAGTAATATGTACATATATATACTAGTTGCTCTTGTTTTTTCTTACCTTCTGATTGTTGCTCTGAGTGTTGCTATCCCTGTGCTGTTGCAATCCTGGAATTTCCCCATTGTGGGACTAATAAAGGCTTATCTTATCTTATCTTATCTTAAAAATATGCATCTTCGTTAGGCAATTGTTTTTTTCTGGAGCCGAGAACCAGTTGAAGCCCTGAGATCTAGAATTGGCCTCAGAAAATAATGGGAATAAAATCCAGCCTACCATTCCCCCAGTCTTGCCAATTTCATAGGTCTTTTCCCAGGAGGGTCAGGAGACTTCTGCCTATAACACCTATGTGTGCAGGGACGTGTTACTGATTACCCTTACTAGTCCCTTCTTAGTGGAAGTCTGAGAAAACTGAAATCCGTAACCCTGGGTCATGGTTGAAACTACCCAGGGATCTGCCCCCTCCAAAATGCAAAAGGGACAGGGACCAAGGTGCGGGGATATGTTGTTTATGGCACGAGGAAGAGGGTGGTGGGAACCACGGCCTCACACCCCGCAGATTGTCAACCACTACAATTTACTGCAATTCTAGCTTTAGCCACCTTCAGATTAGTTGCCTGTAGTGTAGCAGTCAAAACCACACAAAGACCACAGAGTACCAAGACCTTAAAGAGCGGAGAGAAGAAAACCAACAGAGGCAGAGAACAAATCAAGACTAAGACCACTTTGTATGAATGTCTTTGTTTTGATTTCATCTCAACCCCTACATTCTTGGTCTTGTCTTGGTCATGGTACACTCTGATCTTTGTCTGCTCTTGGCTTGGACATGGCCCATGTCTATGTCCAAATTCCCTCTTTTAATGCTTCTTGGAACTGATTCTATGGAAATAACAGAGGTATGTCATTGATGTACTAACCAATTCTTCTCTTTATTTCCGGTTTAATTGTTCCCATTCTCTGGACTTCTGACTGCTGACATCTGAACGTCTTCATCTGATGGTAAGCAAAATTACACAGTACATTTCTGGTAGTGGTTTTCCTCTTGAATTTACATTTTACTTATGGTAAATTGGTGTGTGTGTGTGTGTGTGTGTTCTAATAATTTAGTGACTATCATAAATGCACTCCTTTTATCTTATAAATGCATAGGTTTATTACATCAGTTGACATTTGTGGAGACTATATAACAGAATATCTGCCAAAGTGGCTTGTAGAGTGATTGACCTACAGGCCACATTATTTGCCTGCTTGGCCAGTGCTAATGTCAAGCCCTGATATTAACTACTCAGAGAAGTCAGTTATGCATGTATTTTCTCTGAAAAATGAACGTTATGTCATAAATCTTACACATTTGTCACTTAAGGCTTGGTCCAAAAGTAAGGCAATCCCCACAATCTGCCTATTAATTAAGTAATATTACATAAGAGGGAGTAGGGTACCAATGAATATAAAACTATGGTGATTTGTTGTAGGCTTGGCATGAAGTGGACAGCTGAGGACATCACTACATTTATATATTCATGATACTAAACAACCTTGGTGGTGAGTTAGAATGCTAGCGATTTGGCTTTGGCACATTTCTCTAACGATTTCTTGGCATTTTCAAATGAAATAAAGAGTCTATCACAAATTATGGTTGGCTTATAGAAACAATAAATCCAACTCTAGCTTGTCTTTTTGTAATAAGCAGATGTGACGACTGCGCTGACGTTGGACTTGATAAAACACAGTGGACAAACACCAGCAGATGATATGACTCACCAAAGCATCACTGACTGTGGAAACTTCACAAAAGACCTCAAGTAACTTGGATTCTGTGCCTCTCCACTCCTTCTCCAGACTCTGGGACCTTGATTTTCAAATGAAGTGAAAAATTTACTTTGATCTGAAAAGCGGTCATCTGCTGGTGTTGGTCCACTGTGTTATCAAGTCCAAAGTAAGTGCAGCCATCTACCAGGAAATTTTAGAGCACTTCATGCTTCCCTCTGCTGACAAGCTTTATGGAGATGCTGATTTCATTTTCCAGCAGGACTCGGCACCTACCTATAGTGCATCTGGAAAGTATTCACAGCGCTTCACTTTTTCCACATTTTGTTATGTTACAGCCTTATTTCAAAAGGGATAAAATTCATTTTTTTCTTAAAAATTCTACACACAATACCCCATAATGAAAACATAAAAAAGTTTGAGATTTTTGCAAATATATTAAAAAAAATTTGATTTTGATTTTGTATACTTTATTGATCCCCAGAGGGGAAATTGAGGGCATCCACCTGGATGGATGAAGCAGCCACTGTATGGCGTTACCCCTTAACCATTCACACACACATTCACACCTAGCACCACTTTAGAGTCTCCAATTAACCTAACCTAAAGAAATCACATGTACATAAGTATTCACAGCCTTTGCTCAATACTTTGTTGATGCACCTTTGGCAGCAATTACAGCCTCAAGTCTTTTTGAATATGATGCCACAAGCCTGGCACACCTATCTTTGGGCAGTTTGGCCCATTCTTCTTTGCAGCACCTCTCAAGCTCCATCAGATTGGATGGGAAGCGTCGGTGCACAGCCATTTTCAGATCTCTCCAGAGATGTTCAATTGGATTCAAGTTCTGGCTCTGGCTGGGCACTCAAGGACATTCACAGAGTTGTCCTGAAGCCACTCCTTTGATATCTTGGCTGTGTGCTTAGGGTTGCTGTCCAGCTGAAAGATGAACCGTCGCCCGAGTCTGAGGTCAAGAGCTCTCTGGAGCAGGTTTTCATCCAGGATGTCTCTGTACATTGCTGCATTCATCTTTCCCTCTATCCTGACATCCCCAAAAAACATCCCCACAGCATGATACTGCCGCCACCATTGGCATGGTTATGAGCGGTGCCTGGTTTCCTCCAAACATGACGTCTGGCATCCATGCCAAAGAGTTCAATCTTTGTCTCATCAGACCAGAGAGTTTTGTTTCTCGTGGTCTGACAGTCCTTCAGGTGCCTTTTGGCAAACTCCAGGCGGGCTACCATGTGCCTTTTACTAAGGAGTGGCTTCCGTCTGGCCACTCTATCATACAGGCCTGGTTGGTGGATTGCTGCAGAGATAGTTGTTCTTCTGGAAGGTTCTCCTCTCTCCTCAGAGGAACATTGGAGCGCTAACAGAGTGACCATCAGATTTTTGGTCACCTCCCTGACTCAGGCCCTTCTCCCCTGATCGCTCAGTTTAGATGGCCGGCCAGCTCTAGGAAAAGTCCTGGTGGTTCCGAACTTCTTCCATTTATGGATGATGGAGGTCACTGTGCTCATTGGGACCTTCAAAGCAGCAGAAAGTTTTCTGTACCCTCCCCCACATTTGTGCCTTGAGACAATCCTTTCTCAGAGGTCTACAGACAATTCCTTCAACTTCATGCTTGGTTTGTGCTCTGACATGCACTGTCAACTGTGGGACCTTATATAGACAGGTGTGTGCCTTTCCAAATCATGTCCAATCAACTGAATTTACCACAGGTGGACTCCAATTAAGCTGTAGAAACATCTCAAGGATGATCAGTGGAAACAGGATGCACCTGAGCTCAATTTTGAGCTTCATGGTAAAGGCTGTGAATACTTATGTACATGTGGTTTCTTTGTTTTTTTATTTTTAACAAATTTGCAAAAATCTCCAAATTCAAAAATCCAAAAATTATGGGATCTTGCATCTAGAATTTTGAGGAAAAAAATGAATTTAATCCATTTTGGAATAAGGCGGTAACATAACAAAACGTGGAAAAAGTGAAGCGCTGTGAATACTTTCTGGATAAGATAAGATAAGCCTTTATTAGTCCCACAATGGGGAAATTCCAGGATTGCAACAGCACAGGGATAGCAACACTAAGAGCAATAATTTAGAAGCTAAGAAAATAAAATAAGAGCAGTGAATATACATATGTACACATAAATATACAGTATATACACAGGGCGGAGAATTGTAGCTAGATGGAATAAACAGCATAACCGTCTATTTAGTTACCCTACATGGTATGAATATGTACCCATACATATTGTCACCCTCCATAGCGACTGATATTGTCCTAGTTGTATACTGGAGGGGACCATTTGTGTAAGTCTGTTGCGTCTTTTGCATTCAATATTATTAGGTTGTCACGTTTTTTTACTATCTCTGCGAGCAGCCCTGCTTAGGTTATACAGTCTGACAGCCGTAGGTAGGAAGGACCTGTGAAACCTCTCGGTCACGCATCTAGGATAATGTAGTCTACTGATAAATGAGCTTCTCAGTGCGTTCAGTATGTCCTGCATAGGGTGGGACTCGGACTCCAGCAGAGATGACAGTTTAGCCACCATCCTTCTCTCTCCTGTCTCCTCCACTGGGTCAAGGTGTTGCCCCAGGACAGAGCTAGCTTTCTTGATAAGTTTGTTCAGTCTCTTCCTATCGGCTGCTGTAATGTCACTGCCCCAGCAGACCACTCCAAAAGTGATGGCTGATGCCACCACCGTGTCGTAGAATGTCTTCAAGAGCACCCCTTGTACGTCAAACAGGTTCATTTTGTCTTCTTTCAATTATTTTTCCTTTTTTTTTTTTTTTCCTTTGAAAGACAAAAGTAAAATAGAAAGAAAGTCTGCATTAAAGACTTCCGCCGGCTGGAGAAATTGGAGAAAACACGGGCACGCTTCAGAAACCACCTACGATTCAACCTCCGTTGCAGAGATGAGGAGGTCACACCCCAAAGCCTCAATATAAGAAATCCAATCCCGACCAAGAACGCAGAAAAAAATCATCAATAAAGCACGGAAAGACCTTATAAAAGAACGTATAAGAATAACGGCAAATAAAGTAGACAAAATAAACAACCAAATCAAAGAGGAAACGGACATGTTTAAGCAACGCTACCCGACGGACCAGAAAACGCAGGAGCAGATAAAAGCACAACTGAAACACGCACACGAACAAGAATTCATCACAACGAAAAACCGCCAATTGAAAAAATTAAAAAAACTCACAGAAAGAAAGAACGGACGAAGACAAACACACACGGAAAAGAACGATAAGTGGGTCAAAAACCTATCACAACGCACACTCACGGACACGGAGAAAACAGTGCTGAACAGAGGACTGAACTTCGCCATCACACCAGCCAGAATCCCCCATGAAGAATACATCCTCGCAACAGAACTGGCATGTGAAAAAATCCAGGACCAAGGAGAAAAAGCAGCACTCCGGAACGCAGTCGCAGGAATCCTCAAAACGGCCAAATTACCACAAAGCAACGTTACAAGAAAAGAAGAAAAAGCATTAAACTCACTCAAGACAGATAAAACGATCACAATACTCCCAGCAGATAAAGGCAGAACAACAGTAATTTTGGACACGGAAACATACGAAAAACAGATGGAAACCATGTTGGCAGACAGTAACACATACGAAATCATTAAAACAAACCCGACAGAAGAAAAGAAAAAAATGCTCAAAGCCCTTCTAAAACCTCTATTAGAAAGCAATAAAATCACAAAGGACGCATATGATCACCTGATCCCCACAGCCAGCATCACCCCTCGGATTTATGGAACACCGAAAATACATAAAAAGGATATCCCACTGCGGCCAATAATAGACAGCATTGGATCAGTCACATACAACTTATCAAAAGCCCTAGCTGAAATCATCAAACCCCTCCTTGGACTATCAGACTTTCACTGTAAAAATTCAAAAGAGCTGGCACAAGAACTCAAAGACATAAAAATAGAATCAGACGAGATCCTCATCTCACATGACGTCATCTCTTTATTCACAAAGACTCCTATTGACGTCACACTACATATAGTGCAAGAACGCCTCAACAAGGACAGTACCCTAAAAAGACGCACCAACCTCACAGTCCATGACATATCCAAATTACTACAGTTTGTTGCAAAATCCACTTATTTTCAATTCAGAGGAAAAATCTACAAACAAAAAGAAGGATTTGCAATGGGAGACCCACTATCAGCCATCATGAGCAGTTTTTTTATGGAGGATCTGGAAAATAAAGCCATCAACACAGCACCCACAATATGCAAACCCACCCTTTGGAAGAGATACGTAGATGACATTCTGGAAAAAATAAGGAAAGGACATACACAAGAACTCACTGACCATCTGAACAGTACAGACAGTACGGGGAACATAAAATTCACACACGAAGAGGAGGAAAATGGCACCATAGCCTTTCTGGACATGAAAATCCACCACAACGAGGACGGCAGCATAAAAATCACAGTCTACAGGAAACCAACCCACACAGATCAATACCTACTTTGGACATCGGAACACCCCACAGCACACAAGCTATCAGTCGTCAGGACATTATATGAACGAGCCACCATCATCACGGAACAAGAAGACAGACAGGAAGAGGAAAACCACATAAAACATGCACTTATACGCTGCCAATATCCAGTATGGGCCATAAACAAAGGGAAACAGCAAGTCAAAAACAAAGAAAATAAACAGGACACAAGACACAGAACAAAAGCTGAAATCAAAAACAAGGAAACCATAACTATACCATACATACGAGGGATCACGGAACCAATTCAAAGGATCATGAAAAAATACAAAATAAACACAGCAGTCAAACCACACAAAAAATTAAGACAGTTATTAGTACACCCCAAGGACAGAATAGAACAAGACAATAAATGCAATGTATTATATGAAATATCATGCAGATCATGTAACAAAACCTACATTGGAGAAACCGGAAGATTATTCACCACAAGAAAAAAAGAACACCAAAAGGAATGTGAGAAGGAAACGCAAGGACGACTCACAAGATCACAAAAAGAAAAAGCAGAACAAGAAACATTAAAATCAGCTATATCGGACCACTGCAAAAGAAATAATCACATCATGGACTGGGACAACACAAAAATTATTGGATCGGAGAGCAACAGACACAAACGTTGGATCAAGGAGGCAATAGAGATCAGAAAGCGGGGAAAAGACACCATGAACCGAGATGAGGGGGCCTTTATGCTTTCTCACACCTGGGACCACATTCTCCAGAGACCATCTGACGGCGGGAGGCGGGGCCGGCTCGGTGGATCTGACAGATCTGCTGAGCTGGCCCCGCCTACGAAAATCAGCTGATAAATGTCACCTGGCAGCAATCAGCTGACTCTTCTGATGAAGGCTGCAGTGCAGTTGAAACATGTAAAGAAGGTAAAGACATCTTTCTATTTTACTTTTGTCTTTCAAAGGAAAAAAAAAAAAAAAAAAAAAAAAAGGAAAAGCACCCCTTGTACACCAAAAGACCTGAGCCTCCTCAGTAGGAACAGCCTGCGCTGTCCCTTCTTGTAGAGTGCGTCGGTATTGTGTGACCAGTCTAGTTTATTGTTCAAATGAACACCTAGGTACTTGTAGGATGTCACCATCTCAATGTCTGTTCCCTGTATGTTTACTGGTGCTGTGAGGGTTGCCCTTGCCTGCGGCAGTCCACCACCAGCTCCTTAGTTTTCCTCGCATTGATCTGGAGGCAGTTCCGATGGCACCAGTCCACAAAGTCCTGGATAAGTCCTCTGTACTCAGCTTCATCTCCGTTGGAGATGAGGCTGACGATCGCAGAGTCGTCAGAGAACTTCTGTAGGTGGCAGTGTGTTGTGTTGTGTGAGAAGTCTGCAGTATAAAGGGTGAATAGGAAGGGAGCCAAAACCGTTCCCTGGGGGGCCCCCGTGCTGCTGATGATCATGTCGGACACACAATCCCGGGTTCTCACAAACTGTGGCTGGTTAGTGAGGTAGTCCAGGATCCATGATGACAGGTGCTGGTCCATCCCTGCGCACAGCAGCTTGTCCTTCAGGATCATCAGTTGGATGGTGTTGAAAGCACTGGAGAAGTCAAAGAACATGATCCTCACCACGTTCTCGGGCTTCTCCAGGTGGGACAGGGAACAGTGAAGGAGAAAGATCACTGCATCCTCCACCCCAATGCCATGCTGGTAGGCGAACTGGAGTGGATCCATCGCTGGTTCCACCAGGGGGCGGAGGTGAGCAAGGAGCGGTCTCTCCAGGGTCTTCATCATGTGAGACGTCAGGGCCACTGGTCTGTAGCTGTTTAGGTCTCTGGGGTGGGAAGTCTTTGGTACAGGTACCACACAAGATGTTTTCCACAACTGTAGTACCCTCCCCAGCTTCAGGCTCAGGTTGAAGATACGCTCCACAATCCCACACAGCTGGTCTGCACAGGACTTAAGGAGCTTCGCGCTGATGCCATCCAGTCCCGAGGCCTTCCTCGCCTTGATCTTCCTCAGCTCCGTCCTCACTTGGGCCTTAGTGAGGGTCAGTTTGGGGGGCTGTGTGCTGGGAGTGTGGGGGGGTGTTGGTCAAGTGGGGTGTGGACAGTAGGTCTCGATGACTGTAGAGGCAGCAGTGGTTGGTGTGCAGTCGGGGGGGAGGGCGGTTGGTCAAACCTATTAAAAAACAGGTTCAGATTGTTCGCCCACTCCCTGCCCCCCGTGGCCTGGGAGGAGGTATTTTGGAGCCCAGAGATGGTTTTAAGGTTTCTCCAGACCCCACTGATGTCGCTCTGTTGCAGCTTGTTCTCCATCTTCTTCCTGAAGCTGTCCTTGCCTTCTCTGATCTTCCTCTTCAGCTCCCTCTGTACGGACTTCAGTATCTCCCTGTTCCCCGACCTGAAGATCCTCTTCTCTCTCAGAAGTGTTTTTATCTCAGAGTTGATCCAGGGTTTGTTGTTCGAGCAACACCATATGGTCTTGGTGGGTACGGTGTTGTCCACAGAGAAGTTGATGTAGTCTGTGATGGTGTGAGTGAGGCCATTGATGTCCTCACCATGTGGATCGCAGAGCTGCTCCCAGGCAGTGGTTTCAAGACAGTCCTTTAAAGCGTCCATTGCCTCCTCAGACCATAATTTCATCGTGCGTATGACCGAAGGTCGTCTGTGTGCTAAGCGTTTGTACACCAGCAGGAGATGAACCAAGCTGTGATCCGATCTCCCGAGTGGGGGGAGTGGTGATGAGGTGTACGCCTCCTTAGTGTTAGCATAGAATAAGTCCAGTGTTTTATTGTCTGTAGTGTGGCATGTGACATACTGGGTGAACATGGGCAGAATTGGGGAGAGTGAAATATGGTTGAAATCACCTGAGATGAGGAGAAGAGCATCTGGGTGTTCTGTCAGTAGCCTGCCAGTTACTGAGTGGATGGTGCCACCCGCTGTCCCAGCGTTCGCCGTCGGATTTGCATAAATAACAATGCAGATCACGTGTGAGTATTCCCTCGGGAGATAGGTAGTCCGCATGGTAACAGCTAGCAACTCAATGTCTTTGTTGCAGTGTTGTTGTTTAACCGTGATATGTCCCGGTCTGCACCAGCTGTTATTGACATACATTATCACTCCTCCGCCCCTTGCCTTCCCACTGTCTGGTGTCCGGCCTGCCTGTATTGGGTGGAAACCTTCCAGTTCGATGTTAGCATCTGTTGCTAGTTCTGTTAGCCATGTCTCAGTAAACAATATCAAGCTAATCTTTCAAGACGCTCTCGTAGCGGGTCATAGCCACTAGCTCATCTGTCTTATTGAGGAGCGATAGTACATTCCCCATAATAATGGATGGAAGGACAGGTCTGTACTTTATATTTCTCACCCGCCGTCTTGCTACAGCATGGCATCCACGTCGTTTCTGTCTTATTTCACCTGGTATGTTGAAGTCTTGCGCTAGCATCTTGGTCCGGTTAAGTGCTAACAGCTGGTCTCTGCTGTAATGTATCCTGCTAAAAACAGTGGCTCTGTCTGCCGGCTCAGGAGACATTTGGGCGATCCATGTGTCCGTCCGATGTATAAGGTGTCACCGGATCAGAAGATTAGCAAGAGAAGCCAGATAGTAAATAGAAATAGGAAGAAAATGATCCGCTGTTGCAAAAAGGCAGCCTACTCATGTGGCACCGGATGCACTGTACACTGTCAAAAGTACCAAAACCTGGTTTAATGACTATGGTAGCACTGAGCTTGATTGGCCAGCAAACTCTCCTGACCTAAACCCCATAGAGAATCTATGGAGTATTGTCAACAGGAAGATGAGACACCAGACTCAACAATGCAGACAAGCTGAAGGCTGCTATCAAAGCAACCTGGGCCTTCCTTCAGCAGTAACACAGGCTGATTGCCTTCATGCTATGCCATATTGATGCAGTAATTCATGCAAAAGGAGCCTCGACCAAGTATTGAGCGTGTACATGGACATGCTTTTCAGTTGGCCAACATTTCTATTAAAAATACATTTTTAAAAATCAATTTTATGCAATGTTTATTTATTTTTTTTAAGAAACTGAATTTGGGGTTTTCATGAGCTGTAAGCCATAATCATCAAAAATTAAAAGAACGCTTGAAATACGTATATCACTCTGTGTGTAATGAATGCATATAATATAGGAGTTTCATTTTTTAAATTGAATTACTGAAATAAATCAACTTTTCAATGACATTCTAATTTATTGAGATGCACCTGTATACTGTATTACACCCAGAGTGAAACATTTCAACCCTTTTTGATTTAATGTTGATAATTATCAAAGTAGCTTTTGGAACTGAATTAAAATCACAATATTCCAATTTACTGAGATGCACTAGTATAATTTTCTGTAGATTTTTATTGCTTGGGTCAACTGAGATCTTTAATCTGAATTTCAGATTTACAAATCTAGTCAGTTTTCTTCTTAAAGTGTACCAGACTGTTGCACTGCCACAAAACATTTGAACGGTTTTAATTCCTCCCTTTTACAAAAATAGAGTCCCCATCCCTAACCACCCTGATTGTAAATACTCGGATCAACAATTAAAGCTGGAACATTGACAGTGAGTCGCTTCTGACAGTGTCCAGCAGAGTGAAGCAGAGAGCAGAGCAGCAGAAATGCATGAACAGGTGGTCTCTGACTCTGGGTGGATTATCATCATTTCATGTCTCTGGGCTGATCATGTGTAAACTCTGAGCAATCCTCAGGCAGATATCATGATGGCATTCAAACCAGCTGAGGAGATGATGAAATCTTCTCCTCAGTCTGATAGTAACACAGATACCCGACACAATAACTGCACATTAATTTAAAACAACGTGCATTATTCTTGTAATTTTTTTCTAGAACAGCATCATGTTGTGACTCAATTTGACATTCATTGTAAAAACACTATCTAAACACAATACTTATCTTTTTTTTCTAATCTGATGCCAATATTAATATTTGGAAATTTCCATTAACTCTAAAATGGTGTTTTATGGATTTTAATCTCATAAAACACATCAATGTATCGCAGGTGACATTTCAAAACATTCACTTTTTTCACAAAGAAATATTCATTTATTTTTTTTATATATATATAATTCTTTACTAGTCCCACAATGGGGAAATATTTTGTTAAAATCTTACAGAAACGAACAGACTGCACTTCCTGGTGTTTGTGATGTCACAAACCAACAAGCCCCACCGTCAGTTCTCTACATTTGCACATCAAACATACTCTAACTGCTTTGTTAATTGTGATTGGCCCATTCAAAATACCTTCAATGAAGCAGATTAGGGATTTAGAGTTATGGTCAGAGCAGTCTTAAAACTGACTGTTACACATAGACCTTTGTTGTGATTAGGTGCTGTACAAATAAAGTTGAATTGAACTGAATTACATACAGCTTTTCTGACGGGCTGTAAAACAACACTAATGTTTTTTTAGTCTTTTAAAATACATCTGTATATGTTCTTGAGGACACAAAACTTGAAATTAATCTCCAAAAAAATACAGTATGGTGTGGTGTTTGGACATGGTGACATGCACGCAAGTGACGTCATTGTGTGGCAAACTCTTGCTGACTTCTATATACGTGTATATAGTTAGTTGTATGATGAATAAAGGAGAGTTCAGCTCATGTCTGTTGTCAACACCTCATTTCAGACATAACGATGGTGATGAGGGTAAAAAAAGACTCTATTGCAACCTTTGGAACTGTTCCTCGCTCTACCAGGTAAGCCACTGATTCCCTGGTCCCAGTGGCATGAGTCATTCCAGACTTTTATTGATGCTGCAGACTTAACTGATGCTAGTGACAAAAGGCTAAGGGATGTACAAATCCACAATCTCGGCAGCGAGGGGCAGCGTATGTTCCATTCTCTCAGCCCGACGGACACATATCAGAATCAGAATCAGAATCAGATTTATTGCCATTGTTCATGTAGTACACAAACTAGGAATTTGTCTCGGTGCCATGCTGCAACATTAAAAACATGAAGAGATAAAGAGATAAACTAAAAAAACTAAAAAACTAAAACATGCAATAAGTGTAGAATAATAAGTAATAATAATAATAATAATAATAATGAGTAATACTAGTCAAGGCAGATTTAAATAAATTAGCAAGTAGCAGATAATATGGGGTACCACAGTGCAGTCGATAATGCAACAGAAAAACAGTGATGAACGACATGAGCTGCTGTATATAGTGCACAAGAGTCAATAAGTCACTTAATGTTCAGCAGTCTGATGGCAGAGGGAAAAAAGCTGTTCATGTGCCGGGAGGTTTTAGTCTGAATGGACCGAAGTCTTCTACCTGAGGGGAGGGGGGCAAACAGTACGTGACCAGGGTGTGAAGGATCGGCTATGATCCGGCCTGCACGCCTCTGGGTCCTGGAGATGTACAGGTCCTGGAGAGATGGGAGCTTGCAGCCGATCACCTTCTCAGCAGTGCGCACGACACGCTGCAGCCTTAGTCTGTCCCTGGCAGTGGCTCCTGCATACCACACGGTTATGGAGGAGGTGAGGATGGACTCGATGATGGCCGTGTAGAACTGCACTAACATCTTGGTGGGTAGCTTGAGCTTCCTTAGCTGCCGCAGAAAGAACATCCTCTGCTGGGCCTTTTTGATGAGGGAGCTGATGGTTGGCTCCCATTTGAGGTCCCGGGTGATGGTGGTGCCCAAGAAGCGGAAGGAATCTGCAATGGTGATGGGAGAGCCTGTGATGGTGAGGGGGGGCAGGGGGGTTGTGACTTTCCTGAAGTCCACAATCATCTCCGCTGTCTTCAGAGCGTTCAGCTGCAGGTTGTTGTGGCTGCACCAGGACACCAGCTGGGCCACCTCTTTCCTGTAGACGGACTCGTCGCCGTTGGAGATGAGCCCGATGAGGGTGGTGTCGTCTGCAAACTTGATCAGGACATATGAGGACTGTGTTGCTGTGATGGACAGACAAGTCGCTGACCCACATAGTGTCACGGCACAGAGGGTTGCTTTTAGCCAGTGCCACCAGCGTGAGGATGAGATGGTCCACCAGTATGTCACCGAGCTCAGTTTCCAGGCTAGCATGTGCGCCTTTGGCGATAGAGAAGAAGAGATGGTACATAACAAGGCAACGGAGCACCCGTTGCTGCGGGAGCACCTGCTGCTGGTGAAGAATGGCCTGAAATTAGACAAAGTTGTGAGGATGGTGTCCCAAATGGAAATGGCCATCCAGCTATCACTGCAGCTAACAGCGCCTAGCCGACAAGCCCCTCGTCTGGCCCCACGAGTGCAGGCCATCACCACTGCCACCCAGCACTCCGACCCCGCATCTTCCTGCTACAACCAAAAGAAGAAGGGTAAGAAATGGGACAGCATGGGTGAGTGCCTGCCCTGCAGTAACTGTGGTTCATCTAGACACCAGACTCAATTATCTGCCTGCCCAGCCAGGGGGCAGAAATGCTACCATTGTAAGAAGCTTAACCACTTTGCTTGAGTTTGCCGCTCAACCTTCACAAATTCAACGGCCCGCCCACCAGGCCCAACCACCATTCTCTCAGTTGGCCCCAAAAGCTGGCTGTTCAAGTGGTGCACAATGGAACTGGACGGTGTCAGCATGCTGCTGCTGCTGGATATGGCGGCCTCGAGGTCCCTTCTGAGCAAGTCTACGGTCAGGAAACTGTTCCCTCGGAAGACCATCACAGCTAATGCAGAGGATTTATTCAGCTACGGGCACGTCAAGATCGGCATGGTAGGGACGGGCGTCTTCTCAGTACGCTGCGGCTCTAAAGCCATTCTATCCTTCACCTTCCAAATGACGCCTCAGGGGACCAACCTGCTGGGCATCGATCTAATCAATGGGCTGGGTTTCTCCATCACCGACCCAATAGGCTCCATCGTTCTGACAGTCTCCTCATCCTGGCAGCACCGCTGGCCAGCGCTCTTTGCGAGATTGGACTGCTTCACCTCTTTTAACCACCGACCGCTCATTGATCCAACAGTGTCCCTGAAAATTCAGGCTCTCTACCAACTACCCTTTGCACTGCTCGACGACGTCATGGCGGAGCTGCAGAAGCTTTTGGATGCTGGTATCATTGAGCAGGTCAACGCATCTCATGGATCTCCAACTTAGTGGTGGCAAAGAAGAAGTTGGGTGGTCTAGGACCATGTATTGATCTCAGAATGGTGAACAGGGCAGTGATTCCCAACAAATGCACCCTGCCCATGACGGAGGAACTGATGGTGGTGTTCCATGGCTCAACAGCTTTTTCCAAACTGGACCTCTGCCAAGGCTACCTGCAGGTTCCCCTTCACCCAGACAGCCACAACCTAACGGTCTTCGTCACCTACATGGGAGTGTTCAGGTACACCCCCATGCCTTTTGTCTCAATTCTGCCCCGAGCTGTTTTCAGAAAATCATGGCTACACTATTCGCCAGACTCCCAGGGGTGGTGGTGTACCTGGATGACATCGTGGTGCACGGCATGACATAGGCCTCCCATGACACCTGCCTCGCCTAGGTAATGGAGATACTGACAAAACACGGCCTCAGAGTCAACGGGGAAAAGTGCATCTTCGAAGCATTGACCACTGAGTTTGTGGGGTTCCGCCTGTCTGCCGAGGGCCTGAGCCCCCTTCATTCAAATGTTGAGGCAGTACTGCACCTACCTGAATCATCATGCCCCACAGCTACACACCCTCCTTAAGCAGGATGCATCCCGGGAGCGGACCCCGATGTGCTCCGCCACCATCTGCCAACTGAAAACACATGACAAAACACATCACATTTATAGCTTAACTAGCATTGATGCCCATTGACTGTGGCATACAGTGTTAAGGGAGGTGGCACAATAATAGCAATAGCAAGCAAGTTTCATGTGCATTCATACATACAGGCATACACCAGTGACACAATGCATCTGGCATGCATTAAGCGTTATGATACAGAAAGAGCGATAGCAAGGTTATCATCTAGAACAGGGGTGTCCAATCATGTGCCATGTAGGGCCAAGACCCAGGAGGCTTTACCTCCAATCAGTGTCTTCAACAGCAGATTCCGCTGAATTTCTTCCCGCTGATTGCTAATAAGTGAAAACACCTGCTGAAGAGACTGGGTAGAAGAGAAAACCTGCAGGGTCTTGGCCCTCCATGGCACATGATTGGACACCCCTGATCTAGAAAGTTGCTGCACCAATGAATGTTGTAGACATCTGCTGAGATGTTATGTTATGAGGGCTAATTTGTACTCACTCACTTCAGTCATTCCCATTATAATCAGTTACCTTGCAGAATGGTCCATGGGATTGCATGAAATCCTTTTTTTATGGTTGGACCAGTAATTTTATAATATTGTGTTCTGAGTTTTGGACACCAACGCTGTGGAAAGGTGAACCCCCCCCCCCAAAAAAAATGACAAAAAAAAAAACGAAAGTAAAGCTGGGAAACGTGGCATTTATAAACTATAGCACAACCCATAATAATAACAGTAGGTCAAAACAAAGGGACAATTACGTAAAACAGCAATAAAATACTAATAGCATGTAAGAACATGCGTGATGGCCACCAGATGTCACTGTTCCTAGTTAGAATGAAGACTGTTAGCTTTGAAAGCCTCAGAGCTTCAGTGAGGCTTCATCTGGCCATCACTACTGTAGAGCTGTAGCATTTATTGTTGTTTACAAGCAGCCTACCATGAACATTTACTGCTGTTTACAGCCTGTTAATGCTGACTTTACTCCTGCTCCAATCAACTCAGACTCCGGTGCACACCGCTCCCTCACTTTCTCTCTTACTCGACCACTCACACAGAGCATCACCTAGGTTTCGATTAGCGCTCCCTCTGCTGGCAGACACTATAATTGCATTTAAGAATGAAGTTTCAAACATGATCAAACATGATATAAATAAATAAAAGATTTTTGGAAATAAACTGGCGGGCCGCACTGAATGAGGGTGGAGCCAGCAGTTGCCCATCCCTGGCCTATTTGCACAATATTCTCCTGTTAACACGCGGAGCATAAGCTGCAGAAAGGAGCGTAAATTAGGCTTTCCCTGCTGTACACCTGGCCGCTGTCCGGTTGGGGTATGCACAATTCTTCCAGCACCATACACATCCATTTCCCTGTCTGACGACAGTCCACAGCAAGTGTATTACATAGAGTAAGCAGCGTTGTCTGTCTCCATTTCCCTGTGCGACAACAGTCCAGTATGGGTGTGAAGATAGAACCATGCAGAGAGAGCAGCAAGTGTGCGAGATTGGATCCAGGATGCTTGATTCCTCACACGGCGTACACCTGTATTGTGGAGAGAGACTCATGGATGCACGGGCTGCACAGTGGCGCAGTGGTTAGCACTGTGGCAGCACAGTTTTACCCTCGGCTGGGGGATCGCGGGGACCGTGAGATCGTGGGTTCGATCGCTGCCCCCGGCCAACAGTGATCTGTGTGGAGTTTGCATGTTCTCCCCGTGTTTGCGTGGGTTTACTCCGGGATTTCTCCGGTTTCCTCCCACATGCCAAAAACATGCAGGTTAGGGAGTTAAGGGGCGCTTGCGCACACAGCGACCGGCAGCTGGTGGTTTGTCACCAGACTGCAAAACAAATCTACCTATGGGTACAAAATAAGTAATAAAAAAAAATATGGATGTTAAACTCCACCCACTGAATTATGGAGAGAGATTCGTGGATCTTAAACTCCAGCCACCATGTCGAGTACCGGAGTGGTGGCCTAGTTGGCAGAGCATCCGCCCCACAACCGGGAGGCCGAGGTTCAAATCCCAGCCGGGTCATACCAAAGACCATATAAAAATGGTACTTTCCGCCTTCTAGCTTGGTGCTCAGCATAATAGAACAGGGAAAGGAAAGTTACGCACAGAGCTACCAGAGGACTGACCCCCCCCCCACTGTAGCTTTCACTACTTACAGTACCTGTGTGGCCTAGGGTCAGAGAAACAGAGATAGGCGCCACCCCTATACACCATATGGTGTCCCACATGCTGCCGAAGGGAATTAACTAACTAACTAACCGTGTTGGGTGCGCATGTGCATTCGTGGTTTGCCACATACATACAGTACATACATACATATGTATGCCACAGACAAGTCAAGGCAAATTTGACCAGAAAATCATACATTCCCACACCACAGAATCCCATTTCATAGCTATAGATTAGACATGAGGTAACCATCTTTCAAGATATGATGCTGACACTGAAAACTGATTTAAAATAAGCCTTTATTAGTTCCACAATGGGGACCAAATGTAATGATCATTGTGGGTTTTTTTTTTTTTTTAAATTAGAATGGTTTAATAGTCTACACATTATACTAATAATGACACAAAGTTTATTAAGATTGAATATAAGGGAGAACATTAGCTGCTTTGGTAGAGGTTTGCAATCTCCAGGTGCTATCCATGTTTATATTTGTTTCCACGGAACACATGGACATACACACACGCACACGGACGGGCGGATGCGCCCCCCCCCCCACACACGCACACACACACACACACACACACACACACACACACACACACGGCTTGTGGCTATTCACAAAATTAAATTAAATCCAGGGACAGAGGGTAGCAGAGTAGGAGGCAACAGAGAAACAGATGTCAGCGGATGAGGGAGGGGCACCAGAAGATTTTTCAACACTGCTGGGTTCACACTCGGACAGAGGGAGAAAAGTGATTTAAAACACTGTCAGGGTGTGGATTCCCACCCTCAAACGAAAGACCAGATCAGCACCTCCACATTGAAACACAATATATGTGAGGGAGAAAATAGTGGGAGAGAGGATTAGAGCAATAGGAGGTTCCAAAACAATTCATACAAATACTAAACCAGGGGTCTGCAGCCTGCAGCTGTGAAAATAAAAAGTAAAATTAAATTTAATTTAATTTAAAATAACAGTTAAAAAAGTTAATTAATTAATAAATAAAGCCTTTTAAAAAAAGATGTATTTCAGTGGATCTAAATCCCTTTAAAAACAAATCTACATTGTTTAAAAAATATATCTTTTTGCCCTTTTCCCCGCAAAAAACTTCCATGGCCTTACAATCGCTTGTGAAAGTCGTTTCCTTTCTCCTCTGCTCTAAAAACCTTGGATCTATGAATATTCTAATTAGACCCACCCACATCCCGCCTACAAGGATGCTAATGATCTTCAAGGACCAGGCAGAAACAGCCACAGACAAGTCAAGGCAAATTTAACCAGAAAATCATAGGGCCGTATTACAGCAGCGCAGTCCACCATCAGCTTTCTGAGGCGTGGGGCCCATATATGGGTGTTTCCAAGTTCATTTGGCTGTCACAGTAGTGCAAGCACAAATTTTGCACTGAGCACAACGTGCGAAGAGGCTGTCCTAATGCTCTTAATTATTCAGAGGTGTGTTTGAGGTGTAACATGAAATAAACCAATCGCTGTCTTTGCTCTCTTTCCCTTTAATAAAAAAAAGGGGCGCAGGATCAAAGGCTTAATATTAATATGACAGTGTTTAAATGGGAGGACAAATCCCTTTTGCACTGAGGACAATGTGGGCTTGTTCACAAAGTGAAAATGCGTTTAAGGGTAAGGAGCTTTTAAGGAACTTTTTAATCTCCTTCTCTGCTCGTTTCCTACAAAAACAATTAAATATTTGCTGGGGCGTCCTAATTAATATAAAAGTAATGTTGCTTTTAAACAACAGTTCCGCAAGCATAGGGACATAGGACAAAATATTATGATTTGTTTGTTTAACCAGCTATTTTGCTCTGCTGAGAAAAATATTCCCTTTAACTCTTTGAGTGTGTCTGTCGCCGAATTGCGACATAACCCCTAGTGGTCAAGAGTGGTAAATATTTTTTGTCAATAAAATAGTTCAGATTTCCAAGGCTATAACTTGAAAGTGGTAAGAGATAATGGCTTACTGTCAATTAGACAGATGTAAAATATGATCCAAAGTTTCAGATAGGAATAAATTTATGCATCTAATTTGCATAATGTTACAGCACCTCTTTAAATTCCATAACTCAGTCAAAACTGGACTTTGGACGTATTTACACAAAGAATGGTTCAGTCTTTTGACACCGTTTTTTGTACAGAGGTACCTCATCATCTTATCTTCAAAGTATATGAACAAGAAATCAGTGCAACATTAAAAAAACACAGAAATTCCTCACTTATCGGCAGCTAAGGGGACTCGCTTGCTGCCGTGGTCACTGCATTTTCACCCATCGTGGTCGTTATTTTGTGTTCTGTCAGTCATTTACACTCTCTACCACATCTACAAAGTCTTATGATTTTCCCACATAAGTTTCGCTTGTATCCTGCAGCTATTTTCCACGTACAAAGCCGACTAAGTGATGGTGCATGATGACGGATGGCAGCCATATTAGCTTTCTGGGCTAAAATGCTAAAAACAGGAAAAGGAAAGGAGTAGTTCTTCTTTGGTGTATTACGTGTCATCCATTGAGTCCTCCAACGGATGTCTGCCACCTTCTGAAACTGGTAGATCAGTACAAACCAGTACAAATCCTGAATGGAGCCTATGATGTCAGAGTGAGACCACAGGCGCAGTGCCACACTCTGCCACTAGGGGCACGCAAAATCTCACACTCAAAAGGTTAAAATGTACCCAATTTACTGTTGCTAACCACCTTCATGAGCTTAATATAAAAAAGAATAGGCGTAATGTCATTTCACACACATGTAAGCAAATTAAATATTGTCCAGTGCAGGAATCGGTGTTTATAATACATACTACTCACCTGTTGAGTAGGTTTGTGGTCACCATGAGATCATGCCAGTGGCTAGTTAGCATGTTTGCAATTTGGCTTTGTCACAACTTGCTCACGTTCTCCTGGCATTTTCAGATGAAATAAAGAGTCCATCACCACAAAGGTGTTGTGGTTTGCTAATCGAGACAATAAATCCAACTCTAGCTTCTCTCTATTTTTTTTTTAACTGACATGAAATATCTTGCGGATGTTTATAAGGGTAGGACTTCTGGGTCACTGAGGTATGATTTCTTTTAAAAAAAAAGTGCTTCACTGTGGAAATTTAGGTATCCAACACAGCATTACAATTTTCACATATTATAAGAAGCCACTGATAGAGTCGAAAGTAATTAATGGTTAGTAATTAATGGTCACTAGAACGTCTGTGAAGCAGAGTGATATTTGATGAAACATCTGAGTGTGATTATTGGGGAATATAATAACTCCTGGAATCCCTATTCTCCAATCAAATTGCTTGGTTGGAAGCCTTTATATAATTTTTCCTATGAATATACTTGGCTGCTTTGGGATGTTGTATATTTGTTTCATTATTGCCTAATAATTAAATGTAAACAACACCGTTGACTTTATACACCCTAAACCCGACACACTTTCCGGCATTGGGAAGTAATTGCCGTCATAAACTATCTTGCTGGCTTTATTTATGTACAGCATATGAAGTTCACATTGAATTCCTTCTGTATATTTTTTTTTTATCTTCAAGTTGGCTACACATTTGCTGGCATGGAGAGGTGGTGGTGCTGGATTGTGGAGTACTCTCTAGAGACTCACTTAGCTCCATGTTATGGCTTCACCTCAGCAGACAGCCTGGCTCAGCACCTGCTCCTAGAGGAGGCAGGGTGGAGTGATGGGGGATGGGGGGTTGCAACGGTGGCCCTTTGTGTACCAGTGAGGGAAGGAGAGTCTCTTTGAATGTGTTAAAGATGTGATTGTGCAGAGTGCTGATGTAGAGATTGCTGTGCTGAACAGAGCCCTGCCCCGACAAAAGTAGCCAAATTGGCTTAGACATGGCTATAATAAGCATGCTGCTGTGTCTGTGGAGACCTGCTTCACACCACTATGTACTGCTGTATGCTGAATCTTTGTCTGCTCTTATTGTAAACAAACTCACTGGGGAGGTTAGTATTTTTAGTCTGCAATAAGTACATGAACTTTAAAAGTCTTATTTTATGCCATTCCCAGGAATTCATTTCAAGGTTTGACATCATAAAGGACACACTGGACAATGTTTTTCCTGGTGCAGCACATAAGGCCAATTACAATTTAATAGTAAGAAATTACAAGTCATCCACACGCTGATTTCTTTAAGACATACTTCTAATTTAGTTAATTGATTACTGTCATCTGACTTCATTGATGAATATAATTGTGTGTCATCTGCATAACAATGGAAATTTATGCAATGCTTTCTAATAATATTACCCAATGGAAGCATATAAAAAGTAAAAAGGATATGAGCTAACACAGAGCCCTGTGGAACTCCATGACTGAGCTTTGAATTTGAAGAAAACTTGTTACTAGCATGAACAAACTGGAACCTATCAGATAAATATGATTTAAACCACTGCAAAGAAGCTCCTTTAAGTCCAACAAAGTGGCGTAATCTATCAAGTACAATGTTATGGTTTTCTGACATGTTCTTTACAATTTCCCTCTTTATTAATGTTCACACCTTTGGCTCCAAGTGTCTGATCTTAGAAGTTAAGCAGGGTCTGCCTTGGTTAACACTTGAGTGGGAGACCACTAGGGAATACCAGATGCTGTAAACCTTGCTGGAGGGCTGTCTGGCCCAGGGGACCAATTCACTTAGAGTTGCAGAAATACACCTGTGTGAGAAGAATGCATACAGGAGCGTAATGCATTCTTCTGTAACCAATGCAGGAAAGGATGGGAATGTCTTATCAGAGTTTGAAGTATCCCTGAGAGGATTTGTCTCTTTTCATGTCTGAGCATGCACCACTCTTCATACTCCTCAGTTCTGTACCCTGACCTTAAGCCAGATGTGATCGCAGAGCCTTGTTTCACATGCCACAGTGTGGCTATAGGTCTGGTACAGCCTGTTATATAACAGACATTGTCTAGATACATGTGGGATTGTATCTCTGATCCTGTTACATTGCAGCAGCTGTCATCAGACAGAACGTTGCTCTGGATTGCATCAAATGGACAGAATGCAGGCCTGAATTAATAATTTTACGAGCTGATGTTGAGAAATTCTGTGTAGTCACTCTTTGCTCCTACATACCGCTTACAGTGGCTGGGTGAAAATGGATGCATTGATTTTTAATGGCACAGGGATCCTTGGTTACTGATAGTGGAGCTCTGCCAGGAGCAGCAGCTTTCTGAGCCCTGATTGGAGCAGCCTACTCTCTGCAGTGGCTCTCACTGGCTGCTGCCTCTAATACACTTGTCTTATTACATACCAAACTCCACCTTTCACATACATGGGTGGGAGTCTAAGCGTGGGGCGTGAGAGCTTTTTCCCTGGGTACTGTCTTTCAGGCTGGACATTTCAAAACCTCTTATTACCTCTGCCAAGGGAGGAGGTAATGTTTTTGCCGGCTTTAGTTTGTTTCTTGGTTGGTTGGTTTGTTTATTTCTCTGTCTGTTAGTAACATAACTCAAAACGTTATTAACAGATTCTGATGAAATTTTTAGGAAAGGTGTGTAATGGCATGGGGAACAGATGGTTAGATTTTGGTGATAATCTGAGAGTGCATACCTCCACCAAGGGCTTTGTTTGTGTTTGTGAAGCAGGATTACACAAAAACTACTGAATGGATTTGGATGAAATTTTCACCAGAGGTGGTTCTTGGTTAACAGAGGAAGCCATTACATTTTGGTGATGATCTGAGAATGCGTACCTCAGCCAAGGCTCTTACTTTGTCACAGTGTGTTAGCAACAATACCCCAAAACTAACAGACAGACTTCGATGCAATTTTCACCAGAAGTAGCTCTAGGCCTACACACAAACCCATTGCATTTTGGAGGTGATCAATGAGGGATGGAAGTAGCCTTAGTGGAGGTATGCTGTCTCTGAGTGCTTTTCTAGTCTTATATATTAATATTGAACTTTTCATGTACTGCCCCTTTAAGACGTGTCCATGGAGTTACATGCATAGCCACACCATAAGGCCGCGCCCCTCCACAACCAGGAAGCAATGCAGTCTTACCACCAAACACTGCAGAAAAGTAAAATGGCTTGGAACAAAAAGGAATGTGGTCTCCATCCACATAGTATGTGATAATTGACATTATTACCTCTGCCAAGGGAGGAGGTAATGTTTTTGCCGGCGTTGGTTTGTTTGTTGGTTTGTCTGTTAGCAACATTACTCTAAAAGTTATGAACAGATTTTGATGAAATTTTCAGGAAATGTGGGTAATGTCACAGGGAACAGATGATTAGATTTTGGTGGTGATCCGGATCACAATCTGGATCCAGGAATTTTTTTGAAAATTATTTTATATATTAATATTGCGCTTTTCATGTACTGCCCCTTTAAGACATGTCCACTGAGTTAACGTGTGTGACAACACCATAGGGCCACACACCTTCGCAACCCGGAAGCCAGACACTGCAGAAAAAGTATAAAATGGCTTGGAATGAAAACGAATGTGGTCTTCATCCAAATAGTATATGATGATTGACATTATTTCATCAGACGACACCAAGAAAAAGAAAGCAAAGTGTGTGGTTTAAGATGGATGTAACTCCGGCTGGCAAACAAGGATGTCGTTGCAATCACATGACCCACACGGTATGTAAACACAGTAAATTTCAGCAGTGAACAATGTTGAAATTTTCTTTGTTTGTGAAATCACAAAAGGCCTGTTCTATTCTGCTTGTTTACTACGCACCACAGTGATATGATACTGCACTGTTGTGGAATATTGCTTAATAATTATGAACCTTGTCAGTAAACTGTAATGGAGAAGAGTAGAGGAAAACAATATATTATTTTTAATAAATAATAATAAAGGGCTACAGCTGCCCCAGGGCAGCTGTGACTACAGTAGTAGCTTACCACTATCAATGTACATCTGGAATGAATGAATAATGGACTCACTGTAAGTGCCTTGAGATGTCACTGGACATGTAAAGCGCCATATAAATCTAATCCATTATTATTATGAAAAATGAAAACTGACCTGAAAAGTTCAATAAACCATGATGGTGATTTAAAGTGGAATTGTCCAGCCCCAATGTATGGTCAATAAAATTATGGCAGTCTTGTTATTATTATTATTATAATGTAGTCATATAATGTAGTCATATTGTTTTTCTTGCTGTTTCTCTGTCTGTTAGCAGGATTACGCAAAAACTCCAAAATGGATTTGGATGACATTTTCACCAAAAATGAACCCATTAGATGTTGGAGGTGATCTGTGAGTGCATCCCTCCGCCAAGGTCCTGTCTCACAATGTACAGATGGATCGCAATATGGACGGACAAAGGGAAGGAGGGATGGAGCCTTGGCGGAAGTGTGCGCTCTCTGGTTTTGCAACATGGTTCTCTTCAGACTAGCTGTAATGTCTTCCAGTAAAGCAATATATATTTATTATTTGTTTGTGTATAACCATTTTTACATATTATTTTATCAGTAAGGATGCATTAAATGTCTGCCTGAAAGTATTTGTCATTCATTCTGACTGCTCTCATCAAGTAAGCGAAAAGGTCTGATATGCAATATAGCAAAATAAATAAATACAGTTGCAATCAAAATCATTCAGCCCCCATTGTATTACAGGTTTATTGGCAAAAATGTAAATTTTCAGGTGTTTGCAGTAAACAAATCACACAAGAATGGTTTAAATCGTTAAATAAAAAATGGTTTAAATCTAAAAAAAAACACTATTATTACAAGAATTTTATCCGAATTCAACACCAAATCCTACTTTCACTAACTACTGCATTCTCAAAATTATTCAACCTCCTGAATAAAATTCCTCAAAGGAGCACACATTTACAAATCAGGTGTGGTCTCAAGCACATGTGATGCAGCTAATCAAGGGCTTTATTTGTTGCATCAGGTGTGCTTGAGATAGAACACCTCAAATACCTGGACTGTTGATAGTGACGTTTGAATGCACGTTAGAAATATTGCTAAGTCAAGAGAACTGTCCAAATTGTTCAGAAAAGAGATCATTGCCTTGCACAAGGAAAACTAATACAGAAAGAGCGGAAATGCACTTAATGTTCCTAGAGATACTGTACAGTTTGAAGCATAGTTTGCGAGTTTAAAGTTAAAGGAACAGTCACAACACTACCTAGACGTGGCAGAAAGAAGAAGCTATCAATAGCTGACACCAGAGTCCTGAGGAGGCAGGTGGTCAAAGACCTTTGACTGACTGCAAAAGACCAGCAGCAAGACTTGGTGGCAGCTGGCACTGAGGTTTCAGTTTCCACAGCAAGGTACATTCTAAATGCTGAAGGGCTCCATGACCAAACTCCAAGACATACATCACTACTGACCCAAAAGCACAAGAAAAGTTGGCTCCAATTTGTTCAGAACTATATAAATAAGTCAAAGAGGTTTTGGGATTCTGTTCTGTGTGTGAAACAAAACTGGAACTTTTTGGGCCTATGGATCAGCGGTATGTTTGGAGGAGAAAGAATGAAGCATACGCTGAAAAGAACACCTTACATACAGTGAAGTATGGCGATGACTCAGTGATGCACTGGGATTGCTTCACTTCCTCTGGCACATGCAGCGTCTGGAAGGCAAGATGGATTCAATCAAGTATCAGGAAATCCTGGGAGAAAATGTCATGCCATCCATGAGGAAGCTGAGGCTTGGGTGTCATTGGAACTTCCAACAGGACAATGATCCCGAGTATACCTCAGAGTCCACCAAGGCTTGGTTTTAGAACTTGGTCCAGTCCTGGAAGATACTAGAGTGGCCATCACAGTCACCTGAGTTGAATCTCACTGAAAATCTCTGGTGGGATTTGAAAAATGCAGTTGCAGCACATAAACCCAAGATTATAGTGAACTGGAGGTCTTTGCCTATGATGAATGGGTTAAGGAATGCTGGCAGAAGCTGGTGTCTGGCTATACATCAAGTTTGCAGCAGGTCGTAACAGCAAAAGGGTGATCTACTAAGTACTAAAGATGCTTGTCATGAAGGGGTTGAATAATATGAGACTGCAGTAGACCTTAAAAGTGGCATTTTGTGTTGAATTTGGAGAAACCACTTGTAATAGTTGTATTGAGCTATTTAAATTGTTGGTGCTTGATTTGTTTATTGCAAACAGCTTCTAGTTTGTACATTTTACCAATAACCCCCCCACCAAGCACAAGCCTTAATTTAGATGTATTTTGGGCTAAATCAGGTCCATCGGTCCAGGCTTTAATTTTTAGCCCACAATTGATGCTGAAAAATCAATTGTGTGATGCTGAAAATTGGGCTGTGATTAGCCTGTCTAATATAGACCATATTTAACCAGAAAACAGTTGTTGAAAAATGGGCTGTGCCTGACCATATTAATCAAAAAATAGTCCAATAATTGGGCTGTTTAGTCCACAGGATTTGGCCCTAATTTATCCTCAAAATAGTTTTTGGCATTTGGTGATAGCGGTAGCTGTCTGTCTCTCAAAAGTCAAATTCACTTTTACAACCACCAGGACTTTTTGTTAAAAGTGCTTTATAAAAGTTTGTGAACCCATTAAAATTTTCTGCATAAATATGATGTAAAACATCATTAGATTTTCACACAAGTCCTCAAAATAGATAAAGAGAAACCAGTTAAATAAATGACACCAAAAAAATTACTTTTCATTTATTTATTGAGGAAAATTATCCAATATTACATATTTATGAGTGACAAAAGTTTGTGATCCTCTAGGATTAGCAGGTAATTTAAAGGTAAAAGTCTGGTGTTTTCAAACAATGTGATGACAATCAGGTATGAGTAGGCATCCACTTTTATTTAAAGAATTTTTTATTTAAAGATCTATCAAAGTGTTGACACAAACATGTGTCTGAAAAAGGTAACAAAACAACCTCTAAAGAGTTTGGACTCCACCAATCAACAGTAAGACAGATTATGCACAAATGGAGGAAATTTAAGACCATTGTTACCATCCCCAGGAGTGGTTGACCAACTAAGATCACTCCAACAGCAAGGTGTGCAATAGTTGGCGAGGTCAGGAGGACCCCAGGGTAACTTCTAAGCAACTGAAGGCCTCTTTGGCATTGGCTAATGTTAATGTTCATGAGTCCACCATCAGGAGAACACTGAACAACAATGGTGTGCATGGCAGGGTTACAAGGAGAAAGCCACTGCTCTCCAAAAAGAACATTGCTGCTCATCTGCAGTTTGCTAAAAATCACGTGGACAAGCCTGAAGGCTATTGGAAAAATGTCTTGTGGATGGATGAGATCAAAATAGAATTTTCTGAATTCCAACATAAGAACCTTACCCCATCTGTGAAACATGGTGGTGGTAATATCATGGTTTGGTCTGTTTTGCTGAATCTGGGCCAGGACAGTTTGCTGTCACTGATGGATCAATGAATTCTGAATTATACCAACAACTATTGAAGGAAAATGTCAGGACATCTGTCCATGAACTGAATCTCAAAAGAAAGTGGGTCATGCAACAAGACAACGATTCTAAGCACATAAGTCGTTCTACCAAAGAATGGTTAAAGAAGAATAAAGTTAATGTTTTGGAATGGCCGAGTTAAAATCCTGAACTTAATCCAATTGAGATGCTGTGGAAGGACCTGAAGTGGGCAGTTCATGTGAGGAAACCCACCAACATTCCAGAGTTGAAGCTGTTCTGTACGGAGGAATGAACTAAAATTCCTCCAAGCTGATGTGCAGGACTGATCAACAGTTATCAGAAACGTTTAGTTGCAATTATTGCTGCAAAAGGGGTTACACCAGATACTGAAATCAAAGGTTCACAAACGTTTGTCACTCACAGATATATAATATTGGATCATTTTTCTCGATAAATAAATGAAAAAGTAAAATATTTTTGTCTCATTTATTCAATTGGGTTCTCTTTATCTACTTCAAGGTCTTGTGTGAAAGTCTGATTATGTTTTAGGTCGTATTTTTGCAGAAATGTAGAAAATTCTAAAGGGTTCACAAACTTTCAAGTACCATTGTACTCTGCCTCTTGCCCAAAGATGCTGGTATAGGTGTGCCACCCCTCACACAACCCAAAAAGGATCAGAAGATGAATGATGTTTTTAGTACATGATGACTTTTTATTAACAACCTTTTCATCGTGGCTGCTTCATCCATCCAGGTGGATGCCCTCAATTTCCCCTCTGGGGATCAATAAAGTATACAAAATCAAAAATCAAATCAAAAAATCTTTCACTTTTCAACCAAATCCGGACATTTTTTTAGATGGCTGGCAAAGGTGTCTTTTCAACTGCTTTTTCAAACCAATTTGTGCTGGGAGGGTAATTTGCAGTGGGGTTGAATATTTTTCCCCTGTCCTGGCTAGCTGCTAGGTAAGCAGAACAGAAATCTACTTCCCTTATTGTGCCAAACAGATTTATTTTGCCAAAAGGAGCTTTGCTCATATTTGATATGTACTGTATAAATACTATTTATATACTGCTCTTGTAATAACTTTAATACTTTATTTGAACTGTTTTACTTATGATGGACCTGACGGGGTGGGGGGTGGGGAAGGGAACTGAAAAGATTTGAAGTCATCGGAAGGGGTGGCAGGTGAGTGGGTGGGGAGGGGGGGGGGAAAGAGAGAGGAACAAACAGAGAGAATACAGACAACTGAAACAAACAAAAAACAAACTTTGTGAAGAGGTCTGATATCTGCACTTGTAAGAGAACAGAGACACACATGTGTCTGTGCGTGTGTGTGTGTGTGTGTGTGTGTGTGGTTTGCCAGGAAATATACAAATAGGGCAGCAGGCCGGAGTAACCCCCCCCCCCAAAAAAAAAAACACGAGCAAGCAAGACAGCACCACCAACACTCGGGGGGGGGGGGGCAGTTGCAGCCCCCACAAAGAACAAATGTCCCAAAGCCACCAAACGCCAGGAGAGCCAGGCATCTGCCCCAGGAGGGACGGCCACAGAAGGCCGGGCCACAAAGCAGCTGGCACGGTGCACCCCTGTACCCAGGCCGGCCAGCCAGCTTCCACCTCCCCAGTGGGGCCGACGCCAGCCCGTGCCAACAAGCCCCCCCTTCCCGGGTTGGAAACAGGCCTGCACACCGGACAGTCCCCCACACAGCAGACCTGCACCCACCCTAGCACCCCAGACACACGCCCCGGGGACCACCAGGCACTAACACTCAGGGGAGGCGGCAGCAAGGAGTGGTAAGCCCCAGAGGAGGCCAGCCCCACCATCTGCTGGAGGGAGCCCATGTGGCCAGGAGGTACCACCCCTATCAGTTCAGCACCCCTGACCAGCACATACGTACACTCACAGTCACACTCACACTCTCATACTGTCACACGCATTTACACTCACTCATTCACACACACATTCACTCACACACTCTCACTCGCGCTCTTTCAGCCACTGTTACACTCACACTCCTTCACTTACACTCACTCAGTCATTCACTCTCACCCACTCATACTTATTCAGTATTGCTTATACTCTCACTTACGCTCCCACTCCCACTCACTCATGCTCCCTTTCACTCACACTCACTCATGTACACACTCTCATTCACGCTCATTTACTTGTGCTCACTCTTACACACTCGCTCACAACTCATTCACACTTCAGACTTGTCGTGGCTGCGGCACAGGTGCAGCATGGCCGATCTCTGACCGGAGAACCAGCGGCCCGACCCCCCCACCCCACCCCTGCAGCCCCCTAGCAAGACACCAATCCCCAATCTGCCCCTGGTGGGCCAGGCCAACGCTCCGCACAGCTGTCCCACTGCCACCATGGGCAGAGAGCAGGATCCGTAAAGCGCCACGGCCATCCAGAGATGAGAAAAAAGCGGCACACAAGCAAACGCTATCCACCATTTACCCACTCTCTCAGACTCATACTCGTTAACATTCACTCACTCTCACTCAAGCTCCCTCTCTGTCATTCACATTTGGGGCGGCAGCGGCTCAGGAGGTAGAGCAGGCCGATCAACAACTGGAGGAGCGGTGGCCCAACCCCCCACCCCCTGCCACGCCCCCTGCACCGACAACAACGGGCACGAATGTGCATAAATGCCCGGCAGCAGCCGTAGAGGCCACCGGCACAGATCAGCAGCCACACCCCCGCCAGTCCGCCCCAGGGCAGCTGCGAACACAGAAGCAGCTCACCACCACCACCACCCACCTGGAGTGAATGAACAATGGACCCATCGCAAGTGCTCCGAGATGTCACCTGACATGTAAAGCGCCACACAAATCCAACCCATCATTACCATTCACTTACTCACTCACTCACTCTCACACTTGCTCACTCATTCACTCATGCTCGTGCCTTCAGTCGCACCTAATCACTCACTTGCGCATGTACAAACTATGCTCTCCTCTTCAGCCCATCCAATCATAAAACCCCGGAAATGAATCCCAAGGCACCATCCCGTAGACCAGTAGAGCCCCAGAAATGATGATGACATGACATCCCAGGTCACTAACCAGGCCCCAAGCCCCCAGCAGAAGGAGGGCAGCAGCGGTAGAGGAAGGCCCCCACCCCACCCCCCAACCACCTGTGTGCGAGTCGTGATAAGTGAGTAGGGTTAGAATAGAAAGAATAATTTTGAGTGCAACTGTTCTTCTTCTTTTGGCTGCTCACATTAGGGGTCTCCACAGTGGATCATCTTTCTCCATCTCACCCTATCCCTTGCATCTTCCTCTGTAACACAAACCCTCTCCATGTCCTCCTTCACTACATCCATGAATCTTCTCTGTGGTCTTGTTCTTTTCCTCCTCCCTGGCAACTCCATATTCAACATCCTTTGTCCAATATCTCCACTATCCCTCCTCTGCACATGTCCAAACCATCTCAGCCTTGCTTCTCTTACTTTGTCTCCAAACCGCTCAACTTGAGCTGTCACTCTGATATACTCATTTTTAATTCTGTCCCTCCTACTCACTCCCAATGAGACTCTTAGCATCTTCAACTCTGGCACCTCCAGCTCCATCTCCTGTCTTTTTGTCAACCTCACCGTCTCCAAACTATACATCATAGCAGGTCTCACTACTGTCTTGTAAATCTTCTCTTTCACCCTAGCTGCTATCCTTCTGTCACAAATAACCCCTGACACTCATCTACACCTACTCCACCCTGCCTGCACACTCTTCTTCACTGCTCTTTTGCATTTTCTATTGCACTGGATGGTTGAGTTCAGGTATTTAAACTCCTCTCCTTCACTACCTCTATTCCTTGCATCTTCAGTATTACACTTGTAGCTGTGGTGGTGTTGGCAAAATGAACACTGCATGTGCATCATACATATATTGAGTGTGTGATTACAGAAACTTACCATCTATGAGATCCCTGTGCTGTGACAGGAGACAATCCTATCTTAGGGTGATAGGAGACAGTGACACCTGGAGTGTGTTCCTTATGCCCTATCTTTTCAAACACTGTTTTGGTTGCCGTTATTGATGAAAATCCTGCTTAAACAGAGATAGGCTGGAAATAGGAGCAGCATTTTTAATGCTTGTGTCTCAGTCACTTCTGCCCCAATCTTAATCCAAAATGTCGGCAGTGACAATGTTGCATCAACCATGTTTTTAAGCCCACTGTCATTTGAAATCTCAAGGAGCTGATATTCTTTTTTTTTTCACTCAAAGAACTCCAAAGGCTTATCTTACAGTGTGGGATGCATGGTTTCCATGTGCCGAAGCAGTTTTGAAGTCTTCATGAACTTCATTGCTAACTTTTCACCACATATTAAGCAAAGCCTGGTTGGCGCGCCGACGTCGCCTGTGCAATAGAGCCATATTTTAAATAGGACTCCTGGTATTTCGTCGTAACTGCACCAGTCTTTTTCTCAGTCAAGGGCTCTTCTGTGGTCTCATCAGTGGGCCTTTTCCCCGACTTTCCAAAAACAGTCTCTAACGATGACTGTTTTGCATTCATTTTGGCTAGCTAGCTTGAACTGGTGCCTGCATGACCCGGACCTCTGGAAAAGTGGTAGAAGATGGATGGATGGATGGATGGATGGATGATCAAATTTGACTATCGCATGCTAAAATTTACTTGAACTAAATCTAAAACATTTTTAAATGTAAATGACCCTTATACTACATACATAAAAATAGCAAGAGAAACACTATTTATTTAGTAACAGTATTTTACAGTAAATACTGTAAAACAGTACAGAAAAATATTTGTAATATGAGAGAGACGCAAAGGTAGATTTGGGGTGTGTCCCAATTCTCATTTGTACTCCCCCCCACCCCTTTGAATTGGAACACCCCATCATGGCGGCACTACATCATTAGTAGTTGCTGATGGATTTAACCTAACCTGTTTTCACCAGAAAAAAGAAGAGAAAGAAAAAGAAAACTGATGAGAAAAAAGTCTTACCTTAAGGAGAAAAATGTCTCAAATTTACATGAACTATTCTAATCAGTAGAAAAGGTCAGAAATTTACTTGAAAGAAAGCTGTAAATTCCATCCATCCATCCATCAATCTTCTACCGCTTTTCTGGAGGTCTGGGCCACGGAGGCAGCAGTTCAAGCAGAGAAGCCCAGGCTTCCCTCTCCCCCGCCACAAACTCCAGCTCTTCAGAGAGGATACCAAGGCGTTTCCAGACCAGCTGGGAGACATAGTATCTTCACTGAGTCCTGGGTCTGCCCCGGGGTCTCCTCCCAGTGGGACGTGCCCGAAACACCTCAAGTGGGAGGCGTCCAGAAGGCATCCTGATCAGATGCCCAAACCACCTCAACTGGCTCCTTTCAATGTGGAGGAGCAACGGTTCTACTCTGAGCCTCTCCCGGATGACTGAGCTCCTCACCGTATCTCTGAGGGTGAGTCCAGCAATCCTACGGAGAAAGCTCATTTCAGCCGCTTGTATCCGCGATCTCGTTCTTTCGGTCATTACCCAAAGCTCGTGACCATAGGTGAGAGTAGGAACGTAGACTGACTGGTAAATCAACAGCTTTGCCTTAGAACTCAGCTCCCTCTTCACCATAACAGACCGGTACAACGTCCGCATCACTGTAGATGCTGCTCTGATCCGTCTGTAAATCTTTCGCTCCATTCTCCCCTCACTCGTGAATAAGACCCCAAGATACTTAAACTCCTCCACTTGGGGCAGGAGCTTGTCCCCAACCCGGAGAGGATAATCCACCTTTTTCCAGCTGAGGACCATAGACTCAGACTTGGAGGTGCAGATTCTCATCCCAGCCGCTTCACACTCAGCGGCAAACCATCCCAGCAAGAGCTGTAGGTCATTGCTGGATGAAGCCAACAGGACAACATCATCTGTTAACAACAGAGATGAGATCCTGTGGTCACCAAGCATGATACCCTCCATTCTCTGGCTGTGCCTAGAAATCCTGTCCATAAAAATTATGAACAGGATCGGTGACAAAGGGCAGCCCTGGCAGAGTCCAGCTCTGACTGGGAATGAGTCCGACCGAGTGTTGGCAATACAAACCAAACTCTCACCTTATCGTGGTGGTGCTGGTGGTGGTGGTGGTGGTGGAGGGGGGGGGGGGGGTTGCGTTTCCCAGTGATCCCAAGAGCTATGTTGTCTGGGGCAATTTGCCTCTGATAGGGTCACCCAAGACAAACTGGTCCTGGGTGAAGGGCCAGACTAAGAACGATCCAACAGACTCTCATGATAAATACTAGAACAAGGATTCAGTGTACCCCGCCCGGTATGGGGTTACCGGGGCCCCACCCTGGAGCCAGGCCTGGGGGAGGGGCTCGATGGCTAGCGTCTGGTGGCCGGGTTTGCACCCATGGGACCCAGCTGGGTTCAGCCCGAAGGAGTTACATGAGTCCGCCCTCCTGTGGGCTCACCACCTGCAGGAAGGATGTAAATGTTATGTATGGAAAATACCTGGGTGAAGGATGAGGCACGATGGACTTGGCGAACACAGCTTTGTTGAACTGTGCACACAAGTAGTAACAGGGCAGACACCAGCATGGGCATCCGGCAAAGAGACCATAATATGGATGCCCACTGCCTTATATAGGGCAGTGCGGTGATGTGACGGGAACTGCACGTCACCACACCACACTTGACAATAATGTGCTACTTTCATATATAATATTTTCCCACCTTTAGAAAAGTCCCATATCACACACACAATTGAACCCCCCCAAATTTGGGACCTGAATCCCGCACTAAAATAACGAAAAATAATGTACTAAAATGGCCTAACTCATTCACACAAAACACAAAACAACCTAAAATAGGGCAGACGGGTGAACTACCATATAGCCCGCACAGGGGGGTGGATTATTCTACCATCCATACCCAAAGAAAAAGTCCATATATAAAATTAAAAATCACACGCCGTGCTCGTAAACTAAAGACAATGCAAAATCAGAATCAGAATCAGAATCAACTTTATTGCCAAGTATGCTTACACATACAAGGAATTTTACTTATCACTAAGGTGCGCTAGTGTTAAGCGCTCCCTAATGACGCGGCAGCCATACAGGCGCCTCATACAGTGAGGGGTAAAGAGGGGGAGGGGGAGGGGGTGACACATTGGGCAGAGAGAAAAAACAAAGTTATCAAAATAGAGCTCGAGTGAGCAAGATTGTGATCACATAGAAAAAAACCCTCTAATTGCACACTTAGCAGACAGATACAAATCCACACATTAACAAAGCAAGAGAGAGACCAGTGTGAATGCAGTGTGAAGTATCAGTTACTGGTGCACAACAAAAAATCCTCTCCTAGGCAACGGCTAGATGTTATGTCCATGTATTCTAAACATAGATAACATGTCCACAGAGTTCATCTCTCTTCAGTGCATGTCAGATGGTAAAATTCCATGTTAGTCACATGGTGACGCTGTCCTTGGAGAGTTCAGATTGCTGCACATCAGAATGTTTGGGTTAGAGAGAAGCCAAAACTCCCTTCTGCTTTATCTCTTCTCCTGGAGGAATGAGTTTTCCCAAGGACGCCGAATCAAGGCCTGATGAGCACAGTTCACTTAGAGCATAGAAATTTCATCTCTCATGCGATTCTGTGCATCACAATTTACATTAACATTCACAGGCTTTAAAATCATTCCCTGGAGAGCACCCAGCGACTCCGAGATGTTTCCCACCTTCCGATTCAGTTCGCCATTTGCCGCTATCAGTGCTCTCCCCAGCTGGTCGAATTGTTGAAGGAGCTTCGCCGGGTCCGCATTTTGATTAGCTCTTTCCAACTTCTTTAATTTCCGATACACCAGGAAAACTCCAAAGCCAAGGGTTGCATGGTGGCGCAGTGGTTTAGCACTGTGGCAGCACAGTTTTACCCTCGGCCGGGGGATCGCGGGGATCATGAGATCGTGGGTTTGATCCCAGCCCCCGACCAACAGTGAGCTGTGTGGAGTTTGCATGTTCTCCCCGTGTTGCGCGAGTTAACTCCGGGATTTCTCCGGTTTCCTCCCGCACACCAAAAACATGTAGGTTTAGGGCGCTCACGCACGCAGCGACCAGCAGCCGGTGGCTTGTCACCAGACTGCAAACCAAGTCTACCTACGGGTACAAATAAGTAACAAAAAAAAAAAAAAAAAAAGCCAAACAACAGAAATCCTGTGATCATGAAGCCAAACAGGTAGATGTCTTCCACATCCTCAATCGAAAGATCACCCAGACACATGAGTTTCCAATTGTCCCATGAGTCTCTCACATAACCCGCAGCTGAAGTGCCTGCAGAACACCTGGGCTCCCCCGGGCCCGATTTTCTGTTTGAAAAAGTGGTGTCAATTGCATTTAAAGCCCAGCTCACCAATTCCATAATTTTCCGTTTGGATTGAGATCAGCGAGAAGGAGAGCGAGACACAGACAGGACACAGCAAGCTGGGATCAGTCAAGGGAGGCGGAGGAGGAGAGGAGAAGAAATGCGTCTGCTCTCTCTGAAAGCCGGAAGAAGAAGAAGAAAAGCACATATAAATACAACCCCATAACATAACATGCATACAAAAACATAAGAACTATAAATAAAGTGCAACCGCACGGTCACTTGGGTGAAGAAGTTGGAACTTGCATGGGGGGGGGTCTAGGGCAGCCCCTCAGCAGGCATACCCCTGGAGGCAGCAGGCCCCCGGAGCAATGGCTGATCCTCTGGATGACAGGGCCCGACTCCTTCACCACCAACACTACTCCCATCCAGCCTCGTCACCTGGAGCCTCTCCCCGGACACACCGAAGCTGATTGACGTACTTCGATAAGCCGTCGGACAACCTGAAGTATGCTGCGCCCAGTTTAGCCACTATGCGCAGACACCCTCAATGTTTTGCTGGCTGTCGTTTGGCCCATCTGCGCCGAGGACGTCCTTCATCCAGACCCCGAACCAAGTTCATAACCCGGAGTGGGATTTCATTTGGTCCGATGTGCTGCTGCTGAGCATGCGGTAACTCCCTGCTCGTCGGTCTGGCCCCGTCCTCTTCTATAAACGTTGTAGTGTTTACCGTTGTAGCTGCAGACCCCCCCCCACCCAACTGTGGCCAAGTACCGGAGGCATCTGAGGCTAGCATGGTGTCGCTCATCATCATGGGTACCAACCTTGAGCAAGAACTGGTTGACTTGAAAGCGAGGGCGTCCATTAGCTCTTCGTACCATTCACTCCCAGTGTCTGTCGGGCACAAGAGGGGTGATTTCTCCCTTGGGTTCCCCTGGCACGACAAACGGCACACCCTGACGTAGTGATTCAAGTGTCCACATCTGCTACAACATTTTCCTCTTGCCAGGCATTTCTTCGCTTTATGGCGGTGCGTCGCGGACCTACAACCCCAGCAACGGGAGTTTCCTAGGACAGACCTTTGGCTGGCAGCATTGATTTCTCAAAAATCTCCGTCCAAACGATCCTCGCTATCAGCGGCCGCAACATTAGCTGAGGTAGCTGGCTCCGATGTCTTCTGTAGCCGGCGCCAATTTAGTTCCACAGCTACCTTATCAATGGATTCCCACCGGAGAGCTAGCTCCACTGTTTTAGCTAACGTTAAGTCATTAGGCGCCACTAATAGCTTAGCACGAAGCTCAGTGTTGCACGTGTGCTCTGCTAGTTGGTCACATACCATCTCATCTTTAAGCAGTTCAAAACAACACTCGCTGGCTAGCTGCTTCCAGTCAATGACATACTGGCGGATAGGCTCACCAACCCGCTGGCGTCTCTGGCGAAAACAAATTCTCCGAACAGTCACGGTCTCTGGGGTGGAGAAATGTTTAGCTAGCAGTTCCACAACTTCCTCATAAGAGTCCGCTGCGCCGAGCATCAGTAGGACCCTCTTGCCCTCACTACCCATTGTGTGAACAAGAAGTGCCTGCGCTCTCACCTTATCAAGCTTCCCAAGATCCAGCGCCGTAATACACGTTTTATAGGCCTCCAGTCAATGCGGCCATGGTACCGGTGGTTCACCCGGGAGCTCAAGGAAGGGACAAAGCAGTGTAATGCACGTCTCCATGAGTTAATCCTTGATCGCCAACTGTTATGTATGGAAAATACCTGGGCGAAGGATGAGGCACGATGGACTTGGCAAACACAGCTTTGGCAAACACAGACTTGGCAAACACAGCTTTATTGAACTATGTACACAAGCAGTAACAAGGCAAGCACCAGCGTGGGCATCCGGCAAAGAGACCGTAATATAGATGTCCTCTGCCTTATATAGGGCGGTGCGGTGACGGGAAGTACACATCACTGTTATGTTGGTACAAGGAGCCAAGGACGAGGCCAAGTGTCAAACTGAACACACGTTTATTAAGAGCACACAATGTACTGCACTACAGCCGTCAGGCAGAGGAATGGCAAAAGAGACCGCCCCTCCTGCCTACCGCCCTTTTATAGACGCGGGTGGTGGCGGAACAGGAAGGCATAGCCACCACCCCGTGCCACACAAACAAGAGCACAGAACTACAACATTATATTATAAATAACTACACAACATTCCCTGTCTTCACAAAAGTCCAAAACGCACACACACAATTCAGACCCACCCCAATTTAGAACCTGAATCAGGGACTAAAATGACAAAGCAATATAACATAAATGGCCTAACACATTCACACCAAACCTCCACACCAATGCCTCCATTGTTATGACCCGAGCGCCGGTTCTGATCGCGCTCGGGTTAAAGTTATGTCCCGCTGCCGGCCTTGACAGCTGCGGGCTGTATTCTGGCCTCACCGGGCTCTTATTATGAAGGTGCTCGGTGGGGTTTCCGCCTGTCAATGGTCGGCCAGCTGAGTGTCATTACCGTCGTTAGTTCGCCATATAAGCCCAGCATTGGCGACGGTATGACGCAGCAGTGTAAGTCGCTATTCGTCTGTGCTACGGACGACTTGGATCATCTACCTTGTCTGCTTGTGGTTGACCGTCTTTTCTCCGGCACCAGACCCGTAAGTGAGCTGTCTAGCCTTATGCCTCCGGAAGTGGATGGACTTATGTGTCATTGCCCCTGCATCTTGTGTTGTTAACCTTTCACCGTAAATAAAACTCACTGTAAACTCACTGGTGACTGTGTGCGTCTCTAGCTGGCTCGCGAGGGCCAGTGCATGACATCCATGAGCCATCCGACAGCTGGAGATAAGCGTCCTCACGTCTGGCCACCACACGCAGCCGCTCCTGGTGCTCTCCCAACTGCCGTTTGGCCCGTACCCGCTGTGGTCGTGCCTCCCCCTGAGCCCGGACCAAGTTCACAACTCCCAGAGGGGCCCTGCTTGGCTTGCAGCATCTCTGCTTGGCACATTGCTTCACCGTGTCTAACAGTCTGGCATCAACCTCTTCTAAGTCTGCTGCAGCCGTTGCCGTTGTGGCTCCCTTTTCACCAGCCTACTTCATCTGAGCTCCGGGAACAGTTGGAACCAGCCACTCGACATTGCCTGTCATCACAGGTGTCCCGCCGTGCCGCCCAGTACCCTCATTCAGGGTGACTTGGGCTGTGGCACAGGGACCCTACTGCGATGACCCTGGGCGATATTGGTCTTGCTCACTTTCTGGGGTGCAAGGCAGTTCTTCGTCCCACACTGCATCGTCCATCACTCTTGGAATTGGTTGGTCCCACAGTTCACAGCCCGACCACTCCTCCCCAGCACTGCTTTTAATGGCGAATCCCAGACCATAAAAGAGGTCGCAGCCCATTATGTTGTCGCCACGGGCTGTCACGGTGAACTCCAGGTCAGATATCTCCGCCGATTTGTACCAGGCCATCAGTCTCAGCATTCCCACTGTGACCAGCCGTCCTCCTCCATATCCACAAAGCGGTGCTGGGTGACCTCCAATCCTGTAGTGGGGGAAAAAATGTCTCACGGTGGCCCAATTCAGCAGGGAACCCTCCCCTCCGCTCCCGTGTCTGTTAGCACACTGTCCAACTCCACTGTGCAGAACATGTATCTGTTGGTGCTCGGGGACACAGTGTGGACCACCGTCAGGGCGGGAGGGTCCAATTTATACCGTGGACTTCCTCGCTTGAACATGCGGCATACCCTAGCGAAATGATGCAAGTGGCCACACTTGCTGCAGCGCTTTCCTCTTGCCAGACAATCTCTGGCCTTGAAACAGTGCTTTGTGGACCCACAACCCATACACTTGGGCTTCCCCGGGTCAGACTTCAAATCTACAGCGTTGACACCGTCCACATCATCTTCAACACTTCCATCCTTGTCCGGGTCCACTAGTTGTGCGGTCGGAGGGGATCCCAGGTGTTGGTGTGACAAATGCTCACTCAATTCCTGTGACAGCTTATCCGTAGCTTCCAGCTGAAGGGTTAACTCAATTCAATTCAATTCAATTCAACTTTATTTATATAGCGCCAAATCACAACAGTAGTCATCTCATAGCACTTTCAAAAGTAGGGGAAACCCCACAATTGCAGAAAGACCCCAGCAATCAGGCGATCCCCTGTGAGCAAGCACTTGGCGACCACAGTTCAGTGAGGAACTCCAAGGTTCCTCACTGAACTATTCAGAGAAAGAGTAGCCACCTCCAAATTAAAAGTTTGATTTGTAAAGGTATTTCTCAGGTTATTTGGACCAACAAGAATGACTTCAGTCTTATCTGGGTTTAACAGCAGAAAGTTACAAGTCATCCAAGCTTTGATTTCCTTAAGACAGGCGTCTAACTTGGCTAATTGATTACTATCACCAGGCTTCATTGGCAGGTATAATTGTGTGTCATCTGCGTAACAATGAAAATGTATACAGTGTTTTCTGATGATGTTACCTAACGGAAGCATATATAAACTAAAAAGAGTAGGGCCTAGCACAGATCCCTGTGGAACTCCATAGCTGAGGTTAGAGCTGGAAGAAAAGTCATTATTGATATGAACAAACTGAAGCCTATCGGACGAATAAGATCTAAACCACTGCAGTGAAGTTCCATTTAGTCCAACATAGTGTTCTAATCTATCAACTTGATGGCCGTGGACAGCATCAGTTCGCCCGAAAAGGTGAGCAGCTTCGACCTAATTGCAGGGCAGTTGGTGTGCTCCACCAAAAGGTCACGAACCATCTCCTTTTCCAACGGTCCGAACCGACATTCGCTCGCCAGTAGCCTCAGATTTGCCACAAACCGCTGAATGGACTTGCCCACCTGTTGGCGGCGCTGCCAAAACTTAATCCTCCGAACTATGACGTTGTCCGGAGTGCGAAAATGGCAAGCCATTAGCTCAACTACTTCGTCAAAGCTGCCACAGGCACCCAGTGTGCTCAGAATCCACTGTCCCTCCATTCCAAGATTGTGCACCAGCAACGCACGTGCCCTCAACTTCTCCAATTTCCCGAGGTTCAGCGCCACCATGTATGTCCGAAAGGTGGCATACCATCTCGCCCAGGGAACAGGTGGCTCGCCCGGGAGCTCCAAAAACATCCGAATGGGAGTAACACACGCTTCCATACCTTCTTTATGCTCGTTGCCAAATGTTATGTCAGTACAAGGAGCCAAGGACGAGGCCAGGTGTCAAACTGAACACATTTATTAAGAGCACACAGTATACTGCACTACAACTGTCAGGCAGAGGGATAGCAAAAGAGACCGCCCCTCTTGCCTACTGCTCTTTTATAGACGCGAGTGATGGCAGAACCGGAAGGCGGACCCTGTGCCACACAAACAAGAGGACAGAATGACAACATTGTGGCGGTAAAGATTTATAAGCAGCGAACTGAGGGTTTTAAGTAGGTTTATTAAATCATACCGCCATCATTGGAACTCGCTCCAGCCCTTGTACAGGCAGGCTGGAGCAGGTCCTCAGGCTCTCAGCAGCAGTAGTCAGAAGCAGTGGTAAGAGCGAGAGAGTGAGTTACAGAGCAATGCAGCTTTTATACCCAACTACAGACAATACATGAAAGGCATGGGACATTCACATCACAGTAAGAGCAGGAAGCATGAACACAATGCATGAATGGCACATTAACATCACAGTACTGAGCAGGAAAAAGCTAGACGAAGCGAGGCTGCCTGTAGACATTAATACACACATTTCACTGTAATGTTAATCGCTCCAGATGCGTGCTCTGATTGTCCCAGTCTGTTGTGGGGGTTATCCACAACATTATATTACAAATAACTAGACAACATTCACCACACCGCACTTCACAATAATGTGCCATTTTCATATACTGTATAATAGTCAAGCCCTGTTGAGTATAATAAGCCATATAAACACTAAACATTTGATATAATGTATATTTTGTACATTGGTAATTCATTTCACACATAATTTTACACTGTTTTTGGTAATAAATCAATTTAAGCAACAAAAAAAAAAATCTGAGGAGCCGCTTGGGAGGACATTTTAGTGAGCCAAACTATAAGAACCATCCACCCATCCATCCATCTTCTTCCGCTTAATCCTTTTCGGGTCGCGGGGGGGGGGGGGGCTGGAGCCTATCCCAGCATCTTTGGGCGAGAGGCAGGGTACACCCTGGACAGATCGCCAGTCCATCGCAGGGCCAACACAGAGAGACAGACAACCATTCACTCTGACTTTCATACCTAAAGGCCAAATGTCATGTAACAGGGTACTTTAAATATCTTGAAACCAGATATAAAAGGGAACCGATCCATTCGGGTCTTGGTGCATATGCTTCAGTAACAACGGAATATTCGTTAATTTAAAACTGCCGCGCTTGGCCTGACACGGCCCCTGGAATCGCCTGGGGAAGAAGGCGGAAGTGACGAAATCGATTTTACCCTAGTTTGATGCTTGGGGTATTTCAATTGATTGTTTATATGGAGACTGGAAGGTTGAAGTGAGCAACAAGAAAGAAAAAATTGGATATTTCACCCATACCTTAAAACGGGACTATCAGGGACAGCTGGGTAATAAGGGACACTTTTCTGGGAAATGTTTTCATACCTGTCAAGTGAGACGTTTTCGCCGTACTTCAACACCGTAAAAAGCGGCTATAAGGAACGGCGGAGCAACAAGGCACACCTCTCTGGGATCTCTGTCTGTTCCGCAACCGCTGCACAGCTCAACGTGTTAAACCATTGTCCTAATGACTTCTCATTGTAGTGAGAACAGCTCAAGCTGAGCGATCAGCCCGCCCAGACAATTAAACTAATGAGTGACTCCACACTTCTCATGGTAGTGCGAATAGCTGATGCTGAGCGATCTGCCAGCACCAGCTGTGGCTGATCACACACAGGAGTGCTCCGCAAAACAATCAATTTTTTTTCCAGTATATTTTTCCTTTTGGGCGTACAGAAATGGCAATACGCCCGTTTTTACTAAAATTGCATTTTCCCCGTATTTTCCTTAAAATATTTGACAATAACAACACGAACTACATTTAAAACATTTCCCAGAAAAGTGTCCACCACCACTCCGCACACCAAAATACGGCGAAAACGTCTCCCTTGACAGGTATGCGCCTCCATTTTCATATTGATCTGGTCAATTTCTTGACAGCAGCGGCTCTCCTCCACTGTAATAATAATGGCTTCCGAAAAATCAATATTTATGGGGCGCCCTCGACAGACCCCCTTCGGCTTCGCAATTCTGGAGGCGATTAATGTCCAGTTCAATGACATTTTCCACTGGTTCTGCTCTCTGGTCATCGGTGGAACTGTTGTCATCAGACAAAGCATCTGATTCCGTCTCGGACGGCTCGAACCGGTAAGGTTCTATGCCTCTGTCACTGTTTGAACCACTGACAAAAAAAAAGACAAAAAAAAAAAGACAAAACTAAACTAATTTGTTCACAATCGCTGTCACTTTCTGTCATGATTGTCCAATGTTGTTAAGTGTCAATGTGGATAGGCAGGGCAGCCAGGGTACAACTGGTGATGTCAAAAACATGGGCGTGGTCTGGACTGGCTGTCACAAGCCAGCAAGCAAGGTGGGGCCTTCACCTGGTGTATTTTGTGCAATTATGTAAATACAGGTGGGTGATATGGTCTCCGGTATGAATATTTGGTTTAAGCTATGTGTATTTTATCTAAATTCGTTGTCATTTAGAAAAAAAAAATTACGTGACATTTGGCCTCTAAGGACATATAAGAACCAGTTCTCTCAAAAGAGCCAGAGGGGACAATGTGTCATTTTGTAAAACGTTTGCTTAGTGCTGTGCTGCATGATTTTTTTTTTTTTTTTTTTTTAGTCTAAAAAATGTGCTGTGGCTCAAAAACGTTGCGCATCGCTGGTGCACAGAGCTGTAAGCGCTGCCCACGGTGGGTGCCTGACAGAGCCCCCAGAGGGCGTAGAGCCGCCCCTGCCGCTGCCGCTTTCTCCAGCCCGTCCAAGCCTCATACCGCTGCTCGGTGAGCGCTGAAAGGAAGAGCTGAGCCGCTGCTTTCCGCGCGGATTGTTTTGGTTTTTTCTTCCGCTGGATGCTTTGAAGTGAGCAGGTGAGTGAATCCGACACGCACGAGCCACTCGCGCGCAATTTGTTGCCATTTTTCAGTGAGCGCCATTTGCAGACAGGTGCGAGGATGGTCGCTGTTATTGTCCCCGTTTCCACTCTGCTTGGATTTCTTATTTAAAAGCAGCTCAGCGACCCTGGAATCCGCCTCACTGAAGACGCATCTCGATGCTCTGATAACTGCAGCAGCGCGGCGTTGTTTCAGTGTGAACGGCAGCAGATGTGCTCCGCGTTGCTTTGTACACAGCCGAGCTGGTGTTTCCACACCAAAGTGCTTCTATTTTGGGGGCTGATTTGTTGTTAGTCATAAAGAGCCGCGCGCTGCCGTCAAGCCCGGGCCCGGATCCGCTCCCCGTCCCCGGATCCGCTCCCCGTCCCCGTCTCCTCCAGCTCTGGCAGTCGTGGATTTTTCCAGCAGGCTCCACAGCATCGTGGAGAGCTGGCAGCAGCTCCCATTGTCCTGCTGCAAGAACTTGGCTTAATTCGCTTTCGGTTTAGGTGCTGCAGGATAAACTGTTCTTTTTCTGTGTGGTTTTTAGTGACTCAACTATACTGTAAATACCGTCATTGTTTCCATACTGTACCACAGCAGAGACACCTGATTACTGGTGGGAAAGCTGGGGAGGTGAAGCCTTTTAAACGCAGATACTCAACCAGCCCTCCATACTGTACTGTGAGCAGAAGAGGTGGGCTGAGCAATCAGACCCCCCCCCCCCAAAAAAAAAATAAATCATAAACCTTTCATGTTACATCACTGATTAAATGCATCTGAAGCGCCAGTGCTAAGCCTAAATGCATTTTTTCTTTTAAATGTGCAACTTTTTCTCATAAATGCAGCCGCTTTTCCCCTTGTGAAGTTGCAACCCTTTGCTCTTAAGTTTGCATCCCCATCCTCCTAAGTCTGCAAAATTTTTTCTTGTAAAGCTGCTATTTTTCTTATAAATTTGGAGCTTTTTTTCTTGTAAATTCACTACTTTTTTTCATTATAAATTTGCTTTTTTTTAGCATAAAATTGCACCTTTATTCCAATAAATTTTTGGTTAGGGATGTTGACTGGTGGCCAGAAGAGTCACTAGTTAAATCCCTGGACGGACAGGATCAGATCTTGGTGGAACAGATGACATAGCAGTGTTTTCCCCGCCTTCCTTAACCCCACTGTGGTGCCCTTGAGCAAGGCTCTTAACCTCAGCTGCTCCAGTGGAGCTGCTCAGTGGCCACAGGTCAGTCTGTGGTTGGACTGGGCAGCTTCCTGCTGTGAATGTGTGAGTGTGAACAGGGCGTCCTTGAAGAAGACAGGTTGCCTCTCAATGGAACTACCCTGTATAAATAAAGGATAAATAAGAACATTTTTAATTCTGCATTTTTTTCGTCATAAATGTGACATTTTTTGTAAGTTTTCTACATTTTTCATTGGACATTTATACTTTTTCTTGTAAAATTTTGGCCTTTTCTCATGAATTCACTACTTTTTTCATCATAAATTTGCACCTTTTTTTCTTGTGAATTTGCTACTTTTTCATCAGAAATGTGCAACCTTTTTCATGTAAATTTTCCACTTTATTCTTCTAAATTTGCAACATTCATATGGATGCTGGTTAAACTTTGGTGCTGTGTAATGGTTTAGTTTAGTTTAATGTTTATTTGAAAGGGACATTACATACTAATGAACATTAAAACAAATGTAAGAATGCCAGATTAAGCTGTACTGCTAATTTGCATCTGTAGTCCCCTGGCGGGTCACAAAAACACACAAACAAACCATCATACATGAGAAGAACAACGGCAATGAAACTGGACAAAGTGGATATGCTAAAGTGCAAGAGTTAAGGTGCTACAAAACAAAACATTCAAATGTCACACAAGTGAAGCGCTGTGGATGCGTACACACACACACACCCAATGAACATACTGTATGTCCTACCATTGCCACCCAGTCTTCACAGAAGTATACAGTATATTTTGTGACAGGAATGAATCTATTAATAAGAGTGGACTTTGTTATTATATATGAGAAAGATTTGGGTGACGTCACAACCGGTACTGTCTTCTTATGTTACCAGTTAGTTGTAAGCTTTAGCGGTCTCCAGTTTTCCCAATGAAATCCACAGGGCCCAGCTGAGTTTTAACACACTTCAAACACAAACTGTCAATCTAATCTGACATGTAAATACACAACGCACGTATCTAAGGTGTTAAATTTACAAAACATTCCAGATTCTATGTATATTTTGACCGTTTTTAAACTGCAGACAACCACATGGAAGTAGCTGCCTAACCGGCTTCCTTCTCTGGGTGACAGACTACAGTGGAGGTGCCACACTGGAGCTACAGCTACTAACAGGCTCCTTACCCTTGTCTCCTTCCTTCTTGATCTGGTCGGCCCAGCTGAGCTTAGAGCTACGAATGGAAAAAGATGTGAAAACATTAGGCTCTTGATAAACACATATATATGTAGAAATCTAGTTAAATACTTTTGTTTTTATTTGGAGATAAGTTTTTTTTTTTTCAATTTTCAAGAAATTTGATCTCTTCCCTGTTAGAAAAACATGGCCCCACCGCACACTCTTGCACAGGGCCTCCAAAAATCTATTAGTGGCCCAGTCTACAATAATCATGCCCCCCATCAATATCTACTTTTGAGAAAATGTTGTGTTTATTGTCCCCCCTCAAACTCCCCCCCCAAAAACTGCTGTGCCTTCAAATAGTTTATATTTAACAGAAAACAGCAGTTAAGTGTGTGTTTCCAGCTGAGTGTCTTTCTGTCATTAACTGGGATGCTTGTGTGTGTGTGTGTGTGTGTGTGTGTGTGTGTGTGTGTGTGTGTGTGTGTGTACAGTCGTGAAAACATTAGGACACCCCATTAAATATTCAGTTCTTTATTAAGAAATGTTCACATATCTATGTCTAACCTTGTTTTTGTTTTTATTGCATTTTTTAACATTTATTTTAGCCATTTTAAGAGGGAATGAATGTGGGGGTGTCTTAAAAAAGATGGGGGGGTGTCCTAATTTATTCTTCACCATTTGTTTAGAATTACATTTTACAGAAACATTTTAAAGAGTCTTTAATTCATTTTTAATTGTTTAGCTGTATTACATGAATCTCCCAGTATTTTTATCATTGATATTAAATATGGGCGGCACGGTGGCGGAGTGGTTAGCACTGCGGCAGCACAGCAACTCACCCTTGACCGGGGGATCCTGGGTTCGATCCCAGCCCTCGACCAACAGTGATCTGTGTGGAGTTTGCATGTTCTCCCCGTGTCAGCGTGGGTTTACTCCGGGATTTCTTCGGTTTCCTCCCACATGCCAAAAACATGCAAGTTAGGTTAATTGGCGTCAAGAAACTGGGGATTCTAAATTGTCCTTAGGTATGACTGTGAGAGTGAATGGTTGTCTGTCTCTCTGTGTTGGCCCTGTGATGGACTGGCGATCTGTCCAGGGTGTACCCTGCCTCTCGCCCAAAGATGCTGGGATAGTCTCCAGCCCCCCTGCGACCCGAAAAAGGATTAAGCGGAAGAAGATGAATGAATGAATGAATGATATTAAATATCCATATGTCCAAATATGCTGAAAAAAAACAGGCTTATACAGGGTGCCCTAATTTTTTCACATGACTGTATATATACAGTATATATATATATATATATATATATACACTACTCACAAAAGTTAGATATATTCGGCTTTCGGGTGAAATTTCAGGATGCACCTAAAATGCTCTATAACCTTAGCAGGTGAACTTAATTTGACCTTCTCTAACCTTTTGAATGCACATTTCCAACTGTTCAGTGTTTCAGTACTTTTTGCGTAGCTTGCTGTTCTCTAACAAGGTGCTTAACGGCAAAATTCACAACAGGTGTTTGATCCATGAATCGACCAATAAATTTTCTGGTTCAGTTAGAATTGGTATTTAAACCCAGCCACAGGGGGTGCACAAGCCAGTGGACTCCTAGTGCCAGTTCCAAGCCCGGGTAAATGGAGAGGGTTGTGCCAGGAAGGACATCTGACGTAAAACCTTTGCTAAATCAAACATGTGGATCAGGACGAATGAGACTTTAATACCGGATCGGTCAAGGCCCAGGTTAGCAACGACCGCCACCGGTGCTGTTAAATGACAGGGTTCCAGTGGAAATTGGGCTACTATTGGTCAAAGATTGAGGAGGAGGAGAGGGGGAAGGCGTATTAGGAGAGAGAGAGAGAGAAAAGGAAAGGTAGATGTGTGGAGGTGAGCGTAGGGACATTAAATGTAGGGACTGTGACTGGTAAAGGCAGAGAGTTGGCTGATATGATGGAGAGAAGAAAGGTAGATGCAGTGGATATAAAAAGTCTACACACACCTGTTCAAATGCCAGGTTTTTGTGATGTAAACAAATGAGACCAAGATAAAGCATTTCAAAACTCTTTCCACCGTTAATGTGACCTATAACCTGTACAACTCAATTGAAAAACAAACTGAAATCTTTTAAAAGGTACCTGTCGTGAATTTTAATCGAAAGCTATTTCAATGGATCAAATATGATACTAGTGGTTCCGTCCAGTAATTTTGGTCATGATTCTTTCTCAAATACGCATGAGTTTCAAGTCATTGCTCTCTCAGTCACTCATGGTCAGGGACATTTTGTCTTCTCCATGGGCTGTTTCAGCACGGTAGTGACGCACAGTCATTGCTTTGCGCGATTGACTGGGCTGCAGTATAGCAGTCAACAAAGTTTTAATATCAGAATTTTATGTAAGTTTTTACAACCATGTACAAGCAATACTACCCACATATAATTTAATAAAATAAAATTCTAGTATATCAAGATTTAGATATCAAGAAGTTACTTGACTGGGAACTTGCCTGTTCGTCAGGTCCCCTTCAGCTACTGGTCCCCAGAGGTACCTGCAGATCATTCCGTCAATGAAGGCCATTTCCAAGGACCGTTTGTGCAGTATATACTGTATCTGTGCAAATTTTGCATCGTTTTCAACTTGGATCTCGACCCACTGAGCACCTGCTGAACACATTTACTCGTCTTTGGTAATGTTGGAAAACAATGAGTGTACGCCACTTCTGGCCAGCAATGGCTACTCCCCATTGGTTTTGACCGAGCGATTTTCATGGGATAAAATTATTCAATATACTGACTTGAAGGTTTGGTTTATAGGTATTGCCTAAAGCAGGATTAATGTTGTTATAATGACCAATACAGGTTTCCTTTAAGGGGGAAAAGTAAAAAAATTAAAAACTTAAGGTAACCTGGCTGCATAACCATGCACACTCTCTTATAACTGGGAATGTGGCTGTGTTCAGAAATAACCAATCACATTCAAATTCATGTTAAATGGGAGTTGGCACACACCTGCCACCATTCAAAGTGCCTCTGATTAACCCTAAATAAAGTTCAGCTGTTCTAGTAGGCTTTTCCTGACATTTCTGTAGTCACATTTTACAGCACAAGCCATGGTCTGCAGAGAGCTTTCAAAGCATCAGAGGGATTTCATTGTTCAAAGGTATCAGTCAGGAGAAGGGTACAAAAGAATTTCCAAGGCATTAAATATACCATGGAACACAGTGAAGACAGTCATCATCAAGTGGAGAAAATATGGCACAACAGTGACATTATCAAGAACTGGACGACCCTCCAAAATTGAAAAGAGGAGAAGAAAACTGGTCAGGGAGGTTGCCAAGAAGCCGACAGCAACATTGAAGGAGCTGCAGGAATTTCTGGCAAGTACTAGCTGTTTAGTACATGTGACAACAATCTCCCGTCTAGGGTGGCAAGATGGAAGCCTTATCTTACAAAGAAAAACATCCAAGCCCAGCTACATTTTGCAAAAACACATTTGAAATCTCCCAAACGCATGTGGGAAAATGTGTGATGGTCCGATGAAACCAAGGTTGAACTTTTTCGCCGTAATTCCAAGAGATATATTTGGCACAAACACAACACTGTTCATCACCAAAAGAACACCGTACCTACAGTGAAGCATGGTGGTGGCAGCATCATGCTTTGGGACTGTTTTTCTTCAGCTGGAGCTGGGGCCTTAGTCAAGGTAGAGGAAATTATGAACAGTTCTAAATACCAGTCAGTGTTGGCACAAAACCTTCAGGCTTCTGCTAGAAACCTGAAGATGAAAAGGAACTTAATCTTTCTGCACGGCAGTGCCCCAAAGCACACATCCAAATCAACAAAAGAATGGCTTCACCAGAAGAAGATTAATGCCAGATCCCAGCCTCAGACCTCAGGCCTCTAATAACCTCCTAGATTTTAAAGAAGTGGCAGACTGAATGGGACACATGTACTACAAATAAACTGCACTTTTTTTTTTTTTTTTGACTTATTTTGTACCCGTAGGTAGATTTGTTCTGCAGTCTGGTGACAAGCCACCAGCTGCCGGTCGCTGCGTGCGCAAGCGCCCCTTAACTCCCTAACCTGCATGTTTTTAGCATGTGGGAGGAAACCGGAGAAATCCCAGAGTAAACCCACGCAAACACGGGGAGAACATGCAAACTCCACACAGATCACTGTTGGCCAGGGGCAGGGATTGAACCCACGATCTCATGATCCCCGCGATCCCCCGGCCGAGGGTAAAACTGCATGATAGTAAACCTGCTATAAGCCATAGACACTTGCATCACTTTCAAAACTGACGATGTGGTAGTGTACACTAGATGCCATATTGGCCACTCAAGGCTTACGCACAGCTTCTTATTAAAAGGTGAAACTCCATCATCTTGTCAGTTTTGCGGAGTTTTTTTTTTTTTATCAGTAAAGCACATTTTACTTGACTGTCCTGCTCTCATGACAACAAGACAATGTTTTTATACTCAAAAGTCACTGAAGGATATTTTTAATAAGGCACCACCAAAGAAAATGTTAGGGTTTTTAGCACATGTGCATCTGAAGCATCTTATTTAATTTTTCTGTTTTATTGTATCTAAACATCTATCTCACTCTATTTTTCTTTGATTTATCATCCTATCTCCATATAATTTTTAACTCAATTTTCTTATTAGTTCTATTTTTGCCATGAAATAGCCATAGATGCTGACATGGCACTAAACAAGAACACTCACTCACCAGAAGAAGATTAAGGTTTTGGAACAGCCCAGCCAGAGTCCAGACCTGAATCTGATCGAAAATCTGTGTGGTGATTTGAAGAGGGCTGTGCACAGGAGATGTCGTTGCAATCTGACAGATTTGCAGCATTTTTGCAAGGAAGAGTGGGCAAATATTACCACATCAAGATGTGCCACGCTGATAGACTCCTACCCAAAAAGATTGAGTGCTATAATAAAAGTCAACGGTGCTGCAACAAAGTATTAGTTTAAGGGTGTGCATATTTATGCAGCCAGGTTATTGTAAGTTTTTTATTCCCCCCCTTACCTGGCATTTGAATAGGGGTGTGTAGACTTTTTATATCCACTGTATACTGTGTGTCCAAGAAACCAAATGGAAGTAGGAACTATGACTGGTAAAGGCAGAGAGTTGGCTGATATGATGGAGAGAAGAAAGGTGGATATACTATGTGTTCAAGAATCCAGATGGAAGGGAAGCAAGGCTAGGGGCATTTGAAGTGGATTTAAACTGTTCTACCATGGTATAGATAGGAAGAGAAATGGAGTAGGAGTAATCTTGAAGGAAGAGTATGTGAAGAGTGTTCAGGAGATAAAGAGGGAGTTGGACAGAATCATGAGTTTGAAGCTAGAAGTCAGTGTGATGTTGAATGTTGTCAGTGCGTATGCTCCACAAGTTGGATGTCAGGTAGAAGAGAAAGAGGAATTCTGGAGTAAGTTGGCTAAAGTGGTAGAGAGTGTTCCCAGGGGGGAGAGAGTGATGATTGGAGAGGACTTCAATGGACATGTCAGTAAAGGGAACAGAGGTGATGAGGAGGTTCTGGGTAGGTATGTTCTTAAGGAGAGAAATGTGGAAGGACAGATGGTTGTGGATTTTGCTAAAAGCATGGAAATAGCTGTGGTGAACACATACTTTAAGAAGAGAGAGGAGCATAGGGGGACTTACAGGAGTGGAGGAAGGCACACACAGGTGGACTACATCTTATGCAGAAGGAGAAATCTGAAAGAGATGGGAACTGCAAGGTGGTGGCAGGGTAGAATATAGCTAGACAGCATCAGATGGTAGTCTGTAGGCTGACTTTGGAAAGCAAGAAGAGGAAGAAAATGAAGACAGAACCAAAGATTAAGTGGGGGAAATTACAGAAGGAAGAAGGTTGCACAGAGTTCAGGAAGGAGTTGATACAGGCTCTGGGTGGTAGGGAAGAATTACCAGATGACTGAGAAAGTACAGCAAAAGTATTGAGGGAAATGGGTAGAAAGGTACCCTGCCTCTTGCCCAAAAGATGCTGGGATAGGCTCCACCCCCCCCCCCCCCCCCGGCAACCCTGAAAGGATTAAGTGGTAGAAGATGGATGGATGGATGGGTAGAAAGGTATGTGGTGTATCCTCTGGACAGAGGAAGGAAGACAAGGAGACTTGGTGGTGGAATGAGGAGGTACAGGAAAGTATTCAAAGGAAGAAGTTAGAAAAGAAAAAGCGGGATAGTCAGGGAGATGAAGAAAGTAGACAGGAGTATTCGGAAGCTAGGTGCATGGTAAAGGGAGAGGCGGCAAAGAAAAAGCAAAAGGTATTTCGTGAGTTGTATGAGAGGCTGGACACTAAGGAAGGAGAAGAGGAGTTGTTTTGACTGGCTAGACAAAAATTGAACTGGAAAAGATGTGCAAAAGGTTAGGCTAATTAAGGAAAGAAATGGTAACGTACTAACAAATGACAGTGTGTTGAGGAGGTGGCAGGAGTACTTTGAAGAGCTGATGAATGAGAAAAAATGAGAGAGAGAGGAGGATGAATGAAAGAAAGATGGTGAACAAAGAAGTACAGAGGATTAGCAAGACAGAAGTGAGAGCAGCTTTGAAGAAGGTGAAGAATGGAAAGGCGGTTTGTCCAGACATAACAGTGGAGGTATGGAGATGTTTAGGAGAGATGGCAGTGGACGATAGTTTAACACAAGTTTTGAGATAGTTTCACACTTGGAGAGTGAGATGATGCTTGAGGAGTGGAGAAGAAGTATTTTGGTACCAATTTTCAAGAACAAAGGTGATGCTTAGAGCTGTAGTAACTGCAGAGGCATAAAGTTGATCAGCCACACTATGAAGATATGGGAAAGAGTTGTTGAAGCCAGGTTAAGAAGCGAGGTCACAGTCAGTGAGCAGCAGTATGGTTTCATGCCAAGAAAGAGTACTACCAATGCAGTGTTTGCTCTAAGAGTGCTGATGGAGAAGTATAGAGAAGGTCAGAAGGAGTTGCAATGTGTCTTTGTGGATCTAGAGAAAGCATATAATAGGGTGCCAAGAGAGGAAGTGTGGTGCTGTATGAGAAAGTCAAGAGTGGCACAGAAATATGTGAGAGTGGTGCAGGACATATATGAGGACAGTGAGACGGTGGTGAGGTGTGCTGTAGGATTGACAGATGGATTCAAGAGTGGGATTGCATCAGGGATCAGCTCCGAGCCCCTTCTTGTTTGCCATGGTGATGGACAGGCTGACAGACGAGGTCAGGCAGGAGTATCCCTGGACCATGATGTTTGCAGATGACATTGTGATCTGCAGTGAGAGCAAGGAGCAGGTGGAAGAGAACCTGGAGAGGTGGAGGTATGCTCTGGAGAGAAGAGGAATGAAAGTCAGTAGAAGCAAGACAGAATACATGAGTGTAAATGAGAGGGAGGAAGGTGCAACGGTGAAGATGGAAGGAGTAGAGGTTGTGAAATTAGATGAGTTTAAATACCTGGGGTCAACGATCCAAAGCAATGGAAAATGCAGAGAGGTGAAGAAGAGAGTGCAGGCAGGGTGGATTGGGTGGAGACGTGTGTCAGGAGTGATTTATGACAGAAAGATAGCAGCTAGAGTGAAAGGGAAGATTTACAAGACTGTAGTGAGACCTGCTATGATGTATGGTTTGGAGACAGTGGTGCTGACAAAAAGACAGGAGGCGGAGCTGGATGTGCCAGAGTTGAAGATGCTGATTCTCACTGGGAGTGACTAGGAGGGACAGGATTAGAAATGAGTATATCAGAGGGACAGCTCAGGTTGAGTGGTTTGGAAGCAAAATAAGAGAGTCAAGGCTGAGATGGTTTGGACATGTGCAGAGGATGGATAGTGGATATATTGGACAAAGGATGTTGAAGATGGAGCTGCCAGGCAGGAGGAAAAGAGGAAGACCACAGAGAAGATTCATGGATGTAGTGAAGGAGGACATGGAGAGGGTTTGTGTCACAGAGGAAGATGCAAGGGATAGGGTGAGACAGAGCAGATGATCTGCTGTGGCGACCCCTAAAGGGAATAGCCAAAAGAGGAATAATTAGAATTGGTATTTCAACAGTCCTCTTCATCATGCTGTTCACATTTTGATATCATGAGACCAAGATGATACCTCACAACTGATCAACAGTACTTCGCCATTGCGAGGCTTCAAATAGGATGTTGTCACAAGGAAGTGGCCACTGAGCTTAGAGTGTCACAGAGTGTCATCAGCAGGTTGCAACAGACATACAGAGAGACTGGAAGAGTCACAGAAAGGCATAGAAATGATGGCCTTTCCCACACTCATGACTGCTTCATTGTGAACAGTGCCCTGCAGAACTGGATGATGAATGCCACTCAACTCCAGGCACATTTAAGGGAGGTGAAAGGAACAAAAGTGTCATGTCAGACCATTAAAAACTGTTTAAAATCAAAGTGGTCTGTGTGCTAGATGACCTGCAAGGGTACCTGACTACGCCACCAGGCACTGGAGTTATCGTCTTGCATGGGCCAGGGAGCATTTACGCTGGACAAGGGACCAGTGGGCCTCAGTGCTGTTCTCTGATGAGTCGATTCATGCTGAGCAGAAATGATGACCGCCATTGATATTGGAGATGTCAAGGAAAGCGCTATGCATCAGCCACTGATGTCACCAGATGACCCTTTGGTGGTGCTGGTGTTACAGTCTTGGCAGGTGTGTCTAGTCAACACACAACTGCCCTACGCCTTGTAAATGGTGCAGTGACAAGCTGATACTACCTGAACAACATCATTAATCCAGTCATTGTGCCCCTACATGAACAGCACAGGCCCAGTTTCATCTTCTTGGACAGCAATACTTCAGCTCATCAAGGTCACATCATTAGGGAACGGCTTCTGGAGGCTGGGGTACCTCAAATGGAGTGGCCTGCACTTTCTCCAGACCTGACTCCCATAGAAAACCTATGGGATCAGTGGAGTCGCCGTGTAGAGGCTCGTAACTCTCCACCCCACAAGCTCAATGACCTGAGGGCCACCCTTCAAGAAGAGTGGAATGCCATGCCTCAGCAGACAATAAGTCGACTTGTGAATAGCATGGGACGTTGTTGTCAAGCTGTTATTGGTGCTCAAGGGCACATGACAAGTTATTGAGACATTGAGATTTTTTTGTTGTGGTATACTCACTGTTATGTCGTAACTCGTAGACAAGGATGAGGCCAGGAGTGAAGCTGAACACTGCTTTATTAAACAAGCTGGGCTCTGTACACCCGACTGCACATGCAGCTGCTTGGCAGAGGAAAGGTGGAAGAGACTGCTCCTCTACCAGCAGCCCCTCTTATATCATCGGAGATGGTGGAACTGGAAACCGGGACCGCCATCCCGTACCACACAAATAAGAGCTCCAATATGAACAGTATCTGAACACTGAGCAAATATATAATATTCCCCTCCACCCCCGCAGAAAATCCAAAATACACACACACAATCATTCATTCATTCATTCATCTTCTTCTGCTTAATCCTTTTCGGGTCGCGGGGGGGCTGGAGCCTATCCCAGCATCTTTGGGCAAGAGGCAGGGTACACCCTGGACAGATCGCCAGTCCATCGCAGGGCCAACACAGAGAGACAGACAACCATTCACTCTCACACTCATACCTAAGGACAATTTAGAATCCACAGTTTTGATACCAATTAACCTAACTTGCATGTTTTTGGCATGTGGGAGGAAACCGGAGAAATCCCAGAGTAAACCCACGCAGACACGGGGAGAACATGCAAACTCCACACAGATCACTGTTGGTTGGGGGCTGGGATCGAACCCAGGATCCCCCGGCCAAGGGTGAGTTGCTGTGCTGCCGCAGTGCTAACCACTCCGCCACCGCGCTGCCCCACACACAATCAATCCACCTCAATTTTTAACTCAAATTATCTGCTAGACATAAACAAACTAAAATCACCAAAAAGGGGACTATGACATTTGCACCAAAAAACTAAAATTAGGGGGGATGGGTAGACTGCCGTCCTACCCCCCACATGGCAAGGCGGGTTATTCTGCCGCCTATGCTATTAAAGTCCATAAAAGAAAACTACTGCCATGTCTTCTATACAAAATACCATATGAAAACAATCCCCAAAACTATTAACACAGAACACAATTGAACAATTAAAACACAACCATGACTCGGTGAGGAGACCCGTGCCCCCCCCCCCCCCCAAGACCCTTTACCATCAGTCCACCCCTGGTGGCAGTCCGCTTCCCAGACCACAGCTGGTTGCCTCCGCCTCGGAGCGCCTTCTCCTCCACACCTCCAAGCGCTCCAACCGTCCGGGGTTGTGCCCACCCATCTTCTTTGGAGCACGGCGTAACTCATTGGGATGGTGCCATGAGCCATCCAACAGCAGCAGGTATCAATCGTGCCACTCACCCATCACCTGCAGCCAACCCTGGTGCTGCTCCATGTTCCGCTTATGTCTCACCCACCTGGACCTCAACTCCATCTGAGCCCGAACTCAGTCTGCGACTCCAAGTGGGGCCTTGCATGGCCTGCGGTGTTTCCACCTGGCACTTGCTCTTCCAGTGCCACTCGGTCCTGCCCCGACTGCTTGTAGATCCCTTGCGGACCCCGCCCTTGTGGTCCTGTGTTCACCAGTCCTCCATGGCCGTGCTCCGGGAACATCTGAGACCATCATTTGGGCCCCGCTCGTCACCGCAGGTCCTCCCCTATGCCGCCCAGTGCCCACATCCAGGGCAGCTCGGACACTGACACCGGGGCCCTCTTGCGGCGACCCTGAGAGTGACGCAGCCTGTTCACTTTCCAGAGTGCCCAGCAATGGATCATCCCACACTGCATCATCCTTGACCCTCGGAACCGGTCAGCCCCACAGTCCACCACCTGACCACTCTCCCCCAGCGTCACTCCTGATGGAGAATCCAAGGCCATAAAATAAGTTGCAGCCTGTGATGTTAGAGCCGTTGGCCGTCACGATGAACTCCACAGCAGCCATCACCGCCAATTTGTGCCAACTTGTACCGAGCCATCAACGTGATGGTACCCACCGTGGCCAATTGTCCTCCATAGCCGCAAAGCGGTACTGAGAAACTTCCAATCCTATAGTGGGGAAAAAACTGACTGTAGCCCAATTCAGCACAGAACTCTCCGCTCCCGTGTTGACCAACATCGGTACCGAAACTCCATCCAAAATTACCGTGCAGCGTGCGTGCCCATCGGTGCTCGGAGACATCGTGTGTACCACCGTTGGGAGAAGTTGAAGTCTTGCGCAGGCTGTCTTGTCCAGCTGACTGGCACATCCTCACAAAATGATGGAGATGGCCGTAATTTCCACAGCGCTTCCCTCTTGCCGCACACTCTCTGGCCTTGTGGCGGTGCTTCGTGGACCCACAGCCCATACACCTGGGCTTCCCCGGGGCAGAGCTCATCGGTACAGCATTGGCCTCCTCCAAGTCGTCCACGACACTCCATCTCTGTCCAGGTCCACTACCTGTGCGGCCATGGGGAATCTTGAACCTCCCGGCAAAAGGCGCTCGCCTAGCTCCCGAGTTAGCTTATCTGCAGCTTCCAGCTGTAGCGCCAAGTCGACAGCCCTAGTCAGCGTCAACTCTTCTGGGAATGTGAGCAGCTTGAAGCGGACTGCAGCACAGTTGGTGTAGTCCGGCAACTGGTCGCGTACCATTTCTTCTTCCAACGGCCCGAACTGGCACTCAACAGCCAACTCCCTTAAGTCTGACACGAACCGCTGGATCGGTTTGCCTACTTGTTGTTGAACTTAATCCGTATAACGATGACGTCCGGCGCCCTGAAATGGCAGGCCATTAACCTGACCACTTCTTCATAAGTGTCCGCATCTCCAAGCATGCCCAAAATTCTTTGTTCCTCCATTCCCAGGTTGTGTACTAAAAATACGCGAGCTCGCAGCTTCTCCATTCTTCCCAGGTCGAGCGTTACCATGTACGTCTGGAAAGCCTCATATCAACGAGGCCACGGCACAGGCAGCTCACCCAGGAGCTCCAGGAATGGACGAATTGATATTCCACAACCTCCATGAGTTGACCTCTTGTCGCCAAATGTTATGTTGTAACTTGTAGACAAGGGTGAGGCCAGGAGTGGAGCTGAACACTGCTTTATTAAACAAGCTGGGCTCTGTACACCCGACCGCACATGCAGCCGCTTGGCAGAGGAAAAGTGGAAGAGACCGCCCCTCTACCAGCAGCCCCTCTTATACCACCGGAGATGGCAGAACCGGAAACCGGGGCCGCCATCCCGTACCACACAAATAAGAGCTCCAATATGAACGGTGTCTGAACACTGAACAAATACATAATACCCACTACTGTTGTTGGTTTTTATTTCAATACATTGTATGAGATGAGAAAATCACCATTGCATGCTTCTACTTAAATGCCCTACTTTCATGATATAGTATCACTGTAGCATGAACGTTTGACATTTTCCATAAATTTCTCAAGAAAGCCAAATATCCCTATTTGTGAGTAGTGTATATCAGGTGGGAATCACTAGGGACCTTGCGATTCCGATTTGGATCGAGATGCTTGTGTCACGATACAGTCCTGTCATGATTCAACGATAATCATGATATCACGATATCAAGTATCACAATCCCATATATATCAAAAAATTTTCACCTTATTCAACCTCAATTCATTTACCAAAGTAAATTTTTTGACATCTCTTTCATATAATAAAGTATTTTCGGGACTTTATTTTCCACGGAGACATGTCTCTGCACACAGGGAGGGTGGTGGATGGTGGTTGAAATTGACTCCCACTCCAGATATGTTTAGCTGACTTAGTGGACTGTTTTAAAAAGCAGGTGAAAACCTTTTTGTTTAAGGAGGCTTTCAATTGGGTTTCAATTCAACTGCTTTTTAGTGACGTCTGATATTTTTAAATTATTTTAATCTTGTGTTTTAACTTGTTTTTGTATTTTTATTAAAATAATTTTTAATTTATCAACTTCCTTTTATTCCATTTTATTGTGCAGCGCTTTGTGACTATATGTCTGTGAAAAGTGCGTCATAAATAAACTTTACTCACTTGGCGCTCAGATAAAAAGCAAGCGCCATGCTAGTGTCTCCTTAGCTTAGCCATTGCTAATGCTGCTCCGAGACATGTGCTGGCTCACGTTCCGAGTGTTTTTTTTTTTTTTTTGTGAAGCGCTTCTTGTGGGTTTTGCATCATGTCAAGGTCTTTCCTACCATCTTTATTATAAAATCTAAAAAAAAGGCCCGATATTTGAGCTAACTTTGAGCTAACTGCTTCCTAACTTTGAAAGCTGGCTGCAAGTCTCGTGAGACAAGCTATGACTTCACTTGACTCGGTGCTTGCTTGGCACCATCTAGTGGACTGAAAACACAACTGGTTGAATACCCAAGAGAGTATGTAGTGTTTACATGAGTATGTAGCATTTACATGAGTATGTAGCGTTTACGTGAGTATGTAGCGTATACATGAATAAGGGACTTGTACTTATATAGCGCTTTTTCTAGTATCAAAGACCACTCAAAGCGCCTCACTAGTACTAACCCTCTATTCTAAGGGCCTTTAGGAGACAGATATCTAGGGACAATTTAGAACAACCAGTTAACCTAACATGCATGTCTTTAGAATGTGGGAGGAAACCGGAGCCCCCGGAGTAAACCCACGCCGCACAGGGAGAACATGCAAACTCCACACAGAAAGGTTCCTACCCCTGCCAGCCTGGGGATTCGAACCTGGAACCTTCTGGTGTCAAGGGTGGCCCTCGCGGGCCATTAATGAGATGCTATAGGCAGCTGATGAGTTTGCATATTTATTAATGAAAGATGATGATTACAAAATAATGAGCCACGTGGGGCAAAAACACAAACAAGAACTTCGGCTTAGACACAGTGAAGAAATACTCAGACTAAGGAATAAACTTATCCGACGGCGAACGCTGGGACAGCGCGTGACGTCATCCATTCAGTAACCAGCAGGCTGCAGACAGAACACCCAGATGCCCTTCTCCTCATCTCAGGCGATTTCAACCACGTTTCACTATCTCCCATTCTACCCACGTTCACCCAGTGTGTCACATGCCACACTAGAGACAATAAAACACTGGACTTATTCTACGCAAACACTAAGGAGGCGTACACCTCATCACAACTCCCCCCACTCGGGAGATCGGATCACAACTTGGTTCATCTCCGGCCGGTGTACAAACCCCTAGTGCACAGACAACCTCCGGCCATGCGCAAAGTGGAGTTATGGTCTGAGGAGACAATGGACACTCTAAAGGGCTGTTTTGAGGCCACCGCCTGGAAGCAGCTCTGCGATCCACATGGTGAGGACATCGATGGCCCCACTCACACCTTCACGGACTACCTCAGCTTCTGTGTGGACAAATCTGTTCCCACCAAGACCATACGGCGTTACTCAAACAACAAACCCTGGATCAACCCTGAGATAAAAACACTTCTGAGAGAGAAGAAGAGGATCTTCAGGTCGGGGAATAGGGAGATGCTGAAGTCCGTACAGAGGGAGCTGAGGAGAAAGATCAGAGAAGGCAAGGACAGCTTCAGGAAGAAGATGGAGGACAAGCTGCAACAGAGTGACATCAGCGGGGTCTGGAGAAACCTCAAAACCATCTCTGGGCTCCAGAATACCTCCCCCCAGGCCACGGGGGGTAGGGAGTGGGTGAACAACCTGAATCTGTTTTTCAATAGGTTTGACCAACCGCCCTCCCCCCTGACTGCACAACAACCACTGCTGCCTCTAAAGAAATCAAGTCCTGCTGCCCACTCCCCACTCCACCAACACCCCCCCCCCACTCCCAACACACAGCCCCCCATCCTGACCCTGACCAGGACCCAGGTGAGGACGGAGCTGAGGAAGATCAAGGCTAGGAAGGCGTCGGGACCGGACGGCATCAGCGCAAAGCTCCTCAAGTCCTGTGCAGACCAGCTGTGTGGGATTGTGACGTACATCTTCAACCTGAGCCTGAAGCTGGGGAGGGTACCACAGCTGTGGAAAACATCTTGTGTGGTACCTGTACCAAAAACTTCCCACCCCAAAGACCTGAACAGCTACAGACCGGTGGCCTTGATGTCCCACTTGATGAAGACCCTGGAGAGACTGCTCCTTGCTCACCTCCGCCCCCTGGTGGAACCAGCGATGGATCCACTCCAGTTCGCCTACCAGCATGGCATTGGGGTGGAGGATGCGGTGATCTTCCTCCTTCACCGTTCTCTGTCCCACCTGGAGAAGTCCGGGAATATGGTGAGGATCATGTTCTTTGACTTCTCCAGTGCTTTCAACACCATCCAACCGATGATCCTGAAGGACAAGCTGCTGCGCGCAGGGGTGGACCAGCACCTGTCATCATGGATCCTGGACTACCTCACGAACCGGCCTCAGTTTGTGAGAACCCGGGACTGTGTGTCCGACACGATCATCGGTAACATGGGGGCCCCCCAGGGAACGGTACTGGCTCCCTTCCTGTTCACTCTTTATACTGCGGACTTTTCACACAACACAACACACTGCCATCTACAGAAGTTCTCTGATGACTCTGCGATCGTTGGCCTCATCTCCAATGGAGATGAAGCTGAGTACAGAGGGCTTATCCAGGACTTCGTGGACTGGTGCCATCGGAACTGCCTCCAGATCAACGCGAGGAAAACTAAGGAGCTGGTGGTGGACTGCCGCAGGCATGGGCAACCCCTCACAGCACCAGTAAATATACAGGGAACAGACATCGAGATGGTGACATCCTATAAGTACCTGGGTGTTCATCTGAACAATAAACTAGACTGGTCACACAATACTGACGCACTCTACAAGAAGGGACAGCGCAGACTGTTCCTGCTGAGGAGACTCAGGTCTTTTGGTGTACAAGGGGCGCTGCTGAAGACATTCTATGACACGGTGGTGGCATCAGCCATCACTTTTGGAGTGGTCTGCTGGGGCAGCGGCATTACTGCAGCCGATAGGAAGAGACTGAACAAACTGATCAAGAAAGCTAGCTCTGTCCTGGGGCAGCGCCTTGATCCGGTGGAGGAGATAGGAGAGAGAAGGACGGTGGCTAAACTGTCATCTCTGCTGGAGTCAGAGTTCCACCCTATGCAGGACATACTGAATGCACTGAGGAGCTCATTTAGCAGCAGACTACATCATCCCAGGTGCACAACCGAGAGGTTTCGCAGGTCCTTCCTACCAACGGCTGTCAGACTGTACAACCTAAGCAGGGCTGCTCGCAGAGATGGCAAAAAGACGTAACAAACTAATAGTTTTTTGAATGCAAAAGATGCAATAGACTTACACAATGGTCCCCTCCAGCATACAACTAGGAAAATAGCGGTCGCTATGGAGGGTGAGAATATGTATGGGCACATAATCCTACCATGTAGGATAACTAAGTAGACGGTTATGCTGTTTCATCCCATCTAGCAACAATGCTCTGCACTGTGTGTGTTTATATATTTACATATTTATTCCATCTAGCTACAATGCTCCGCACTGGGTGTGTTTATATTTATATATCTATATATTTATTCCATCTAGCTACAATGCTCCGCACTGTGTGTGTTTATATATTTACATATTTATTCCACCTAGCTGCAATGCTCCATACTGTGGGTGTTTATATATCTACATATTTATTCCATCTAGCTACAATGCTCCGCACTGTGTGTTGATATATTCATATATTTATTCCATCCAGCTACAATGCTCTGCACTGTGTGTCTGTGTGTGTGTATATATATATTTTATAGTAATATGTGCATATGTATATTAGCTGCTCTTGCTTGCTTGTTTTTTTTTTCTTGCCTTCTGATTGTTGCTCTGAGTGTTGCTATCCCTGTGCTGTTGCAGTCCTGGAATTTCCCCGTTGTGGGACTAATAAAGGCTTATCTTATCTTATCTTATCTTATCTTATTGAGAACGTGAAGATCAAGAGGGTGACTGGAGCCGGGAATAGGGACTCCAGCCGAACGTTAGGGAGACCAACGTTACGTGTGTGAGGTCACAGCCCCGAGTAACCTTGGCTGCCCCCTTAAATAGGACTTAGAGGATTAAACAGATAATGAGCACTAATCAGTGGAATGTAATCCAGCTGTCACTGCACAGCTCGGCTCTGACAGCCGGAAGCCCCGCAGAGAGGCTGTCAAAATAAGAGCCCGGAAGGTCATAAGGAGACTAACACAGAAACAGGAGGAAAATACTGCATGATCCGAGCGCGGACAATATCAGCGCACAGACCGTGACATCTGGCTGTTAGGCAACAGTGCTAACCACAGCACCATCTCAATTATATATACTGTATATAATTAATAGAAGATTGATTCATGTGTTTAGGGATCGGTGCATTGTTGGTAGTGTTAAGTATCACGATCCATCACTGAATTGATCTTTTGTTCCACCCCTAATATATATATATATATATATATATATGTGTGTGTGTGTGTGTATGTGTGTATATATACTGTATATATATACACAGTGGGGAAAATAAGTATTGAACACATCTACATTTTTCTCATTAAATATGTTTCTGATGGAGCCATTGACCTGAGATTTTCACTAAATATCAGTAACAACCCAAGTAATCCATGCATACAAAGAAATCAAGGCAACTGTGTTCACAAAACAAGTTATATTTAATTTAGTGGAATGACGCATGGAATAAGTATTTAACATGCTTGGTGAAATTAATATAATATTTGGTAGAAAAGCCTTTGTTGGTAATAACAGTTTCCAGACAGCTCCTGTATTGAGAAACTAGGCGCAGGTATTGCTCAGGTGTGATTTTATCCCATTCTTCCACACAAACTGTCTTCATATCGTCTTCTATGAACTCTGATCTTCAGTTCATTCCATAGATTTTCAATTGGATTTAGGTCAGGTGACAGACTGGGCCATTCTAGCAGCTTTATTTTCCTTCTCTGGAGCCAGTTGAGAGTTTCCTTGGCTGTGTATTTGGGATCATTGTCTTGCTGAAATGTTCACCCTAGTTTCATTTTTCAGCATCTTGGCAGATGGCAACAGGTTCTTATCAAGGATGTCTCTGTACATTTGTTCATTCATCTGTTCTTCAATTATATGAAGTCTGCCTGTACCAGTGCCAAAAAAATCACCCCCCGCACCATGATGCTCCCACCTCCAAACTTCACCGTTGGTATGATGTTTTTGGGCTGATGACATCATGTCATGTCATCACACATGCTGTATGTTGTGGTATCCAAAAAGTTCAATTTTGGTCTCATCTGCCCATATATTCTCCTAGTATTTTACTGGCTTGCCCAAATGTTGTGCAGCAAACTTTAAAAGAACTTCAGCATGCTTTTTCTTCAGCAATGGAGTCTTGCAAGGTAAGCGGGCATAGAGTCGATGTTGGTTGAGTGCATTACTTATTGTTTTCTTTGAAACAACAGTACCTGCTAACTCCAGGTCTTTCTGGAGCTCTCCATGAGTGGTCTTTGGCTCTTGGATAACTCTTCTGATAATTCTTTTGAATCCTCTGTCAGAAATCCTGTGAGGAGCTCCTGGTCGTGGCTGGTTTATGGTAAAATGATGTTCTTTCCACTTCAGAATGAGGGCTCCAACAGTGCTCACTGGAACATTCAACAGTTTAGAAATGTGCATGTAACCATTGTCATTATTATGTTTTGCAACAATAAGGTTGCGAAGGTCTAGAGAGAGCTCTTTGCTTCTACCCATCATGAGTTCTTTGTGAAATCTGATATTCACAGACCTTTTTAAAGGTTATCAGTCAGTACTTAACCAGCTGAAGTTTCTGAATTTCTTTGTATGTATGAATTTCTGAATTTCTTTGTATGTATAGATTACTTGGGTTGTTACTGATATCTGGTGAAAAACTCAGGTCAATGGCTCCATCAGAAATATGTTTAATGAGAAAAATGTTGACATGTTCAATACTTATTTTCCCTGCTGTATATTTTACATACAGTATCTCACAAAAGTGAGTACACCTCTCACATTTTTGTAAATATTTTATTATATCTTTTCATGGGACAACACTAAAGATATGACACTTTGATACAATGCAAAGTAGTCACTGTACAGCTTGTATAACAGTGTAAATTTGCTGTCCCTCAAAGTAACTCAACACACAGCCATTAATGTCTAAACCACTGGCAACAAAAGTGAGTACACCCCTAGTGAAAATGTCCAAATTGTGCCCAAAGTGTCAGTATTTTGTGTGGCCACCATTATTTTCCACCACTGCCTTAACTCTCTTGGGCATGGAGTTCACTAGAGCTTCACAGGTTGCCACTGGAATCCTCTTCCACTCCTCCATGACAACATCATGGTGTTAGAGACCTTGCACTCCTCCACCTTCCGTTTGAGGATGCCCCACAGATGCTCAATAGGGTTTAGGTCTGGAGGCATGCTTGGCCAGTCCATTACCTTTACCCTCAGTTTCTTTAGCAAGGCAGTGGTCGTCTTGTAGGTGTGTTTGGGGGGTTATCATGTTGGAATATTGCCCAGCAGCCCAGTTTCCGATCATGCTCTGCTTTAGTATGTCACAGTACATGTTGGCATTCATGGTTCCCTCAATGAACTGTAACTCCCCAGTGCCAACAGCACTCATGCATCCCCAAACCATGACACTCCAACCACTATGCTCAACTGAAGGCAAGACACACTTGTCTTTGTACTCCTCACCTGGTTACCGTCACACACACTTGACACCATCTGAATCAAATAAGTTTATCTTGGTCTCATCAGACCACAGGACATGGTTCCAGTAATCCATGTCCTTAGTCTGCTTGTCTTCAGCAAACTGTTTGCGGGCTTTCTTATGCATCATCTTTAAAAGGGTCTTCCTTCTGGGACGACAGCCATGCAGACCAATTTAATGCAGTGTGCGGCGTATGGTCTGAGCACTGACAGGCTGACCCCCCACCCCTTCAACCTCTGCAGCAATGCTGGCAGCACTTATACGTCTGTTTTCAAAAGACAACCTCTGGATATGATGCTGAGCAAGTGCACTCAACTTCTTTGGTCGACCAGCTTGTTCTGAGTGGAATCTGTCCTGTTAAACCACTGTATGGTCTTGGCCACCGTGCTGCAGCTCAGTTTCAGGGTGTTGGCAATCTTCTTATAGCCTAGGCCATCTTTATGTAGAGCAACAATTTTTTTTTTTTTTTTTCAGATCCTCAGAGTTGTTTGCCATGAGGTGCCATGTTGAACTTCCAGTGACCAGTATGATAGAGTGTGAGAGCAATAACATTAAATTTAACGCACCTGGTCCCCATTCACACCTGAGACCTTGTAACACTAACGACTCACATGACACCGGGGAGGGAAAATGGCTAATTGGGCACAATTTGGACATTTTCACAGGGGTGTACTCACTTTTGTTGCCAGCGGTTTACACATTAATGGCTGTGTGTTAGGTTATTTTGAGGGGACAGCAAATTTACACTGTTATACAAGCTGTACACTGACTACTTTACATTATATCAAAGTGTCATATCTTCAGTATTGTCCCATGAAAAGATATAATAAAATATTTACAAAAATGTGAGGGGCGTACTGAGATGCTGACTCTGTGTGTGGGTAATGCAGGTATCTTTTTTCTTCTTGCTGCAAACACTAACTAAAAAACTTAGAGTTTTTATCTTTGGAAAATTAAACAGTTTTAATCACACTGGTAATAAGAGTTCATTTTCCCACACATGGACTGTAAAAAGAGAAAAACAAATAGCTGCTTCAGCCTAAAATGGTAGTTTCTTGGCTGCTTCAAAGTTTAGGGTGACTAAACTTGAGAATACAAGATCTGCATCATTAAAACGCATCTTCTCAAATGAGTCCACTTAAAAGCAACTAGTTATTTTTCCACCGTGTAGACCTGGGGTCACCGGCTAAAACTGCAAGAGGTCTGATTAGTCAGTTCTCCTCCCCAGCTGAGGTCTGAACTACACGTGGCAATCTTTAGGCTCCATGATTTGATTACCATTCAGGGTCTCTGATTTGATTCTAAAATTATTTTTGATGCATCTTTTTTTCTGGTCAGGATTTCTTTCCTCCCACTGTGTGAAACGGCACTTGAAAGCAAAGTGTTTACATGACCCATGAATTTACTTCCAACATTTTTTAATAAAACAAATGGAAGAGAAATGTGGCGAGTCACATAGACAGACAAATTTATCTTAAAATGGGTTTTAAAAACTGCCATCCTTTCGTGGACAATCTTTCAGAAGTCCACAGCTGTCTGCAAGCAGGCCAGTATCATTTACTTTTACACATTATTTTATTAACAAGATGTTTACGCTGCTTTTAGCGCTGTATTAATTTTTTTAAACAAAAAAATCAAATACATTCTTTGCACCATTTCAAACAAAACCTGTAATAATTTAATCATAACTACAGGAGAACAGTAAATGTGTTTGCTGACTCCAAATAAATAGCTCTAAAATTCTAAAATCTACACCTTAAATCCTAAAAATGTTTCAAAGGAGAACACAAACTAAATTACATATTTTTAAAACAAAATCTCACGGAAAGTCCATCTCTATACTATATTTTCAGTACAGAAATAATAGTTTCAAACTGTAAGATTAAGAAAATGGGCATAAAATATAATTCCATAATACAGAATTCCTGAGGTGTTTTTTTTTTAATGTCAGCAATGTTCTTAACTTTCTAACCTGTTTGTGTCTGTTTGGGTAACACTGTCACAGGGAGAGAGTTGGTGGTTATGTGGGGAGCTTTCCCTGTAACACACGGAGCATTATTGGTTTGACACGAAATCATATCCATGACTGGTGTCATGTGAGTCCAATGTGGATGCAATCCCGGGGGACGTGACCTCCCCCTGCATCCTATCACCGACTACTCTCGGCCGAGTCGCGGAGATGCGGATGAGGCGTAGAAGAAGCACGGGGACCTTCCGTTAACAGACGCCTAAGTGGACATGCACCATCGGAGGCAGCTAGAGCGGCGGTAGATACAATTTCAAAACAGCGCTTCACTCTGTGGGCACAAACTGGGAATGAAGCGCGTCTGTCCATGGTGGATATCCTGGCTGTCTGCCTCGTGTGACGCCCGCAGTGAATGGTGAATGGTGCTGATACAGCGTTCGGGGTCTGGACAGAGGACTCTCGGGGTCCGGGTCCAGACCAGAGTCCACCAGTTGGTGACCCCTAGTGTAGACAGTTCTTGGATGAGCCTTCTAGATCAAATGACAGCCACAGCAAGTTATTTTTCATGTGTCTGAGACAACGAATCAACCAAATACAAATGCTTCCTTTTATTTTGAATGCCTGATTAGATTGAACGTAACCCTCCAGCACAACCTGTAATGTAGACATTGTATTTTGGGCTAAATCATGTCCACTGATCCAAGACCCTCAAATAGACGTTGAAAATTGTGTGGTGTTTAGTCTGTCTAATAAGAACCATGTTTAAGCCAAAAATAGTCGTTGAAAATTGGGTTGTGTGTAGCCCGTCTAGTACAGACCATATTTAACCAGGAAACAGTTGTTGAAAATTGGGCTGTGTCTGACCCTGTTAACCAAAAAATAGTTCAATAATTGGGCTGTTTAGTCCACAGGATTTGGCCTAAATTTATCCTCAAAACTGTTTTTGGTTTTTGGTGATGGTGGCGGGGGTCTGTCTCTCAAAATTCAAATACATTTTTACAATCAGTGGGACTTTGTTAAAAGTGCTTTATAAAAATTAATGTTCTTCAACTTTTTTTTAAGTTTGACATTTGGCATATTGCTTGTTACATAATATGTGGGACAATCTTAAACCAGTTTTAGTGCTATTGTGCTATACACTCAAAAAGTACTATTTGAATACTGCTGCGTTTTATAAGTTTCTCTCTGTGTTTTCTTTTTATTGATGCTCACACCTTGAGCTCTGGGTGTCCCCAGACACTCCTGGTCTTGTCTGATCTTGATAACTGAGCAGGGTCTACCTTGGTTAGTACTTGGCTGGGACACTGTTTGGGAATACCAGGTGCTGTGATGGACTGGTGATCTGATCAGGATGTACTCTGCCTAAGATGCTGGTATAGGTGCATGCCCTCACACAACCCATAAAGGATCAGAAGATGAAGGATATTGATTACTGTATGATGACTTTTTTTAACAACCTTAAAAAGATGGCTTTTCATAAATCGGGACATTTTAAGATGGTTGGCAAAGCTGTCTTTTCAACATTTTTTTCACTAATGTGTGCTGGGAGGGAAGCTTCATGCTTTTATTTTAAAGACTGACTCCAGTGGATATAAATTCCCTCTAAAAACAAATCTACATTGTTTAAACTGGTATCTTATGCCCCTTTTTCTAGAAAGAAACTTTTCATTGTCTTACAATTTGTGTCAAAATCTTTTCACTTTTTCTCCTCCTTCAAACGCCAGGATCTGTGAATAGGCCCGCCTACATCCTACAAGGTTAATGGTGGCTAGCGCTATATTAAACAGAATAAATCCTGTGATAAAAAGACTTACTGGTTGAAGGACATGCCCAGTTGTATTCACGATGGCTCAGAATAATGACTGAAACTGCATCTGTCCTTAAAAGGCGTTTAATGGTAAAACCCATGTTATTTTGGGCCAAGATTTCAAAGCAGTTGTTCAAAAATGCTAACTGGCCCTAGAGGCTAACTTCAGTCTGTCCAAGAAGTCTTGATTTGCTCAACACTACGGACCTGCTATAGTTACATCACCAAAAATGCTCCATCTAAACTTGTGTTTTTCCAAGGGGAGGAGCTTAACTGAATTTTCACAGCAAAAAAAACTAGTCAACACATTTGAATGATTTTTCTCTTGATATGTCTTTAAGTCATAAAAAACATGTTACAAACATGTTAACAAGGAAAAAACCCTCAATTTTTGGATTAGTGTCACTTTAAAAGCTTACTTGAGGTAACATGGATATCTTCATATAGTATTGCTCTTCCTATATCTCAGATGGAAAATATATTGATATATCCTCAAAACTCCATATATCACCCAGCCCTAATGGTCACTAAAAAATACTTCTACCCCGATGCATTTGTGGCTGTGTATGATGTACAGTACAATGGATCTGACTGTTCCTCTCCACAAGCTTCTTCTTCTTCTTTTAGATTTGATTGGCGGTTAGCAACCAAACCACAGGTGCATTACCGCCACTGACCCGATCATCATCAATCTATATCCTCTCCACAGTCATGGTGGTATTGACGTTTAAACTTTTGGGCATTAAACAGCAGAGCAGCGTGAGCATATCAGGAGAAACACCAGTGGGGACTCCGTCTCCCGTTGGCCAGCTGTGTGGGTTCACATCCCCACAAAGGACAGTGGTAGCGGCCGGTGTTATGCGCCATTCCGCTCCACTGTAATGCCCGTGTCCTCCCAAAGCTTGTACTGCATGGTCGCATATGCCGAATAATTGTTCAGGTCCTCCACAATCACGACAGAAGAAGCCAACTTTATTGTCATTCAATCCATACAGCCAATCATGTACAGTAGAATAAAATTATGTTTCTCCTATCTACAATGTTAATCACATCTAGAATCAGAGGGGTCGCTGCCACGCAAGGGGCCACCGCAAACAACTTTTCCTTCCCCCATTCTATTATGCTGAGCACCAAGCTAGAAGGCAGGAAGTTCCATTTTTATATGGTCTTTGTTATGACCTGGCTGGGGCTTGAACCCACGACCTCCCAGTTGTGGGGCAGATGCTCTGTCAAACTAGGCCACCAGCATTATATTATAAATGTTTAAGCATTAGATCTTCACTATTATCTTTTTCTGGTCAAATTCAGTGCTTCTCATTTCCATCTGTTTTGTTCATGTTGTGATGTCAAGCGTTATCCAGTATGCAAAAACTCTTGATTGGCAGAGGTATGTGCTCTCTGATGCCCTCTGGTTAGGCTACTGCTACTTCTATCCTGCCAGTGACAATAACATTATCATATACACTTAAAAAAATTGTCCTAACTCGTTTTCAAACTAGATGGCACTCAGAGAGTGCATCCTTCTGCCAATGCTGGTTATCCACAGATTAAAATTAAATTGTGTCCATTAACGGAGCATCATAAGTTGTCTGTGGCGGTGTATTTTCAGGTTGATTGGCTCATTATTATTTATATGATAAAAGCAAACATCTAAATGTATATATAAAATCTATACAAAAAAGGGTCATTCCACCTCAGTTCAGCAAATTTTAGAGAAACTTTCTGCTCGACCATCACCAACAAAGCTTTTGCTTTGTCCATGTCGATACATGAGCAATATTTCAACTAGGCCTGTAACAATAACAAATTTTGACGAACGATAAATTTTCCACAAAATTATCGTGATAAACTCTCCACCCCTTACTATGCGGTACTATGTGCATTACTATGTGCGTGTGATGTCACGCCATTCCGTGACACAATCACGGCATTGAAAAGGAGCAGACTTTTAGGTTCAGTCGGGATGAATTTTACGTTGTGAGCGAACCCAGTTCATCGCAGGTTTTTTACGCAGCCAGCTGAAAATGTTAGCGGGTTATGTATTTTAAAAAAAATGTAAACAGTGACTTATCATGGCCAGAAAACTTATCATGGTTGTTTTTTCTTCTTGTATGATTAATCATTTTAGCCATTATTGTTACAGGCCTAATATCAACATAATTTTCTTCATGATCGATCACTTTGCCAAGTACGTCATATGTATGTGACGGACAGTGGTGGACAGGCAACATCAGAGATTGATCATGAAGAAAATGATGTTGAAATATAGTTCATGTATCCAAACGGACCAAGCAAAAGTTTTTCCTGGCCCAGGAAGGATGATGTCTGCTGGGTTCCACTCAGCCACATCCTTGCAGTTGTCACTGCACCAGTTACAAACAGTGTGAGACAATATTCAGTCCCAGAGACGACTCGGATTTCAATAGCTCATTTGAGCAAAAAGAAATGACTGGTGTTTGTCCAAATTCAAGTTGTACCCAATCATAAATGTGTTTATCATTGTAAGTGGAAATTTGTGGCTCTTGTATTCATAACGCTCATGCATATTGCATAAAATACTCTTTCTGGAGATGTGTTCATTTCATTGGTATAATTTGTCACACCTCTGCTCTGGGGAGGTGAAATATAATCATAATTAATCATTTTACAGTTTTGTGCTAAAATAATTCCAGCAAAAATGCAATATAGACACCTCTTAATTGTTTTACAAAGACAGTTGAAACACCTCTATATGGAAACATAGCCATTTGCCAAACAATTTGTTTGAATATTATGCAATAGGGCAACCAATGTGAGGGTTTGAAAAAGTCCACAATTTTTTTCATATTTCACAAGGTCATAAAACACTGTCACTTTCAACATATTCACCTTACAACATATTCCACCATTCCACTTGTACATATGGAATCTATAGGTAGCAGTCAAAATGTACTGAAAATTTGAAGTGTCTAGCTTGAAAATTGTTTGAGATAATGAAGTCTAAATTTTTCCACAGATTTAGACGAGTTCGTAAAAGTGCCAAAAATTTGTGAGGAGGGTCCCATGTTTAAATTTTTTTCTTCTTCAGATGTATTAGGTATATCAAGCTAAAATTTTGGCTGTGTTAGTTTAAATGGTTACTCTTTGTGTGGTAAAATTTTGAAGCAAATGTGAGATTGTTAAGCAAAATTGAGATGGAATGACCCAAAAACCTCATCACACGTTGTGGAAAAAGTGATCCAGATTTGCCCCAAAATGTAATGACTTCATCTTTGACCCAAGACCCACCTCTGATGAAAATGTAGTCAGCATTTTTCCAGTAGTTTTTGTGTTAAGATCAAACTTCACTGAAAACAACCTACTTGGCGGAGGTAATGTTAGGGGAAATTAAAAGTTTTCTATTTTGTCAACCATTCATATATTGGGGGGGGGGGGGCAATCATGTGCCATAGAGGGCCAAGACCCTGCAGGCTTTACCTCCAACCAGTGTCTTCAACAGCAGGTTCCATTGAATTTCTTCCCACTGATTGCTGATAAGTGAAAAAACCTGCTGAAGAGACTTGGTAGAATTGAGAACCTGCAGAGTCTTGGCCGTCCATGACGCATGATTGGACACCCCTTATATATGGTGAACAAGTCTGTTAATTGTTCAGTGCATATTTGTCCCCTTTGGAAAGAGTGAAAATAATTCCTTGTAATCATAGAGGCCTGGAGGGCTTTACTTTGGTTGAGAATAGATGCTGTTCTCTGACACTGTTGGTACACCTGAAATAAGGGAGTCCCTGAATTAGAAAACCAGCCGGTTAGTCAGAGAGAAAAACTTCCACTTCTGTTTTTGTCTGGACTAATCCTGCTTGGTTATTTAAAGCTACGGTCACAAAGCTTCTTATGAACATTGAGTTTGTAAGAATCTCCCAGTTCCTATGAATTTTGGAGTTCGCAGACGTTCGTAGAGGGGGGCATAGTTTTTTACGGCCTTCTTACGGCTGCCGTTCAATTCGCAAGAGAAACTTGAGGCATTCTTGAGAAATGAGGTGCTTTTCTGTTGTACGATGGACCTAGAGTTCTTTTGTTCTTAAGGGTGCCTTGGGATCTTCCTATGGCATAGTTACTGCTAACTTATGAAAGATTTTTGTGCAATTCATGGCACTCTCAAGTCATTGGTAGGAAGATATGGCTTTCATCACATTTTGTTGGCACAAATGTCGCACGAATGACGTACTTCCACCTTATGAGCGTCTCACTACCACCTTACACACGCTGTATGAATCTCCGTACGAACAGGCATTCATACGGCATTCCCTACAACCGCTGTAAGGGACCGTCAAGAACAATTTAAGGTGTTCTTAAGGCATATTTACAGCCAACATCTTGTGTAGTTCTTACGTTGTTCCTATAAGGCATTCCTATAAGGTTTTCATGGGACGTTCGTAGAAATCTTGGACAAGCCCATCGACCTGGCCATGAACTTACGGTCTACAAATGCTGGATTCTCCTACGGCTGCCTTAAGAAGGCTGTATGAAATGGTTCAAAAATCCTTTGCACGGTTTTCACAGCTGTTTGTAAGGGTATTTGTGACCGTAGCTTAACCTTTATTTTACCACGAATAAACCAATTGAGGTGAGGACCTCTTTTACAATGGTGCCCTGGCCAAGATGGCAGCAAGATGTGACTGATGCCTGAGTCTGACAGGGTTTAATCTCATTTTAATTTGCTTATAGGTCAATGAGATGTATTTGATATATTTTTGTGACATAACTAGTTCAAGTCAGTTACACTTTATTTATATAGTGCCATTTCACAACAACAGTCTTCTCATAGCACTTTCAAACTGCAGGGGAACACCCCACAATTGCAGAAAGACCCCAACAATCAGGTGGTCCCGTGAGCAGCGCTTGGCGACGGTGGAGAGAAAAAACTACCTTTTAGCAGGAGGAACAGGAGAACTAGGATCAGGGAGGGACAGTCATCTGCTGTGACTGGCTGGGGTTGAGGGAACAGAGAAGAAGAAGAAGAGGACAGACATGTAGAGTTATGAATTAGAGAGGTTAGCCTGTAAATCATATTTATTATAAAGTTACAGAGGGTATGTTTTTCCAACTATCCATTTGTTCATCCATCTGTCCGTCTGTCTGTTTAATGTATTCTGTTGTCGCCAGTATAACGTCTGCATTTCTGATTGGATGTAAATCCATACAGAAGCTTTGTCTCATCAACCCTGAGGCCTGTTGTCGACCTGACCCATTCTGATGTCTCACCACCCAAACGCCTTGTAAGGTTTCAGTTGTGTGAGCATATTTTTATTTAGTCTGTTTTCAAATGCTCTTCCTCTCTTCCCATTCATCTTGGTCAGGAACATTCCTCAGTTTTTTACTTTTTCTTCTTTCCAAGCTTGGTGCCAGTCCAGTGCCCTGCGTGGATGATGTGGTGTTAAGGAGGGAGGGGCGTGATGCAATGACCGAAAAACATCCTGCTTTCGCCGGCCCCCACATCAGTACACAACAGCCTTTAATCCCACACAGGGCCAGATTAAACTGAAAGCCTCTTTTAGTGCTTAAGCTCACTTTCAGCACCCTGACACCAGCTACCACACACTCTTCAATGCAGATATGCTGAGGATGTTTTCTCATTTATAAATTAATTTCAGTTTTAAACTTTGAACCCAACCTTAATCTGAGCCAATGCTGAGGAACAGATGAAGATGGTTGGATTACAAAAAGTACTGTCCTGGTCTTATTATGGAATTGCATTCAGTCTCTAGCAAATTCAAGGGTGGGGTTATGACTTGGGTCAAACATTCTGGGTATCTTTCCACCAGCTTCTCACAATAGTTTGCTGGAATTTTTGCCCATTCCTCCTGACAGAACTGGTAGGGCTGAGTCAGATCTGTAGGCCTCCTTACTCCCACACATCTTTTCAGCTCTGCCGACAAATTTGGGACTGAGATCAGGGCTTTGTGATGGTCATTCCAAAACATTGACTTTGTTGTCCTTAAGCCACTTTGTAACTAATTTGGTGGTATGCTTAGGGTCATTGTCCATTTGGAAGACCCATTTGCACCCAAGTTTTAATTTCTTGGCTGATGTCTTGATGTTGCTTCAATATTTACACATCATGTTCTTTCCTCATAATGCCATTTATTTTGTGAAGTGCACCAATCCCCCCTGCAGCAAAACACCCCCACAACATGATGCTGCCACTCCTGTACTTCACAGTTGGGATGGTGTTCTCAGGCTTGCAAGCTTCCCTCTTTTTCCTCCAAATGTAACAATGGTCATTATAGCCAGACAGCAAAAATTTAGTTTTAACAGGTTGCAGGACATGTCTCCAAAAATTAAGGTCTTTGTGTTGCATTTGCAAACTGTAATATGGCTTTTTTTTATGTTGCTTTCAGCCCATGTTGGTATGGACCCGTTTCACTATCGATAATGACACTTACCAGTTTCATTCAGTATCTTCACAAGGTCTTTTGCTTTTGTTCTGGGGTTGATGTGCACATTTCACACCAAAACACTTTCATCTCTGGGACACAGAACCCATCTCCGTCCTGAGCATTATGATGGCTGGACATTCCCATGGTGTTTATACTTGTGCATAATTGTTTGAATAGATGAATGTGGCACCTTCAGGCATCTGGAAACATGCTGGTATAGGTGCTCTTGCACAACCCAAAAAGGATCAGAAGATGAACAATGTTGCTTCCTACATATGACTTCTTTTTTTACAACTTTAAAAAGATGGCTTTTCATCTCTCACTTTTCAACCAAATCCGGACATTTTTTAGACGGTTGGCAAACATTTTTTCAACCAGTGCTGGGGTGGATATCTTTTTATACAGCATATGTAAAATTCTGGTTCCATCTGTAGGACATTTTCTTGTCACACAGTGTTTGTACATGTACTGAAGATGTGTATATTGTGTGGGGTTAAATTATTTTCTGATATTTTCTCTACATTTGTTCTTCTTTAAATTGTAGATTGTTTTCTTTGCTGAAACTCGCAAATACATGGTTATTAGTTTTATTCCAGATCTACACTATACTGAATCATGAATTTGTAATTGATTTTCTGGTTGTTGGTGTACTAGTTGTGTACTATTGATAATGGCTGTGGATGGATGTATAATGTACTGTGAGCAGTGCGCTTGCTCCTATTCTGTTTTTATTGCAGCTTGATGCTACAATCGTTTAAATTCATTTTTTTCTCATTAATCCACACTCAGTACCCTGTAATAACAAAATGAAAATGGAATTCTAGAATTTTTTGGGAAATTTCTTAAAATAGAAAAAAAAACCCAACCCTGAAATATCACATGTGCCTAAGTATTCAGACACTTTCCAAAAACACTGAAATTTAGCTCAGTTGCCTCCCGTTATTCTTGCTCATTGCTGAGATGTTTCTAACCATTGACTGGAGTCCACCTGTGATAAACTAAAATGACTGGACATGATTTAAAAAGACACACAGCTCTCTATAGAAGGCCTCACAGCTGACAGAGCATATCAGAGCAACAACCAAGCCGTGAGGTCAACGGAACTACCTACAGAGTTCAGAGACAGGGTTGCTGCTGAGGACCTTAGTGACCAGGGTGATCAAGTATCCAGTGGTCACTCTGACTGAGCTCCAGAGATCCTGTGTGGAGATGGGACTAAGTTCCAGAAGGACAGCCATCACTGCAGTGCTCCACAGATCTGGGCTTTATGGCTAGACTGAAGCCTCCCCTCAGTGTAAAACACGTGAAAGTCTGTTTCACTCCCTCAGGTGCTTTTTTGCAAACTCTAACGCTGCAATGCTGACATCTTGCCAATGTGCAAACGACCTCCATAAGATGTGTTCCCGATGCAAACTTGCTGACATTGGCCCCGCGCATGTGCTGTTGGAGTTATAATGTGCCCTCGCTAAACGAGAACGTCTTCTTCGTCTTTTTATGCTGTGTTTGTGGCGCAACCTTTTGAACTGGTGTTTGGATCTTTGTGCATGCATAAACAGTCAACGCGGTAACAAAATGTCGGCTGCACGCGTGCAGATGTGCAGGGACCCCACGAAGCCTAGTGGACTGGAGAGGACGATGAAATTTACGTCACACAAGCCTCGCACTCGAGCAGACGTGCAAGAGTAAATTACAAGATTAAATTGTCATTACATGTGCTGTAATAGGCTATAATGTGTCACTTTGTAACATCTTTGGTTGGTGGTGTGCTGCAGGATTTTTTCAATTTAGTAAATGTGGCTCAAAAAAGGTTGAAAACGTTGTTGGCCACTTATATATTTTACACTGTGGGTATGGTTGATGCAGAAGAGCAGTTCAGGTTTTACTGCGTACTTGACAGACTGCATTTTTGCTTTTACACTGTGTGGTAAGGAGGGCCACACTGCAAAAAATGAAGTCTTAGTATGAAAAAAATCTTAAATCAAGGATACAAAGGATATAATTCTTGTTTTTTGTCTGACAAGATCCTTTTCTGTAAGATTTTTTAAAACTTTTTTTAATTAATTTCATCTGGTTTTAAGTAACAAAAATACTTCCAATGGACACAGAAAATTTTACTTATCAAATTGCTTGAAACGTAAAAAAAAAATAAAAATTCTTGCTCTATTAGTAGAAATTTTTACTTAAAACAATATTAAATTGCTTAAAATAAGTTAAAAAATGTATAAAAAGTAAAATTTTCTTACAGAAAATATATCCTTGATTTAAGATATTTTTTCTTACTAAAATTTCATTTTTTTTGCAGTGCAGGTTTTGATGTTGCCAGGTTTTGATTTTGGGCTAAGAACAACCCTGAAAGAAGCAGATTCAAAAGACGAAAGTCAAGCTGAACTGATTAGAAACCAGAAGAACTGGCAACTACTGTAAATCTGTGCCAGATTAGGTCCTTTTCTTGCTTTTTCTTCTGTGCGACACAACAGGAAAATTGAAATGATTTAAGAGGTGGTGGATTAGCTTCATGATATTATCATGTAGTTTGTGACAATATCATCACCGTTTTTAATACCACAGTTCCCATCTGTACCAGTGAATGCTGACACCCTGAGTTCAACTCCAAAACTTATAAGGACATAGTCATGCTATGCCCTTTCACTAAACACTTGTCACTAAGTTTTACTCAACGGCTTTACAGCTGCTGTGATCCCATAACAATATGTTTTCTTGCTTTTTAATTTTCAGTTAATATCATGTGCTGTGTGGCGCTGCACTGAAAACTGCAGACTCTTGTTCTCTGTAACATCTGCCCACACCATATGCCATCAACCACAAGAACCTCAGCAGCAGTTTTCTAGGTTTTCCACTTTCTGAAAACACACCGCGGTGCACCTGGAGCTGTGGAACCCATGCTCACTTTCCTCTGTGCAGCTATGCCAGTGTCCACTCAGCACTGCAGACTGCCTGCAGCTTCTGGCTCATCATGTGGTGGCAAGGCGTGATATTTTTTCACCCATAGTCTGCATTTCTTAAAATAGTACTGAAGATCAGGGTGTACAGTAATGCTTGAACAAAAACTCAAGAACACATTGTATAGAATCCATCCATTCATCCATCCATCCGTCGTCTTAACCGCTCAGTCGCAGGGAGCCAGTAGACGATTTATTGTTTTTTAACGAGGAGGATGGGGTATTCCCCAATTTAGCATAAGGTATAAATGTATAAATGTAAATTAGGTATAAATTTGCAAGCATAAAGGTGCAAATATATGGTAAAAGATGCCAATTTAAAAATTAAAGTCAAATCACATTTTATTTACACAGAATGAAAACTTAACTGTCACCCAGATGAGCATGGCATATTTACGAGAAGAGCTGAAAATTTACAGGAAAGAAGCTGCAAATTTATGAGGAAAAAGTCATAAATCTACAAAAAAATGAGCAAATTTACAAGAAAAAAGTCACAAATTTATGAGAAAAAAGCTGCAAATCTATGAGGCAAAAAGTTACAAATTTACAGGAAAAAGATGCAAATTTATAAGGAAAAAAGTCAAAATTTTGAGAAAAAAGATGCAAATTTATGAGAAAAAGTTGCAATTTTTGAGAAAACGTCACAAATTTATGAGGAAAACGTTGCAAATTTACGAGAAAAAACCTGCAGATCTATGAGAAAAAAGTCGCAATTTTTAAGAAAAAAGTCACAAATTTATGAGTCACAAATTTTTGAGGAAAAAAGTTGCAAATTTACAAGAAAAAAGCAAACTTATGAGAAAGTTACAAATTTTTGAGAGAAAAAAGGTGCAAATCTATGAGAAAAAAGTTGAAAATGTACAGGAAAAAATTTCATATCTACAAAAAAAAAATGCAAACTTACGAGTAAAAAGCTGCAATTCTATGAGAAAACGTTGAAGATTTGTTCCCATTTGTGTTTAGAATTGAGGGTCAGAGTTTTCAGTTCATGCTATTCAGTTTTGTAACATGACATTGAAAGGTTTATGATGACAGTGGGGGACAGTTCCCCATCACCCCCCCCACCCCCCCCCATCATCCCCTTGATTTACACCTATGAATAGGGAAGGTGGGATGACAGGTCAACAAAGGTGATGATTTTCGGTCATTTTTCATCCCCCTTCAGATCACCGACGGGTTGGAGCCTATGTAGTATCTCACTGGGCTGAGACTAGTTGGAGAACGGCATTCTCAAGGGAGTTTCCAAAATGTCTCCAGACATTCTCGGCAGTTCTCATTTTTCTATCCTGAGGGGCAGGGTCTTGCACGCGTCTCACAGGAATTTTGAACATGTTCAAAAAATTTGTGTAGCAGCTTTCTCTCAAAATAGTCTGAGTCATTGCAGGTGTCTCAAACCCGTCTCGACCTCGTCTCGAGTGTTGGACAGCCATTGCGGGACTGTAGCAAGTGCAAAAACCCCCTAAATTTAGTCTCGTGCATGCTGAGAGAAGGTCCTGCAACATTTGCATGACATGCATGCAAACACCCAGAGAACTTTGGCCAAAAACTTGCTGGGAGTTTGTGCAACGTTATTACAACATTTGTGAGTTCATGTGATTCCAATTGAAAACTTGTCACAAATTCTCAGATTTGTCTCACGTTTTTATGACCAAGTTGTCTCAGCCCAGTGAGATACTACCCTATCTTAGCATCTTTGGGCAAGACAGGGTACACCCCTGACAGTCCATCACAGGGCCATTTCAGTGCATTTTTCTTTAAATGCTAATGCCCTCAAGTTCCGTGACCCTCTGTCTTTCAGAATTTCTGAGATCTGTGGTTGACGCGCCCAGCACCATATTGACAATAACGTAATACTGACTGAATATGAGAATGTAAAAGAACAAAGCATTACTGGGAACAGGGGTTTCTGGTCTGAGTGGTAGATAGGCTATGACCCTTCTCTGAGGTATAAGCACAGAAACGACCCTTAATGAGTTAGCTGCTGTCAGCAGAGGTGGTTAACTGCTAACAGCAGCTACAGTAACTGCATCCTCACCAGATTATAATAAACTATAGTAAAATAAGATAAAATAATGTCTATGATTGAGATATATGGTCACATGTTGGTAGATAATGTGGTTGAGAAGGAGGATGTTTAATGAAGGTGAATATAATAAATAGAAAATGATAATAAAAACTGACTTTGAATCCCTGTTAAGCTAAAGGCTAACAGGCTTATCTGCCTCTGCAGAGGCCCAATACATTCCTGCTTTGTTTTGGCTATCATGACCAAAGTAAACTAAATTATAGGCCAGAATGGTGCAAGATATATAACTGACAGATATTAACTGATGGCATAAACCGGCTGATCTAGTACTATAATTTATGAAGGCCATATAATCTGGTTGTATTTCTGCAGGTCCCTGAGCGGCCCACCCCATGGATGGCTAGTGGGATAACTAGAATTTATGCACCATATTCCAAATGATTATGCACTTGCTGTTTTGTTTTGTTTTTTTTCTAAACAGTAAATACTGTTAAGGAACAACAAAATATAACATAGTACATATACAGCGGAGAAAATAAGTATTGAACACATCAACATTTTTCTCATTAGACATATTTCTGATGGATCCACTGACCTGAGAGTTTCACCAGATATCAGTAACAACCCAAGTAATCCATACATACAAATAAATCAAAGCAACTGTGTTCACAAAGTAAGTTATATTTAATAAAGTGGAATGACACAGAGAATAAGTATTGAACACATGAAGAAAAGGAGGTGCAAAAAGGCATAGAAAGCCAAGAAACCAGCTGAAATCCATCTGAATTTAGGAAGGCATCCTATCCCCCATCAGTGCAAATTAATTTCAGCTGGTTAAGTCCTGACTGATAGCTTTTAAAAAGGTCTGTGAATATCAGATAGTCACACCACAAAGAACTCATGATGGGTAGAAGCAAAGAGCTTTCTCTAGACCTTCGCAACCTTATTGTTGCAAAACATAAAAATGACATTGGTTACAGGTGCATTTATAAACTGTTGAATCTTCCAGTGAGCACTGTTCGAGCCATCATTCAGAAGTGGAAAGAACATCATTTTACCATATACCAGCCATGATCAGGAGCTCTTCACAAGATTTCTGACAGAAGAGTCTAAAGAATTATCAGAAGAGTTATCCAAGAACCAAAGACCACTCATGGAGTGCTCCAGAAAGACCTGGAGTTAGCAGGTATTGCTGCTTCAAAGAAAACAGTAATGCATTCAACCAACATCGGCTCTATGCCTGCTCACCTTGCAAGACTTCATTGCTGAAGAAAAGGTATGTTGAAACTCTTTTAAAGTTTGCTGCACAACATTTGGGCAAGCCAATAAAATACTGGGAGAATATAGTCTGGTCAGATGAGACCAAAATTGAACTTTTTGGATGCCACAACACACAGCATCTTAGGAGAAGAAATGACACTGCACATCCATCATGGTGTGGGGGTGTTTTTTGGCACATGGTACAGGCAGACTTCGTATACCATAATTTGAAGGAAAGATGAAAGGACAAATGTACAGAGACATCCTTGATAAGAACCTGTTGCCATCTGCCAAGATGCTGAAGATGAAACGAGAGTGGACATTTCAGCAAGACAATGTTCCCAAACACACAACCAAAGAAACTCTCAATTGGCTCCAGAGAAGGAAAATAAAGCTGCTAGAATGGCCCAGTCTGTCACCTGACCGGAATCCAATTGAAAATCTACGGAATGAACTGAAGCTCAGAGTTCATAGAAGGCACCCATGGAACCCTCAAGATCTGAAGACAGTTTGTGTAGAAGAATGGGCTAAAATCACTCCTGAACAATGCCTGTGCCTAGTTTCTCCATACAGGAGGTGTCTGGAAGCTGTTGTTATCGACAAAGGCTTTTCTACTAAATATTAAATTAATTTCACCAAGTATGTTCATTACTTATTCCCTGTGTCATTCAACTTTATTAAATATAACTTGTTTGTGAACATAGTTGCCTTGATTTCTTTGTATGTATGGATTACTTGGATTGTTACTGATATCTGGTGAAAATCTCAGGTCAATGGCTCCATCAGAAATATGTTTAATGAGAAAAATGTTAACGTGTTCAATACTTACTTTCTCTGCTGTACATCCCTCCAGACCATGTTCCAGACAGGTGGAGAGGAGGGAGGGGCAGGGATGCTCACATTCTTATTAGCAATTGGGGTGAACAATCAAACAAAGGAAGCCTTCTGTTTGACAAGTGCCACTTGTCAACCAGGCCTACCCACTTAGTGGGTTCCTGGTTCCTGTAGTGGCAATGAGGCTCATGTTAACTGGTGTAACAGAATGCTTTTGCATATGAACAGACAGCTCCCATGGGCTCACGTGAATCACAAAGCTGTTGCTAGTTTGATGGGATGATGTGATTATGGTAACAAATGGAGCGTTTTATCAGAAGGCTGAGAATCCCAGCAGTCTCTGGAGTTCAGTATTGCCATTAGCACCAAGTGAAAGTGAGACAATGGCAAGGCAGCTAGTGTGAAATAACTGACCCGAAGCCCACATGGGTATGTGTAATGAAGTTAAAGTGCTATGATGAATGTCATGGTGGAAATGTCAATCCAAATCCATTTTTGTTTGCTTTCTGTTGTGGATTTTATTTTAATATTCATTTAAAGTAACAAAAAATAAGATGCAATTATGATTTAGTGGTGTTATAACTCTGAATTTGTTCTACATCACCTATAATGAATTCTGTCTCATACATGTCTTAATATTAACTCTTTGAAGAATGAGTTAAAATTACTGTATATCAAGCATTTTTCCTGACAGGGTTAGTGTTGTGAAATAACCTATCTTAACCCAAAACTGAATAATTCCCAAACCCTAATCCATCTTCTCACCAGTTTATTATGAGAAACATCCATAACGATCTTCACTTGATTACATTTAGACACAGAAACCTAGTTGATTAGGCCAGGGATCTAGGACCAAATTTTGGGCCTGAGTACAGTATTTTGTATGTGGCACACACACACACACACACACACACACACACACACACACACACTAGAGCCATACTTTCCATTTTACAAGAGTAGTTTTGTTAGTTTCCATCAGTGCAGTGTCTGGTTTGCACACTTTGACTCACACTATCTAGACCAGGAGTGCCCACACTTTTTTGGCTTGTGAGCTACTTTTAAAATGACCAGGTCAGAATGATCTACCTACATTTAAAAAAATGCCAAATATGGCAATATATGTTGGCGTACAATGTATGCCGTACATTATATAACTGCGTGAACCCTTATGGCACAATACAATTCAGTACATTTACGATTATTACCTTACTCTGATGGGTTGCGCTGGATGGAGTCAGCCAGTGTTGCATAGTCCGGACAGTAGCTGCTGGTAGCTAGTCTCAAGCAGGCTTCCAAATGATCATCAGTCATGGTGGAATGGTATTTGGACTTAATAATCTTCATGTGGGAAAAGGCTGATTCACACAAATAAGTAGAGCCAAATAATGCAGTCAAGGAGGTAGCATATTTCCTCATGTTTGGATACTTTTCCTCTGTGAGAATTTCAGTTCCTTCACCTTTCTTTTTCTCAGCTCACTTTTCGGAGGGAAGTTAGTGTCGTAGTTTTTATGAACGGTTCGAAAGTGCCTCTCCACATTTCCCTTCTTTGGAAACGCAACGATAGATTGACAGATAAGACAAATACACTTCGACTATGACATTGTGAAAAAAAATCTTCCTCCCATTCCACATGGATGTAGTTAAGTTTTTGTCTTCTTACTGGGTTCAGCTCCCCCACTCATTTTTAATATCCCTTCTTTAGTTGATAGAAATTGGAAGCGCTAACACGGTCACAGCTCGCTGGACTTTAGCAGTAGCTAGCTGGCATGTTTGACTGTGCATGCAGGGTGACCTATGACACTTAGAGGACAGGACCTCTCCTGATTTGCTGCCCTGTACATTAATCAAATGGTAAATGCCAATTTACCATGCATTTATGGTCTGTAGTAATTAATGGATTTCTGCAATTCTGTGAAATATGTTGGCCTTTGCTTCTCTGGCTGGACCACAGGCTGGGCCTGGGCCACTTGGAGGTTGGTTCTGGGCCACATGTGGCCTGCGGGCCACTAATTGAATAGGCCTGGTGTACTACTGTATATAGTGAATCAGACATTTTGTAGTGCTGTTCAAAATCTTAACTGAAAATTTCATTCACTATAATATAATGCATTTTGAAAAGTAGTGTACAACGGACGGCCACTAGATTAGCCAACGTATGCCATAATGCAATGCACGGCCAATGAAGCAGTGGGTGGAGAGCTTCACATCACAACACAAACTACCTTAAGGTGTTTATACTTATTAATTCAGCAAAAGTGGTGTGATGTAATACAGATCTTTGCCCGTTTTGACGTGAAACCCTCAGAGAAAGCCCTATTACATCCCAAGGTCCACAGCAGCTTAAACTTCAAAGTAGAGGAGCACGAGGTGAGACACTGTGGGCCGTCAATCCGAAGAAGGCTGCTGGACCTAACGGTGTTCCTGGACGCGTACTGAGGGACTGCACTGATCAGCTAGTTGGAGTCTCACCAGGATTTTCAATCAGCCCCTGGCTCAGTCCTTTGTACCACTCTGTCCGAAATCCTTCGCCCCTAAGAGGACAGATGGGAGGATAGGCCATAGAATTAAAAAAAAAGCTTTTTAATGTCATGTGATCTACCCGCAGTGCCTTTGCGATCTACCAGTCGATCGCGATCTACCAGTTGATCGCGATCAACGTATTGGTCAACGTATTGAGCACCCTTGCTACGGTCACAAATACCCTTACAAACGGCTGTGAAAACCATACAAATGATTTTTGGACCATTTCGTATGGCCTTCTTAAGGCAGGCATAGGAGAATCCAGCATTCGTAGATTGTTCATAAGTTTGTGGCCAGGTTGATGGTCTTGTCCAAGATTTCTGCGAACGCCCCACCAAAACCCCTCATCGTAGGGTCGCCACACAAATGCCATAGAAACAACGTAAGAGCTATGCAAGATGTTAGCTATAAGTACGGCTTAAGAATACCTTAATTTGTGCTTGAGGCCCCTTACAGTGGTCGTAGGAAACGCCATACGAATCTCCGTTCATTCGGAGATTCGTACAGCATGCATGAGGTGGTAGTGAGGTGCTCATAAGGTGGAAGTATGTCATGTTGCATGAATGACATATGTGACACATGCTAGGCACGCTAATGATTTGAGAGTGCCATATTTTGCACAAAATTTTTTCTATGGCAGTAAGTATTCAATTCAATTCAATTCAATTCAATTCAATTCAACTTTATTTATATAGCGCCATTTCACAACAACAGTCATCTCATAGCACTATCAACTGTAGGGGGGAACCCCCACAGTTGCAGAAAGACCCCAGCAATCAGGCGATCCCCTGTGAGCAAGCACTTGGCGACGGTGGAGAGGAAAAACTCCCTTTTAACAGGAAGAAACCTCCAGCAGAACCAGGCTCAGGGAGGGGCAGTCATCTGCTGCGACTGGCTGGGGGGTGAGGGGACAGAGAAGAAGAAAAGAACAGACATGTAGAGAGCAAACAGCACGATGGGGACTCAATCTATGGGAGAGAACAAACAAATGTTAATGACCAGCAAAAAAATATTTCATAGAGAGTGAGGAAAGGAGTGAGGCCCAGTGCATTACTGGAGGTCCCCCGGCTGACTAAACCTATTAGCAGCATAACTAAGGGAGGGTTCAGAAACACATGATCCCTCCCTAATTGTAGGCTATATCAAAAAGGTAGGTTTTAGCCCTATTCTTAAAAACAGAGATCGAGTCTGACTCCCGAATCCAGATTGGCAGCTGATTCCACAGGAGAGGAGCTTGATAACTGAAGGCTCTGCCTCCCATTGTACTTTTGGAGATTCTAGGTATTACAAGTAAACCCGCATTTTGGGAGCGTAGTGCTCTGTTAGGATGATACGGTAGTATCAGATCTTTTAAATAAAAAGGAGCCTGATTGTATGCCATAGGAAGATCCCAAGGCACCCTTACGAAGAACGTAAGAACTCTAGAGCCATCGTACGACAGAAAAGCACCTCATTTCTCAAGAATGTGTCAAGTTGCTCTTGTGAATTGAATGGTAGCCATAAGAAACTATGCCCCCCTCCACGAATGTCTGCAAACTCCAGAATTTTCATAGCAATTGGGAGATTCTTACGAATCCATCATTCATAAGAATCTTTGGGACCGTAGCTTTAGCACCTATAGTGTGTGCATGCTGCATGAAGGAGATTCATTTGAAAGAGGTCTGGCATAGGCACAGTCCCAGTGCATTTGTATTTAGGTGCATTATTTTCTCATTGTGCTTTTGATCAGCACAAAGCAGGTCTATAGTCATTGTCAATTGCTGTTTAAACAGTGCGTTTTAAAATTGTGGGTTCAGACTACTGAGGTGGGCGCACAGGAAATGCTCACAGCATGTGCTAACATTTTCCTTTATTTTAATGGGCAAAGTTGCAAATGTTATAATCCAATCAAAGTATTGTTACTTGTGATTTTAATTTTCCCATGGTAAGATGGAATAATTTTTTTCCATCCAAATTTTCATTTTAATCAGACCTACAGAAGGAGTATTTTCTATAGATTTTGTAATATAATGCAAATCTATATGAACAAATAGTAGACAGGAATAAATGACAGAGTATTTTCTGAACTAGCTGGAAGAACAATAATTTCAACACTGATCACTTTTCACTGTGGGCCATAAAGTGGAAAGGTGAGAATTACAGTTAAGTCTTCTTTTGCTTTTCGCTGCTGACTTCAGGGGTCGCTCAACCTAAGCTGTTTGTCTGATATATTCATTTCAAATCCTGTCCCTCGTAGTTACTCCCAATGAGAATCTTAGCATTTTCAACTCTGCCACCTCCAGCTCTGCCTCGTGTCTTTTTGTCAGTGCCACAATCTCCAAACCATACATCATAGCAGGTCTCACTACTAGCTCATGTCCTTTGACTCTAGCTGATATCTTTCAGTCACAAATCACCCGACACTCATCTCCACCCACTCCACCTTGCCTGCACTCTCTTCTTCACCTTCTCTTCTTCACTGACCATTACATTGGATGGTTGACCCCAGGTATTTAAACTTGTCTACCTTCACTACCGCTACTCCTTCCATCTTCACTGTTACACCTGCCTGCCTCTCATTCACACTCATGTATTTTATCTTGCTTTTACTGACTTTCATTCCTCTTCTCTCCAGTACATAATGCCACCTCTCAAGGTTCTCTTCCACCTGCTCCCTACCCTCACTACACATCACAATGCCATCTGTGAACATCATGGTCTACAGAGACTCCTGCCTGACCTTATCTGTCAGCCTGTCCATCACCATGGCAAACAAGAATGGGCTCAGAGCTGTTACAGAAGGAAGAAGGCCGCAGAGAGTTCAGGAAGGAGTTGATACAGTGTCTCGGTGGTGGAAAAGAATTACCAGAGGACTGGGAAAGTACAGCAAACGTATTGAGGAAATGGGTTGAAAGGTATGTGGTGTATCCTCTGGGCAGAGGAAAGAAGAAAAGGAGAAATAATGGTGGAATGAGGAGGTACAGGAATACACTTGAAACTGTGAAAAAGTGGTATAGTGAAGGACATGAAGAAAGTAGACAGGAGTTCTTGGAGAATCGGTGTATGGCAAATAGATAGCAAAGGAAAAGGCATATATTGAGTTGTATGAGAGGCTGGACACTGAAGAAGGAAAAAAGAACTTATCGATTGACTAGACAGAGAGATTGCACTGGAAAAGATGTGCAGCAGGGTAGGTTGATTAATTGCAGAGATGGTAATGTACTAATGAGTGAAGAAAATGTGCTGGGAAGATGGGGTACTTTGAGGATCTGATGAATGAAGAAAATGAGAGAGAGGAGGATGGATGAAGGAGCGATAGCAAACCAGGAAGTTCCAAACATTAGCAAGGCAGCTATAAAGAGGATGAAGAATGGAAAGGTAGTTTGTCCAGATGACATACACTACCGTTCAAAAGTTTGGGGTCACTTAGAAATTTCCTTATTTTTGAAAGAAAAACACTTTTTTTCAATGAAGATAACTTTAAACTAATCAGAAATACACTCTATACATTGTTAATGTGGTAAATGACTATTCTAGCTGCAAATGTCTGGTTTCTGGTGCAATATCTACATAGGTGTATAGAGGCCCATTTCCAGCAACTATCACTCCAGTGTTCTAATGGTACAATGTGTTTGCTCATTGCGTCAGAAGGCTAATGGATGATTAGAAAACCCTTGTGCAATCATGTTAGGTCTGCAGTGCTGTAACTGCTGCAAATGGAGGATTCTTTGACGAAAGCAAAGTTTGAAGGAAAAAATTATTATTTCAAATACAAATCATTATTTCTAACCTTTTCAATGTCTTGACTATATTTTCTATTCATTTTACAACTCATGGTGGTAAATAAGTGTGACTTTTCATGGAAAACACAAAATAATTGTCTGGGTGACCCCAAACTTTTGAACGGTAGTGTACCTGTGGAGGTATGGAGATGTTTAGAATTGATGGCAGAGGACTTTTTAACCAGATTGTTTAACACAAACTTGGAGAGTGAGAGGATGCCTGAGGAGTGGAGAAGTGTTTTGGTCCCAATTTTGAAGAACAAGGGTGATGCTCAGAGCTGCAGTAACTACAGAGGCATAAAGTTGATCAGCCACACTATGAAGATATGGGAAAGAGTTGTTGAAGCCAGGTTAAGAGGAGAGGTGACAATCAGTGAGCAGCAGTACAGTTTCATGCCAAGAAAGTACTACAGATGCAATGTTTGCTTTAAGAGTGTTGTTGGAAAAGTATAGAGAAGGCCAGAAGGATAGGGTACCAAGAGAGGAAGTGTGGTACTGTATGAGGAAGTCAAGAGTGGCAGAGAAGTATGTGAGGGTGGTGCAGGACATGTATGAGGACATTGAGAAAGTGGTGAGGTGTGCTGTAGGAGTGACAGATGGATGCAAGGTGGAGGTGGGATTACATCAGGGATCAGCTCCGAGCCCCTTCTTGTTTGCCATGGTGATGGACAGGCTGACAGACGAGGTCAGGCAGGAGTCCCTGTGGACTGTGATGCTTGCAGACGACATTGTGATCTGTAGTGAGAATAGGTGGAAGATAACCTGGAGAGGTGAAGGTATGCTCTGGAGAGAAGAGGAATTGTGGACTTGCCAATATGCACTGCTCTAGTAAATCTGGCCCTAAGGCAGGGCTGTACAGTGCGACATATGTTGCACATGTGGCGTGAAAATTGGTCTGTGCGAAGAATGAATGAATTGACGTAGCACTGGTGTGATGAGAAACTATTGTGAGTCGCCGGCATTTTTATAAGTCTTTTAAATTTGTCACCCTGTGTCAAACAGTGCAGGTCAGTGGTGGAACACAGTTCAGTGGTTGCTGCTCTTTGTCCTCCGTTCAGCTGGATTCATGCTGCACTTACGCTGTCTGCATACGTGCAACCGAATGCCTCGTGTGACAAAATTTACGTCATCGTCTCCAGTCCGCTAGTGTACGCAGGGCTCTTCTGTGGACGACCGCGTGCAGCCCAAATTTTATGACTGCATGGCCTGACCACAACCTGACCGCGTTGACGGCACATGTGCAAGACTGAACGTCCCATTCACGAGGTGGTGCTACCAACACGGCATACAAAGACAAAATAGACAAGGGACACAACGAGGACACGGAGGATGAGAATAAACATACATGAATCCTTTTGCAGTAGCAGCAGCTTGAGTGGAGAAGAGCAGTGGAAAACGGTAATTCCTCCTTTTCCTTGAAACAACACCATTGTTGTTGCTACAAAAAATTATGTGTCGCTCTTGCGTTTCTTTATCCCCCTCATGGATCGTCACCTTATCGTGGTGGGGGGGTTTGCGTGCCCCAGTGATCCCAGGAGCTATGTTGTCCGGGGCAATTTGCCTCTGATAGGGTCTCCCAAGACAAACTGGTCCTGGGTGAAGGGCCAGACTAAGAACGATCCAACAGACTCTCATGATAAATTGTATATCAAGGATTCAGTGTACCCCGCCCGGTATGGGGTTACCGGGGCCCCACCCTGGAGCCAGGCCTGGGGGAGGGGCTCGAAGGCTAGCGTCTGGTGGCCAGGTTTCCACCCATGGGACCCGGCCGGGCTCAGCCCGAAGGAGTTACATGGGTCCGCCCTCCAGTAGGTTCACCACCTGCAGGAGGGATCATGGAAGTCCGGTGCTATGTGGATTAGGTAGCAGTCAAAGGCGGAGACCTTGGCGGACTGATCCCAAGCTTTCTAAACTGGCTTTTGGTACGTGGAATGTCACCTCTCTGGTGGGGAAGGAGCCTGAGCTGGTGTACGAGATTGAGCGATACCGGCTAGATATAGTCGGCCTCACCTCAACACACAGCTCCGGTTCCGGAACCAGTCTCCTGGAGAGGGGCTGGAGCTTGGCCTTTTCTGGAGTTGCCCCGGGCGAGAGGCGACGAGCAGGGGTAGGTATTCTTGTATCGCCCCACCTTGCTGCCTCTATATTGGAGTTTTCCCCGGTGGACGAAAGGGTTGCTTCCCTGCGCCTTCGGGTTGGGAAACGGGTCCTGACCATCATTTGTGCCTATGCACCAAATGATGTTTCAGAGTACCCACCCTTTTTGGAGTCTGTGACTGGGGTGCTGGAGGGTGCTCCTCCTGGAGACTCCATTGTCCTACTGGGGGACTTCAATGCGCACGTGGGCAACGACAGTGAAATCTGGAGGGGGGTGATTGGGAGGAACGGCCTGCCCGATCTGAACCCGAGTGGTGTTCAGTTATTGGACTTCTGTGCTAACCACAGTCTGTCCATAACGAACACCATGTTCAAGCATAAGGGTGTCCATATGTGCACCTGGCACCAGGACACCCTAGGCCGCAGGTCGATGATCGATTTTGTTATCGTATCATCAGACCTGCGACCGTATGTCTTGGACACCCGAGTAAAGAGAGGTGCAGAGCTGTCAACTGATCACCACCTGGTGGTGAGTTGGATCCGATGGCAGGGGAGGAAGCCATTCAGACCTGGTAGACCCAAACGTATAGTGAGGGTGTGCTGGGAGCGTCTGGCTGAGGCCCCTGTCCGGGAGGTCTTCAACTCCCACCTCCGGAAGAACTTCAACCACATTCCGAGGGAGTCTGGAGACATGGAGTCTGAATGGGCCATGTTCTCCACCTCTGTTGTTGAAGCGGCGGCCCAGAGCTGCGGCCGCAAGGTGGTCGGTGCATCTCGTGGTGGCAACCCCCGAACCAAGTGGTGGACACCAGTGGTGAGGGGGGCCATTAAGCTGAAGAAGGAGTCCTATCAAGCTTGGTTGGCTTGTGGGACTCCCGAAGCAGCTGAGGTGTACCGGCAGGCCAAGCGGAGTGCAGCTCGGGTGGTTGCTGAAGCAAAAACCCGGGTATGGGAGGAGTTCGGTGAGGCCATGGAACAAGACTTTCGGTCGGCTTCAAAGAGATTCTGGCAAACTGTTCGGCGGCTCAGGAGGGGAAAGCAGCTCCCCGTCCACACTGTGTATGGTGCGGATGGGACACTGTTGACTTCAACTGGGGATATCGTCGGGCGGTGGAAGGAATACTTCGAGGATCTCCTCAATCCCACTGATACGCCTTCCACAGAGGAAGCAGGGTTTGGGGACAAGGGGGATGACTCGCCTATCACAGGGGCTGAGGTCGCCAAGGTGGTTAAAAATCTCCTTGGTGGCCGGGCCCCGGGGGTGGACGAGATTCGCCCCGAGTACCTCAAGGCCCTGGATGTTGTTGGGCTGTCATGGTTGACACGCCTCTGCAACATTGCGTGGAGGTCGGGGGCAGTGCCTTTGGCATGGCAAACCGGGGTGGTGGTTCCTCTCTTCAAAAAAGGGGACCGGAGGGTGTGCTCCAACTTTAGAGGGATCACACTCCTCAGCCTCCCTGGGAAGGTCTATGCCAAGGTACTGGAGAGGAGAGTCCGGCCGTTGGTCGAACCTCGGATTCAGGAGGAGCAATGTGGTTTTCGTCCTGGCCGTGGCACATCGGACCAGCTCTTTACCCTCTCGAGAATTCTTGAGGGTTCGTGGGAGTTTGCCCAACCAGTTTACATGTGTTTTGTGGACTTGGAGAAGGCATTTGACCGTGTCCCTCGTGGATTTTTGTGGGGGGTGCTTCGGGAGTATGGGGTATCGGGCTTGTTGTTACGAGCTATTCGGTCTCTGTACGACCGTTGTGAGAGTTTAGTTCGTATTGCCAACACTCGGTCGGAGTCATTCCCAGTGAGAGTTGGACTCCGCCAGGGCTGCCCTTTGTCACCGGTCCTGTTCATAATTTTTATGGACAGGATTTCTAGGCGCAGCCAGGGAATGGAGGGTGTCATACTTGGTGACCACAGGATCTCATCTCTGTTGTTTGCAGATGATGTTGTCCTGTTGGCTTCATCCAGCAATGACCTACAGCTCTTGCTGGGACGGTTTGCCGCTGAGTGTGAAGCGGCTGGGATGAGAATCAGCACCTCCAAGTCCGAGTCCATGGTCCTCAGCCGGAAAAAGGTGGATTGTCCTCTCCGGGTTGGGGACAGGCTCCTGCCCCAAGTGGAGGAGTTTAAGTATCTTGGGGTCTTGTTCACGAGTGAGGGGAAAATGGAGCGAGAGATCGACAGACGGATTGGAGCAGCATCTGCAGTGATGCGGACGTTGTACCGGTCTGTTGTGGTGAAGAGGGAGCTTAGTTCTAAGGCAAAGCTGTCGATTTACCAGTCAATCTACGTTCCTACTCTCACCTATGGTCACGAGCTTTGGGTAATGACCGAAAGAACGAGATCGCGGATACAAGCGGCTGAAATGAGCTTTCTCCGTAGGATTGCTGGACTCACCCTCAGAGATAGGGTGAGGAGCTCAGTCATCCGGGAGAGGCTCAGAGTAGAACCGCTGCTCCTCCACATTGAAAGGAGTCAGTTGAGGTGGTATGGGCATCTGATTAGGATGCCTCCTGGACGTCTCCCACTTGAGGTGTTTCAGGCACGTCCCACTGGGAGGAGACCCCGGGGCAGACCCAGGACTCGGTGGAGAGACTATGTCTCCCAGCTGGTCTGGGAGCGCCTTGGTGTCCCCTCTGAGGAGCTGGAGCAGGTGGCTGGGGAGAGGGAAGTCTGGGCTTCTCTGCTTGAGCTGCTGCCTCCGCGACCCGGACCTCCGGAAAAGCGGTAGAAGATGGATGGATGGATGGATCTTGCGTTTATAGTGGGTGAACAAACTGGCGTGTTGGTGCATTTGTGCCACCCATAGGGCTGGGGCGAAACTACACATAACAGTTGTGTGCATGCGTGAACCACTTGGCCTGGTAGATGGAAAAAAGTGAGCATGTACAGTGCTGCGTGTGCGCCGGGCTCGTCCAAAGCGCACGCGGACCAAAGCCGACCAGAGGGGAGGGGCAGCATGAATCCAGCTTTACAACTTACAGAACTACACCCAACATTCTTTTTCAGAAATCATTAATTGTGGCGTCATTTTTATACATCGCAAAAATATGGCATTTTAACAGGGGTGCGTACACTTTTGTATTCAATGTGGAGCAGTGGTTAGCACTGTAGCAGCACAGCAAGAAGGTCACGGGATCGATTCTACCCCTGACCATCGTGGGTTCGATCCCAACCCCAGACCATCAGTGACCCTTTGTGGAGTTTGCATGTTCTCCCTGTGTCTGCGTGGGTTTACTCTGGGTACTCTGGTTTCCTCCCACAGGCCAAAGATGTGCAGGTTAGGTTAATTGGCATCAACTGGGGAATGTGAGAGTGAATGGTTGTCTGTCTCTCTGTGTCGGCCCTTTGATGGACTGGTGATCTGTCCAGGGTGGACTCTGCCTCTCATCCAGAGATGCTGGGATAGGCTCCAGCCCCCCACGACCCAAAAAGGATTAAGCGGTAGAAGATGGATGGATGGATGGTGCATTATATGTATTGTGCATTGTCCCTTATAAGTAAACAATAATTTAATTTGTATCTGTGTATCCACATTAGCTGCTTATAATAGAATTCTATATTTCTTTATTTCTTGGTACATTAAACCCATTTTCCCACAGAAACAAATGGGATAGAAGTTGTTTTGGGTTTTTTTGCCTTCCCCCGTTTTCTTTGCTTTCTCACCTGACCGTGACGCTGGTTCAAGTGTGTGTGTAGGCCTCTTTGGCTCCTTTAAAACAAGAGTTTAGTCTGAATTAAGTTTGTGTTCTTCCACCTAATATTTTTGTCAATTTTTTTGCTTATCATCATTGTATCTGGGCAGCTTATCTACAGGCTTGTTTTGTTTTCTTTAACTGCATTTCTTATCAAACTCCACAGCTTTTGCCATGACAACGGACGAGGCAGAAAGCCACCAGAAGAAGCCGAAGCAGCAGGAGGAAACCGGCCAAGACGCCAGGCCCCCGTCTCCGGAGGATGAGCAGCTTCGGCCTCGAAACCGCAACTCGGCTGGCCACGGCCTCTCACGCCTCTTTTCCTCCTTCTTGAAGAGGCGATCGCAGTGTGAGGACAACGGGGAAGAGAAGGGGGACAAGGAAGAAGAGGCTAAAGCCCCCATCGCCGACCCCGAACCGGAGCTGAAAACCGAGGGAGAAGTTGCCTTGGACCAGCACTCTGTAAGCAGTGCTGAGGCTCAGGTCAGCCAGCTTAGGTGTTTGTGTTCTCAGGCTGTGAGGGACAGGAATTTACTTCTGCCCAGCAAGTAAAGGGCTCCGATTACTGTCTGAAACGAAACCGCCTGCCAGTTAACTGTGCATGGACACATGAGGCATTCCAGCACAGCAGCCTTTCCAGTACCAGTGACTATCTGCTTTAGTTTCTCTCTTTCACATCATCAGGAGTAGGGCTGTGCCATATGCCCAAAATTTCATATCACCATATAAGTAAACTTATATATCACGATAACGATATATATCATGATATACATTTTTTGTGAATTCTACAGTTTAGATAATCTCGTTTTTTTTGTTTACTTTTTACATGCACCTTTTTCCCCAAAATAATTTTGCAGTGTCGTTATAGTTTTTAATGTGCATTTGAGACTTGATTCTCATACATTTGAGATTTTTCTTTTAAATCGTATCATATGAATAAAAAGTAAACATCAATAAGTTAAATATTTCCTGAGCCAGAGGAGAATAGCAAAAAAAAAATAAAAATCAAAAAATATCTGAAAATGAGAAAATTGCCCATCGCTGCCATCTACAGACATAAATTAGCTGTTAGTTTAAATCAGTGAAAATTTAAGTGTAGATCCACAGCCTGAGGCCTGCTATTCTGGCCTGATTTAACCTGTTTGCTTCTTAGTAAAAATATTTCAGGTTGATCATGATCTGAAAATCAAAGACACAAAAGGTAATGTAATAAAATACATGTGATGACTTTAACTTTTTTCATTATTACTTCTTGACTAATTAAAATGATTAGAAATCAAATAAATTACATTAATAGCCAACTTGCTCCTCCGACTCGTTTTAATGGATTTATTATTTATTTTGCGTGTATGTGTCACCATCATACACTTTTGCAGCTTTAATGAAATTATGGTCTGATACACTATAATATTTCCTATTAGCACAACTTAGCATCGTTGTTTAGCATTTGCTGTTTTATAATTAGACATGGTGTTCACGTCACTTACCTCCTATTAAAAAAAGTTAGAACTATCCTCTCTGACGCAGCACAATGGAAAACAGTCCCACATCCCTGGCAAACAGGAGTAGCAGCTATTTGACCAAACCGCTAGTTTGAAGCTAGCAACACACCAGGCTGAAGCCTAGCCACCCACCTCACATCTGTTCTGCCGTGCACACTGCGGGGGAGAGGCGGGGGTGCTGACAAGTAGTGTGTGAATAGCTTTGCTGAAGAAACAGGAGTATGTGCATTAAATCACGATATGAACAATAGAGTATTCTATGGAACAATAGATAATAATATCGTCATCTGATGTATATATCGTCATATCACACAGCCCTAACCAGGAGCCTGTTTGGCTTCTAATCAGGAATGGTATTCCACAAATTTTCCAAAAATACTACAGCCTTCCAGTGATGTGTACAGAAGCCCTGAAAGACAACCCCCCTCCAAAAATATTTAAGCAGGCTGTTATTTTCCCCCCTTGATAATTAGCTGCAGTACTCAATTCATCCACTAGAGGGCACTTTGTCTTGCTTTCTGTCTTTCTTTTGGCTTTCAACTTTTATTTTGCTGGAGCAGAGCATTCCCAGTCCTCCTGGCTCAACTTGGTTGCTTCTCCAGTTCAAGATAACCATATGATAGTCATTTAGTTATCTTGGTAAATAACAATACAGCATAAATCGCATGTTTTTGCAAATGCTTTTGATATTTACCTCCGCCAACAGGATTATGTGTTTTGCCGTCATCTGTTGGTCGGTCTCTTAGCAACATAACTCAAAAAGTTGTGAATGGATTTTGGTGAAATTTTCAGGAAAGGTGTGTAATGGCACCGGAAACAGATGATTAGATTTTGGTGGTGATCTGAGTGTGCATACCTCCACCAAGAGCCTTGTTTGTATTTGTGCAACAGGATTACATAAAAACTACTGGATTGATTTGGATGAAGTTTTCACTAGAGGTTCTCTCCACTAGAGAGGAACCTATTACATTTTCGTGATTTATTTATTTATTTAGCGAATGCAAAGTCCTTAAGCCAAGCAGTTGCCTCCTGGTTTGCTGTATGGAGGGTGTGTAATCCTCCTTCCAGTCTTTGGAGCGGGCAAGCCTCTATGATGTGTTCCATTGTTTGCTCCTCTCCACATGCGCACAGTGGGCTAGGGCTACTGCCCCATCTGTGAAGGCTGGCCAAGCAGGGGCCATGTCCAGTCCTGAAGCGATTGAGTGTAGACCACTGTCTCCTTGGGAGGTTGGTGCCCGGGACCTGTTGGTTGGGGTTTATCACCAGCTGTTTGTTTGGGACCTCCTTGGTCTCCCATTCCTCTTGCCAAGCTGTCTGGATGGTAAAGTCAGCTGGGGGAGGGTTTTTCCAAATCGGCCGTCTGGATGAAAGTCGGGCAGTGGGTGGGGTGTAGATATCTGCATGGATTGGTAAGTGAGGAAAATCTTTAACTTTTTGGAGCATCCTTTGAGTTAATGCTGCTCGCCGGATGTGTGGAGGGGCTATGTTTGACAGTACAGAGAGCCAGGGAAGTGGTGTTGAGCGGATTGTTCCAGTTATAGTTCTCATGGTTGAGTTGAGCTGGGTGTCTACATGGTGTGTGTAAGATGACCTGGACCAGACAGGGGCACAATATTCTGCTACAGAGTATGAAAGGGCCAGTGCTGAGGTGCGCAGGGTGGAGACTGCCGCCCCCCATTTTGCACCAGCGAGCTTGCAGAGCAGGTTGTTTCGTACTTTCACCTTAGCAGCCGTCCCCTTTAGATGTTCCTTGAAGGATAAGGTCCTATCAAGGGTCACTCCAAGATAAGTTGGATTTGGGGCATGCTTAAGCTTGAGTCCGCTCAGGTGGATGTTTAGTTCTCTGGCAGCTTTTGCATTGTGGAGATGAAATACACTGGAGACGGTTTTTGCTGGGCTTGGTTTTAGGCGCCAGATTTTGCAGAACTGGTCCAGTTTAGCAAGATCTTCCGTGAGCACCCGTTCCAGTGGTTCAAAGTCTGGTGCTTGGAATGCCAAACAGATGTCGTCTGCATAGATGAATTTGCGGGATTTTGTAGTAGGCAGGTCGTTTATGTAGAGGTTGAACAGAGTTGGAGCTAGAACTGAGCCTTGTGGGAGTCCGTTTTTCTGCATTCTCCATGCACTTGTGTTCTGACTGAGGTGGACTCTGAACCTTCGGTTGGTCAGCAGGGTTTTTATAATTGCTGTTGCCCAAGCAGGGATCGCCTTTTTAAGTTTCAGGAGGAGGCCTTTGTGCCAGACCGTATCATAGGCGGCTGTAAGATCGAGAAACACAGCCCCTGTCTTCAGTCTGCTCTCGAAGCCATTTTCAATGAAGGTGGTTAGGGCCAGTACTTGTTCTCCTGTACTGCGGTCCTTGCGGAAACCTGCTTGATCCACACTTAGAATATCCTCTATTTCTGGGGAAATGCGTTGCAGTATTAGGCGCTCCATGATTTTGTAAGGAACGCTGAGTAGGGAGATTGGGCGGTAGCTTGCTGGTAGTTTGTGGTCTTTGCCAGGTTTTGGGATGGCAATGACCTTTGCTGTCCGCCATTTCTTTGGGATCGAGTTTGTTTGTGTGATCCTTGTGTAGAATTGTGTCAACCAGGTTAGGGCTCGGGGGCCAAGATTTTTCATGAATTCTGGGAAGATGTTATCGTATCCTGCTGCCTTTCCACATTTCAGGCCCTGTAGGACTTTCTCCAGTTCAGCAGCCTCGAAGGGTTCAGGGTTCGTTTCCTCTACAGGCATTTTTTGGTGTTTTTTTTAGCTCAGTTGTAACTGCTCTTCTGGTGTCTTTGTCTTGGGGTGCTTTGGCGATAGTCAGTAGGTGGGATGCAACTTGGTTGGGTGTGACGGATGCTCGGCTTTGGCTAGGGGGCTTCTGTGCAGCTCCTAGGCGACGGATGAGGCTCCAACATTTCCTGCTAGAGTGGGTAAAGCTCCGGTCAGCAACTGTCTCCTCCCATTTCTTTCGCCAGGCTGTATTTAGCGATTCAATGAGATGGTCTGCTATCTCTGGGTCCCCTGATGTTTGATAGGATTGTAGGAGGGCAGCACTTTCTCCGTCCAAACATGGGACATAGAGGGGTCGGTAGCCTCGTGGGATTGCAGTATGGGCAGCCTTGAAGATTGCGCTGCAGAAGCGGTTGTATGCTTCATCTACAGTGATAGTGTGGAGTGGGATGGTAACAACGCTCCGGTCCAGAGTTTCACTGAATTTCTTCCAGTTGGCTTTGCGGAAGTTCCAGCGCATCTTCCTTGGGCTGTATATGACTGGAAGTTGTAGGCCAATGTGTACAAGCAGGGGCCGGTGTTGGCTGTGTGGAAAATCATCAAGAATGAGGATCTGTGTAGGATATGGCTCCCCATTCAAAGAGCTGACCCAACACAGGTCAGGAGAATAGTCCTTCTTCCACCTAGCAGAGTGGAAGGTTCCTCTTTGTTTGGGGTCGTATATCAAAGCGAGGTCATTTCTGGATGCCCAGTCTGAAAGTGCCTCCCCATCACTGTCCACTGCTGGGTACCCCCAGTCAGGGTGATGGCTGTTAAAGTCCCCCACATAGATGGCAGGGTGGGGTAGGGTGGGTAAGACCTGCAGATCCCAGTTGGCATTAGGGGGCTTGTACACATTGACAATATGGAAGCCACCAATGATTATGGTGTCTGAGAAATGTGTTGTTATCAGGTGATTTGCTTCAACTATGTCAGAACGCACATAGGTGGCACGCCCATGTTTAGCATGTAGAACATAGCACAGGAGGTCAAAGCCTTTGATGGTGAGGCGGCCAGCTTCCTCTGTGCCAATATGAGTCTCTTGGAGGCAGATTACATCAATCGAATGTTGGAAGGCGAGGACTTCGATAAGGCTTCGCTTGGCTGCAGATAGGCCTTCAACGTTTAGTTGTAATATGCGAAGGGCAGATCCTACCACAAAGTGCTCTTGGGGCTGTTTGCTTTCAGCTTTAGGACTGTGACTAGGATTCTTCTTTGACTTGGCACAGAGGCGTCGTCTCTTCGAATTTAGTCTGCTGGTAGGATCATTAGCTTCCCCAGGCGAGCCCGGGTACTGGCGGTACTGCCCGCCGAGGGCCGCTTTCTCCCCTCCCCCGCGTGGGGGAGGCGGGGGGAGCGTCCCGAGGCTCTGCCCGGCCCTCCGTCCCAGTCCCTCCGCCGGGAGGGAAGGAGGAGGGCCGGCCGGCGCGGCGCCCCGGCCGCCGCCGGCCCCCGTCCGAGCCGGCTCCGTCTCGGCAGTCCCTCCCGGGGGCTGACGGGTGCCCGTCGTAGAGCTGGCTGGGGGCCGGCGGTCCGGCGCGCCCGCCGCCGCGGAACTCCGACCTAAGCGCCGCGCGCGGCCTTGCCCCGGCCGTCGCACCGCGTGCCTCCGGGTACCCAACTCTCCTCCCTCCTCCGGCGGGAGCACGGGGGGTTTAATGTCTCCTCCTATTTTCGTGATGATCTGAGAGTGCACACCTACACCAAGGCTCTATCTTCTCACAATGCGTTAGCAAGATTTCTCCAAAACTACGGTGGACACAGTTTGGTGAAATTTTCAACACAGGTGGCTCTTGGGCTACACATGAACCCATTACATTTTGGATTTGATCTATGAGTGCATACCTTCACCAAGGCTCAATGTCCTAGCAATGGTTTAGCAGGATTACAAAAAAACTACTGGGTGGATTTTCAAGACTTTTGCCTGAGGCTGATATGCAGTGGCAGAGCGGAGTTTGGGTGAACAACAGCCTTGGCGGAGGTATGCACTCTCTGTGTGCCCTCTAGATTTTAATAAACTTTATTGATCAAAGAACAAATGTACAACAATGAAACAAATGAGGTGTCAGTGCTGTCAGCTACAAATGGTAACTTTAAATTCAAATAAGTTGATTTTATAAGAAGCAATGTTATTTGTTCTTTGTTCAATAAAATACATTAAAAATATTGAAAGCATTTGTAAAAACATGAGATTTATGCTGTGTTGTTATTTACTAAGCTAACTAATTGACTGTCATATGGTTATTTGATCTGTAGAGGCTACTAAGCCAGTAAGACTGGGAGCAGTTTGCTCTATAGATAAAAGTTGAAAGATTCAAACAAGACAAAGTGCCCTCTACTGGCTGAATTGAGTACTGCAGCTAATTACCACACAGCTTTCAACATTTTTGGGGGGCAGGGGGGTTTGCTTTTCAGGGCTTCCGTAGATATTGGTGTAACCCGGGGGTCTCTAACTTGTCTCTCACAAATTTGTATTTTTTTTTCACATAAATTCGCAGTTATTTTTTTTTTCCTCATAAATAAGACTTTTTTTTTCTTATAAATTTGCAACTTTTTCTCATAAATTTGCAACATTTTTCTCATGGCTGGCAACTTTTTTCCTCTCAAACATGCAACTTCATTATAAATTTTCAACTTCTGTCCTCTTAATTAGCAACTTTTTATTGTGAATTAGCACAATTTATATTTACTCAATTATACCTTTTGCTCCTTTTGGTATATTTATGAATGCCACCCCTTGTTAAAAAAAAAAAAAAATCACCTCCTGATTATCATCAAGTACCTCTTTGTCTCAATGGAAATGCGACAGAAAGGCCTTTAAAGAAGCTCTAACATCTCTGTAATTAGTCAGGTTTCTGTACATTGTGGTGGAACACATCTAGGGAGAACTGCTGTGGTAGAACTAACTTTAGCTCAGTTTAAATCACAAGAGCACAACATTACATTATTATTGCATTTTCACATTGTCATTAAAGGATTTTTTTTGTCAGGCTGTGCAGGTGGAGAAGAAGGAAGCTGAGGAGGCAGAGAACGGTGGAAAAGACCAAGAGCACGGCGAGGACAAGGGTGAGGAGAAGGAGGACGACGACAAGGAGAAGGAGAAAGAGGAGGAGAAGGAATCCAGCCCTGACGGAGGCAGTAAGGGAGAGAAGGAAGAGATAGCAGAGGAGGAGGAGGAGGAGGTCAAAGGTCCGAGGGCTCCACGTCGACCCAAGACCATGCAGATTAAAGTGACCCTGCTGGATGACACTCTGTACGAGTGTGAGCTGGATGTAAGGGCATTTCTCTGTTTTCAGACACACATCACAAACTAAAGGAACACTCAATGTAGGCTATCCGTATCATTTACCTTTAAGTCAAATATCTCTGTGTCAAAGTGTTTATTATGTTAAATTTGATAGAATTAACACCGTTACCTTCTGATCAGCTCAGTTTTTCCCCTCTATAACATTGTACTCATTGGCAAGTTGATGCAAATATCTACACACATTCAGAATCATATTTATCACTATAGAATAATGTAAGTACAGCTGACACCATAAGTTTACATACATATATAAAATGACACTTAACCTTGTTTTTCTCACTGTGTGACATTAAATCAGACTAAACTTTTCCTGTTTTAGGTCATTTAGGATTACCAAAGTTATTTCTATTTGCTAATTTGGTTAAAAAAATAGACTTTTTTATTACTTTCCTCAAAGTCAGAAGTTTACTGTATATACATTAAGATTACTATACCTTTAAGCAATTTGGGAAAGCCCAGATGATGATGTCATGGCTTTGGAAGCTTCCAATAGGTTAATTGACACTATTTGAGTTAATTGGAGGCACACCTGTGGATGTATTTTAAGTCACACCTCAAACACACTGCTTCCTTGTGTGGCATCATGGGAAAGTTAAAAGAAATCAGCCAAGACATCAGGGAAAGAATTGTGGACCTCCACAAGTCTAGTTCATCCTTGGGTACAATTTCCAGATGCCTGAAGATGCCACGTTCATCTGTTCAGTTATACACAGGTATAAACACCATGGGAATGTCCAGCCATCATACCACTCAGGAAGGAGACGGGTTCTGTGTCCCAGAGATGAAAAGCAAAAGACCTTGTGAAGATGCTGGCTGAAGCTGGTAAAACAGTGTCATTATTCACAGTGAAACGGGTTCTGTACCGACATGGGCTGAAAGGCCACTCGGCGAGGAAGAACCCATTACTCCAAATGGCAATAATAAAAAGGCCAGATTACAGCTTTCAAATGCACACAGGGACAAAGACCTTAATAACTGTTGTCTTATGAAACTAAAATTGTACTGTTTGGCCATAATGACCATCATTACATTTGGAGGAAAAAAGAGGGAAGCTTGCAAGCCTGAGAACACCATCCCAGCTGTGAGGTGCAGGGGTGGCAGCATCATGTTGTGGGGTGTTTTGCTGCAGGAGGGACTTGTGCACTTCACAAAATAGATGGCATTATGAGGAAAGAGCATTATGGGGAAATATTGACGCAACATCTCAAGACATCAGCCAGGAATTTAAAGTGGCCATCACAAAGCCCTGATCTCAATTCCATAGAAAATTCGTGAGCAGAGCTGAAAAGACGTGTGTGAGCAAGGCAGCCTGAACCTGACTCAGTTACACCAGTTCTGTCTGCTGGAATTTTGGCCCATTCCTCCTAACTATTGTGAGAAGCTTGTAGAAGGATACTCAAAATGTTTGATCCAAGTCATGCAGTTTTAGGGCAATGCTACCAAATACTAAGGGCGTGTATGTAAACTTCTAACTCTGAAGAAAGTAATAAATCTAAAAAATTATTTAGCAAATAGAAAAATTATTTAGCAAAAAGGGGGCAGTGGCTAGCACTGCAGCAGCACAACAACATGGGTTCGATCCCAGCCCCCCGACCAACAGTGATCTGTGTGGAGTTTGCATGTTCTTCCCGTGTCTGCATGGGTTTACTCCGGGATTTCTCCAGTTTCCTCCCACATGCCAAAAACATGCAAGTTAGGTTAATTGGCATCAAAAACTCATTCATTCATTCATTCATTCATCTTCTTCCGCTTAATCCTTTTTGGGTCACGGGGGGGCTGGAACCAACCCAGCATCTTTGGGCGAGAGGCAGGGTACACCCTGGACAGATCGCCAGTCCATCGCAGGCATCAAAAACTGGGGATTCTAAATTGTCCTTAGGTATGACTGTGAGAGTGAATGGTTGTCTGTCTCTCTGTGTTGGCCCTGTGATGGACTGGCGATCTGTCCAGTGTGTACCCTGCCTCTCACCCAAAGATGCTGGGATAGGCTCCAGCCCCCCCGCGACCCGAAAAGGATTAAGCGGAAGAAGATGGATGGATGGATGGCTCACGATTATTTACACAATTTAATCAAAGATTTTTTTAAAAAAAAAATCAGGCCTAAATATATATTAATGGGATTTTTTTCTTTTAAATTTATACTCTTATACACACAAGCAGACCCTCTCTAATTGCTCATCAGTTTGGGGTGTGAGTCAGCTTTAACCCTGAAATTATTTTAAGATTTTGAAAGAAAAACATACAAATAAAAAATTAATAAAAATAACCAGAATACTTTTTTGAGCGCTAGCGAGCCAACAATGGAGTAGGAAGCGTGTGGCTGAGCTCTGCAGTGCAACTTTTTAAAAGCATTAATTTTTGGCACCATTTCATAAGAATAGTTGTTGGAGACAATTTTTAAGTGGTATTACATGAATAAGTGCTACAAAATGGCTGGCAAAGCATCCAGAGGGAAGCAGACAACGCGCTTAACTACGGGGTCTGCAACTCCTCCTTTGACTGTGACCGCCATTCAAGGGGCCTCGGCGTCAAGTGTGGCTTCGCCTGCGATGGATACCGAGTCGCTGAAAAGTGAGCTCTTATCCTCCTTGTGGAAAGACCTGATCGATGTTCTAAAAACTGAGGTTTGGGCTGTTCTGGAGAGCGAAATTACTAGTATTAGATCCAACACCAATGAAGCAAGGAGCGATTTGAAGGAATACAGGGAGTCAATTACAACTGAGCTCTCTACAGTGAATGTCACCATTAACCCTTTGAGTGTGTATGGTGCAGAACTGCGACATAACCCCTAGTGGTCAAGAGTGGTAAATATTTTTTGTGGCTATAACTTGAAAGTGGTAAGAGATAATGGCTTACTGCCAATTAGAAAAATGTAAAATATGATCCAAAGTTTCAGATAGGAATAAATGTATGCATCTAATTTGCATAATGTCACAGCACCTCTTTAAATTCAACAACTCAGTCAAAACTGGACTTTGGATGTATTTACACAAAAAATGGTTCAGTCTTTTGACACCATTTTTTGTACAGAGGTACTTCATCATCTTATCTTCAAGGTATATGAACAAGAAATCAGTTCATTTAAAAAAAACCCCAGAAATTTCTCACTTACTTTTGACAAAGTCATAGTGAGAAGGCAGGCACAGTGCCGCGCTCTGCCACTAGAGACACGCAAATTCTCACACTCAAAGGGTTAAGTCAATGGAGGAAAGCCTATCCACCTACACTGACAACATATTCCATCTGCAGAAAGAAGTGAAATGTCTCAGCACGATGGCCGATGCGCTACAAAATAAGTGCAAGGATTTAGAGGCTCGATCGAGGAGGAATAACGTCAGGCTGGTCGGCGTACCAGAGACCCAGGACTGCTCTGCGACTTCTGTTTCGACACTGCTCAAGCAGGCATTTAATTTAAAAGAAGCGCCAATGGTGGACAGAGCACATCGTTCGCTCCAGCCGGTGCACGAGTCATTATCGCCCACCTCCACTACCACCAGGACTGCGCAAATATTTTACGCCTCGCCCAGGAGAAACAAAGGATCAAGATGAACGGCATGACCCTCAGTGTCTTTCCAGATTACATGGCAAAAATAGCCAAAGCCCGAGCCACGTTATGCGACATCAGACGGCAGCTCCAGGGAATACAGTAGATGGAGTCTGGTTCAGCATCCTCCACCCAGTAAGACTTAAAATTACCCATCAAAATCTCTACTGCAGAGGAAGCCCCAGCTGTATGTGATGTATCAAATATGATACATTTGATGTGGGTGTACTATGGTTGGCGGCGGAACTGGAAAGGTGGAGCCGCCACCGTGGGTATAAAAGGCCGATGTGGAAGAGGCACGGTCTCTTTATGACCAGACCATCTGCCTATAGAGAACACAAGAGCACCCGTGTTGTGTTGTGAGTTCTTTAATAAACCTTCGTTCTACTGCACCTCCGGCCTTGTCATTGAAGTACGAGTAATTGACATAACGTTTGGCGACGAGGATAAAAGTATGGAGAAGGGTGTTCCTGGTATTCAGCCATTTTTGGAGCTCTGGGGCGAACCACCAGTTCCCTGCGCGAGGTGGTATGCGGCATTCCAGAATATTTGGTGACCTTGAACCCTGGAGAATTGGAGAAACTGCGTGCACGAGCAATTTTGGTCCATAATCTCGGCATGGAGGGACAACAAATTCTCAGCACATTGGGTGAGAGTGATAGTTTTGATGATGTGGTTGGGCTAATGGCGTGCTATTTTCGCGCTCTGGAAAACGTCATAGTCAGGAGGATTCAGTTTCAGCAGTGCCACCAGCGGACTGGAGAGTCGGTGCAGCGGTACGGAAGAAATGGTTCTTGATCAGTTGGCGGAGCACACGCTATGTTCTGCAGCACGGTCAAGGCTCCTCACGTAGTCCAGTGAACTGGCGTTAGCCACGTCAGTCGAGATAGCTCAACAGTTTGAAGCAGCGGAAAAACTGTCCAAGGACCTCGGTGAGAGAACTACGTTGAGGCATACGGAACCACAATCGGCGGCACAGGCTGTGGACCCAGATAGTGACAACAGCATGGATGATGGAGAAGAATACGCTACAGCTATAAAAATTAGGTCCACCCCAGGATTGCCAAAGTGTTTTGACTGCGGGTCCACCAAGCACCGATATAAGGCAAGAGAGTGTCCAGCAAGGAGCAAACACTGTGACAAATGTGAACTCCTTCACCATTTTGTCAGGGCCTGTAAAAATTTTGAGCGAGGGGAACAATGACGTGAAGTGAGTTCCCCCGCCACAACTCCTATGGTTGTTCACACCGTCTCCCCGAGCACAGATGGGCGGATTTATTGCAACGTGATTCTGGATGGCGTGGAAGTGCCGTTGTTGGTGAACACGGGAGCAGTGGCTTCTGTGTCGAACTGGCCTACTGTGAGGAGTTTGTTCCCACATTACCATGTGAGAAGACTGTCGATGTCATATTCGGGCTATGGAGGTAATAAGTTGGCTATCGTGGGTTCGCTGGAATTGATGGTGAGATACAAGTCGGCGGTGATGTCCAACATCCAGTTCGTGGTGACCATCAGCGGGTCGAACGTGATGGGCTGCGACATGTTCTACGGCCTGGGCTTCATGATCACCAGCAGCATCGGAGAAGAGTGGTCGGACTGTGGTTTGTGGGACCGACCAGTTCCGCGCGTGGTGGACAATGCGGTATTTGACAAAGACTGGCCTAGTATTCTGGGAGATGACCAGGACCAATACCATTTAGAGCCATCGCGGGAGGGTTCCGGTGACAGAGTCCAAGTTACCCTGGAGGTGGGAACTGGGCGGGACGGTGGAATGCCTGTGACGGTGGATGGAGCTGAAAGGATAGCTCCCACTGCTTCCAGAGTTCGGCCTGGAAATACTGAGAAGCAAGGGGCTTCAACGGCTTTGTCGGCATTGGAAATGAAAGAGAGCAGGGCAGGACCAGCTGGCACGGTAGAACAACGTGCCACACAGCAACACTAGAGGCCAAGTCGGGCATTGTATGGGGTCGGTGGAGTGGTTCGACCCAGAGAGGAAGCCTGGTCTAAACGTCGTGGACATTTGAAGCCGATTCAAGCTCATTTGCGGGTCGCTGACGTGGTTCAGCCCAGGGGGGAGGCTCGGCTTAGGGGGGCATATGACAAGAGGAAACAACGAGATCAACAGGGGTGGCTGCAGGTGGTGGCCATTCGGGAGGATGGCTATCTCCAGCTGTCTGATGCACATGGAGACATCCCAACGAGCTGCGGCGCATCAGCGATGGGAAGGAGGTGTCGAGACTCCTATGTGGCTTACCTCCAGAGGCGAAAAGACGAAGACGCTCTGGGCAGGACCTGCCACACTGGTCTCCGGGGGGTGGTTTCTCCATTGAGGCTGTATGGTAGCTAAGGGGACGATGTGTCAAACTGTATATAGTGTTATGTATTGCCTGAGCTACGCAGTCAATATGTTCCTTATACTGAGTGCTATAAGTTGCCCATATACGAAACAAAAAAAAAAAAGTGATGTTTAAGATGTATGTATTACTGTATGGTTTGCCTGGGTTATGGGGTGGTTTTGTTGGGTGTGTAAATAGCACTGTGGGGACGTAAATATTGACTGTTTGTTTGATGAATGGGAATTTATCTGTTTGTATAAAAGTTCATGGGATTATTTTAATATTTTAGGAGCACGGCAGTTTTTTATTTTCATTGACTATATAGTGACAAAGATGGCAGAATAATCCGTCTCACCGTGTGGAGGTGGGACAGTAGTCCACCTGTCCCCCTCTATCTAGTTTTAGTTGTTTTGTGTGCATGGATAGGCCTATATATATATACTACTACTAAACAATATTCTTTTTTTTCCCCCTGTCCATTATTCCTACTCAAGAATAGATTTTTTTTTTTTGCTTGATAACAGAATACTCTCATTTGTTACCAAGAGTCTTTATCATAGCATTGTCATTTCTGACCATTCCCCTGTTCAGTTAGATTTGAGTCTCCCACATAACATCAAATCCCAACATACATGGAGGCTGGACCCATTATTACTATCCCACAAGTCATTTCAAAATTGTATCTCAGAGCAAATTGATCTTTTCCTTGACACCAACATCATACCAGGCATGTCATACATCACTATATGGGAGACACTAAAAGCCTTCCTTAGGGGTCAAATAACATCATATGCATCCCACGTTAAAAAAGAGCATGGTTGTTGTCTTGCTGATCTCTCTCAAGAAATACAAAAGTTAGACATCAAATATGCTGCTACTCCTAATACGAAACTCTATAATCAGAGACTGTTATTGCAAGCTGAGTTTGCCAGTCTCTCAACTAAAGAAGTTGAAGGACTACTATTGAAAACAAAACAATCCTGATATGAACATAGTGATGAGGTTGGTACATTGTTATCTCACCAACTTCAACAAGCTTCTACCAACCATACAATAGCTGAAATTTGCGCGACTCAAGGTTCAGTAACTACACATCCCACAGTTGTGAATGAACAGTTCAGAGTTTTATAACAATCTTTACACATCACAATCATCTGTCTCCTCAAATGAGGTTGAGATGTTTTTTGAACAATTAGAAATACCAATGATCAGCCCAGAGGATCAGTCGATTCTGGATTCTGCCGTATCAAAGCAAGAAATAGAACAGGCTATTAGTGCTATGCAAAATGGGTAATCGCCAGGTCCAGATGGACTACACATGGAGTTTTATAAACTTTTCTCATCTAAATTAACCCCCGTTTTGTGCAGATTATTTGAAGAAATTCTCACAACACAAAAATTACAGCATACCATGTCTCAAGTGATCATAATTGTTTTACCTAAAAAGAGAAAAGACCCATGGGACTGTAGTTCTTACAGACCAATAAGCCTCCTATGTTGTGACTATGAAATTCTAAGGTCCTGTCCCGTCGCCTCGACTCAGTGATATCAAAAGTTATAGTCCAGGATCAAACAGGTTTTATACATGGGAAGCAATCTTTTTATAATATGCGTTGATTATTTAATTTGCTGTATTCCTTCCACTCCACACATCAGCCAGAGGTGGATGCTGAAAAGGCATTTGATCATGTGGAATGGGAGTATTTATTTTAAGTCTTGGGTAAAGTTGGATTTGGCCCAACCTTTTTATCTTGGGTTAAAATAATTCAAGCATCACCATTGGCCTCAGCCAACACAAATTCTACAACGTCAAAATATTTTCCATTCCATCGTGGTACGAGAGACAGCTGTTGTTTATCACCATTTCTTTTTGATGTAGCGATAGAGCCCTTAGCTATTGCTCTGAGAAAGAATGACAAGGTCAGCGGGGTGACTAGATATGATAGATTACATAAAGTCTCGTTATATGCAGATGACTTTCTGGTGTCAAAACCTATAAAATCCATGGTGGTCTTTACTCCCCATCTCTCTGGCTGGCAGGGTTAATACAATTAAGATGACTGTCCTACCCCGCTTTCTATATTGTTTTGAAATGATCCCGTTTTTCTTACCCAAGTCTGTTTTTAAAGAATTAGATCATTTAATTTCTTCCTTTATACGGAACAAGTCTGTCCCGCGTATGAGGAAGGTTTTTCTGGAGGTGCCCAGGCCAGCGGGTGGGCTGGGGCTTCCCAACTTCATATATTATTACTGGGCAGCCAATGTAAGTAAATTAATATGTGGATTCCTATTTGGAAGATAAACTGTGATCCTGATTGGGCTAGTATGGAATTGGGACGCTGCTCAGCAATTTCAGGTATCTCAATGTTGAGCTCAATACCTGCTCGCGCTTATTCTCTCATTGTTGACCCTGTTGTTAAACATTCTTTATAAACCTGGCTCGAGTTCAGGAAACATTTAGGAATCAAACGTTTAGGTTTATTTTTTCCCCTGTTGAAAAACCACCATTTTTTACCATCGCAAATAGACACTGGCTTTCAAATTTGGCATAACAATGGATGGGCTTTTTTAAAAGACCTGTTTTTAAAAGAGGACTTTATATCATTTGAAACACTGCAAAAGAAATATAACATTCCCAGAACACATTTCTTCCGATATCTCCAAATCAGAAGTTTTGTCAGCAAACACTTTGTGACCCTTAAGTTGCCAGACACAAATGCTTCTGATGACACACTTGCCTTGAACCCCTACAAGAATGGCAACATTTCTAGAGTTTATAACATGATCCAAAACATTAATTTACCCTCATGGAGCAAAACAAAATTGGCATGGGAGCAAGATCTTAACATTGTCATATCTGAACAACTCTGGCAAACATGTCATGTATCACCTTTTTGTATCGGACAGTGTCTTATTCAGTTTAAAGTACTGCATCGTTTACACTACTCTAACGACACACTGGTGAAGATCTACCCTGACATAGATCCAGCCTGCCCAAGATGCTGCCGCAGTCCAGCTACCCTTGGTCACATGTTTTGGTATTGCCAATCTTTGAACAATTTTTGGGAAAAAGTCTTTGAAGTTTTGACATATATGTGTGAGAAAATAATAACTTCTTCCCCATATATTGCTATTTTTGGGTTCCCTCCTTCAAAGGCCACAGTCTCTGTTCAACAAGCCTTCAGGCCATAGCTTTGGCTTCATTAATGGCCTGAAGGCTTGTTCTTCTACAATGGAAATCAGTCCAGCCACCTTCCTTTGCGAATTGGATCAGTACTATGTTGTGCATGTTGCAAATTAGAAAAATTAAGATATAGTCGAGGCAGCAATCACAAAAAGTTTGAAGTAACTTGGTCTTCCTTTATGGGATATATTAAAAATCATTACCTCCGCCAAGGAGGCTATGTGATCATCGGCGTTGGTTTGTCTGTCTGTTTGTCTGTCTGTTTGTTTGTTTGTTTGTTAGCAAGATAACTCAAGAAGTTATGGACGGATTTTCATGAAATTTTCACAGATTGTCAGAAATGGGGTATCCTACAGATGATTACATTTTGGTGGTGATCCGGATCACCATCCAGAAGAAAACCGACATTACGGAAAATGCCATTTTCGTCAATAACTACTGAACCACTAATCCTATCATTGTGAATCCAATTGCTAGTCATATGTTTTCATGGTCAAGGAATCTGAAAACGTACACACAAACACTGTATGGGGGGAACTGTGGCGCTTGGCGGAGGTCTGCGCTCTCCGAGTGCTTTTCTAGTTTTATATCATAAAACAGCCTGTGCCTTTTTCCTTTTTTTGTATAAAACCTACGGCTTATTTACACGCTGATAATGTGTAGAGGAACTTTTGTGTTTTATGTTCTTTGTTGTGTTTTTTTTCCTTTTGTGTGAGTATCCTTGTGGTCCTGTATGTACAATTCCCACAAGCCTTTAGAAATGTTAATTTGGTTTTACATTTCTGTAAAATCTATATGATTGCCTTATGGGTCTGTGAGCAATTGTTGTAATTATAAAATGCGAAATAAAGTTTGAAATAAAAATAACCGGAATACATTTTGGAAAAATTCAAACAATACACATACACTAACCTGATGATAAAATACAGCACACATCAATTAGTCTGAAACATGTTACAGGTGCAAATTAACATTATTACATGTAGAATATAGCAGAAAAACACATTTGAAAATTCTGTTTAAACTGTCCAGTGTGGGTGGCAATCAGGGGTGCAGTAAGGTGGTCGTTGCCACCCTGTGTGACCCCTTGGGATGCCATTGTTCCATAGTTTAGGAGCTGGGACCTCACACACAGTCTCCTCTAGTTTTCAACCTCAAATGAGGAACTACCAATGGGTTTTGGTCAAAGGACCTCAAAGATCTGCACACTGTATATGGATGCAAGCGTTTGATGATGTAAACAGGCATTTGACCATGAAGTGTTCTGACGGTAATCACCAAGATTTTAAAGTGAAGTCTGAATTTTATGTGGAGCCAGTGCAAAGAGGACAAAATGGGTGCATAAGGGAGAGGTTCTGCTGCTCCCTCCTACCTGCTACTGTCAGGCTTTACAGTCTAGAGACCGCACATAACACTGCTACTTTGCACACACAAGGATCGTTCCTTTCCAATACATGGTTAATATATTTATTATTCAGGGTCGCAACAACACTGTACTCATTCAGTTGTCAAATATACTGTTATATACAGTATATATTGCTGAATAATTTAACTACTTACTAGTGCTTGAAATACTATTTTACTTATTTTTTAACTGTAAAAATTATTTTACTTTTTTAAACTTCTTGCACTGTGTATTTACTGTTTTTGCCCAATTTTATTATTTATTATTACTCTGAGTGCTGCTATCCCTCTGCTGCTGTCATACTGTAAATTTCCCCATTGTGGGACTAATAAAGGATGATCTCGTCTCATCTAATCTCATCTCATGTAATCTCTCACATTCATATACATGAACCTATATTTTATAAATATTTATATCAATTGTTCCTTCAGTGTGTGGACCTCAAGCTGTAAAAGGATGATAATGATCTAATTATTCTTTTTTATCCTCTGTGTGTGTGTGTGTGTGTGTGTGTGTGTGTGTGTGTGTGTGTGTGTGTGTGTGTGTGTGTGTGTGTGTGTGTGTGTTAGAAACATGCCAAAGGTCAGGAGCTGTTTATGAAGGTGTGTGACCACCTAAATCTGCTGGAGAAGGACTACTATGGCCTGGCCATCTGGGAAACACCCACCATGAAGGTGACTGAGATTGTTGTTTTCACTAGTTAGTATCCACTAATGTCCCAGCCTCATAGTGCACTTCGTCTTAGCTCAAAAGACCCATTTCAAGTAATTTTTGGTTAAAAAAAAAAGAGTAAATAATAGGGATGGGTGCATCAGGAAGGGCGTCCAGCATAAAATCCTTGCCAGATCAAATATGAGGGCCCATGATCCGCTGTGGTGACCCAGTTAGGGAGCAGTGTGTGTGTGATAAATCATGATATTTTAATTTACTGAAATGCACTAATACATAGTATATACTATACAGTGCACAATTTAAGCCACAAAAATGCCATTGTCTGTAGTAAAAAAATGCAGGTGGTACAATAAATCATTGAGGAATAGGATGTGCATTTCTATTCAGTATACAGTGGGGCAAAAAAGTATTTAGTCAGCCACCAATTGTGCAAGTTCTCCCACTTAAAAGATGAGAGAGGTCTCCAATTTTCATCATAGGTATACCTCAACTACGAGAGACAAAATGAGAAAAAAAAATCCAGAAAATCACATTGAAGGATTTTTTATGAATTAATTGGTAAATTCCTCAGTAAAATAAGTATTTGGTCACCTACAAACAAGCAAGATTTCTGGCTCGCACAGACCTGTAACTTCTTCTTTAAGAGGCTCTTCTGTCCTCCACTCGTTACCTGTATTAATGGCACCTGTTTGAACTCATTATCAGTATAAAAAAACACCTGTCCACAACCTCAAACAGTCAGACTCCAAATTCCACTATGGCCAAGACCAAAGAGCTGTCAAAGGACAGGCAGTAAGTATGCCGTAGGAAGATCCCAGGGTACCCTTACGAAGAATGTAAGAACTCTAGGCCCATCGTATGACAGAAAAGCACCTCATTTCTCAAGAATGTCTCAAGTTGGTCTTGCGAATTGAACAACAGCCATAAGAGACTATGCTTCCCTCCATGAATGTCTGTGAACTCCAGAATTCGTAGGAACTAGGAGATTCTTAAGAACCCATCGTTTGTAAGAATCTTTGCGACCATAGCTTAAGGTCAAGATTCAAAGGCTTTATTATCATGTGCACAGTTAAGAAATGCAACATTTCCTGAGCAATGAAATTCTTACTCTACTGTCTGAATGAATGCCAAGGTAAGCGGTAATAACATACCTAATGCTAATGGATACTAATAACACACACTATAGCACACAGTTAGGCAATTAGGACACCTTAAGCACATACTAAGTACTAATACTAATGAATACTAATAACACACATAAGGCAATCTGGACAGCTAAAGCGGTGAAAGCAGTCAAACTAGAGGAAACAAGAAGAATGATAGATAGATAGATAGATACTTTATTTCGAACAAAAAAGTATAACAAAAACAAAACAAATGACAAATGCAATAAAGTAACAGTATACAGTGTTCGAAAGGGAGAAGGAAGAAGTGAACACTTATTAATTCCATCTCCTCTTTTCCATAAATACACCCATGTGAATTATATACAAATTACCACATTTAAGACCCCAAGTAAACAATTAACTGTATTTTGTACATATCAACATTAACACCCATCTGTCCTAGCATACATTGATGTCCATACATCAAAATCAGCCTCAAACAACACAGATATACACAGTACTGTCCCACCCACCATTCCATAGTGTCCCATAGTGTCCCAGAGTGAGCATAGTGAATCGTACTTATAAATACTATCCTTCTAACATATATCCTTTAAGCAAATAATGTTTGTACCGCTTTTTGAAATTTGAAAGTTCACTGGATGACTATACTGTAGTAGACAGTGATATATTGATATCAGAGATGATATGAACCTGAGATGGCATAAGCCTATGTACAGTGTGCAAATGAGCAGTGTGCAAATGAGCAGTATACAGATTACAATTAGCACCCAGTGTGAGAATTTCTCTGTAATGATAATACTAGTAGACAGTACATGATAATTAGCAGCAGAGATGATATGGATATCAGACGGGTGAGACTATGTACACTGTACATGTGAGCAATATGCAAATTTAGCAAAAGATGTGTGAGTTCCTATTTGCAAAGCTGTGTTGCAGAGTTTTGGGAGTTTGTTGTTTGTTCAGGAGTCTGATGGCAGTGGGAAAGGAGTTTGTCAGTCTGGTTGTCCTGCATTTCACACTTCTGTACCTCTGGCCTGAGGGTGAAGTGTGAACATTCTGTGCTGCGGGTGGGTGGGGTCCCGGAGGATGCGTCAGCTCTCCTTTGGATTCTGCAGTGATACATGCTCTGCAGAGAGGGGAGTGGAGTCCTGATGATCTTCTCTGCCATCTTCACCACTCTCTGCAGGCGTTTGCGGTCCAGGGCAGTAGTGCTGCCGTACCACGCAGTGATGCAGTTGGTCAGGATGCTCTTGATGATGCAGCTGTAGAAATTGTTGAGGATCCTGGGGGACATGCCAAACGTCTTCAGCCTCCTCAGAAAGTACAGCTGCTGTTGAGCTCTCTTAACCAGCTCTGTGGTGTTGTGTGTCTACGTAAGGTCTTCGCTGATGTTGATGCCCAGGTATTTAAAGCTGCTCACCCTCTCCACCTCAAGCTCCTGGATGAACAGCGGCTGATGGGGTCTCCTCCTCCCCTTCCTCATGTCCACGATCATCTCCTTTGTCTTGTCTGTGTTGAGGGTGAGGTTGTTGCCCTCACACCATGACACCAGGCTGGCCACCTCCCTCCTGTAGGATGCTTCGTCATCACCAGTGATGCATCCTATCACTGCTGTGTCATCCGCAAACTTTAAGATGATATTGTCTTTGTGGGAGGCAACACAGTCATGGGTGAAGAGGCTGTAGAGGATGGGGCTGAGAACACAACCCTGTGGGACATCTCTGTTTGTGATGATGCTGGCTGAGGTCCTGTTACCCATCCTGACAGACTGGGTGGGGCCTGCCAGTTAGAAAGTCCAGTAGCCAGTCGCAGAGGGTGGGGTGAAGGCCAAGTGAAGACAGTTTGTTGGTGAGTTTGTGGGGGATGACCATGTTGAAGCAGAGCTGTAGTCAACGAAGAGCGTCCTAATGTAGGAGTCTTTATCTTCCAGGTGGGAGAGAGAATTATGGAGTGCTGCAGCAATGGCATCTGTGGTGGACCTGTTGGGCTAGTAGGCATATTGCAGGGGGTCCAGGGTATCCAGTATGTTGTCCTGAATGAGGGGTAGCACCACTCTCTCGAAGCACTTTATGATGATTGGAGTGAGTGCTACCGGTCTGTAATCATTCAGGCAGGTTGGCGGGTCCTTTTGGGGAGGGGGATGATGGTTGTGGTTTTGAAGCAGGAGGGGACTATGTTCTGGTTGAGGGAGAGGTTAAAGATGGATGTGAGAGCGTCATTCAGCTCAGCAGCACATAATAATAATAATAATAATAATAATAATAATAATAATAATAATGCATCAGATTTATATAGTGCTTTATCATAGACACTCAAAGACGCTTTACAAGTAGATACATTATTCATTCACACCAGACAGACAATGGTAGTGGCAAGCTACTACTGTAGCCACAGCTGCCCTGGGGCAGGCTGACGGAAACGTGGCTGCCAATCCGCACGGCCTCTCCGGCCACCACCGAACATTTATACATTTATACACATTCATACCCAGTGTTATGGGCACTGGAGGCAATGCGGGTGAAGTGTCTTGCCCAGGGACACAACGGCAGGATATCTGGGGAGAGCGGGATTAGAACCGCCAACCATCGGGTTATTAGATGACCTGCTCTACCTCCTGAGCCACTGCCGCCCCAACATGCTCTGAGGGCCCGCCCATGAATGTTGTCTTGCCTTGCGGGGGTTGATATTCCTCAGTGCTTTGTTTATTTGGCCTGGTGAGACTTTTAGTGGAGGGGGAGGGTGCGTGAGTGTGTCTCCTCTCTCTGCACTGTGGCTGGTTGTCTCAAAGTCGGTGTAAAAGATGTTGAGATCGGCCGGCAGGCTGGCTGTGGAGCTAGTGGTGCTGCTGTTGGTCCTCTTCTGGTCTGTGATATGTTGCAGGCCTTGCCACATGCATCCAAGGTCAGGAGTGGAGTAGAGGCTGTCCAGCTTTTCTCTGTTCTGCCTCTTGGCTGTTGTTATAGCCTTCCTCAATCCATACTTTGCAGCTTTGTACTCAACCTCATTGCCTGATTTAAAAGCAAGAGAGGGAGCATACAGCATCTGACATACCTGACTGTTGATCCAGGGCTTCTGGTTGGGAAACTTCCTGACTTGTATGGTGGGTACGATGGTATCGATACACATGCTGATGTACCCAGTCACATACTCAGCATATTCCTGTATGTCTACAGATGAGTCCTCCCTCCCAGGTGGCTGCAGCTTTAAACACATCCCAGTCTGTACAAGCAAAACAGTCTTGCAGGGTGCTCTCAGCCTCTGGAGTCCAGCGTTTAATTTGCTTAATAACAGGGTTTGTTTGTTTCAGCTTTTGTCTGTAGGATGGGTGCATAAACAGGGAGATGTGATCTGACTGTCCGAAGTCATTGTCCAAGGAAAGGAGAAATGGGCATTTATGACTTCAAGAAAATATTTTTCGTAGACAATTATCTCAATACTAGCCAGACTGGTGGGCAATGGTCCTCAGGTGCATCCGGACCATGCTCAAGGCCAAGGTCAAGGTCAGCTGTCAGAACTGGTATCTTACTGTGTATGATTTCAGAAATATCACTGCTACTCCTAGGCAAATGGCCTGATGCTCACCAAATTCGAACAAAGTGATTCTCAGGTGCATGGGTCTGCATCCATCTGGATGCAGACCCATGGAGGTCAAGATCAGGAGATCTGAGCACTCTTGGGATGATCTCATCAGGCTGGAATGAACTGCTTGTCATAGACGTTCTGATTTGATGTTTTGCAGACCAGAAATCAGGTTCGGGTTCAGGTTCAGGTTACTTTATTTGTACCTGTAGGTAGATTTGTTTTGCAGTCAGGTGACATCCTTTTAGACACATATTTACAAACCACAATTACATTCAACATGAGCACAACCACAGGCACACATAAAGCTGACTATAAGCACGATAAAAGTACTCAAGGCTCCATCAATCAGGGCATAAGACAGAGACAAGAGAAAAAAACAGAGATAAGAGAGAAGGGTCATATTAAAAAAGTTAAAAACTAAGTCAAAGAGATTAAAAACAATAAAAGTCTAAGACCCAATAAAAGATTTGAAACCCAAATAAAAATGTACAATAATAAATAAATATAAAATAAAAATCGATAAATAGATAACTAAATTATGTGCAATATATTGCTACATCTTGTTCAACTCTTTGACAGCAGCAGGAACAAAGCTGTTTTTGTAGCACTGGGTTTTACATTTTGGGACAACAAACCTCCGTCTGGAGGGAAGAAGCTGAAAGTGGAAGTGCAGAGGGTGGTAGTTATCATTTAAAATGGAGGCAGCAATCCTCTGTACCTGTCTGGTGTACAGGGATATCAGGCTCAGCTGTGACTCACCAAGCAAACGTCTGGACCATCTAACTACCTGGTCTAAGGATTTCCTCTGTTTCAGTTTTATCTGACCAAACCATGACACTAAAGAAAAGGATAAAACAGATTCAATAAAAGCCCGATAAAACATTGTCATTATGGTTCGGTCAATTTGGAAGTGTGCGAGTTTCCTTAAACAATGCAAATGTTGCTGACCCTTTTTGCACACCCTTTCACAGTTCTCTTCAAAGTTTAAATTACTATCAATAATCATCCCAAGATATTTGTAAGATTGCACACATTCAATGGTCTGGCCTTTTAGTACAGTGACTTCGTGCCTGTGAGTTTTCCTCCTAAAGTCAACTACTGGGCCATGGCCACTCTCACCATCCTGAAGGAGACTGACAATAACTGAATCATCAGCATACTTTATAATGTGTCTGCTGTCATGTCTGGTCTGACACATGTTTGTGTACAGGATGAAGAGTAGTGGTGACAGCACACACTCCTGAGGAGTGCCAGTAGAAGAACACTTTTGGTCAGACAATGTAGCATTGACCCTTACTCTCTGTGTCCTGTTGGTTAAAAAAATCAAGAATCCAGCCCACCAGATTATTACTCAAATCAAATTGTTGCAGGAGCCTTTCAACTAAAATATGAGGTTGGATTGTATTAAAAGCACAAGAAAAGTCCACAAATAAAAGCCTGGCGTGTGTCCCATTAAAATCCAGATGTTTAAAAAGCATGTTAAACAGAGTGACAGTGGCATCCTCCACTCCTCTGTGAGGCCTATAGGCAAACTGCAAAGGATCCAATGCATGCTCAGTCTGCTTTAGGACCTCAAATCTGACCAGTTTTTCAAAAATTTTCATTAAAATCGAAGTCAAGGCAACTGGTCTAAAATCATTAACCGTTTTAGGACAGCTGAATTTTGGAACGGGGACAGCCACAGCATCTTTCCAGACCTTAGGCACATGTTGTGTCTGTAAGGACTTAATAAAAATGTAGTGAAACATAGTCCTGTTCATGTGCACAGGACTTTACCAAGTGCTCACATATATTATCAGGGCCCTGACTTTTGTTCACTTTTACAGCACAGAATGCCCGTTCACATCCTGCACCTCAATATTAAAGTGCTGATTGTCTTTGAGTTTCTGTTTCAAATCTTGGGTTTCTGTGCTAAAATCAAAAGAATCAAAACGACCATTAAAACAATTAGATTAGATTAGATTAGATTCAACTTTATTGTCATTACACATGTATGAATACAAGGTAACGAAACACAGTTTAGCATCCAATCAGAAGTGCAAAGGACAGCAGTGCAGTATATACGGTAATTAACAGTATGTGCAATTTAAGCAAATATATGCAGCAGTGCAGAAAGTTAAGAGTACTGTTATGTGCAAATAATGTGCAATAAGTTAGATGTAGTTATGTAGTTATGCAGTTATGTACAGGTGAGGATGGTAAAAGATGACTGTAAGAGAGTCAGCGGGGAACTAAGTTCAATAACGTGACAGCTGTTGGAAAGAAACTGTTCTTAAACCTGCTGGTTCTAGTCCGAAGGCTTCTGAAACGTCTTCTGGAGGGGAGAAGCTGGAACAGTCCATGAGCAGGATGGTTGGAGTCCCTAAGAATGCTGCGTGCCCGGCGCAGACATCTTTTCCTGTAGACGTCCTCTATAGCTGGAAGTAGAGTCCCTGTGATGCGTTGGGCGGTTTTCACCACCCGCTGCAGCGCCTTGCGGTCAGCTACAGAGCAGCTCCCATACCAGACTGTGATACAGTTGGTCAGGGTGCTCTCTATCACGCAGCGGTAGAAGTTGCCCAGGATGTCAGTTGACAGATGGTTCTTCTTCAATGTCCTCAAGAAGAAGAGGCGCTGATGGGCCTTCTTGATCAATGAATTGGTGGTGTTAACTGACCAGGACAGGTCATCCGAGATGTGGGTCCCCAGGAATTTGAAGCTGGGGACACATTCAACAGCTATGCCATTGATATGGATGGGGTCATGTGTCTCTTCCCTCTCCTTCCTGTAGTCCACTATGAGCTCCTTGGTTTTGCTGGTGTTAAGGAGCAGGTTATTGTCAGCGCACCAAGTAGCCAAGTGCTCAACCTCTGCCCTGTAATCTGACTCGTCGTTGTCCCTGATGAGTCCAGTCACCGTGGTGTCATCTGCAAACTTTATGATGGAATTGGATCCATACATAGGCCTGCAGTCATGGGTGTAGAGGGAGTAGAGGAATGGGCTGAGCACACAGCCCTGTGGTACACCAGTGTTGAGTGTGATGACGGAAGAACGGTTGGGGCCTGACCTAACATGCTGGGGTCTGTTGGTCAGAAAATCCATGATCCAGTTGCAGGTGGAGGTACTGATTCCCAGGTCCCCAAGTTTAGTGAGCAACTTGGAGGGGATAACTGTGTTGAATGCTGAGCTGAAGTCAATAAACAGCATTCTTGCATAGGTGTTCTTGTCATCCAGGTGTGAGAGTACATAGTGCAGCGCTGTAGAAACCGCATCCTCTGTACTCCTGTTGCTCCGGTAGGCAAACTGATGAGGGTCCAGTGTAGGGGGCAGGCTTTTTTTGAGCTGTGCCAAGACCAGTCGCTCAAAGCACTTCATGACTATGGGCGTCAGTGCCACAGGGCGATAGTCATTTAGGCACGATGGTGTTGAATGTTTCGGCACTGGTACTATTGAAGTGGTCTTGAAGCACGCTGGTACCACGGCCTGGGCCAGGGACAGATTGAAGATGTCTGTGAAGACCCCTGCCAGCTGCTCAGCGCATGCCCTCAGCACATGCCCAGGAATGCCATCAGGGCCAGCAGCCTTACGTACGTTGACATGACTCAGTGCATTACGGACGTCGGTGTGGGTGAGTGTGAGGTGGTGGAGGTCATCAGAGGGTGGGAAATTGATGTTCTTTTCGTTGTTGTCCTTGTCAAAACGAGCATAGAAGTTATTTAGCTCATTGAGAAAGGGCACAGTCATGGCTATAGGTATGGAGTTGCTGGGCTTATAATCAGAGATAGCTTGAATGCCCTGCCACATACGTCGGGGGTCAGAGTCCCCAAAATGTTCCTCCACCTTCAGCTTGTAGCTGTGCTTGGCCTTCTTGATGCCCCTCTTCAGATCTGCCCTGGATGAACTGTAGGCCTGTGCATCACCAGATCTAAAGGCATTGTTGCGTGCTTTTAGCAGAAGTCGCACTTCTCTGTTCATCCACGGCTTCTGATTTGGGTACGTGGTGATCTGTCTTTCCGTGGTGACACTGTCAATAGTGGTGTTGATATGGTCCAGGACTGAGTGGGTGTAAGAGTTGATGTTTATGTGGGAGCCACAGGTAGCCTGAGAGGTGAACATACTCCAGTCTGTGTTCCTAAACTTCTCCTGGAGTACAGAGTCAACCCCCTCTGGCCACACTTTGATGGTCCTCACTGATGGCTTCACCCGGTTGATGAGCGATACATACTTGGGGGTAAGGAACAAGGATAAATGATCAGACTGACCTAGGTGGGGGAGGGGAGTTGCTGTGTAGGCTCCCACAATATTGGTGTAAACATGGTCCAATGTTTTGTCCCCTCTTGTGTGACAGGAGACATGCTGGTAGAATTTAGGAAGCACTGTCTTGAGGTTAGAGTGGTTAAAATCACCCGCCACAATAAATGCTGCCTCTGGGTGTGCAGTTTGTTGTTTGCTAATAGCTGCATGCAGTTCTTTCATAGCAAGCTTAGCATTAGCATCCGGAGAAATGTAAGCGGCTGTTATGATGGTACAAGTGAACTCGCGTGGCAGATAGAAAGGTCTACATTTAACCATGAGAAACTCCAGGTTAGCTGAGCAGTGTCTCTCAACAGTGACAGAGTTCGTGCACCAAGCCTTGTTAATATAAATGCACACTCCCCCCCCTCTTGTCTTACCGGAGTCAACTGCTGCTCTGTCTGCCCGGAGCGTGTGTAGGCCGGCTAGCTCGATAGCATTGTCGGGTATTCCACTGTGAAGCCATGTTTCCGTAAAAATCATGATATTGCAGTTCATAAGTTTCTTATTGTTGGTGATCCGAAGCCGTAGTTCACTCATTTTGCTCGCCAGAGACCGTACATTAGCAAGGAAAATACTGGGTAGTGATAGCCGGTGCGGTGTTAGCTTTAGCTTAGCTCTTAGCCCACTGCGCTTACCCCTCCTTTGTTTACGGTCCTTACGCCGCCTGCGAGCACTTCCGGTCGGCCGGGAAGCCTGCCGAGCGTCGGGAGTTCTCCAGAGCTCCGGGATGAGACGTAGATTCAGACGTAGGTTGCTGATAAAAAGGTCGTTATCGTTGTTTTGTAAACCAATATTCAAAAGCTCATCTCGGGTGTAAGATGTAAAAGCAGAGCTGTTCTGAACGAACATACCCGAAATGAGCAGAAATAACACTGCTAGTCCCCAGAATCTGAAAGGACGCTGAGCCTCGCGTTGTGCATGCGCCGCCATCTTGCACCTAATTTCTTCTGTTACGAGCTAATTACGAGCATTAGCCAGCTCTGTGTCTGAATTAAAACCGTCTAAAAGCACACGATTACTGCGCTCTGTGCTCTGAAGGCCTGCAATAGTATTCATACTAGCCCAGGCTGAACCAAGCTTCTTTGCTACCATCTTGCTTTCCAATTCTGATTTATAATTCTGTTTTGCTCTTAAAAGTTTGGACTTCAGCTCATTTGTGGCAACCTGCAGCTCAGAAACAGACCCCTGTTTAAAGGCCAGTGCTTTCCTCTGTAAGCAGGATTTAACTGATTTAGTAACCCATGGCTTATTGTTGGGATATATTTTGACACGTTTACGTGGAATGATCATATCCCTACAAAAAGCCATGTAAGAGCATGTGACGTCCACCAGAGTCCAAATCATCCCCGCACGACAGCGTGAACACCTCCCAGTCCGTACAGTTAAAACATTCCTGGAGGCAGAACACTGAATCATCTGTCCAAACGTTTATGTCCCTGGTCTTTGTCTTCTCTCTTTTGAGAGCAGTTTTATATGTGGGCAGCAAATGTACACAGTTATGATCTGAGGAGCCTAAAGGAGGAAGGGGAAGAGATTTGTAGGCCCTCTCTATAGAACAGTAGCACAGGTCCAATGTCTCTTCTCGCCTGGCTGGGCAGGAGACGTACTGATAAAAGTTTTTAAGTATCTTCTTTAGAGACACATGGTTAAAATCCCCAAGGATAAAACTTGGAGCCTCTGGGGAAATCGACTGCAACCGCTGTACCACATCAAAGACGGTGCTGGAGGCAGAGGCAGCATCTGCCCTCGGGTGAATAGATGGAGATAGAGAGCCTTTTATTGTCATTGCATATAAACACAACGAAACCGCACATGCCCCCTCCCACATAAAAAACTACAAACAACACACAATCCATGCGCATCATCAACAACCATAACAAAGCACACAAAACATAACATATCAGCATTAAAAGAGCTAACTATATAAAATACAATCATCTTTGTGTCTAATTAACAAAAGGCATAAAAAGACACATTTAAGAATAAAAATTCCTTTCCTAACAGATGTAATGTGCTAGTAACTATAGTGTGTGTTGGTGATTTAGAAAGTGAATGGCTTTTGGAAAGAAACTGTTAATGAATCTAGTGGAGTGCGATTTAATTGACCTGTATCGCCTCCCTGAGGGCAAAAGAGTAAAAAGGTGATGACCAGAGTGAAAAATGTCTGTACTGATGACCCTGGCTCTTGTATGATAACGGGTGTTAGCAATATCCTGAAGTGATGGAAGAGGACAGCCAATGACTTTTTCTGCAGTTCTTACAACTCTCTGTAGTGCCGTTTTGTCCGCAACAGAGCAGCCTGCATACCATGATGTGATGCAGTATGTTAAGATGCACATGTACACAGTCATTATGAAAAGTTGGGGGAACTCGTGGGGCAGATAAAAGGGGCGTAGTGACACAGACAGAAGCTCCACATCTGGTGTACAGATCCGCTCTCTGACCGTGACAGATGTACAGGTTTCCCCGTTACCTCTTCCTGTCGATCCAAGCGAAGTGGGGCTCCAAAGCCGTCAATACACAGGTCCGGGTCCCAGTCATGCTCCGTAAGCCACGTCTCCATGTCAGTCATGACACAGCAGTTCTTGAAATCCTTCTGATATCGGACATTTCCTTGAATTTCATCCACTTTATTTCTCTGGGATTGTATGTTCCCCATAATAATGGAAGGAAGAGGAATGCGGTTAAGCTGACGTCTCCTCAGGTTTAATCTTATGCCTCCACGCTTTCCACGTTTCCTTCTTTTGTCTCTTTTTTCATTGCTGTGTCCATGAAAGTCTCTTAAAATAGCGTCCGGTAGTTGCAGCACAAACTCAAACACAGACACTGGATTATTCATGTTTAGCTGCAGTAACCTGTCTCTGGAATACTGCATTCTTACCAACGTGACCGTGCTGACGTCCCAGACAAAGAGCCGGTAAGAAAGAAGCTACAGTGCAATAATAACAAGAAGAAGATCCATACTGATGGAACCAAAGACCTCTTCATTTTATAGTCCACAAACAATTCAATGACAAAAACGACACAGAGAATTGTGTTAAAGCACATTAAAGTGCATAAAAACAGAGACTAAGACGCCAAACTTTTTCACCCACTGCTGGTCGCTGTGTGCGCATGCGCCCATCCTACAAGAAATGTAGGAAGGGATGGATATTAACTCATGAAATCAAGCTGGACCAGACAAAACAGGAAACATCTGGAGTTCACACTGTCTGCAACAAAATAAAAGTCAAAGTCAATTTAACGTTCACAACTATTTTTTTCTAAATTGGAGTTACGTATACTGTAAATGTTGCAACATTTTTTATGCTCTTTTCCATTTGCAATTTTTTTTTTTTGTATATGTGAGACTTTTCTCTTGTAAATGAGAGACCAAAGACGTATGTTCAAATTAGCTTTTGGTGTGTAAAGAACAGCATGTTCAGTGAATCCTTCCTGAATCCCTCATTTTCATCTTTAGACTTGGATGGACCTGGCCAAAGAGATCCGAAGGCAGGCACATGGTGAGTTTAACTTTACCTGCACGTACTGTACATCACACTCTTCATTTTCTTTCCTAACACAGGCCTGTTTATAGTGGTAGTCTGTACTCTCACATCTCCCTTTTCTTTCTCAAGGTGGCAACTATAATTTCACTTTCAATGTGAAATTCTATCCACCAGACCCAGCCCAGCTATCAGAGGACATCACCAGGTACTGCTTAGATCTCATTAATGTGTCTTTGACCCAGAAATGTGATTAATATACAGTGGATATAAAAAGTCTACACACCCCTGTTCAAATGCCAGGTTTTTGTGATGTAAAAAAATGAGACCAAGATAAATCATTTCAAAACTTCTTCCACCATTAATGTCCGCCTATAGCCTGTACAGCCCAATTGAAAAACAAACTGAAATATTTTAAGGGTAAAAATAAAAAAACTTACAGTAACGTGGTTGCATAAATATGCACACCCTGTTATAACTGGGGATGTGGCTGTGTTCAGAATTAACCAATCACATTCAAACTCATGTTAAAATGGGAGTCTGCACACACCTGCCACCATTTAAAGTGCCTCAGATTAACCCCATATAAAGTTCAGCTGTTCTAGTAGGCTTTTCCTGACATTTTTGTAGTCACATCTTACAGCACAAGCCATGGTCTGCAGAGAGCTTCCAAAGCATCAGAGGGATCTCATTGTTCAAAGGTATCAGTCAGGAGAAGGGTACAAAAGAATTTCCAAGGCATTAAATATACCGTGGAACACAGTGAAGACAGTCATCATCAAGTGGAGAAAATATGGCACAACAGTGACATTATCAAGAACTGGACGTTCCTCCAAAACTGATGAAAACAGGAGAAGAAAACTGGTCAGGGAGGCTGCCAAGAGGCCGACAGCAACACTGAAGGAGCTGCAGGAATTTCTGTCAAGTACTGGCTGTTTAGTACATGTGACAACAATTTCCCATCTTCTTCATATGTCTGGGCTATGGGGTAGGGTGGCAAGACGGAAGCCTTATCTTATGAAGAAAAACATCCAAGCCCAGCTACATTTTGCTAAAACACATTTGAAATCTCCCAAACACATGTGGGAAAATGTGTTATGTGTTATGATATAAAATGTGTTATGGTCCGATGAAACCAATGTTGAACTTTTTGGCCATAATTCCAAGAGGTATATTTGACGCAAACACAACACTGCTCATCACCAAAAGAACACCATACCTACAGTGAAGCATGGTGGTGGCAGCATCTTGCTTTGGAGCTGCTTTTCTTCAGCTGGAATGGGTGCCTTAGTCAAGGTGGAGGGAATTATGAACAGTTCCAAATACCAGTCAGGGTTGGCACAAAACCTTCAGTCTTCTGCTAGATTGATGAAGAGGAACTTCAACTTTCAGCCTGACAATGACCCAAAGCACACATCCAAATCAACAAAAGAATGGCTTTACCAGAAGAAGATTAAGGTTTTGGAATGGCCCAGCCAGAGTCCAGACCTGAATCCGATCGAACATCTGTGGGATGATCTGAAGAGGGCTGTGCACAGGAGATGCCCTCGCAATCTGACAGATTTGGAGCATTTTTGCAAAGAAGAGTCAGCAAATATTGCCACATCAAGATGTGCCAGGCTGATAGACTCCTACCTAAAAAGACTGAGTGCTGTAATAAAAGCCAAAAGTGCTGCAACAAAGTATTAGTTTAAGGGTGTGCATATTTATGCAACCACGTAGTTGTAAGTTTTTTATTTTTCTCCTTAAAAGATTTCAGTTTGTTTTTCAGTTGTGCTGTACAGGTTATAGGTCACATTAATGGTGGAAAAAGTTTTGAAATGATTTATTTTTGTCTTATTTTTTACATCACAAAAACCTGGCATTGAACAGGGGCGTGTAGGCTTTTCACATCCACTGTAACAAATGGATTTACTATAGCTCTCTCTCTGAATGGACTTGTGTCAGTTTGACATTTCCCACTTCCCTTGTATAATCCGTAAAATTGATTACAGTGAAAGCAGTTAGATGGGGGCCCACCTCATGCATCAACATGCCTACTTGGAGTCACCAGCAGTAATTTCTTTAGAGGAGGTTGCAACATTTTGTGAACGGAGTCATAAAGAGGTTGAGGAGTCCAGCGCAGTCGTTTTGGAAGCCAACCAGTCTGATCATGGTACACATGGAAGTACTGCAGCAATAACTGAGTGCTGCTGCAGTTTTTCCATGGGTCCATGATGTGGCACCTGTCATGAGGGATTTTTCATTGATTGTTTATGGTTGAATGCGGGCATGTAGAGGGAGGGAACTGACACAGATCAAATTACGCACATTTTCAGTGGAATTGTGATTTATAACAGGAACACTGGATGCTAGTGTGCATACACATAGTTTTATAGATCTAAAAATTGTTAAGCACACACCATTTTGTCTGTTTTGGTGTATGTGGGCTTTAAGCGGGGATTTCAGGCTTTGATTTCAGCTAGCTACACACCATGTGACTTTGACACCCCAGATGAAAGACAAACAACGTGAGTGAAGTGTGGGGATATCTTTCTTCTGACTAATTATACAATTATATAATTATACTAATTACAGGGATTCCTGGAGTTACGATAATTCCGGATTACCATACTTGGACATTTTGCCAGATATGCATCAGTGTCCTTCAGCTGTGTTCTAATCTGAGCTACAGTGGTGTGAAAAAGTATTTGCCCCCTCCCTGATTTTTCCATTTTGTCAGACTTAAATGTTTCAGATCCTCAAACAAAGATAACCTGAGTGAATACTAAAAACATTTATTAAGGAGAAGAAAAGCTATCCAGATCTAGCTGGCCCTATGTAAAAAAGTAATTGCCTCCTAAACCTAACGACTGGTTGTGCCACCCTTAGCACGGAAATGAGCTGAAGCTAAATCACGGACAAAAACATGCAAGTTAGATTAATTGGCATCAAAACTGGAGATTCTAAATTCAATTCAATTCAACTTTATTTATATAGCACCATTTCACAACAACAGTCATCTCATAGCACTATCAACTGTAGGGGGAACCCCCACAGTTGCAGAAAGACCCCAGCAATCAGGCGATCCCCTGTGAGCAAGCACTTGGCGACGGTGGAGAGGAAAAACTCCCTTTTAACAGGAAGAAACCTCCAGCAGAACCAGGCTCAGGGAGGGGCAGTCATCTGCTACGGCTGGCTGGGGGGTGAGGGGATAGAGAAGAAGAAAAGAACAGACATGTAGAGCGCAAACAGCACGATGGGGACTCAATCTATGGGAGAGAACAAACAAATGTTAATGACCAGCAAAAAAAATATTTCATTGAGAGTGAGGAAAGGAGTGAGGCCCAGTGCATTACTGGAGGTCCCCCGGCTGACTAAACCTATTAGCAGCATAACTAAGGGAGGGTTCAGAAACACATTATCCCTCCCTAATTGTAGGCTATATCAAAAAGGTAGGTTTTAGCCCTATTCTTAAAAACAGAGATCGAGTCTGACTCCCGAATCCAGATTGGCAGCTGGTTCCACAGGAGAGGAGCTTGATAACTGAAGGCTCTGCCTCCCATTGTACTTTTGGAGATTCTAGGTATTACAAGTAATCCTGCATTTTGTGAGCGTAGTGCTCTGTTAGGATAATACGGTAGTATCAGATCTTTTAAATAAAAAGGAGCCTGATTGTTTAGAGCTTTGTAAGTAAGAAGAAGGATTTTAAACTTAATTCTAAACTCTATGGGAAGCCAATGAAGGGAGGCCAGAACCGGAGAGATATGATCTCTCTTTCTAGTACCTGTTAAAACTCTTGCTGCCCCATTTTGGATCAGCTGAAGACTTTTTAAAGATGTTTTAGGACAGCCTGATAATAAAGAATTACAATAATCTAATCTCGAGCTAACAAAAGCGTGGATCAGTTTCTCAGCATCACTCTGAGACAAGATGCTCCTAATCTTGGCAATATTACGCAAATGACAGAAGGCAGTCTTAGAAACAAATTTAATATGTGAATTGAAGGACAGATCCTGATCAAAAATAATTCCAAGGTTCCTCACAGAGCTATTAAGAGAAAGAGTAACCGCATCCAAACTGAAAGTTTGATTTGGAAAGGAATTTCTAAGGTTTTTTGGACAAACAAGAATGACTTCAGTCTTATCTGAATTTAATAGCAGGAAATTACAAGTAATCCAAGCTTTGATTTCCTTAAGACAGGCTTCTAACTTGGCTAATTGATTACTATCATCTGGCTTCATTGACAGGGATAATTGTGTGTCATCTGCATAACAATGAAAATGTATACAGTGCTTTCTAATAATGTTGCCTAACGGAAGCATATATAAACTAAAAAGAGTAGGACCTAGCACAGATCCCTGTGGAACTCCATGACTAAGCTTTGAGTTGAAAGAAAACTCATTATTGACATGAACAAACTGGAACCTATCAGATAAATAAGATCTAAACCACTGCAAAGAAGTTCCATTAAGTCCAACATAGTGTTCTAATCTATCAAGTAGAATATTATGATCGATAGTATCAAAAGCTGCACTAAGGTCTAAAAGGACAAGTACAGAAACCAGTCCATTATCAGATGCGATGAGGAGGTCGTTAGTGACCTTCGCTAAGGCTGTTTCAGTACTATGATGGATTCTAAACCCAGATTGAAACTCTTCAAGTAAACCATTTCCCTGCAGGTGGTCAAATAATTGCGTAGCAACAACTCTTTCTAAGATTTTTGAAATGAAAGGGAGATTAGAGATTGGTCTATAGTTAGCTTAAGCTCCTGGATCTAGCGTTGGCTTTTTGAGTAAGGGTTTAATTACAGCCGTTTTAAAAGCCTGCGGTACATGGCCTAAAGTTAATGAAGAATTGATTATATGAAGAATAAAGCTACCAATAAGTGGGAAGACTTCTTTAAATAACCTGGTAGGAATAGGGTCTAAAAGACAAGTTGAAGGTTTGGATGAGGAAACTATTTTGTCCAACTCACAAAGGTCGATTGGAGTAAACTCATCAAGACAGACATCAACAGAAGGAGTTGTAGTAGTTACAGTATTTAAGTTAACTGTGGGAAGAATCTGATTGATTTTATCTCTGATGGATGAAATTTTATTATTGAAAAAGTTCATAAAGTCCTGACTAGTAAGCTCTAAGGGAATGCTAGGATTGACAGAGTCCTGACTCTTTGTCAACCTGGCTACAGTACTGAAAAGAAACCTGGGATTATTCTTGTTCTCTTCTATTAATGCAGAGTAATAACTCGTTCTAGCTTTTCTAAGAGATTTTTTATAAATTAAAAGATGATTTCTCCAAGCTAAAGAGATTTCATCTAAATTAGTGGAGCACCATTTTCTTTCTAATTGACGAGTCTTCTGTTTTAAGCTACAAGTTTCTGTGTTGAACCAAGGAGTTAGAAATCTCTGATTAGACTTTTTCTTTTTTAAGGGGGCCACCAAGTCTAGAGTCTGATGCAGAGAAGCTGTAACACTATCCACCATGTTATCAATTACAGAAGGAGCAAGCTGTCTATAGCTTATTTCCGTTGTGTTGACACATGGCATAGAGGAAACAATCTGCATAAATTTGGTAACAGCATCATCTGAGAGGCATCTATTGTAATAATATTTTTCTTTAGGAGCCAAATAGTCAGAAATAGTAAAATCAAAGGTTAAAAGACAATGGTCTGACAGTACAGGGTTATGAGGAGACACTACAAGATTTTCTATTTCTATGCCATATGTCAGAACAAGGTCCAATGTATGGTGGAGGTAATGAGTAGAATTTCCTACTTTCTGAGAAAACCCAATCGAGTCTAATATTGAATTAAATGCCACATTAAGGCAGTCACTATCTACATCCACATGTATATTAAAGTCCCCTACTATAATTATTCTATCAGATTTCAGCACTAAATCAGCTAAGAAATCAGCAAATTTGGATAAAAATTCTGAGTAGGTTGATGGGGACGATAAACTATGGCAAATAAAATTGGGTTTAACCTGACTTCCGGTTATGGCGGCTACGTGAGAGGACATGTTTCACTCTGCTCTGCTTCTAGAGATAAAAATCGGCAAATAACTCTCTTATTTGGAACTGAACTTATCCCAGCGTTTGGGCGAGGATATGCCGGGGAAGCCTAAGGCTGGGAAATCAAGTGGAGGAAAAACATAAACGCCGAAACAGTCCAAACTAACAGACTTTCACGTCTGTGGCGCAGCAAGAAAAGCTGCGGATATGGCGGATGAAACTAGCGGTGGTGCGGTGACTGCTGATGACGGCGGCACAGGTGCAGTGCTGGCTGCCATTAGCTCAATGAGAGCAGACTTTTCCGCTAAACTTGATGGGATTATGGCAGCGTTGGATGCAATGAGAAAGGAATTGGGTGACTGCGTGCAGCGAGTGACGCAGGTGGAGCTTCGTGTTTCCAGTGCGGAGGATGACGTTGGCGGACTTCAATTAAAGGTGCGCACTTTGGAAAAAAAAAAAAAATGTCTGGAAGATAATGTCCTGGACTTGGAGTCCCGGTTGAGACGGAACAACCTGAGGCTGGTGGGTCTACCGGAGGGAGCCGAAGGTCGTGACCCATGCTTCTTTTTGGAGGGGTGGATCCCGGAGGCGCTGAACAACGCGGAGCTACATTCATCAGTCGTCTTGGAAAGCGCCCACCGAATTGGCCCACCGAGAGATAACAAGGCAGCACCGAGGACGCTAATTATGAAGTTCCTCAGCTACAGAGACAGGATGACGATCTCCAACGCGGTGCGAGCCAAAGGAGAAATTAAATACCAGGATCAACAGGTGCGGTTCTACCCAGATTTGGCCTCAGGAATCCAACAATTAAGGAAGCAGTTTGAACCCATCCGTAAAGAACTGCGCAACCTTGGGATTCGTCATGGAGTGATTCACCCTGCAAGACTTTTGGTCACATATAAGGGCAGAACACACATCTTCAAGACCCCTGAGGAGGCGCAGGAGCTCATCAAGAAGATCCAGGAAGAGACTGGTGGGAGCTAAGCATGAACAGAATATAGGGTAGAATATTTAAGCATTTACATAGGCATCTCACTGATTTGAAGCATATAGCAAGTTTACAAAATATAGATTGTATTACATATTAAAAAAAACAAAAAACAAAAAAACTATGATGTACAAAATTGCTATAAAATTTTGGAGTTAAATTGGAAAATTACAGAAGAGAGTTAATGTTACGTTATTAAAAGCAGTAGAGTTAGGGTGATTGGGAGGATGAAGAAAGAGTGGCTTTGGCTGATCCTCGTGGGTGTGGAGCGGTCGATGGCTATAGCGGGAGACAGAATTTTTTTTTTGATTTTAGGGGGTTTACCACGAAGGTGGGAAGGGGGAATTTGTTTGTGTGTAGTTTGTAGGATGAATGTTCAACCACTCATGTTTTTGCTTCTCTGTATGAGCATGTTTATATTGCGAGGTAATCCTAAACCCCCTATTGATCATAGACCAAAGCGTTAATCTTAATTTAACTTCATGGAATTGCAGAGGTCTACAAAATTTAAAAAAACTTAAACAAGTTATGAATAAAATAAAAGACATAGGTTCAAAAATTGTGTTTTTACAAGAAACCCATCTAATAGAGGAGGATGTAAAAAGAATTAGGAGAAGATGGCAAGGAAGTGTGTTCACCTCATCATTTTCATCCCGAGCCAGGGGAATTATGACTCTCATACATAAATCAGTCCCATTTCAAGTGAAAAAATGTAATTGGAGACAAATTTGGAAGATATCTAATTATTCAAGGATCTTTGCTATTAGAAAACATAAATCTGGTGAACTTATACGGTCCCAACATAGATGATCAAAAGTTCTTTGCTAATTTATTTCTTATCTTATCATCACTTACAGGGCAACATATTTGGGGGGATTTTAATTGTACATTGAATCCCGGTATAGACAGATCAATGGACTGGACTGTACACACAATGGATGCAGGATGATCATTAAGCATGCTATGAAAGAATTGAGATTGCTGGATATATGGAGAGAAATGAAACCACAAGTTAAAGCCTACTCTTGTTATTCTAATACCTACAAGTCATTCTCACGTATTGACTATTTTTTGATCTCCACAGAATTAAGGTCCAAGATTCAAAACTGCTTTTATGATAATATTGTGATCTCTGATCATGCACCCTGTTGTCTCATATATGTAGATAAGAAATTGACAAAGGAACCAGGTAGGTGGCAATTTCAGCATAAATGGCTTCAGGATGAGGAATTTGTTAAGTACATAGAAAAACAGATAGATGAGTTCTTCGATATTAATACTACACAAACATCAGCATGTATAAAGTGGGAGGCTTTCAAAGCTTTTATTAGGGGACATATTATTAGTTATACAGGTTCAAAATCTAAGAAGACTCGAGAGGAGAGAGTCCAATTGGAACACAAATTAAAAATTTTTCAGGAAAAAGTGTATGCAGGAAGTGACCCAAAGTTAGAGAACGAATTAATAATTCTGAGAGCTGAATATGACAAAAAATCAGCGAATAGAGCTGCCTCGAGTCTTCTAAGATTGAAGCAATCTTTTTATGAACAAGGTGAAAAATCAGGAAAATTATTGGCATGGCAGATTAAACAATTAGAATCTAAAACACCAATTACCAGTATTATAAGTAATGGACAGGTAGTTGTAGATCCTTTAGAAATTAATAGAGCCTTTAGAGATTACTATGAAAAATTATATGATACAAAAAATGAAACTGACTTAACAAAACTAAATGGGTTTTTGGACGGACTATCTATACCGTGTATTCCAAATGAAAACAGGGAGATACTGGAGTCTAAAATTAGTCAAGAAGAAGTTGGGCTAGCCATTGATAATATGAAATCAAGAAAAAGAGCAGGACCAGATGGTCTTCCAGTTGACCTCTATAAAAAATTTAAGAATAAATTAATAAAACCTTTTTTGGAAATGGTTTTAGAAGCATTTCAAAATAGTAATTTACCATCATACATGAATAATGCCTTAATTATACTGTTGCCAAAACCAGGTAAACCCTCTAATAAATGTGAAAATATGAGACCAATAAGCCTATTAAATGCTGACCTTAAGATAATCTGTAAAATTTTAGCCAGACGAATACAAGAAATATTACCAAATATTATTAACCGAGATCAGAATGGCTTTATAAAGGGAAGACAAGGCTTCCATAATGTAAGAAGATTATTCAATATTATTTACTCTAATAAAGAAGCACCGGATACAGCTCTTCTATCATTGGACGCCGAAAAGGCCTTTGATAGGGTCGAATGGCCCTTTCTTTTTGAAGTCTTACAAAGGTTTGGACTTGGAAATAATTTCATAAAATGGGTTCAGATAATATATAATAATGCTACAGCAGAAATCCTAACAAACAGTAATATCTCAAAATCAATAAAAATCAATAGAGGATGTTGACAAGGCTGTCCACTTTCACCTTTACTGTTTACTATGGCAATTGAACCTTTAGCGATGGCAGTATGTTTACATCCGCAAATATATGGAATTAAGGTTGGACCAACAGAACATAAAATCTCCCTGTATGCCGATGACATAATTTTGTTTATGTCGAATCTTAAAAAATCAATTCCGACCTTGTTGAATTTAATAAAGAATTTTGGGGAAATATCGGGATATAAAATAAATAAAACTAAATCTTCAATATTAATGCTAAATGAGTCCCAGAGAAAGCACCCAGCTTCTGAGGTAAATCAATTCAATGTTGTAAATCAGTTTAAATATTTAGGAATTCAAATTGTGCCCAAGCTGGAATCAGTCGCCAGTGCCAACTACGAAGCCTTAATGACAGACATTAATGAGTTAATTCAGAGATAGATGTCACTACCAATGTCGATGATTGGGAGAATTAATATACTTAAAAGTAATATCTTACCCAAAATACTTTATTTATTTCAATACATTCCTTTACCACCACCTTCAGATCTATTCTCAAGAATTAAAAAAAAGTTAGTGGAGTTTATATGGAACAATAGGAAGGCTAGATTACGTCTGTCCTTACTATATTTACCATTTGATCGTGGAGGTCTGAAATGTCCAAACTTTATGTTGTATTACTGGTCAGCACAACTGAGGTCTATGACATATTATTTTTCATCAAATGATCTCCCTCACTGGACTGAAATGGAATCATACAATTTACCTTTACCTCTTCCCATATTCATATACTCATACTCAGCAAAAAAATTACAGAAACAAGTTAAAAATCCATTTGTAAAGCATATGATCAAAATATGGTGTGAAACTAAAAAATATTTAAAAGAACCACACTTACTGTCACAATTTAGTCCAATATGGGGTAATCAATATTTTAAACCAGGGAGAGCGGATGCTGTATTTAAAGTATGGAATTTAAAAGGGATTCAAAAAATTCAAGATTTATATCTGTCATGTTCAGATAACATAATGTCTTTTGAAGAGCTGAGGATCAAATTTAATCTTAATAGAACACATTTTTTTAAATATCTTGAGATTAGGAACTTTATTCGATCAAATCAAAACAATGCTCTCACTCGACCTATTTATTCATCCTTGGAAAAAATCTCGACGAAAGATAGTAAGAGAAAGGGTATTATTTCAGAGTTTTATAACTCATTGACACTATCTTCAAGTGAAAACTCACAGAAAAGACTGAATTATTGGAAAGAAGACCTGCAAACTGAAATTTCAGAGGAACAATGGGAATTGGCTTGTACAGAAGCTCAAACCAAATCAATAAATGTACGTCTAAAATTGATACATTTTAAATGGTTAATGCGGATGTATGTTACACCGGTGGAATTAAATAGATATAACAAAAACATACCAGATACATGCACAAAATGTATGGAAAGTAAAGGAACCTTATTTCATTGTTTATGGGAATGTAGAAAAATTAGAATGTTTTGGGAAGAGGTGAGGGGAACAATTGAAAAAATAATTTCATAACAAATCATATTGAATCCTAAATTGTTTTTGTTGGGTCTGCATCCAGAAAAGCATAACTTTAATAAAAGTGAAAGAGCATTCATAGACCTCAGTTTGCTTAACGCCAAAAAATGTATTGCACTATTGTGGAAAAAGACTCATAGACCAGATGTGACTCAGTGGTTAAGACAGATGTTAACAAACCTTCCACTAGAAAGAATAACATACATAAGGAAATCAAAGGAAACTGTGTTTGAGAATATATGGAGACCTTTTATTGATTATGTAAAGAATTTAAACATAACTTTTGAAGAAGAAGGTGAATGATGTGTGTGGACCTTATAAATTCCAAACTGGTGAATGTATGATATGTATACTTATGTAATGGATTGCCTAGACTAAACAGAGGAGCATTGTTGAAGACCTGTTCCTGTTAGTGGTTGTTGGTGTGTTTTAGTACATTTTTTTTTTTATTACTTTAGTGTTAGTGTTTGATTGTTTGTGTTATGTTTGTAAAAAAGGTTTAATAAAAATATTGTGGAAAAAAAAAATTGGGTTTAACCTAAAATTGCTGAAGTGCCCAATACTGAGGACCAGGCCCTCAAAGGAATTATAACATGTTTTTTGCTTTACATTAACTAGTAATTTGGAATGGTAAATTGTTGCTACTCCTCCTCCACGACCAGAACTTCTGGGATTTTGACAGCTTAAATAACCAGAGGGAGTTGACTCATTTAAACCAACATAATCCTCTTGCCCTAACCAAGTCTCTGTAAGGGAAATTAAATCAATCTGATGATCAATTAACAGATCATGGACTAACAGAGACTTGGGAGTTAGAGACCTAATATTTAATAAACCACATTTAATTTTTAAATTATGAGGAGGAACAGAGGCCAAATCATTCAATTTAGAGGCTTTATGTTTAATTTGAGTTTTACCAATATTTTGCTTAATCACTTCGGGATGCTTATACATTATATTTTTATTTACTTTGGAGGGAGCAGACAATGGTTTTCTGATGGGGAAAACAGGGGTTAAGTTGAGGGGTGGCGGATGAAGAGGAGCTGCAGAGAAGCGTGTAAGACTGCGACTCTGCTTCCTGGTCCCAACTCTGAGTAGTCAAGGTTTTGGAAATTTGGATCAAAAAGATGCCAGATTGTTAGATAAATGAGAAGCACCATCCAAAGTGGGATGAATGCTGTCTCGTCTCATAAGACCAGGTTTTCCCCAAAAAGAGCTCCAATTGTCTATGTAGCCCACGTTATTTGCAGGACACCACACAGACAGCCAGCGGTTCAAGGATGATGAGCGGCTAAACATGTCATCACTGGTCAGATTGGGGAGGGGCCCAGAGAATACTACAGTGGCAGACATCGTTTTTGCAAAGTCACACACCGATTCTACATTAAGTTTCGTGACTTCCGACTCCCGGAGACGGATGTCATTAATGCCGGCGTGAATTGTGGAGTATTTACAGTTACTTTTGGCCAGCATTTTCAAATTTGACTCGATGTCGCCTGCTCTGGCCCCAGGAATGCATTTGACTATGGCCGCTGGAGTCTCTAGGTTCACGTTTCTGACTACAGAATCGCCAATGAGCAGAGTTTTTTCCTCAGCGGGTGTGTTGCTGAGCGGGGAAAAACGATTAGAAACGTGAACAGGTTGGTGGTGTACCGGGGCTTTGCGACTAGACTTCCTTCTCACCGTCACCCACCCAGTCTCCTCGATGCTGAGGAGAGCCGGGGGACCGCTAACAGGGGGGCCTAAGCTAGCTAGCTCCGCTGCAGCTAAGGGGCGTCCGTCAAGAGTAACTGGCGCAGATGGTGTTTCAATGCAGCGGAGCCGGGATTCCAAATCAGACAACCTCGCCTCGAGCGCCTCAAAAAGACAACATTTATTACATTTACCGTTATCACTAAAAGAGGCAGAGGTGTAGCTAAACATCTGACAGAGAGAGCACACCAGAGGAGGAGAGGAAGGAGAGCTAGTAGCCATAGCTAGTGGCTAACCCAAAGCTCAGGAGAGTAAGGAGACCAAACCACACAGGCAGACAGCAAAACAGGAAGTGACGATACGTTACCACAAGGAAGTGACGATCCTTAGGTATGACTGTGAGAGTGAATGGTTGTCTGTCTCTCTGTGTTGGCCCTGCGATGGACTGGCGAGCTGTCCAGAGTGTACCTTGCCTCTTGCCCAAAGATGCTGGGATAGGCTCCAGCCCCCCCGCGACCCGAAAAGGATTAAGCGGAAGAAGATGAATGAACGAATGAATAAATCACAGATAGCCAGTAACTGCACCAGCTCTGCAAACAAGCTGACCACAGTTGATCAGCCACTCGTAATCTCTACGGATGTGGTGATAACATAATCGTGACTTCATCCAGAACTTTGTCAGTACAGCTAACAAGCTAATAGCAGCTGCCTAGATGGTGTAGCCATGTGATCTACAAAACTAGCTGAAGTGCACATTTTTGAGATAAAAGATGTCTGTTGTTTATCCACCCACATCTTGCTGCTGCGGATGCGGAAGCAGGGTTAGCAGCTCTGTCCCGTAAAAACCCACCGCTACGAACATCAATCATATTAAGGCTGGGCCCTCACGGACTCGGCATCAACCTCATCCTCGGTGCCATGCTGGCAGACATAATGACAGGGCTTCCCCAAACCTGCAAGGGAGGGATTCCCCTGATCTCCCACCAGAGCAGCCACCACCCATCGACATAATCAGAAATCCCATTTGCATCGCCACGTACAACATCCTGACTCTAAACGAACCCAGCCACCCTCAGCTCCTTGCCTCCAAGCTTACTTGTCTTAATGTCTCCATTGCCAGTCTTCAGGAAGTCAGGTGGACACAGGATGGTGAGACAACAGTGGGCGAATACAAGATCATATGGAGTGGAAACAACACCCACCGCACCCATGGCATGGGCATTACCACCCACCAACGGCATGTGACTTTCTCACCACCTGGAAGCCACTGGGTCCCTGTTTACTGTATGCTTTCTTGCGACACTTGTTTGGCTGCCTTTCCACCTGCATGGCCTACTCCCCTCAAACGTCTTCAATCACCAAGCCAAGGTTCCATTCTATATACAGCTGCACGATGAACTACACTGTATTTCCTGCCACAGCATCACCATTGTCCTAGGGGACATAAATGCTTCCGTGGGCCCAGACCGGAGTGGCTTGGAACACATCATCGGACCGTTCACGTCACCAACAACAATAGTGACCGCATGCTGGAGGTGTGCGCCACGCACAATCTGAAGATCCTGGGCACCTGGTTCCAGCATTGTCAAATCCACCGCATCACCTGGTGCTCTAACAGCGGTGCTACATCCAAGACCATTGACCACATCTTGGTCAATGGGTGTTAGAGAGTTGCCACTGACTGCTGCGTCTTCCGCAGCACTGAGCTGGGGTGGACCGACCATCGACTCTTCGCCGCCACTGCCTCCCTGCATCTCTGCCGCAATACCCCTCCTGGCCCTGCCCATCGCTGCCCCCCAGACAACGAGAAGCTTTACACCCCTCAGTTTGCCCACCGCTACTCCATCAAGGTCATGAATCATTTTACCGCTCTTGATCACCCAGAGAGCCTTGAGGATGCCTGGGAACAGATTACCACCACTCTCACTCTGGCTGCCACCAGTGTCCTTAGTGAACACCGCCAGAGGATTCAACAATGGGTCTCTGACTACTTCCTGGAGCTGATTGATCAATGCCGTGAAGTCAGACTGCAAGGGAAAGACGATTACCACAAGCTGAACACGGAGAGATGCTGCAGCCTCCGGCATGATGAAGCCACTTAGCTCCACCATATTGCTGACAAGGCCACCAACAGTACATCAACACAGTCAGGGACCTCTACTCCGACACCACATGCAGGGTACGTGTGAGGGTGACATGTCAGACCCTTTTGTCACCACCTCAGGAGTCCAACAGGGCTGCATTGCCGCACCAAACTTCTTTAATGTTGCGGTTGACTACTGGGTCAAGAACGCGATGAAACACTGTCCCAATCTAGGAGTTGACTTCCACTAATACTTCACAGACCTGTGGTACGCCGACAACCTGGTGCTTTTTGCTACACATATAGACATAATTGCTGAGGCACTGGAGCTGCTTGCAGAGGAATCATCACCCCTGGGCCTCACCATCAGCTGGGCAAAGACAAAGATCCAGTTGCTGTCCTACTTCTTGCCACCACCACCACATGCCATCACCATCAACAACGAGCCGGTTGAGATTGTCAAAGACTTTGTCTCCCTCGGATCTGATATCGCCAGCGCCTGCTCGTCAGACCCAGAAATTACTCACTGCCTGCAGCTGTCTCGTAGTGCTTTCGGCCGCCTCCAGAGAGTCTGGTGGAGTGGGAAGATCTGCATGTCCATGAAGTTGCCAATCTTTAACACCTGTGTGTTTCCCGTAATCCTTTATGGGTCTGGTCCCTGGACCCTCTCCACCACAACCACCCACCATCTGGATGCATTCCACCGGACCTGCCTCCATAACATCCTCGCATCCGATGGTTCCACCACACCATGAACGATGAGGTCTACAGGAGGGCTGGCTGCCCTATCCCCATCTTCACCGTCATCAGAAGAAGGAGGCTGTGACTCCTTGGCCATGTGGCTAGGTTGGATGATGGGATTCCGACCAAGCAGGTCCTCTCTGCCAGCGCTCGTCTGCCCCCCCAAGGCTGGCATTGCCTCCGAGGTCGGCTCAGACTGTCCTGGACAACCCAGGTCGCAGTGATAAGACCACTGGCTGACCTCATTGCCCTAGCCCAAGACCGCCCTGCCTTCAGATGATTGGCCGCAACGGTCAGTTAAGTGGCCAGGCGAGGATTCAGTTCAGTTCAGTCAGTGTTTTCAGGATTTTCTCAGTAGGTAGAAAGCAACTGCAGAAGTAATGAAGGCAATCCCGCCCCTCTGCAAGTTGCTCAGATGCAAATTCACGTCTATTTGCATGTTTACTTTGAGTTGACATGTAATTGTGCCGCCCAAAAAAATTGCACTTTTGCGTTTGGTCTGAACAGTGATCTAGTGTGTTCTCACCTTAAATGTCCAACCAGAGGTGAGAACACACTAGATCACTGTTACACCACAGTGAAGGACGCGTATCGCGCTGTTCCCCGCGCTGCGCTCGGATTATCTGATCACGTGATGGTCCACCTCATTCCCACATACAGACAGAGACTGAAGCTCACTAAACCTGTTGTGACCACCAGGAAGAAATTGACCAGTGAAGCTGGAGAGAAACTGAACACATGCATGGAAATAACTGACTGGGACATGTTTAAAGGAGCCACACATGATCTTAATGAGTACACAGACACTGTGAACTCATACATCAACTTTTGTGAGGAGAACATTCTTCCATCGCGCACCAGGGTGAGATACTCTAATGATAAGCCCTGGTTCACTGCCAAGCTCAGACAGATCAGGAAGGAGAAGGAAGCAGCGTTGAAAAGTGGAGACAGGGACTGCTACAGGGAGGTTAAATATCGGTTTAACAGAGAGCTGAAGAGAGCTAAATCTGTGTATTCTGAGAGTCTCCAGCAGCAGTTCACTGCTAATGACTCGGCTTCTGTGTGGAGAGGACTGAGGCAAATCACCAACTATCGGCCTCAGGCTTCTAAAGGTCAGGATGACAAAGCCCTTTGTCAAAAACTGTCCCAACATTACGCCCATTTTGACACCTCGTCAGCTGTGTCCAACTCCCCCCCTCCACCCAGCTCCACTGCCTCCTTGGCCGCTAATTCATCAAAAGCGGTCCCCCCCTCCTCCTCCTCCCCCCCTGCCCTTGTCATCAGTGTGCAGGACGTGCACAGACAGTTCTCCAGACTGAACCCACGCAAGGCCCCCGGTCCGGACGGCGTGTCTCCCTCTACCATGAGACACTGTGCAAAAGAGCTGGCTCCTGTCTTCACAGACATTTTTAACACCTCCCTTAAGCAATGCCACGTGCCGACCTGCCTCAAATCCTCCACCATCATCCCTGTCCCCAAGAAGCCACGGATTACTGGACTTAACGACTACAGACCTGTAGCGCTCACCTCTGTAGTCATGAAGTCCTTTGAGCGCCTGGTCCTGTCCCACCTCAAGTCCATCACCACTCCCCTCCTGGACCCGCTGCAGTTTGCCTACCGTGCCAACAGGTCTGTGGACGACGCAGTCAACCTGGCCCTCCACTCCATCCTGCAGCACCTGGACTCCCCGGGAACCTACGCCAGGATCCTGTTTGTGGACTTCAGCTCTGCATTCAACACCATCCGCCCCGCTCTGCTCCAGGACAAGCTGTCCCTGCTCGGCATGCCTGACTCCCTCTGCAGGTGGATCACCGACTTCCTGACGGACCGGAGGCAGCATGTGCGGCTGGGGAAGTCTGTCTCAGACTCTGTTAGCATCAGCATCGGATCACCCCAGGGCTGTGTACTTTCCCCCCTACTCTTCTCCCTTTATACCAACTCCTGCACCTCCACCCACCAGTCTGTTAAGCTGATCAAGTTTGCGGACGACACCACCCTCATCGGGCTCATCTCCAACGGCGATGAGTCCATCTACAGGAGAGAGGTGGCCCAGCTGGTGTCCTGGTGCAGCCACAACAACCTGCAGCTGAACGCTCTGAAGACAGCGGAGATGATTGTGGACTTCAGGAAAGTCACAACCCCCCTGCCTCCCCTCACCATCACAGGCTCTCCCATCACCATTGCAGATTCCTTCCGCTTCTTGGGCACCACCATCACCTGGGACCTCAAGTGGGAGCCAACCATCAGCTCCCTCATCAAAAAGGCCCAGCAGAGGATGTTCTTTCTGCGGCAGCTGAGGAAGCTCAAGCTACCCACCAAGATGTTAGTGCAGTTCTACACGGCCATCATCGAGTCCATCCTCACCTCCTCCATAATCGTGTGGTACGCAGGAGCTACTGCCAGGGACAGACTAAGGCTGCAGCGCGTCGTGCGCACTGCTGAGAAGGTGATCGGCTGCAAGCTCCCATCTCTCCAGGATCTGTACATCTCCAGGACCCGGATGCATGCAGGCCGGATCATGGCCGATCCTTCACACCCTGGTCACGTACTGTTTTCCACCCTCCCCTCAGGTAGAAGACTTCGGTCCATTCAGACTAAAACCTCCCGGCACATGAACAGCTTTTTCCCCTCTGCCATCAGACTGCTGAACATTAAGTGACTTATTGACTCTCGTGCATTATATACAGCAGCTCAACCAGACTCATGTCATTCATCACTGTTTTTCTGTTGCATTATTGACTGCACATCATCTGCTACATCATCTGCTACTTGCTAATTTATTTAAAACTGCTGTGACTAGTATTAGTCATTATTATTATTATTATTATTATTATTATTTATTATTCTACACTTATTGCATGGTTTTAGTCTTTAATTTTATTTTTTTTTTTAGTTTATCTCTTTATCTTATCATGTTCTAATGTTGTAGCATTGCACCGAGACAAATTCCTAGTTTGTGTACTACATGAACAATGGCAATAAATCTGATTCTGATTCTGATTCTGAACACATCTTGACAGCTATCCACGTCATCTTAGCTGTTTTACAGAGGGAATGGACAAGCTAAGGCTGTATTTAAGAAACTGATAAGAGACACAAAATCACTATATGGTGGTAACACAATCAGAGGGGAGTAAAGAACTCTCCCTATGCAGCTAACAAGCTAATTAGCCACGCATGTGACACAACCCACAAAGCCTCAAGAGGTACAGTATGTGTCTTAAACTCCTGACGATGTTTATTTTGTGTGTGAAATGGCAATAGGCCTGTGTTTCATTATATTATGCTCATTTACTACTGCACCACAGTGATATGATACCACACTCTTGTTTTTTTTGTAATTTGAATTTTATTGGGTTTTCAATTTAGAAAATAAAACAGAAACAAACAAACACAAAAAAAAACAAAAAAAAAACAAAAAAAAACAAAAAAAAAAACAAGTATACCCAGTGAGAGGATAAAACATTCCATTTCCACCCTAATACTCTTAAAATGATTAGCTTAATCTACTACACCTATAAAGGTAAGATAGGATCCCCACTTATTATAGAAGCTGTCCATCCTGTCCAGAAGCTTATATGAAAGGCGTTCTAGTGCAGCAAGCTTGCCCAACTCCCTGAGCCATTGAGCTACGGGTGGGGCAGAGGAAGATTTCCAGTAAAAAGTGATCAACTTTCGGCCCAGCATCAAAGCAGTCTGAATCCACTCGGCATCAGAGATTGGGTCTTGAATCATTGATGGATCCCCAAGGACAAAAAGTCTCTGAGTAAGTGGCACTTCTTGCTTAACAATTGTCATAATATGTCTATGGATCTGCAACCAAAAGTCCTGTATTACCGGACAACTCCAGATCATATGGATTAATGTCATTGGACATTAATGGATTAATGTCATTGGACATGGACATTAATCCACTCTTGTTTAATATTGCTGGTTTTATCAGTAAGAAGAAAGGAGGAAAAAGCTACTGGAAAAAACCTGACATGAAAGGGTCAGTTAACCGTGATGTTGATTAAGGTCAAAACCTGAGCCCCGTTACTATACCGATTAAAAAAAAAAAAATCCTCATAAAACAAGAAACCTAGAGTATTAGTATTTGGTTTAAAGTCACAGGTCTGGGACCTAGCTAGACTTGTTGAGGTAGAACATATCAAAGACTCCACTGGTGCCACAGTTTTCCAATATCAGCTTAGGACTGGTGCTTCTCTGACTTCATAAGGAAATCTGAAATCAAATCTCATGATTCACATCAAAATGAGAGTATGCTGTTCTGACTACTTTTGGTACTTGGAGTTATACTGTATGTTTTTGAAGCCAAGTGTCCTGTCTCTGTACTACCATCACTAGGGTAAGAAAGCATCACAATGTAGATCAGCAGCAGTATAATTAAGTGACTATATACAGTGGTCTGAATAGTTGCCAGACATACTGATGTAAAAGTAGCATTACTTTATGATATCGATTACTAAAGTAGGCATACAATTGAGAGTAGTCAATGAAAAAAAGTATGTTTGAGACAGTGGCATGCAGTAGAGAAATTTGTATGACGAAGTTCGGTGTACACTGAATAGAACTGGATAAAATGGTGAACATGGCCAGAAAACACTAATGATGTAATTCGGCACCTTTTGAAATGTCACCAAACAGCCACAGTAAAATAACCAATGAAGTAGTCAGAATAACTGTTGGAGCTGAACCCAAGTAAAGATCTAAATCAGTATAACAGCATCAGTTAAGTTGGCAGTGAAGGCATAGAGAGAGGAGTGTATGGGTGTATGTTAGTGAATTAGAATAGCATGATTTTTAATTTAATTAAAAAAAGCTTTAATTATCGTCATTGAAGCTAAACCAAAATGGCTTGAAATATTTCACTGTGCTTGTAATGAATACTGGATATAAAAAGTTTGTCTTCTGTAATATATGCCAAAAACTATTGTTTCCAGAATGCTCTTATTTATTAAAGTATTAAAGGTATTTTTAAATAAAACCAATTTGTGACTAATATCAGCAGTTGTCTGCAAAGGTGGGGAAACTTTTTACTCTTGAATGCATTTTTTGGGGAAAAAACTGTACACAAGTATTTGGTTGTACTCTGGGTTATTTTTGCTGATAAATAAAAGTCTCCCTCTCTGGTCTGCTGTCCACAACCTGTCACGTAAACACGGAAGTAAAGATGTGAGCGTGCAGTGCAGGGAGACATCTGATTGATGATCATCGTCGTCGTCGGCCTCCGTCGGTCTATGATGACCATGGAAGAGAATCCTAAACGTCTACTCTGCTGGAACAGCACCGCCTGTGGCTGAACAGGCCGATGCGCGAATGGCAGTCCCTGTCACACAGGTCGCACTTGTGGGTGGTCTCCGTGCTGCTGGGTCTGTGGCGGTTCTTCCTGCGGGTCCTTTTTTCATCTGCTGCAGCAGTCAGTCTTTCTTCACCCGCCTTGAGCTGTCTGGTCAGGGTGCCTCTCCATTTGGAGCGGTCCGTTGCAAGGTCCTCCCAGCGCTCTGTGTTGATATCCAGGGCCTTCATGTCTCTCTTGCAGACGTCTCTAAAGCGCAGCTGTGGGCGGCCAACGTCTCTCCTGCCAGTTGCAAGTTCTCCGTAGAGGACGTCTTTGGGGATTCTGCCATCCTCCATACGGTGAACGTGGCCTAGCCAGCGGAGCCTGCTCTGCCTGAGTAGAGTAAACATGGAGGGAAGGCCAGCGCGGGACAGAACTTCTGTGTTGGGCACTTTGTCCTGCCAGGATATGTCCAGGATGTGGCAAATGCAGCGCAAGTGGAAGGAGTTCAGTCTCTTTTCCTGCAGGGCGTATGTTGTCCACGTCTCACTCCCATAGAGCAGTGTGCTGATGACGCAGGCGTTGTGATTGGGCAGAGTTGTGGGATCGCGCAAAATTTGCGGGGATTGGCTGCGATCGCAACATTGCAAAATCCTAGAGGGGCTGAATCACTAATTCTCAGCAGAAGTTACTGCTATTTGGTCATTTTAGTAAATGTATAATCTTATTTCAATGATCGTCATCATCTGTCGTCTGTGGACGGAGCTAAAGAAGCCACAGCAACATGCTGGGCCCAAAGTTTCCTGTTCTTCATCAGCCTTGACACCTCCTGTTCCTCAAGCCCCACGTCCCTTTTGATTGTGTCAGGATAACTGAGTCTTTGTCTGCCACGTCTAGTGCGACCACTGGCTGGAGTCCACAAGACCAGGGGGGGAAACAGGCTGGTCCACTGCACGTAGGCAGTGTCTGTCAAACCATAGACATCTCACTTTTATTGTCATTGGTATGAGGGGTAATTTTCCATACACAACTCTATTAGGAATATGGTCCTTCCAGCTTATGTTCAATGTGCTCCACAATAGTTGTGTATAACATCCATCTATACGTGCCTCTCGTTCTTTTATGATGGTCCATGTTTCTGACCCGTACAAGAGGATGGATTCTATGCAGGCTCTGAATATTGTTACGACCCACTCTCTGGGCCAAGGCCAGAATTGCTTATTCAGCCTGGGATCTCCAAGTCTGTTTCGACCCTTACGTCAAGGTGGACAAACCTAGTCATTTTCGCCCTCAAGCAAGGTAGAGGTGCACCTCCAAAGTCACTTTCGCACATACAGTAAGCAAGGTAGACATACACCTCCTAATATCCCAGGCCGAGACTCAAACCCATGACACCATGATCTCAATACCTTTGCTCTACCACTGAGCCAAAGAGGAATTCCTTACTAGCTCTTGGCTAGTAATCGAGTTGTGCTCTAAGGTGTCAGGGACTGCACCACTGACTAATTCCCTGTGGAAGGGTGCGTAACAATATGTTGGTCTTAAGTTGCCAGTCAAGATTGGATTTCCAAATTTTCTCTAGCTTGTTACATGCCTTCCAGGCTTGAGCTTTCCTTGATTTGAAATCAAAAAAAGAGTCAGGTGTGATCCAAGATATCTGAAATTTGGACCATTTTCCAATGTGACCCCTTTCTTGGTTTTAATGTTACTTGTAGGGTCGATGTTGAGTGGAAGAGCCGTGGTTTTTCCTTCGTTTAGACTTCGTTTATAAAGGAGAGATTCTGCTTTCTCTACTGATGTGTGAAGTAGGGCAGTGTCGTCAGCAAAGTGCAGGTCATGAAGACGAACCTCCGGGTGTCTGCTGCTCCTTCTAGGCACAAAGATTACCTGTGTCTTCATATGTAGAAGTGCTTTGTGCATGATATAGTCCAGAACAATGATGAAAATATATGGAGCCAAGGTGTTTCAATCATGCCATTGTTCTATTCAGGTTCAGTTGCAAAGGACTGAGAAAAATGTAGTTTCAAAAGTGTGCGTAAAAAACTTGCACATTTACTTAAAAAAACTGTGTTCTTAAAAGAAGTCAAAAATTTATGAAGAAAAATAATAACTTAATAATTTTAAAGAAAATATCTGAAATTTATTAGGAATAAAAAGTCATAAATTTAGAAGAAAAAAGTGTCAAATTTATGACTGAAAAGTTAAAAATGAACAAATTAGCAAATTTTCAAGTGGCTGTAGATGGAGTGCAGCAGAGAAAAGTGGCCGTGTGGGAGAATTATTTTTTCATGCCAAATTATGAGTCCTGAATATGTTTTGAACGTGGTCTGTTGCAGGTACTATTTGTGTCTGCAGCTGCGGAAGGACATCCTACAGGGCCGCCTGCCGTGCTCCTTCGTCACTCTGGCTCTGCTGGGATCCTACGCCCTGCAGTCGGAGCTGGGAGAGTACGACCCTGAGGTGCACAGCAGCGACTACGCCAAGGACATGAAGATGGCCCAGGGTCAGACCAAAGAGCTGGAGGACAAAATGATGGAGCTGCACCGCACTTACAGGTCAGACCACTGGCTTACTTGACATTCAGAGTTTAACATGCTGCAGCTGTGAAAGTGCTTGGTTGAAGCGTCAAGGTGGAGACTACAACCTGTGACTCTTTCTCCTATGAGCAGCAGTTTCCTGTGACTGACCAAAAAAAAATCCAAGAAATTACAAAGTTATGAAGACAAGTTGTGAATTTGAGAAATTGATCAAAATTACAAACTTGCAAGTTAAGGAGAAAATGGGCTGCATTTAAGAGAAACCATCCCTACACATTTATGAGATAAAGGTGGAAATGTGCACAAAAAAGTTTTAAATCTGCACAAACACAAAATGTCACAGTTGGCTGTAATTCGGATAGCTGCTGTTTTCCTTTGACACAGCAGAGACATCATTGGGAGATCGGGCCAATTTTTGATGTTTGGGAGATCCTTGTGATAGATTAAAAAAATGGCCAGATCTCTCAACAATCTCTCAATGATCTCCACTCCTGTGTAGAGGGTATGAGGGCCCCTTTACACAGCATGGAGCTCATTGGGTGACCATTAAGAGATCAAAAATTGGCCCGATCTCTCAATGATCTCCTAAAGCCTTGAAAAAGAAGTTTCTGTGTAAATGTTTGGCAGGTCCTTGAGAGATAAAAAAATCAATTTCTGGAAACTTTTTAATTCTTTTCAGTCCATCTGTCTGTCCGACTTTTGTAAAATCAACTTCTTTGTTCTGATTATTTTGAAACTCGGTACCAGTATTGGATGTGCACTGATGATGCACATATTTCAACTGGACTCTGATCGGATGGCCGTTGCAGGAATTATAGATCTTGAGTTCAAGGTCAGAGGTCAGTTTGTCGCTAAATCTTGCAAATGTGATAAATACTGAAAGAAATTATGCTTTCCAAGTCCATATCATAGCTGTCTCTAAGACAAATCTTGGATGACTTAAGCCCAAATCATGGTGGGAAAAACACATTGGTACGCGAGTGAGTGCAGTGGATGCATTCATGCACAAACCCTATGCAGAAGGTGAGGACTGACTGAGCAGCCACAAAAAAGTGAACATACATACAAGTATGCAAGTGGACGCAGTGAACTGCACATGCGCCCGGAAACTCCCGCCAGGGGCAAGTATTGAGCAATCCGCCAGTACTGGGAGAACAAATGTCCGTCTTTTTGCCCGTCTGTTTTCTTTCTCTGCCACTAAATGGCAAAAGCTCCTGTTTGTCTTGATCGTCATTGTATTCACTTACCTCCATCACTTCCACCATTTAAAACATCTGCCACCGTGCTCTTCTTTTGTGTTTGGATTGCAGTTGTTCAAATCAGTTTGGTGGCTCTTGGCTGCCGCCGACAGTATGGGCATGTGAACTGCAGATTATTTTCACTGCGCATGCATGAAATGCGGCTGCTGAGCGGCAGCTGCAGTGGCTCAAAAAACACTCTGAATATTGCTGTGAACACAAACGCAGTCTACAGAATGCAAACATTTTCCCCTTGGAGGGACTCTGATCAGGCCTTTACACTCTGACTTGACTATGGGTTTTGGGGTCAAAGGTCAAGGTTAGCATTTCCTTTGCCCTCTTGCTATAGAATGCGTAAAGCTCTCTCAGGTCACCAAACTTACTATACAAGTTCTCTTTGAGACCCTGACCTACAACTATTTTTGTTGTATATTCTTGGATGACAGGCGTACAGTATCATAATTTGGTTCTGCCTCAATAATTGTGACCAGCCATGGAAAAACCAGGGACAAGTCTCCTGAAAGATATTTTGAGTTATTTACAGATTCTAAAAGTGTGGAATCTAAGCTTTCCAATGATGTCTAACACACGGAAATTCAAAAAGATTTGAAGAAGATGTGGCCATTTGAATGTTAGCACCTCTCAAACTTCTTCTCTGAGAAAACCAGGTTCAAATTTTCCAAGGACTGTCACCTTCCAGAGGAGCCGGGGGGGGGGGGGGGGGCTGTAACAACAGCTGCTTATTGGCATGACTTAGCATGAACCCAGCGCCCTTACAGTGCTTATCAAATGCAGGAAGACAAGCTGCTTAAGTAGCCATGTGCTTCTACCTGAATGTGCTGCTGATTGGCCAAAATGAATAACAAAGTTGTGTGAATAGCCAAACAAACTGGATATGTAAATCGGCTGTGGTATCCACACCCCCGAAACTAGGAAGCAGTCTGGCTGATATTTCCCTCTGAAACTACTCTATTTCTACTACTACTACGACTACTACTATCTACTACTACAGTACTACTATCTACTACTATATCTACTATTTCAAATACAAAGTTTAAGGTTTTAAAATCTCCCACACTGTTATTTGAAGCATGGAGTAGCTTCTTCATGATTTCAGCTGTGTTTTTTAGGAATCACGTCAGGCCAACTTGTTGCTGGTTTACTTGTGGTGAGTCACAATTATATGGAGAAGTTTAAAACTGCTCTCCTTCAGTGACATATTGGGATCTTCAGAACAAAATGGAGGCGGGGCATATTGCACTTGCCTCATAGTGCTCTTATCAGAAGGTTCTGACTTTCAGACCAAACACAGGTAAGTTACATATGGTGACATATAATAACACACAAACGTCAGATCTATGACATTCATGCAAGTGAAAACGTACCTGGTGCTCTTGTGTCTGTACCACCGATCACACCAACAGTCCTTTTTAGTTTTCGGTGCATGATCTACACACTGCTGTTGAAGTGTTGAAGCCACAGATTTAGCTGTGCTTATTTGTGAGGAGCCTCTATTTATGCAGTCTATGGCACAACCACGAACAGCAGCAAAAAGTACCAGAACTATGCAAAAACATTAAAAAATACAAAAACTACAAGTGCTGAAATTAGCTGCCACTTGACTGAAAAACACGTGCAGTATGTGGACTTTACATTAAAACAAATTTGAAAACCTTCTAAAAATGCTATTTTAAATGCCCCACTACTTCACTCTTGCTGACTGATTTAACACTATTTCAGCTGAAACCAGAAGTTGCCCCCATAATTGTGTCTACAGCAGCCCCCTCAGGAATAAGGTGGATAGCTTCTCTTGTGTGGTCTTGTGAGAAAAAATGACGTTGCAAGCATCAACTCTTCATTTTAAAATCTCCATCAGTGTAGTGAATTGTGAGGGACAGGTACGGCTCCATTACTCTGCTTGACCATAGGTCAGTCGTAGTTACAAAGTACTTGAGAGTTGTGATATCCATCTGTATTTTTCATACAGTGCAGATAATGCAACTTTAGAGAATCACATGGGGATCACGTATTTCTTGTCCAGTGTTTTGACTATTCTGGTGGTGGCCTAATTTTCTAATAATGTGGCCTAATAATAACACAGTTATGATATATCATTTGAACACCTTAATACTGGTGTAGCAGAATAGCAAAAATGTGTATTGTGTGCCATTTAGCACAGCAAAACAACAAAACAATGCTGCAGGCACAGTTGTTAGAACAATAACAGTTGAGCAGCAAATATAAAGCTCTCATCACTCACTCAGTGTGCAAGAATTAAGAGAATGAAGCAGATGGAACAAATGTGTAGGATAATGCTGATTGTTGAGGATGCTATGCACATGATGTAGAAAGCGGGTGGTGTGGATGGTGCTTATCTCCGGGAGACTAGACCCGATGATTATTCCCGTTGTTTTCAACACTCTCTGGAGTGCCTGCTGTTCAGCCTTTGTGCAGCTATAAAACCACACTGAGAAACCATAGGTCAACATGCCACCAACAGCACAGTGGTAGAAGTTCACCATGAGCTGCTGAGGGATTTTAGCACTCTTTGGTTTCCTCAGGTAGAAGAGATGTTCTTGGGTTTTTCACCGTTAATGCCCTAGGACAGGTCACACCCAGGAACTTAGTCTGTAACTTTCGCCACCACCTCGCTGCCAATGGAGAGTGGAGCAAGGATGGATCGACCTGTTTTGCGGAAGTCCACAATCATTTCCTTGCTCTTTTTGATGTTAGAGACTAAGCTGTGGTTTTTACACCATGATGCCAGATGATGTACTTCACTTCTGTAGGCTGACTCATCATTGTTGTTGATGAGCCTGAGTACCGTGGTGTCATTAGCAAATTTGAGGACAAGATTAGTTTGGAAGGAGACACAACAGTCGTGTGTGAAAAGTGTGTAGAGCAATGGACTGAGCACACATCCCTGAGGAGCCCTGGTGGGTGAAGTGTGCCTGCCAACTCTTGCACACTGGGAGCCGTTTGTTAAAAAGTCCAAAATACAGTTGCACAATGAGGAGCTCAGTCCAGGGTTGTATGATTTGGGTTGGAGTTTGTTCAGCAGGATTGTATTAAAAGCCGAACTAAAGTTGATAAAGAGTAGCCTTGCATAGGTGTTTTTGTGTTCTAGATGTCCTAATAGAGCGTGGAGCACAAAGACAATGTCTTCTGTTGACCTGTTCTCCCCATTTGTGAATTGGTATTGGTCAAGTGTCCGTGGTAATGCCTTCCTTCTTAATGTGGTTGATGACCAGCCTCTCCAGGCATTTGGCTGCTATAGGGGTGAAGGAACTATTGTGGATGCTCTGAAGCAGGTTGGGACCCCCGGTGTGGACAGTGACATGTTATAGATTGTGGTGAAGACCTCCGCTAGCTTGGCCTCACAGTCATGGTGTTTCAGCACACGCCCCAGCACTCCATCTGGTCCAGCTGCTTTCCTGAGGTTGATGTTACACAGAGTCTCACTTCATGTTTGCTCGGGACTTGGGAGGGGTCAGGATCAATGGATGGGAGGAGAGGGGCTTGGCTTTGTGTTGTCCCTGTTAAAATGGGCATAGAAAAGATTTAGCTCCTCAGCCAAGGTGGCATGATGTTGTTCTCTTGTAATCCGTAACTACCTTGATCCAGAGTTGCTAAATTTGGCCTCAATTCACCTTTTGCATCCTAGTTTTGGATTTGATGCCTTTCCTCAAAGCAGTCCTGGCTGCCCTGTAAACATTTGTGTCCCCAGACCGATATGCAGCATCCCTGGTTTTTGTTAGTTGTAGCATCTCGTGTATCATCCAAGGCTTCCGATTTGGAAACACACACATTCCTTTAAATCCTCCATGCAGTGAGAGCAGACAGTTGCCCTGCTGTAAAAGTGCTGTATGGATAAATTCCAGGTGAGTCTAACTCACTAATTCCCAGAATGCTTCACTCGGGGTCAGCTCTGTCTGTAGGACAGAGATACTGGACTCTGGCTCGAAAGACCAAGTTTTAAGAAAAATGCTGAATGTGATGGCAGTTGAAATAAATGAGAGAAGAGAACCAAGAGCATACAGAAATAATTATTTAATTGTTTTGGCCAAAAAGGGACACACAGTCATCACTCAGTGCCAGAGTGATGAGCATATGTGCCACAATCATAGATTTGACTCCTTTTTTAAGCTATACACAGGATCTATTCAGCACAGGATAAGTATCACATGATGTGTTTATTTATACTGTATGACTTGAATTCAAGGCCTTCACATGTCTAAAACATTCTAATCACAGTGTACATTCATTCTGTTCATCTTCTTGGTGCACCTGAAGGCCTAAACATGAGTAAGCATATTACATCACATTCTTGTATGACAAATACAAAGATCATAAGGAAGAAACATAAAGAAAAGACAAAAAGAACCTAAAAACACAATTATCCTCCAGCTTCCAAGATGTTACGTAGTCCACACATATGAAGTTCAGCACTGCTGTGGTGTATTCATCCAGGGACTTGCGTGTCTACATGCCCTGGCCTCCACATACATCCCAGTTTGTGTCGTGAAAGCAGTCTTGAAGCTTAGGGATTGTGTCCTCAGGCCATGTTCTTACTGTCTTAACCATGGATCCACCAGTTTTGATTTTTGGTGCAAAACATGAAGGTAGCGCAAGTGAAAGTCGGTCTGGCAGACCCAGGTGGGGGTAATCCTGGGCCCTGTATGCACCTGCTGCAGCGTGCATACGTCTCAGCAGCAGAGGGAGCCATTGGACCTCCTTTCAAATGCATATGAGCAGAGTGTAATGTGGTCCTTATAGAGATAGACCATTGACCCAAAGCAGATGCTTAAAATGTCACTCAAAAGTCAAATAAGATGCTTTTCATGCACCATGGCATTGCTTATGACATCACTTGGTGGTTTTATTTTACATGAGAGATCGTGCACATGCACATACATCTATTTTATTCATAAAAAGTGGTTTAGTGTGGCTTTCACCAAAAAAAAAAAAAAAAAAAACTTAAAAGATCTACTGCATATCTGGAAGGAGTTTTTTTAAGCAATATTTGGTTATTACATTGTCTCTGAGATTTTTCCAGAATTAACAATTTTGTCTAAATGCGTGTTTATAAATTCTAAAAGCAACTCCATTAGATGACTGCCATTATAAATTAAGCACCCAACATACAGTATTCGGCAAATAATTAGATTTCTTTTTAGATTTAGTTAAAAAAGCATTTTAAAGCTCTCGTTTATTACAATTTTAAAGGATTGGTTTAATTTTTGACATCCTCTTTGACATGTCTATATAGTTTTGAAGACCAAAAAGCATTCCTGTGATGTTTTTATAAGTCAGTGAAAAATAAAAGTAGCGCTGATACTCATGGTGCAGGAGAACGCTCTAATGGTGCATAAAAGTTCTGTAAAACTCAAACATCACAGCATCCACTCCATGGACATATCAACAGCGGTAACATAGAGTACACTTCCAGTCTAACAAACGAGTCGATGCTTATTTCCCATCACCCACAATGGGAAGCCTGTTTTCTTCTTGTATACCAGACTGATGCACTAAGGGGCGCCAAAGCACAATTTTGCATGATCACTTGTTTTGTAGATCTTATCTCATAATCAAAAGTAAATGACTGTAAGGTGCACATGCATAAAATGACAGTCTTCCCTCTAATGTCACGAAAAAGCATTGTTTCAACATGGATGTTTTTACTTAATTATTAATGATTTCTTTTTTCCATTTCGGGTTTTGGTGTCATGGCAGGTCAATGAGTCCAGCACAGGCAGACCTGATGTTCCTGGAAAACGCCAAGAAACTTTCCATGTACGGTGTGGACCTTCACCAGGCCAAGGTGAGCACAGACACTACATCAGTTTACCTATCTTTTGAATATGTATTTTTATTAGTAGAGAGTGATTTGCCCATTTTAAATGCTGATTGTAACTCCAGCCTTCAGCCATGGAACGTGAGGATCAGTCAGTCTGTGTTGGCAGTGTCATGAGTTGCCCGGTCAAATGGCAGGAAAACATGCAACTTGTCAGCTTTTACGTCAGAAATGAGGTCAATGTGAGCATGGATTAAAATAAATGTAGAAGAGTGTGGGGAGACTTGAATAACGAAACCGAATTGTCTTTCATTCCAGTTTATTCAAGAAATCATTCCACTGTCTGCTCTCATTCTTGAGCAGCGAACAAAGAGAGTGAACACACCAAAGTTCTCTCATTTAAACATTCTGACATCAAACCATTTCCCTCGCGGGGGAAATCACACATCTCTCTCAAAATCTCTTTATTCACATTCATTAGCCTTTTATTTACATAACTCCCCCTTCTCTCTTCCCGAGCCTCAGTGGTCAGGAAGTCTTCTGTCCCCTGTCCTCCGCAGGGGGTCCAGGCTCTGTGGCTCCGCACCGCAGGGGGCTGGCTCTCCTTCATCGTGGTTAAATCACATATGCAGTGTCCAACATATACATGTCTCACAACACAGCCATATAACCCCCCCCCCAAACGATGAAGAACAGACTAATTCCTAAAATTAAATAGCACCTTACTCACTACTGAATAATCAACACCAACATTCAGTCTGTGCGCCGCTTGGGCTTCAGCCGTCTGCCGAATCTGCTGTGCGTTGGCCCCGCCTTGCCTGCGGTGCGTTTCTGCTTCGGCGCTGTTGACTGAGGGAGAGAGTGATTAATTGCCCCCTGCGGGGGCCTGCCTCGTCGAGGCGCCACCGCGACCGGTACAGACACGTCCTTCATGACAAAAGCAGGTTTTAGTCTGTCAATACTGACTGTCTCTTTTCTGTCTCCAAAATCCAGCACAAATTGCTTATCACCTGCCTCCAGCACTCGAAATGGCCCTTCGTAAGGCGGTTTGAGCGTTGCTTTTAGGGCTTCGCGCCTGACAAAAACGAAATCGGCATTTTTCAAAGCCTTGGGGACGAAAACTCGTGGAAAAGCGTGATGAACCGGACCCGGGAGCGTGTCTGCCCCCGTGCCGACTAACGGTCCCAGAGCAGAGAGAGGTGGGGGCTCTGGGTGCTCTGGTAAAAACTCGCCCAGCAGCCTCAGAGTTTGTGCGAATACCAGCTCCGCTGGGGAGGCGTCTAAGTCCTCTTTAGGCGCAGAACGCAACCCTAATAAAACCCATAGAAGTTTATTCACCCAATCTGCATCCGTGAGCGACGCTCTGAGTGCTGCCTTCAAAGACCTATGAAAACGCTCGCATAAACCATTGGCCTGAGGGTGGTAAGCCGTAGTGTGGTGAATTTTGGCTCCTAAGCCGTTGGCCATCGCTGACCACAGCTCAGAGATGAATTGCGGTCCTCTATCGGACGTAATGTCCGACGGAACCCCGAAACGCGCCACCCAAGCCGTTAAAAAAACGCGAGCCACCTCCGCGGCCGTGGTCGTCGCAAGTGGGACCACTTCCGGCCAACGTGTGGTGCGGTCCACCATTGTCAAAAGATACGTGAACCCCTGTGATGCCGGTAGGGGGCCCACAAGGTCGACGTGCACATGGTCGAACCTTCTGGCCGGAATGCGGAACGGTTCCAACGGGGCTCTTGTGTGCCTGTGAATTTTGGCCCGTTGACAGGAAATGCAGGTTTTTGCCCATTCCTTCACGTGCTTGCGCAGGCACGGCCAAACAAACTTTTCTGCCACTAGTTTCACCGACGCGCGCACCCCCGGGTGCGGCAGTGAGTGGACCGAGTCAAAAACACGGCGGCGCCACGTGGCCGGAACCACCGGACGCGGGCGCCCCGTCGACATGTCGCAGATCAGGGGGGGCATACCGGTTTGTAAACACTTGCTCTCCAGCCTCAACCCTGTTGGTCCAGACTGGAGCGCGCGCACGTCTGCGTCCGCCCCCTGGTCCGCTGCCATGGCTGCGTAATCTATACCCACGTGCACCGGGGCTGCGCGCGCCACCGTGCCGCTCTCCTGCGGCGCGGTCACGGTGGCCCGTTCTGCCTCTGCGCGTGTTGGGGTCGTGAACGCGCGTGAGAGACAATCCGCTACTACATTGAATTTGCCCGCGACGTGCCTAATGTCAGTGGTAAATTCCGAGATGGCGGCCAGCTGCCTCTGCTGCCTGCCGGACCACGGGTCTGAAATTTTGGCCATGGCGTATGTGAGCGGCTTGTGGTCCACATAAGCGGTGAAGCACCGTCCTTCCAGCCAGAACTGGAAATGACGAATAGCCAAATGCAGCGCCAACAGTTCTCTGTCAAACGCGCTGTATTTTCGTTCAGCCGCGCTTAAAGATTTGCTAAAGAAAGCCAAAGGCTGCCAAACTCCGGCTACCTGTTGCTCAATAACGGCCCCTATGGCTAAATCTGAAGCGTCTGTCGTCAGCGCGATACGTGCTGCAGGGTCTGGGTGGGCCAGGAGCGCAGCGTCAGCCAAGGCTTTTTTAACCTCTGTGAACGCGCGCTCCCGCTCCGGGGACCATTCGACCGCCTGGGTCGGTTTTTGTTTTTTGAGCGCGGCATATAACGGTTGCATGATTTGAGCTGCGTGGGGCAGGAATCGGTTATAAAAATTCACCATCCCCAAGAATTCCTGTAGTGATTTGACCGTTTGTGGACGGGGAAAATCCGCTACCGCGCGTACTTTCTCTGGTAACGGAACCGTTCCCTCCGGGGAGACGCGGTGACCCAAAAAATCGATCCGCTCGACGCCGAACTGGCACTTGGTTGGGTTAACTATTAAGCCGTGCTCTCCCAGCCTCCTAAAAACTGCTGTGAGGTGCGTTTCGTGTTCGTCCTCTGAAGTACTCGCGACCAAAATGTCGTCGAGGTACACAAACACGAAAGGGAGATCGCGTAACACGGCATCCATCATCCGCTGAAATGTTTGCGCCGCCCCTTTGAGACCAAACGGCATGCGTAAAAATTCGAAAAGTCCGAACGGGGTTATTACCGCTGTTTTAGGAATGTCCTCCGGTTGGACCGGGACTTGGTGATAGCCGCGAACTAGATCAATCTTTGAAAAAATGCGCGCCCCCGCCAGGTGCACCGAAAAATCCTGAATGTGCGGGATGGGATAACGATCGTGCGCCGTAGCGTTGTTTAGCCTGCGGTAATCCCCGCACGGTCTCCAGGAGCCATCGGCTTTCGGTACCATGTGCAGCGGCGAAGCCCACGGGCTCTTCGACCTACGAACGATGCCCAGCCTCTCCAGGCTGGCGAACTCCTCTCGCGCAATGGCGAGCTTAACTGCATCCAAGTGCCGAGCTTTTGCAAACACGGGAGGACCAGAAGTGGGGATAAAGTGTTTCACCCCGTGCTTCGCGACCGTCGCTGAAAAAGTGGGCACAGTGAGCGCTGGAAATTGGGTGAGGAGTGTGTGAAACTTACCACCTGCTGTAGCGACGTGGGTCTGTACTGGTGGCGGGGACACTCGAGCTGAACAGGGGAGAGAGTAAAAAGAGAGTGCATTTACCAGCCGTCTATTAGCAAGATCAACTAACAGATTGTGTGAACACAAAAAATCCGCGCCCAACATGTTGAAACTCACCGCCGCTATCACAAAAGTCCATTCATATGTGCGGCCATGTAAGCATAAAGGCAAGGTCCTTCTCCCGTAGGTGTTGATGTTCAAGCCATTTGCCGCTGTAGCTCCGCTACCGTGGGGTCCAGCCACCCGGTCCGCGTATGTTGGGGTGATGAAGCTCACTTGTGCTCCGGTGTCGATGAGGAACTCTCGTCCGGAGCGCGCATCTGTGATGTAGAGCAGCTTGTTGCGTTCTCCGAGGGTCGAAGCTGCTAGCGACCCCCGGTCTTGTCGTTTCCCGAACTCCTGAAGATGCAGGGCGGCACACACCTGCGTGCCTTCTCTGCGAACCTCCGATGGTAAAAGCAGAGATCTTCTCCTCCGCTGTGTCGTGCCCGCGCCTCTGCCGCCGGGCTATTGGCTCCCCCTCGTCGCGGCCGTGTTGCCGCCGTCGTCGGCCAGTCTGGTTCTGCCGCCTCTGGCTCCCCGCTGTCTCGGGTCGCTGCTGTGGTTGCTTGCCCGCCGCAGGCGTCCAGGATCCCATCTGCCTCCTGGGCCAGCTCCCGGAACTCCTCCAGGGTGTGACACTTTTTGCCGGCCAGCGTGCTTCTCGCATGCGCCGGGAGGTTGGAGAGGAAGATGAACTGAAAAATGAAATCATCGTTGTCCAACCCTCTCAGCTGTATCATCTCCTCCATCAGGGCGCTCGGCCTGTGTCCACCTTGGTCTAGCAAAGACAGGATCCTCCTCGCCCTCACTTCAGCCGAGGGGGTGAAAAACTTGATGAGGGTGGATTTCAGCTTGCCGTACCTGTCGGTCGCGGGTGGCTGCTCCACCAAGCTTTGCACGCACCGAGCTGTGCTGTTGTCCAGTTTAGCGATGACATGGTGGAACTTAGTGTCATCCACCGTTACTCCTGCGAGCGCGAACTGCGACTCTGCTTGCAGAAACCACGACCGTGGGTTATCCTGCCAGAAATCAGGCAGCTTAACGGCCACTGCGCTCTCCAGCTCTGAGCGCTGTGAGTCTGGGACCCCGAGAATTTCTTCGTTCATTCTCAACGTCGTCAGTCACCAATGTGGGGAGACTTGAATAACGAAACCGAATTGTCTTTCATTCCAGTTTATTCAAGAAATCATTCCACTGTCTGCTCTCATTCTTGAGCAGCGAACAAAGAGAGTGAACACACCAAAGTTCTCTCATTTAAACATTCTGACATCAAACCATTTCCCTCGCGGGGGAAATCACACATCTCTCTCAAAATCTCTTTATTCACATTCATTAGCCTTTTATTTACATAACTCCCCCTTCTCTCTTCCCGAGCCTCAGTGGTCAGGAAGTCTTCTGTCCCCTGTCCTCCGCAGGGGGTCCAGGCTCTGTGGCTCCGCACCGCAGGGGGCTGGCTCTCCTTCATCGTGGTTAAATCACATATGCAGTGTCCAACATATACATGTCTCACAACACAGCCATAAAGAGATTCTTTCTGACAGCTATACTGCCCCTTTGTGGATTATTGAGAGTGGTGCAAGATGTAAGATTAGAAAACGTTATTTCATCACTGCACAAACAGATGGATGGATCTTCCAGGCCTACTGAACAGCCAGTTAAGGAGGTCAAAAATATATGTAAGTGAATATTTACTCTATGTAATCGCAATTATTCAACCCCCATTGCCTTTTAGATTTATTGGCAAAATTTTTAATTTTTCAGGCGTTCATAATAAACAAATCAACACTAAATCCTACTTTCTGTCTCAGAATTATTCAACCCCCTGAATAGAATTCCTCATAAGAGCAGACATTTATAAATCAGGTCAAACACACCTGATGCAACCAATCAAGGGCTTCACTGACTGCATCAGATGTGTTTGAGATAGAACACCTCAAATACCTGGAATGTTTACGGTGATGTTTGATTTCATGTTAGAAATATGGCTAAGTCAAGAGAGTTGAAACAAGGAAATGATATAAAAAGTTAGCAAAGCAACTGAATGTTCCTAGAGATACAGTTGGAAGCACAGTTCACAAGTTTAAAGTTACAGCAACAGTGGCTACACTACCTGGACGTGGCAGAGAGAGGAAGCTATCAACAGCTGCCACCAGAGTCCTGAGGAGGCAGGTGATCAAAAACCCTCGACTGACTGCAAAAGACCTGCAGCAAGACTTGGTGGAGGCAGGCACTGAGGTTTCAGTTTCCACAATAAGGTGAATACTAAACACTGAAGAGCTCCACGCCCAAACTCCAAGACATACATCACTACTGAACCAAAAGCACAAGAAAAGTTGGCTCCGATTTGTTCAAAACTATATAAATAAGCCAAAGAGGTTTTGGGATTTTGTTCTGTGGAGCGATGAAGCAAGACTGGAACTTTTCAGGCCTTATGGATCAGCAGTATGTCTGGAGGAGGAAGAATGAAGCATATGCTGAAAAGAACACCCTGCATACAGTGAAGTATGGCGGTGGCTCAGTGATGCTCTGGGACTGCTTCGCTTCCGCTGGCAGTGGAAACCTGCAGCGTGTTGGGGGACAAGATGGATTCAGTCAAGTATCAGGAAATCCTGGGAGAAAATGTCATGCCATCTGTGAGGAAGCTAAAGGTTGGACGTCATTGGAACTTCCAACAGGACAATGATCTCAAGTATATATCAAAGCCCGCCAAGGCTTGGGGTGCTTTCACACCTAAATTCATTTACTTTGGTCCGAATCAGTTGATAAGTTTGTTACTTTGTATCATTTTCTCCTTGGTTTGGTTCCCTTTCACATAGGGAAAAATTCACGCGGACCAAACTGCATCACGATAAATCCCGCAAGACTTATGTCAGAACGTTCTCTGTTCTTATTGGTCACATTTTTTTTCATTGCCCTGGTTATCGTTTATTACATACGTGCGTATACCACTTTTGGCAAATCGTACAGTTTGAAAATGAAGCGTGGCTACGGATGGAAAATAACATGTTAATGTTCATTAATCCTCCAGAACTGTGACGTACTCAGCCACAGATATTTTCAAAGATCTGTCAGGTATGTATAGTGGCATAAAATGCTTTACCATTTACCACTGGTTCTGTTTTAGTGCGGTCCCTTTCTCCCCTACAGGACCACACCAGAGTTCACCATTTGATCTGAATCAAGACAACCTCTTTGAGGAGGTCTCGGTACAGTTCCTTTGGTGCACACCTGAGTGTGATTACCGTGTTCTCACCAGACAAAACGAACCGCACTAATGGAGAAAATGAACTCATGTTCGATTGAAACAAACTAAAGGCTGTGGGTGTGAAAGCACCCTTAGTTTCAAAAGAAGTCCTGAAAAATACTAGTGTGGCCATCACAGTCACCTGACTGGAACCTCATTGAAAATCTGGTGGGATTTGAAAAAGGCGGTTGCAGCACACAAACCCAACATTATTAGTGAACTGGAGACCTTTGCCCATGAGGAATGGACTAAGATTCCTCAGGAACACTGCCAGAAGCTGGTGTCTGGTTATGCATCACGTTTTCAGCAGGTCACAACAGCAAAAGGGTACTCTACTAAGACTAAAGATGCCTGTCATGAAGAGAGTGAATAATTTTAAGACTGCAGTAGTCATTAAAATTGTCATTTAGTGCTGAATTTGGAGAAACCACTTGTAATATTAGTTGTGTTGAGCTATAACTATTTTATTTAAACTTGTTTGATTTGTTTATTGCAAACAGCTGCTAGTTTGTACATGTTGCCAGTAAACTTAATTAGCAGTGGGAGTTGAATAATTTTGATTGCAACTGTATATAATCTCTTATAAAAGGAGAGAAGGAGAAGGAGGAGCTACTCAGAGTTGTTGCTCATGAATGCAGAGGCGAGGAGTGGGTCATCATCTCTGAGTGTGGTTCCAGTCAAGACTAGAATGTCATTCACATTGTTGTCTTATCTTGGGTGCCAATCACAGTTTCTCCAAAAATGTATTAGATTTCTAACTTCTGGACTTCCTGTCAGCAGTTACTGAAGGTCCTTCTGTCTCCCTCTCGATGTCTCTGACAGGATTTGGATGGTGTTGACATCATGCTGGGTGTCTGCTCCAGTGGTCTCATGGTTTACAAAGACAAACTGAGAATTAACCGTTTCCCTTGGCCCAAAGTCCTTAAGGTGTCATACAAGCGCAGCAGCTTCTTCATCAAAATACGACCGTCTGAGGTATACCTGCTTTCATCTCTGTGCTTTGTTATTTGACTCTGGAAACAGCCCTCATTTTTTTTTTCAGCACATCTGTCTTTGTTCCAACAGGTAGAACAGTATGAGAGTGCTATTGGCTTCAAACTGCCCAATTACAAGGCAGCCAAGAAGCTGTGGAAAGTGTGTGTGGAACATCACACTTTCTTTAGGTGGGTTACTTTCTTCTGTCCCTGCCCTGTTGGTGTTGGCTTGGTAAACCGAGACACCATCAGACCAGTAACTGTATTCTGTGTATGCAGGCTGACCTCCACTGAGATGGCCACCACTCCCAGGAAGTTCCTGGCTCTGGGCTCCAAGTTCCGCTACAGCGGTCGGACTCAGGCTCAGACGAGACAGGCGAGCTCCTTGATTGACAGACCGGCTCCTCTTTTTCAGCGCTCCTCCAGCAAGCGGAACTCGCGTAGTCTGGACGGAGGTATGTCATTTGTGATGATGGTCACACAGACCGCGGGTCATAAGAGGGCCATTTTATGGCCCCAAAAATCTGTGCAGAGCAAGAAACTATGTTTAAGCCTTAAAGCAGCACCATGTAACTTTCCCATCTCTGGTAGGAGCACTGACAGGACTATGACTGCCACGTTTTATGGCCTGACTCACAGGAGCCAGTCACAGGGTGACTGGAAGGGACAATCACACCCTATTCAAAAGAGTACCTAACTGAATATAAAAGTGTTAAACACAAATGTTTCATAGGCCTAAATATTTTAAATGACTTCTCATTAAGGAAAATAAGACACTAAACTTTAGCCTTTTGTAAAGTTTATTAATATTAGTTCCAAAGCACTACTGTGATACACAGATTCATTTAGAGTTTAACCCTTTATGGCGCCTGGGGAAACTCAAGGCCCCTAGTGGTCAAGAGTAGTAAAACATTTTTGTCAGTAAAATAGTTCAGATTTCCAAGGCTATTACTTGAAAGCTGCAAGAGATAATGGCTTACTGTCAATTAGAAAGATGTAGAATATGATCCAAAGTTTCAGATAGGAAAAATTTTACAGATCTAATTTGCATAATGTCGTGGCAGCTATATAAATTACATAACTCAGTCAAAAGTGGGCTTTTGACACATGTACACAACGAATGGTCCGGGTTTTTTTATGCCGTTTTGTCTACAGGGGTATGTTTTTATCTAATCTTCAAAGTATATGAACCAGAAAATCAATAAAATGTCCAAAAAACATATATTCCTCTTACCTGTTGCCGGGTGGGGGGGCTCGCTCGCCCACGTGACTGGTCCATTTTTGTCCATCGTGGTCGATGTTTTGCGTTTACTCAGTCATTTACACTCGCTTACACATCTACAAACCCTTATGATGAAGGGGGGCGCTCGTGCGCAGTATTGGAGTAGACGTGTTTCCACGAGGCTCCGTCGCAGACTTCTAAATTTTGTTTATCTTTGCTACACCTACTTACCAACTTTTTGCCTACTTATCGTCAGAGCTGTTTCTAACTAACCTCCAATCATGCCACCCAAGAGAGACGAGGTAAAATCATCAAATTCAGCCTCGGCTAGCGCTAGCAACGAAGCTATATTAGCTGCAGTTAATAAATATGGCGCTGAGCTAGCTAAAGTTTCAGTGCAGATGGAAGAGTTGAAAAAGTCCGTGGAGGGTCGCTTAAGCACAGTGGAGACGCATTTGGGCACATTATAGAATGAACATAATCAGACTGAACAACGCTTGGACAGTATGGATGTGGCACTCTCCGACGCAGATGTTCGCATCACGGCACTGGAAGCTAGCTACCGTGAGTTGCAGGTGGAAAATGGTCGGCTCAAGGCTAAGCTGGATGACTTGGAGGGGCGCTCGCGGAGGTTAAACATCAGGATCGTGGGGATCAAAGAAGGAGAAGAGAAGGGCAATCCCACAGAGTTTGTGACACGACTGCTACCGGAGTTGCTTGGCCCGAATAATCTGACCAAGCCCGTTAAAATTGACCGTGCCCACCGCAGCCTCAAACCTAAGCCTCCGGACAACGAGCGCCCACGGATGATCATCGCCAAAGTCCACAATGACCGCGACTTGGCCAATATTTTTAAACTCAGCAGACAACAGGGTCCACTCCGTTATCAAGGCAATAAAGTGTACATCTTCCCGGACTACACGGCGGAGGTTGCATCACAGCGTCAAGCCTTTAACAACGTCAAGAAGAAGCTGACTGATGCCGGCGCCAAGTGCTCTCTACGGTTTCCTGCCAAACTTCAGGTCGTCCGCAACAGTGAAGTTAAAGTGTTTAACACTCCGGCGGATGCAGAGAGGTTTGCCAACTCCCTGACTGACAGTGTATAACTGGCGAAGTGCACATTGTTTAAATTATACAGCTGTTGACGCCATTCTAATACTGCACTTTATTCTGCATCGTCCTTTTTTGATGGCATATTCCAAGTTAATTATATTGTCTTTGTGTGTAGCTTTTTTTTCAGTTAATTGATTTACATTAGAAGACTGCGCGGCTCCATTGGTGGTTTGCTGAAACGCAAAACTGTGTCCGTTACCCAGCAGTCTCCCAAGTATTAGTGGGTTTTGCTGCTTTGTTCCTGTTTTTTGCGGCGTTAGGGGAATGGGTTTTTATAATATGTTTTTCTTTTTTAATTTGTTCTTTGTTTGGTTTGTTTTGCCTGCCAGTGTAGCCATTTACTGCCTAAGCCCATATATTTTTTTAAATTTAATTTTTTTTTTTTTGAATGCAAGCTGGTTCCTCTGGATCAGGTGTGAGTCATCTCACGTTCACATCATGGAACTGTAGGGGTTTGGGGAAAGCTCTCAAAAGAGTAAAAGTATTTTCACATCTGAAATCATTGTCCTCTGATATAATCTTCTTACAGGAAACCCATATTCCTCCCACAGAACAGAGACGGTTGAGAGCCTTATGGATATCCCAGGTCTATCAAACTACCTTTTCCTCAAAGGCCAGAGGAGTGGCCATCTTAGTGCGCAGAACTATACCTTTTGTATTCAAGTCTATGGTGACCGATCCAGGTGGGAGATTTGTGCTTGTAACAGGTACCATAAACTCTATGCCATTGGCCCTTTTAAATGTATATGCTCCAAATTTTGATAGTCCGGATTTCTTCTGTAAAATTTTTCGTCTTGTTGCAGAACAGAATAACTGTAACATTATTATAGGAGGTGATTTTAATTGTTTCCTAGACCCTCATCTTGATAGATCTTCCATTACAACTGCTCCCATGTTAAAATCTGTGCCAGTCCTAAATAATCTTATTAAATCGCTAAATTTAGTGGATATTTGGAGGCATCAACATCCCTTGGACAGACAGTACTCCTTTTTCTCCCAGGTACATGGCAGTTTTACTAGGATTGATTATTTTCTCGTTGATTCCAATTTAATTACCAACGTTGTTAGTTCAGATTATAACAATATTTTAATTTCTGATCATGCCCCTGTGTCTGTTAAAATAAACTTCAACATGCTTGTGCACTCATATAATTGGAAATACAATCCGGCATTAAATTCAGATAAAGCTTTTTGTGAAAGCATCTCAAACAAAATTACAGATTTCTTACACTTTAATGATAATGGTGAGGTATCTGATTCCACACTGTGGGAAACATTTAAATCCGTTATTAGGGGTGATATTATCTCGTACCAGTCTTATAATAAAAAGGTTAAACAGAAGCGTATGTCTGAAATACAGGCCCAACTCCCTTTGTTGGAGGAATCATTTCGTATCTCAAAATCAGATGAAATACTAAAGAATATTGTATCTGCAAGACTTGAATACAGCCGCATTCTTGGTGAGCATGTTTGTAATTATATACGAAAGCTTAAACAAAAGCAATTTGAGCTTGGTGATAAAGCACACAGCGTACTCGCTAGGCAGTTGAGAGGTGTTCAAGCTGAACGGGCAATTTATAAAATTGTATCTAATGGAGAACTAATAACTGACCCTTTACAGATAAATAACACTTTTTATGAATATTATAAAAACTTATATACCTCTAAATCATCGTCATCAAAGGAAGATATATGGGGGTTCTTAAATAGATTGGATATGCCCACATTGAGTGAAAATGCCAAACAACAGTTGGATGCTGACTTTACACTAGAGGAGATCAAAGCTGCCATCCGTTCATTTCCAAATGGTAAGGCTTGTGGCCCTGACGGATTTGGCATTGAATTTTATAAAATTCACATTGACAAACTTGCTCCATTGTTGCTTTGTATGATAAACTCTTCCGTGAAGGAAGGATCATTCCCAGAGACATTATACGATGCGAACATTTGTCTACTGTTGAAGAAGGGTAAAGATGAAACAAATCTAGCTTCTTATCGCCCTCTCAGCCTTTTAAATAGTGACCAGAAAATTGTTGCAAAAGTTTTGGCAAACCGCTTGAACGAACACATTGGTTCCTTAATTCATAGTGACCAAACCGGGTTTATCCCCGAAAGGTTTGCATTTTCGAATACTCGTAGTCTTCTGAATGTCATGTATTCTAACAACCCACCATATTCTGCTGTTGTCTCCTTGGATGCACAGCAGGCCTTCGATCAAATTGAGTGGGAGTATATGTTTATTACTCTTAAAAGATTTGGCTTTGGTGACAGATTTATAGCTATCGCAAAAATGCTTTATGCACATCCTAGATCATATGTACTTACTAACAACAATAAATCTGCCCCATTTTTATTACATCGTGGGACCAGGCAGGGCTGTTGTCTATCGCCAATGTTTTTTGCTCTGGCGCTTGAACCACTTGCTGTTGCCATCAGGATGGAGCCTGAAGTAGTTGGGTTTAGATATAGCGCATCTGAATGCACTATTGGCTTGTACGCTGATGATGTCATTTTGACACTGTCTGACATTAAACAGTCTCTTCCACCTCTTCTCGAGATCATTAGGGAATTTGGTCAGTTCTCTGGTTTTACCATTAACTGGGAGAAAAGTGTTCTCATGCCTCTTTCAGATGGTCTAGATAAAACATTTCTCAACACATTACCTTTTAAAATATCAAATGAGCACTTTGAATATTTAGGAATCACCATCCCTAGGAATCCCAAACTTATTTTCAAATTGAATTTTACAGAACTATTAAATAAGATTAGGGGCATGATTGAGAAATGGAAATTACTACCAATTTCTCTAATTGGACGAGTAAATATTGTCAAAATGATTGTACTTCCTAAATTTATATATTTATTTCAGAATCTGCCAATTTTTCTTACAGCATCTTTTTTTAAATTAGTTGATTCCATTATCATCTCCTTTATTTGGGCTGGCAAAAACCCCCGTGTCTCTAAATTACATCTCCAAAAACCCTCGGTTGAGGGTGGTCTTGGGTTGCCTATTATGAGACATTATTATTGGGCCTGCAACGCTAGGGCCTTGGTCTTCTGGTCCCAAGATAATCATAATGTGGATCAAATACCGTGTTGGCCTGCACTTGAATCTCATAACTGTCAATCCCTCATTGGTACATCTTTATCTGCTTTATTATTTAGCAAGGTCGATGTCCCTCTGAATGTGTTCAGACATGACTTTGTGCTGTACAATTCCTTCAGAATTCTGAAACAAATTAAGAAGATATTGCATCTTCCTGACCTTTCTATATATGCACCTATATGCCAAAACCCTGCCTTCAAACCAGCTTTATCAGATCCTGTGTTCAGGCAATGGTCAAATAAAGGTATTCTTTTAATAAAGGACCTGTATATCAACAAGGACTTTGCATCTTTTACACAATTACAAATGAAGTTCAATCTCCCACCTGATCATTTTTTCAGGTACCTGCAGATTAGACATTTTGTACAACAGTCTTTAACCCATTTTGTCAAACTTCCTGTACAACATGATTTCTATGAGGTTTTGAGAAAACACCCAACCTCCAAGCATTTAGTTTCAGAATTCGTTAATCTTTTCTCTTGGCCAACGTCTTCGACCCATGTCAAGGAGGCATGGACGAGGGATGCAGGTATAGAGATCTCAAATGATCTATGGGAAAGCGCCTTAGTTGGTATTCATTCATGTTCAGTAAATGCCAGACTTCAGCTAATACAATTTAAAGTAATACATCGATTACATTACTCTAAGACTCGCCTTAATAGACTTTTTCCGACCATTTCACCACTATGTGACAAGTGTAAAATAAGTGATGGTACTTTATGTCATTTATTTTTCTCCTGCCCCTCGCTTAAAAATTTTTGGTCTCAGATTTTTAATTTGTACAGTGTCATATATAAAAAAGTCATAATACCTGATGTCTTAACAGTAATACTTGGTTGTTCAGATCAAACTTTGCTCTGCTCACAGTCACTTCAGCATGCTATTAGGTTTGGCATGATTGTTGCGAAGAGGGTCATTCTGAAAGAATGGAAGGCCAATACGCCGCCCAGTTATATTAACTGGCTTAATGATTTGGCATCCTGCTTGTACCTTGAAGAGATTCGATATCATTTGTCTAATACTCAAGATATGTTTACTAAAATTTGGGGACCATTTATGGATCACATTAAGAAAAAGAAGACTCAGCCTGTAACATGATAGGATTAAACTTGCTTAGCATGGACTGCTTACACTTTTGTAGTTATATGGGCTTTGTGTAACAATCATTTATTTCTTTGTGTATTTTCTTGAGCACTGGCAGTGTTTATTGTTTATTGTTCTGTCTTATTTTCAAAAAAACTGAATAAAATATATATTGAAAATACAAACCCTTATGATTATCCCACGTGAATTTCTTTTGTGTTACGCGGCTATTTTTCCTGTTTGGTGCATTTTTACTTTGAGAATCTACGCTGCTCGTGGGCGCCGCCATCTTGGTACTGGGAGCTCAGTTTTTCGTCCATTGTGGTTGATGTTTCGCGTTTACTTAGTAATTTACACCCGCTTCCACATCTACAAACTCTTATGATTATCCCACGTGAATTTTGTTTGTATTACGCAGCTATTTTCCCCGTTTCATGCAGTTTCAGTCATCATCGCTGCCGCCATGACCGATCATAGCGGCATCCACATTGGTGTGTGAGCTCAAAGCGGAAAAAGGAAGAAGAATAATGAGGATTTCTTCTTCTTTGCTATATTCCATGTCAGCCATTATTCCTTCGGTGCGTGTCTGCCACCTTCTAAACTGTCAGATCAATACAGATTAGTAAAAATTCTCAGTATAGCCGGGGGATGTCAATAAGTTGACACGTGCAGTTACTGCGCTGTGCCACTGGGGGGGCGTGACCCGTCCATTTAATGTGGACAGTTAACCTCTTGCACTCCGTTGTACCGCGGGCGGGCAAGTGTCTGCGTCCCAGAGCGCACAAGGGCGCTCTCGTGCGCCCTCGTGCGCTCTAGGACGCACGAGGGCGCTGCCTCCAAGCGCGCACTGAAGAAAAAAAAAAAAAAAAAGTTCTTCCACTACACACACAGCCGCGAACAGATTGGATATGATTGACCTCTCATTCGACTAATAAGAGCCTTGAATTGGGTTTCTGAAACCTTGAAGAACCAATGACTGAAAACCTAGCAAGAAGGACCCACCTACCAACGCTGTGAATGCAGCGAGCCAATTGAAGCACCGAAGTTTGGGCTGGGTGAAGAGAGACTGACTGCTGCAACAGATGAAAAAAAGGACCCGCAGGAAGAACCTGCTACAGACCCAGCAGCACGGAGACCACCCACAAGTGCAACCTGCACTCATTCCAGCAGAATAGACGTTTAGGATTCTCTTCCATGGTCATCATAGACCGACGGAGGCCGACGACAAAGGTCGTAAATCATTCGCCAAAACCACAATAATGGAATTATGTTTTGACCGGGAACCACGAGCGGACCAGCGTCGCGTTTGTCTGACAATGAGGAAGAGAAGTTCGCCAGGACGCTGCTGTGAAGAGGTAAGGTGTTATAAGCTAAATTATTCTTTATCCCTGAAAATTGTAATCAAAAAATGACTTTTGACTGATCGGTAAATTACAACTGTGCGGCGCACGAAGTCCGAAGTGCGTGCGCCGTGGTAAACGGTTCGTTCGCCGTGTCCGGACCGTGAACGCCCCCCCCCCCACCGCTACTAGCGAGGGGGGGGGGGAGCCGTGACTGCGCCGCGGTCGCCACATAGCCACATGAGTCTATTCCGTCAAGTAGCGATGGCCGATGTCCGTCCTCTGTAGCGAGGGGGGGGACAACCCCCCCCCCCCACACACACACACACACACACAACAGCCCTGAGTGTCACCTTTCATTAGAGCCCAAGATGAAGCTTCTATATTGAATCATTCAAAAGTTAGACGTTTTTCCAAACTGTGCCATTTGGCACAATTTGGCACAGTTCAAAAACGCCTGGGAACTACCTGAGGAAAAAGCTGTGTAATATATTCATTTTTTGTGGTATTGTTACAAAATTTTGACCTCAGCTGGATAAGACTTCGTTCTACATTTCTGTTGCATTTTCCAGCCCGGATCTGAAGCTGTGTGTTATTTGCAAGCATTTGTATCCAAAAAAACACCCAGGGCAAATTTATTTTCTTCAAGTTCTGTATGTTTAGATGACTGTAACTCAGTGGCCGGAGCACTTAGAGAGATTATGACTGTTTTGCCAAAAAATTCAAAGTGTTTTCTTTTAAATGAGACCAACCCCATGAAGATGCTGCAAAGGGTTGAAGAACAGCTTTGGATTTAATTTGGGCACGTTATTTTTTTGGCATTTTTAGGGAAATTGACTGGAGTGCAAGGGGTTGAAGGGTTAATTCCTGAGCTTAAAACCACAGTTCGAGTTTTCCGTTTCTGTGTGTGGTTGTGTGTTTGTGTGTCTGTTACCAGCGTTTCAACTCGCCTGGTCAACATCAAGTGGAACTAAAGGCTTGTGTCATTATATCGCCATATTTTCTTGACTCTTAATTTGCTAGAATTTTGAGATAAGGCTTTGTTTTCAAAATAAACACAAATTTAACTCACCATTACACCCTCAATGGAGCCATGAAAAAAGTATTGCAATAACTAGGCTGGGCCAGTAGAGGTCGCACCGAGGCAGCTGCACCTTGGTGCTTCCATTTAATCAGGAGACAATATTACACAGATGAGGCTCGTCTTAGGGACCAAACACTGAGGTGTTTGTGCTGACTGATAAAAGTGATTTAGCACTTACATATTTATGGCAAGTTTAATCACCATAGCACCTTACCCCCTAAAGGTAAAGTGTTATAGCCACTGAAAACACCCAAATTCCAAGTCAGAATGTCCTCATTTAGTGCATTTATTTACAGAAAATGACAAGTGGCCAAAACAACAAAAATATGTTGCCTTTAGATCAAATAACGCAAAAAGCAAGTTCATGTTTATTGTTAAACACTACAATACTTCAGTTTTAACTTAGGAAGAACTCAGGAATGTGTATTTGTGGAATAACTGATTATTATTCCCTTTCATGCTTCTTCCCATGCTTGGATGATCTAGTCAGTGCCTCCTGAGGCAGACAGGTAATTCAGCAGCTACTCAAAGTGAACGGCTGCTATACATGTAGAGATGCTAATTTAGAAAAGATTTCGCAGTAGTCTCTTATTTTTTCCAGAGCGATGGAAAATTTTCAAAGCTGTCTGTCATTTTGAGAGATTGTGATTTAGCTCCTAACTGTAATTCCTCGTAATTTTGGAGCGTCATCTGTCTGCTGATTCAGTTTGACCATGAAAACAAGAATCTTTGCCCCCGTTAGTGTCTTAAATAACAGCGGTTTTCCTTCCAAGCTGGGATGTGCAAGCAGGGTGGCGACAACTGCTTGACCTGCAGCTTTTCACAGCTGTTCAGACCCAGCACCCACCAGGATGGATCTGGTCAGTGCCAGAATAAACAGATGCAGCCTTTATCCGAAGGAAGCTTGGTCTCTCCTCTGGGAATGGTTTTCCCTGCGTGACTGAAATTCATCTCCAACCCAGAAGAGTCCTGCAGGCTTTCTGAAGCATTTTTTTTTTCAGTATTTATAAGTATTGCTTTTGATAGAAAAACATACTTTTTGTTAGGAAAAAAATTAAAACAAAATTATTATTAAATAATTTAATTTGTATGAGATATTATCATTAATTAAATAGCTGGAGGTAGTTGTAATTCGATGCTGACTGTGGTGATGTGCAGCAGATTTTCTTTTAAAAAATACACCAAAAATAATTCTTTAAATACTTAAGTTGAAGAATATCTCAGAATATCTATAGATATATAGATAAATAGATATATCCCTACTCAGAATATCTATAGATAGTCTAAGTAGGGAATATGGGAAAAGACCTTCACAAGCAACTGTGAAACCATGAAAGAGTTTTTCTAGAAAAAATGGCATAAGATACAATTTTAGACAATGTAGACTTTTGTAAAGGGGATTTATATCCACCAGAGTGCGTCTATAAGGGAAAAAAAAACCTATCCATACCTACCTGGCCCTGTGTGGAAAAAGTAATCACCCCCTAAACCTAATGAATGGTTGCTCCACCCTTGGCAGCAGCAACTGCAATCAAGCTTTTGTGATAACTGTAATTTTTCTTTTCCATCGCTGTTGAGGAATTTTGGCCCACTCCTCTTTGCAGAATTGTTTTGGAGCTTGAGATCACGAACTGACGGCCGGACATTCTCCTTCAGGGACGTGTGGTGGACAGCAGAATTCATGGTGCCATCAGTTATGGCTAAAAAAGGAAAAGAATCTTATCACATTTTAGAAATGAAAGTATGAAATCTTTTTAAAAAGCTGTTTTCTCTCCGTTCACCACAGCAATGGCGTCTACGCCTGACACCAAGTCCAGTCGCCCAGTCAGCGCCCCTGTCATGTCACCGGTGTCTCCCGGAGAGGCGACGCCGTCACCGCTGCTGCCCACCCTCGCTCGCTCTGGCCAGCACGACAGCTCCACGCCCAAAAGTCATCGGCACGGAGACAGGAAGGCGGAGCTGAAGGCGGAATGGCAGCTGGCGGATGCCGGCAGGCGTTCCGGCCCTAAACAGCTTCACTCCACTCCTGACATCAAGGTAACAGGCACACTTCACTGTCTGGCTGCGTGTGTTTCAGATGGCTGCGGGCTGCTGCTGTCTGGGCTTCTTAGCTAAGCAGCAGCGCTGGAAGGTAGCGGCTACTAATGAAGAACCGCAGTGAGATGTGCCATCTGTTTGATAAATATGGCTAGATTTAACCTGAGCGTGTCTGATTCTTCATGGTCAGACGTCTTCGCTTAGGAGACCTGACTGAAATGTTGAGATGTTGTTGACTGATGCAAGATGAGTGAAAGGAATAAGCGATTTCGTCATGTGGTCATGGCTGTGTGATGGCTTTGTCTACCAGACGGTGGCCAGGAGAGAGAGGAGGCACTCGCCCTCTTTGGCCATCACCAATGGGGAGAGAGAGAGAAAGAGCCAGGTTTGTCTGCTTGATGCATGATCAGTGTGAACACGTTTTGGAGCATATAAACATATGATAAATAATGTGTAGCCTAAAATATTTAAAGGGGAAAAACCTAAGTAAAATATATTGTAAATTAGGGATGCACGATATTAGATTTGCCGACATTTTGCAAATAGTTTTCGCCGATACCAATATTTTCACCTCTTTTTCCACCTATTTCCATCTGCTTTGTCTTACCGTGATGATTAACTGACGTATAAAGACACATTCACCAAAAAAAATAAGACAACTACCACCATCAGCGTAGAAGCTCAGGCTTTGCTGGCCTGTTTTATGGATATTTTATGCTACTTCTGAAACTTTTTACCATGAATATTTTAAACCACAGCTGCTTTTAACGATCCTGCTTCAACACCCCAGCCAGCATGTCCATGAGGGCCCCATGATAGGTTAATCTGGGCTGTTTTATGGAACCCATGGTAGTTTGTTTGTCCACGGGTTCCATGTTTGCCCACATGGACTTGACCTGCTCACCAGCACCGCCTGCTTTAAACGCATCCGGCCCAAAATGGCTTTGAAGCAGATTTCAGAAACACCGACGGCATGGGCACAATTAGGAGGAAAAAAATGGCAAATTTATGAGAAAAAAGGGCAGATTTATGAGGAAAAAAAATGCAAAAATGTATGACAAAAAATGGCAAATTTATGAGAAAAAAGGGCAGATTTATGAGGAAAAAAATGCAAAAATTTATGAGAAAAAATGGCAAATTTATGAGAAAAAAGGGCAGATTTATGAGGAAAAAAATGCAAAAATTTATGAGAAAAAATGGCAAATTTATGAGAAAAAAGGCAAAAATTTATGAGAAAAAATGGCAAATTTATGACAAAAAAGGCAAATTTATGAGAAAAAAATGCAAAAATTTATGAGGAAAAAATGCAAAAATTTATGAGGAAAAAATTAGGAAATTTGAGAAAAAACACATTTACAAGAATAAAGTCAAAATTTATGAGAAAAAATTGCAAATTTATGAGAAAAATTGCAAATTTATGAGAAAAAAATGCAAAAATTTTTGAGAAAAAAGTCACAAATTTTCTAGAAAGTCACAAATTTATGAGAAAAAAGTCAAATTTATGAGGAAAAAAATGCAAAAATTTATAAGGAAAAATGGCAAATTTATGAGAAAAAAATAAGAATTTATGAGAAAAAACAAATTTACTAGAAAAAAGTCACAAATTTATGAGGAAAAAAATGCCAAAATTTATGAGAAAAAAGTCACAAATTTTCTAGAAAGTCACAAATTTATGAGAAAAAATGTGAAAATTAGTGAGGAAAAAAATGCAAAAATCTATGAGGAAAAAATGGCAAATTTATGAGAAAAAAGGCAAAAATTTATGAGAAAAAATGGCAAATTTATGACAAAAAAGGCAAATTTATGAGAAAAAAAATGCAAAAATTTATGAGGAAAAAATTAGGAAATTTGAGAAAAAACACATTTACAAGAATAAAGTCAAAATTTATGAGAAAAAATTGCAAATTTATGAGAAAAATTGCAAATTTATGAGAAAAAAAATAAGAATTTATGAGAAAAAACAAATTTACTAGAAAAAGTCACAAATTTATGAGGAAAAAAATGCAAAAATTTATGAGAAAAAATGCAAAAATTTATGAGAAAAAATGGCAAATGTATGAGAAAAAATTAGGAAATTTGAGAAAAAACACATTTACAAGAAAAAAGTCAAAATTTATGAGAAAAAATTGCAAATTTATGAGAAAAATTGCAAATTTATGAGAAAAAAATGCAAAAACTTTTAAGAAAAAAAGTCACAAATTTTCTAGAAAGTCACAAATTTATGAGAAAAAATGTGAAAATTAGTGAGGAAAAAAATGCAAAAATCTATGAGGAAAAAAATGGCAAATTTGAGAAAAAATGAGAATTTATGAGAAAAAATTTTGAAATTTATGAGAAAAAAGTCAGATTTTCTAGAAAATCACAAATTTATGAGAAAATAAGTTGAAAATAGGTGAACAGGTCAGGTCCATGTGGGCAAACCGATGGGGTCAAGATGAAACTCGCAGGGAAACCCACATGGACCCATAAGACAGCCCAGTTTTAACCTAGCCCACATGGACATGCTGGGTGGCTGGTTTTTTTTCTTTGCCCTTCCATGCCTGCTGTCAGCAGAGACCTGCTCAAAGTTGTGAGGCGAGGAAGAGACGAACTGTCAGCACAGACTGCTGAATGTTCTCGTGAAAAGGGCCAGAGGAGAGGATGGCGACCTCTGTGCTTGCCGCCAAGATGGGGGTGGGTTGGCCTCCGTTAAGCGGGTCGTCTTAGGTCTCCTTCGGCGTTGGGCCACCCTCACTTCCCAGCTGCCCTCTCTGGAGTGTCTGGAGGCGGCTAGCATGGTGTGTAGCGCTCAGTCGGCCCGTCTCCTGGGCGTCCCCCTCTCCTCTCTGATTCCCGTGGTGGCTTCGCCAGTCTGTAGTTGTCCAGCTTCTCCGCCCCTCAGGCTGCTCCGCCCATCCATCGCTGTTCTTGAATGGCGGTGGCGTTGCCGGTGCTACATGTGGTCCTGGTGCCGCTGGGCACCGTGGAGAGGGCTGGTGCTGGAGTGTGTTTTGTTTGTTTTCTCCATTGTCTTCCTCTTGTTTGGTCTTCCTCATGTTGTGTTTCTGCTCCTCCTCGTGTGGCCATGTGCAGGCAGACATGTTTGTTTTGGGGCGCACACCTGACGTGATGACGCCATTCGCTCAGGAAAACCACAACACTGTTATCTTATCGGTTGTAAATATAAATTTTTGCCCATGCGATGAGTAATTTTAAATGCTTTATTGGCATCAGCGCCGTTATCGTGCATCCCTAACCTACACATATTAAAAATTTAAAGACTGAGTGACAAAAAATAATGAAAACGATTATTTTTGTCCTACAGGGACACAAATAAAACAAAATGCATTACCATCTGAATGATCCCAGTTTGAATTAATGACTGCAGTTAAACGAAGCTAATCCACTAGAGCGTAGCAGATTAGGAGAGCAGAACCTCCCAGAATGATTCATTAGTTGCTTCTAGCAGCAGCTTCTTTCTCCTCGGTCCTCCTCAGCACCTGCGTGTGCGTGAACGCTAAAACAGCTTTTTAAAGTCCTGAACAAAATCCATCATAGCCAGTCTGGCCAAAGTTGAAAGGCCTGACCTGATGTGCCCCCCCCCCCCCCCCCGCTCATGTGACCAACCGGCCAGCGGCAGCAGAGGTGCCTCCGTCATCAGAGCAGCTGTGAGCTCTTCTTCTCCGGGACCTCCCAAAGGCAAATCCTGGGAAGTGTCGTCCTCTTTTGTTGATGCTGTTCAGGTTAAATCGGGGGGGGTTGGCAACCTGTCCTACACAAAGAGCCGCTGTGAGACATTTCTGCCTAAAAATCTGCATGAAGCCACAGAAACATTCTGCAGTAAAACAGCAGAATTGCATCAGCATCCGTCCCCACTGCATCTGCATTCACAGTTTCTTCTGATTAATTTGCTGCTTTTTTATTGTAAATTTGTTTCCTTTTCTCACAAAATTGCTGCTTTTTCTGGTATATTTTGTCTTTTTTTTCTTGCAAATTTGTGTTTTCCTTATTATTATTAATAATATTTTTTTTTCAAAATGTATTAAATTTTTTGTGATAAATATGTTTTTTTCCTAAATTTGTCATATTTCTCTTTGCAAATTTGCCAAATAAAATTGAGGACTTTTCCATGTGAATTTCTGACATTTTTCTCAATAAAGTTATGTTTCCCCCCCCCCAAATTAGATATTTTTCACAATTTTTTTCTCATAAATTTATGCATTTTTTTCCTCATAAATTTGACTTTTTTCTCATAAATTTGTGACTTTCTAGTAAATTTGAGTTTTTTTCTCATAAATTCTCATTTTTTCTCATAAATTTTTGCATTTTTTTTCTCATAAATTTGACTTTTCTTATAAATTTGTGACTTTTTTCTCATAAATTTTTGCTTTTTTCTCATAAATTTGTGACTTTCTAGAAAATTTGTGACTTTTTTCTCATAAATTTTCACATTTTTTTTCCTCATAAATTTGCAATTTTTTCTATAAATTTTGACTTTTTTCTAGTAAATTTGTGATTTTTTTTCCTCATAAATTTCCTAATTTTTTCTCATAAAATTGTCTAATCTGGTTGTCACCCTTTTCAGGTAAAAATGATGCCATTCTCATAAATTTGCAGCTGTTTTCTACTAAAATTGAAGCTTTTTTTTTCCGGTAAATTTGTGGCTTTTTTTTTCTTGCCAATTTGTGGGTTTTTCCTTCATAAAATTGCAACATTTTCCTCAAATTTGTGATTTTTTTTCATAAACTTTCTGCTGTTCTCATAAGTTTATTATAGTTTTCTTTATAAATTTATTACCTTTCATGTGTAAAACTGCAGAATATCTTGCATAAATGTATTACAATTTTTCCCATACAACTTTATTTTCCAGAAATTTTGTGACTTCTTTCTCACAAATTTGTAGGTCTGTTTTCCTCAGAAAAATTGCACAATTTTTCCCCTAAATTTGAGATTTTTGCACACGTTTTCAGATTTTTAGGATATTTTTCTTATGAATGTGCAATCATTTTTCTTGTAAATTTATTGCTTCTTTTCTTGGAAACGTATGTTTGTTTTTAACGCATGCGGCTCAGTGGCTCCTCGAGGCTTTGACAGAAATAAAGATAAAAACCTCAGAAATTTCAAAGATGCAATGAATTTTCATGATAAAGGGTTGCACATTAGTGAGAAAAACATTTAAAAAAATGAGGAAAAAAATCAAAATTTTTGCAGAAATTCCTGCAAATTTAGAGAAAATGTTGCAATTTTATGGAGAAAACAGGCCCATATTTTGCAAGCCAGAAGTGGCAAAACTTCAGGGGAAAAAGACACAAAATAATTGAAAAAAAGATGGAGTTTTTATGTGGAATTTTTTTAAAATGTTAAGAAAATGCTGCAGTTTTACTCATGAAAGGTAATGAATTTACAATAATAATAACAACTTTATGAGAATAGCTGGAAAATTGTGCTAAAATATTTTTAAAAAATTAGGGAATAGTTGCAATTTTATGAGGGGAAAAAATTTGCAAGGAAAAAAATCCTAAATTTACCAGAACAAGCTAATTTTTTAAAATTTAAACTGTTGCAACTTTATGGGAAAAAAATACTATATTTTTACATGGGAAAAAATAGCAAGTTTACAAAAAAAGGAAATGTTATGATAAAAGCAGAAGATCGTGCCAGAAATATCCAAATTTATGAAAAAAGTCTTCAGTTTCACTCGACAAATTTGCAAAGAAAAATACAGCAATAACAAACAAAGACCCACACAGATTTACATGAAAAAAGTCACTTTTTTTTAAACAAGTGATCAAAAATTTACCAGGAAAAGATGGAATCTTGTAGGGACAAAAGGGGTAACAAGTTTACAGTCAAAAACGCTGCAAATTAATGACCAAAACCTTCTTCATGCTGATGTGCTCAGGTCAGATTGTCATATTTTTGTGGCCCCGTGCTGACTTTTTTTTCAACAAAAGTCACTCCAAGTGGCTCTCTGTGAAGTACAGGTTGCCAACCCGTCCCCTAATCCTTACCCTGAATTCACACCGGCCCAAATCCTAAACTTTTGATCCCCCTGTAAAGCCCCAGTGCCCCCGCTGGGTCGTCCCCGGCCCCTGATGGGCCCCTGAGCTCACCCTGGGTTTCCCTCGGCTCGGAGTTGTTCTGCACCTGTTAACCTGCCTGCTGTGTCAGGTTCTGTTTAAGTGATTTCTTGATTCAGCAGGTCTGGCAGTAATCAGGCCTGCAGCCTCTACTGTGAAAAGAGCCACTTAAAGCCAATTTTGTCCCAGAAAAAATTGGCATGGAGCTGCAAATTTTGTTTTCCTTTTATACAGTAAATCATACGGTTGTCTAAGAAATCAACTTTTAATTGTGAATCGGCAGCTTTTTTCCCTCAAATTACAATATTTTTCTGAAAAAAAATTCTGAACAGTTTGATTTTTCTTGTAAATGTATCATTTTTGTCTTGATTTATCAAATTTTCTTGCGTTTTTGTCATGTTTGCTACTACGGCTATTTTTTAATATATTTTTAATACTTGTAAATGTGAAACTTGTTTCCTCAAATTGCATTTTTTTTGTCGATTTATTACTTTCATCTTCTAACTCAAACATTTTTCTCTTGCAGAAGTGTGAAGTCTTTCTCTCACATTTACAGTTTTTCCCTCATAAATGTCACTTTGGTGTAAATTTGCTTCGCCTTCGCATTAAATTTCTACTTTCCTGTTGGACATTTTTAACTTTTCCTCTGCAAATGTGTCTATTGCAAGTATTTTTTTTTACTTTGTTTCCATTAATTCATAGCTCTTTACTGTAAATTTGCAGGTTTTTTGTCTAAATTTGTAATTATTTTTCATGTATATTTGCTTCATCTCACTATTATAATTGTAACCTTTTCTATGATGAATTCATGAGTTTTTTTTAATGTCTGAAACTTTTTTCTGAAAATTTGTCACTTTTTCCACATTAGTTTTAAGCTTTTCTTTTTGATCTGTAAACTGACACTTTTTTCAAACAGATCTCAAATTTCCCTTCTAAGTTGTGACATTTTAGTTTTTTACTTTGCAACATTTCTGTTGAAACTTTGCTGTTTTTTTTATCATAAATTTGCCCCATTTTAGGAAAATCTGCAACTTTTCCCCCATAAATTTGTAAGATTTCTGATGTTTTTAATCACTTTTTACATGTAAATTGGTTAAGTTGTTTTTGGTGTTGAATTCAGCTTTCCAAAAAAAAAAAAAAGTGGTTAATAAGTTAATTCATGATGGAACAAGGGGGTGATCACTTTTTCACATGGGGCCGGGTAGGTTTGAATAGCTTTATTGACTCAATAAATGAAATCGTCACTTAAAAACTCATTTTGTATTTACTCGAGTTATCTAACGTGTTTGAGGATCTAAAACACTGAAGTGTGACAAACATGCAAAAATATAAGCAATAGGGAAGGGGGCAAACACTTCTTCACACCACCGTCCATACATTTGCTCGCATGAGGCGCTCAGATGCCCGATGCTGCCGTTTGTTCAGAAATGTGCCGCGCAGTGAACCGGCCACGCCCGTCGCTGCTGCAGCTCTTCTTTCCTGCATGTCGTGTGTATAACCCACAACTGTTGTGCTGCTGAGTTCCCATGTGTGTCCTAACATGTGTTTCCTGTGACGGGGAGCAGCACGCCTTCCAGGACAAAAAGACGGACATGGCGCGAGCGAGGAAGGTCAGGACCACCTGCTGTTCCCGCGTCACTTCCACGCCGGGAGCCTTTTATTTTGCTTTTTCTGTTTTTCCATGCCAGAGGCGCTGTGCTTGTTTTCTGATTGCTGCCTCATCTGTGTCATAAATGCAAGACTGGTTCTTGTCCTCTCAGCTGTGCAAGAACTTCGTAACCGTCATGGAGAAGTCACTGCATTTTGCAAGGTGTCTCTGTTGTTCCAAGCTTGGTTTCCCCCCTAAAAGCAGTTTTTTTTGTATATGGTTCCTGCTACAAATCAGGTTTTAAACGAGTCCCAGCCTGGGCTGTCTGTCTGGTCTGTCCGCAGCTTCCATGTTGGCCCCATTGTGTTTGCCCACATGCATCTGACCTGTGGAACGAGGGAGCAGGTTTACCCGCTTTAAAGCCGTCTGGGCCCTGCATGGGTTTAAGGCACGTCAGCAGCTTTCAGTGACACTGGTGCCAAACGTACCAGACGAAAGTCACACATTTATTGGGCAAAAGTTACACATTTATGAGAAAAAAAAGTGAAAATGTACGAGAAAAAAGTCACATTTATAAAAAATAGCAAATGTATGAGAAAAAATTTGCAAACTTGTGGAAAATTTGGGAGAAAACAGTTGCAAATTTGCAAGAAAAAAATTGTAAAATTACTTGAAAAAAGTTACAAGCTTACAAAAAACTTGCAAGAAAAAAAAGTCAAAATTTATGAGTAAATAGAAAAATGTGTCAAATTTACAGGGGAAAAAGTCAAAATTTATGAGAAAAAAATTAGAAAAAGTTGCAAATTAACAAAAAAGTACCAAATATATGAGTAAATAAATTGAAAATTTATGAGGAAAAAGGTTATACATTTGCAAGAAAAAAAATCGCAAAATTACTTGAATAAAGTTACAAACTTACAAAAAAACTTGCAAGAAAAAAAGTCAAAATTTATGAGTAAATAGAAAAGTGTGTCAAATTTACAGGGAAAAAAGTCAAAATTTATGAGAAAAAAATAGAAAAAATTGCAAATTAAGAAAAAAGTAAAATATATGAGTAAATAAATTGAAAATTTATAAGAAAAAAGTTACACATTTGCAAGAAAAAACCCACAAATTGCAGGTTTACAGTAATAAAAGCTGAAAATTTTTGAGAAAGTTTCAAATGTACAGGAAACATGTTGCAAATTTACAATGAAAATTCAACAAATTTATGAGAAAGTTCCAAAATTCTAAGAAAAATTTAGGAAATTAGCAAGAAAAAAAGTCACCATTTTACGAGAAAAATTAGCACATTTATGAGAAAAAGTTGCAAGTTTACACTCAAATTTATGAGAAAAATGTGTCAAATTTACAGGGAAAAAAGTCAAAATTTATGAGAAAAAATAGAAAAAGTTGCAAATTAACAAAAAAGTAAAATATATGAGTAAATAAATTGAAAATTTATAAGGAAAAAAGTTACACATTTGCAAGAAAAAACTCGTAAAATTACTTGAAAAAGTTACAAACTTACAAAACAACTTGCAAGAAAAAAAAGTCAAAATTTATGAGTAAATAGAAAAGTGTGTCAAATTTACAGGGAAAAAAGTCAAAATTTATGAGAAAAAAATTAGAAAAAGTTGCAAATTAACAAAAAAGTAAAATATATGAGTAAATAAATTGAAAATTTATAAGGAAAAAAGTTACACATTTGCAAGAAAAAAAAAACACAAATTGCAGTTTCACAGTAATAAAAGCTGAAAATTTTTGAGAAAGTTTCAAATGTACAGGAAACATGTTGCAAATTTACAATGAAAATTCAACAAATTTATGAGAAAGTTCCAAAATTCTAAGAAAAATTTAGGAAATTAGCAAGAAAAAAGTCACCATTTTACGAGAAAAATTAGCACATTTATGAGAAAAAGTTGCAAGTTTACACTCAAATTTATGAGAAAAATGTGTCAAATTTACAGGGAAAAAAGTCACAAGTTTATGAGAAAATAAGTTGGAAATGGGGCCCACATGGACATCCAAAGACAACGTGCATTTCTCGAGACGTGCAGCAGCAGCGTGGGTCCTCGTCTTCATCAGAAAGACACGGTCATGTTGACGTCGACGTCCTCATGTTTGACTCCTACACGCCCAGCAGCCATTTTGACTTCAGTTACTATTAGGATTAGTTTGTTATTACGGAAGTGGAACGAGCCGTTCTCTTTCAGCGGTCACATTTCAGAAATCCTTGTGCCGAGCCTTCTCGCCACGGGAACTTGTGAGCTTCGGACTGCCGTCTTCCACACACATCGGATCCAAACACAACTGGTGTCTTGCTTCACTTTTTTCTTGTAAATTGGCAAATTTTTTTCCTGTAAAATTTCAACTTTTTTCTCTGTAAAATTCAACTTTTTTTCACAAAAGGAAATCTGCAACTTTTTTCCTCATAAATTCAAATTTTTTTCTTGTAAATTTGCAGTTTATTCCTGTAAATTTTCAACTTTTTTTCTAAGATTTGCAACTTTTTTCTTAAAAATTTGACTTTTTTCCTCTTCATTTTTCAGCTGTTTTAATGTAAATTTTTCCTAATTTTTTTTACATAAATCTGCAACTTTTTTCTCAAAAATTTGAATCTTTTTTCTCATAAATTTGCTGTTTTTTTCTTGTAAATATGCACTCACCCACCCTGTAAAATATTCAACTTTTTTATTGTAGATTTGCAACTTTTTTCATAAAAATTTGTGACTTTTTTCAACTTTTTTAATGTAACTTTTCTACTTTTCACATAAATCTGCAACTTTTTCTCATAGATTTTCTGGGGTTTTTTTTGTAAATTTGCACTTTTTTCTCAAAAATTTGTGACTTTTTTCCCTCAAAAATTTGCTGAAAAAGATTTGACCTTTTTTGTCATAAATTTTCAACTTTTTTCTTATAGATTTGCAATTTTTTTCTTAAAAATTTGTGACATTTTTCCTTGCAGGTTTTCAACTTTTTTAATGTAAATTTTCATTTTTTTCCCACATAAATCTGCAGCTTTTTTTCTCAAAAATTTGCAACTTTTTTCTTATAAATTTGCTGTTTTTTTCTTGTAAATTTTCTTTCTCCCTATAAATGTTCAACTTTTTTCTTGTAAAATTACAACTTTTTCTTAAAAATTTGTGACTTTTTTCAACTTTTTTAATGTAACTTTTCTACTTTTCACATAAATCTGCAACTTTTTCTCATAGATTTTCTGGGTTTTTTTTGTAGATTTGCACCTTTTTTTCTCAAAAATTTGTGACTTTTTTCCCTCAAAAATTTGCTGAAAAAGATTTGACCTTTTTTGTCATAAATTTTCAACTTTTTTCTTATAGATTTGCAATTTTTTTCTTAAAAATTTGTGACATTTTTCCTTGAAGGTTTTCAACTTTTTTAATGTAAATTTTCATTTTTTTCCCACATAAATCTGCAGCTTTTTTTCTCAAAAATTTGCAACTTTTTTCTTATAAATTTGCTGTTTTTTTTCTTGTAAATTTTCTTTCTCCCTATAAATGTTCAACTTTTTTCTTGTAAAATTACAACTTTTTCTTAAAAATTTGTGACTTTTTTCAACTTTTTTAATGTAACTTTTCTATTTTTCACATAAATCTGCAACTTTTTCTCATAGATTTTCTGGTTTTTTTTTGTAGATTTGCACCTTTTTTTCTCAAAAATTTGTGACTTTTTTCCCTCAAAAATTTGCTGAAAAAGATTTGACCTTTTTGTCATAAATTTTCAACTTTTTTCTTATAGATTTGCAATTTTTTTCTTAAAAATTTGTGACATTTTTCCTTGCAGGTTTTCAACTTTTTTAATGTAAATTTTCAGTTTTTTCCCCACATAAATCTGCAGCTTTTTTTCTCAAAAATTTGCAACTTTTGCTGCACGGTGGCGCAGTGGTTTAGCACTGTGGCAGCACAGTTTTACCCTCGGCCGGGGGATCGCGGGGATCATGAGATCGTGGGTTCGATCCCAGCCCCCGACCAACAGTGAGCTGTGTGGAGTTTGCATGTTCTCCCCGTGTTGCGCGGGTTTACTCCGGGATTTCTCCGGGATTTCTCCGGTTTCCTCCCGCATACCAAAAACATGTAGGTTTAGGGCGCTCGCGCACGCAGCGACCAGCAGCCGGTGGCTTGTCACCAGACTGCAAACCAAGTCTACCTACGGGTACAAATAAGTAACAAAAAAAAAAAAAAAAAAAAAACTTTTTTCTTATAAATTTGCTGTTTTTTTTTCTTGTAAATTTTCTTTCTCCCTATAAATGCTCAACTTTTTTCTTGTAAAATTACAACTTTTTCTTAAAAATTTGTGACTTTTTTCAACTTTTTTAATGTAACTTTTCTACTTTTCACATAAATCTGCAACTTTTTCTCATAGATTTTCTATTTTGTTTTTTGCACCTTTTTTTCCTCAAAAATTTGTGATTTTTTTCCCTCAAAAATTTGCTGTTCTTTCTTGTAGATTTGCAACTTTTTCTCATAAATTTGAGGAAAAAAAATTCTTACTTTTTTCTCATAAATTTTCAACTTTTTTTTTCTCTAAAATTTGTGACTTTTTTCCTCATTTATTTACAGCTTTTTTCTATAAATTTGTGACTTTTTTCCTCATTCACAGTTCTTTTAGTAGATTTTAAATGTTTTCTCATAGATTTAAAACTTTTTTCTCATAAATTTGCAACCTTTTTCTTAAAAGTTTGACTTTTATGCCATATATTTGCAATTTTTTGTAAAGTTTCATTTTTTTCATAAATTTGTAACCTTTTTCTTATAAATTGGAACTTTTTTCTCCAAAATTTGCAGCTTTTTTTGCTGTAAACTTTCAACTTTTGTTCTTGTAAATTTGCAGTGTTCATCTGATGCTAGCTACATTTTTCTTCACTGTAATGAAATTGTAATTTGTGACGGGCTAAATTGAATTAATGTCATTTGATTCTGTTCATCATCACTCTGCTGCAACGCTGCTGAAATGTTACAGGCGTGATTAAAACAGTGTGGTATCTGTGTTGTAAATGATGACCCAGTAGAGCGGCAGACACACAGTGAAGCTCCTCTCCATGCACGCTGCAGTGCAGCAGCCTTTGCATGCGCGGCATGCGTCCTGCACCCACAGCTTTGAGCGTGTCTGTGCCTGCGTCTCACTCACGCTGCTGCCGCTGCATGTTGCCCGGTCCCACACGCTCCCTCACTGACCTGCACACGACTGGAAGTGCAGTCTGCAGCCCCATAAGCCCTGTTTTTTTCCATGTCATTTTCATGGTCAGTGCTCCTAATTGGACACCAAGTACAATCTGAATACGAAAGCTGAATCATTTCACACCAGATTCTTCCTCTTTCCTGATTTTTCCACAGAAGAGAGCTAAGAAACTTGAGGGTGAAACTATTTATATCAGACATAGCAATTTAATGTTGGAGGTTTGTACCTGTCCTCTTACAATACCTGTTCTGATTGTCATCACGTTTTTTTGTGGGTTTTTTTTGCTTGCATGAACGTTGCAGTGACTTTTTTTTTTGCTTTGACGTGACTCTTTCATCTTCTTTCTTTCCTGTTTTGTTTTTAGCTTCACCCTAAAGGGTTGGCATGCACCATTTTCCTCTCTGACTCGCATGCAAGTAGCTTCATGACACTCTGATGTTGTCTGCTGTCTTTGATTTTCATCTCATTCAACATATTTTGAATCGTCTCCTTTTGACTGGTACTGGGTTTGCAGCCTGTTCTTTGGTCATTTCACATAAATTCCTCAGTAGACTCGGTGTAAGATGTGACGGACCTATAGACTAGAACAGATCTGACGTCTGCTCCTCCCACAAAGCGAAAGATGGCAGATTTCTGCATGTCCCTCTAACAAAGGTCTTTATCTTCTCGAGTGCCTGTAGTATGTACGTTTTTCCAGATGTTGACACGGCTCCCAGAGGTGTCAATGGAATGTCTGTGACATGATTTGGTCGAAACGCTTCCACTTTTAAATATTGCGATACCATTAAGCTGAAAGATCTTTTCACGCAGTTAGCTGCTTGTTGCATTTTGCGTTGAGCCTCACATCACCGCACCGTCCCGCTGTCACCATTTCTCAGACACGTTGTTGTCGTGCCCAGCACCATTTTGAAGCTACCGTTACATGACTAGCAGCTGCTAGTCTCAACAGCTAACACAGCGTCAGCTGACTGACATAAAACTGGCTGAATGTGAGAATATAAAAAGTCAAATAAAGCATTAACGGACACAGGGGAGTGTGGTCTGAGAGTTTGAGAAGATGCGACCATACCCTTGGGTCTCACATGCACAGAAGCAACCCATGTTGAGTTAGCTGTCTTTAGCAGTTAGCTGCTTATAGCAGCTTACCAGTCAAGGAGCCGTCTTGGCCAGAGTATCTTAAGTTATATTAAAATAATTTAAAATAATGTCTGAGAATGGGGTAAATGTTCAGGTGCTGGTAGATGATCAGGCTGAGAACACAGATGTTTAGTAGCGTCTAAGGTATAGAAAACGGCCGTAAAAATTGATCGTGACTCCCAGCTAAGCTAAAGGCTAGTGAGCCGACCTGTCTGTCAATCCCGACAGGTTCACGGGTCGACTCCGTTAAAAAAAAAAAAAAACAAAAAACCAACAAATGAGCACTGCTAGCGGTTGTGCTGGGTGGAATATAGCAAAATATAAAATATACCAAAATAAGCCAAAAATGGTGCAAGATGTAGAGTAATGAAGCAGGTGGTTTAGTATGGCGACTCGAATTTGCAGCAGAAGCCCATAAAATCCCTGGCTGTGCTGCCTCGCACCGCTCAGCTAGCGTGCTAGTGCCCCAATTACTTGTGTCAAACCAGCCAAAAAATAAAATAGGCCAGAATGACGTGAGCTGTGCTACCGAGTGTGAATTAATGAATGAGCTTGGAGTACAGCTGTCCAGTGGTGTGGCTAAAATTTGCATAAAGGACCATAAAACCTTTGCAAGGGCTGTTACACTAACTTGCTAGCAGCATTGTGGTCGCATTGGCCACTGTGAAACATCACTGCCGCCTCTTCTCCTGCTTGAGTTTAAATATTGAGGGGGTGCCAGACCAGCTAGGGGCAGGTCTGTGCAGTTATTACGGGCTAACCTCACGGAAGAGAAGAGCAAATCCAAACATGGCCTTTTGGCGGCGCTGTAGTCCTAGATTCTGTGGGAGAGCAGCCGGGTTGAGGACCTGTGTTTAGATAATTCTTTCTAAGGACTGTTTAGACTGATATTATGCTGTTTGACTTTGCAGACTACATAAAACTCAAAAAACATAATGCGGCAACTTTACACTGACATGCTTATTTAGGCCAACTTGACAAACCTCCAGGAATGTAGAGTAGTTTTGAAGGCAAGGAAATAAGGTGATCGTGGCGTGCCACAGAACGGCGCTAACTGCAGTAGCTTAGAGAGTTCAACAGACTGCACCTTCAGGAAACAACTGCAAACAGACTAAAGAGTCAAATTAAGAAAACGACTCATAACACAACAGAAATGACTCCAGGGACACAGTAAAGTGGCAGGCCGCTGAGTGTCGAGACTTTTTGCTGCTCCTGAGGTTGTGTGTCGCAGTTTTGCTGAAGATGCGGTGTGTTTTTGGCTTTGCACATGCTGTGAATGTTCAGAGAACCTCTGTGTTACAGTTTTAATGGTGTTTTCTTTATTTACAAACCCAGTTCCAGTGAAGTTGAGACATTGTGTAAAACATAAAAACAGAATACAGTGATTTAAAAATCCTTTCGACCTATATTTAATTGAATATACTATAAAAACAACATATTTAATCTTCAAACTGATAAACTTGATTGGTTTTTGACAAATATTCACTCATTTTGAATTTGATGCCTGCAACACATTGCAAAAAAGCTGGGATAAGGGCATGTTTACCACTGTGTTACATCACCTTTCCTTACTGGAACTGTGCTTTGCACATTTGTTTCCTCTGTTTGCAGTCATTTCCTTCAGTGCAGTACATTGAGCCCTCAGGGTTACTGTGACTAACTCCTCAACATTAAATATAATTGGGTTTGTAACAGGGATTGCTTATTTTTTTTTTTTTGCTTTAAAGTATGTTATGAAAATGTGAAAAAAATTTGAAAACATTTGGCACATGATGAATGCCAGAATTTACCAAGACCAGGAAATAATCTCAGTACCAGTGTGCTTTGCTGCCTCATTTCTGTTGATTTTTTTGTGCATGCATGTCATGTAAATGATGATCACTGCTGTTCATTGTTGTGACATTTTCTGTCCTGAACAAATCAAAATCTGTGAAAATACTCAATAGTAAATTAAGAACTTTGCCAGTTATAATTGTATTGTTTGTCTTCTCTTTACCATTGTAGAACCAACCCTGTCTCACATATACTGTATATAGAGCTGTATCTAAAAAAAGAATACCATCAAAATCTTCATTTATTTTTTCATAATTTAAGTCCAAAAGTAAACTTTCATGTAATTTCTGCTCCTTAATATTTCAAGCGTTTTTGTTTTACTTTCCATGATTATAATTTATAGCTTATGAAAAGCCAGTATCTGGTATCTCATTTTAGAATATTTCATTTTGAGTGAGTAAATCAATACTCAAACAGGACACTGTACCTCCCTGACCAGTTCAGTCCAAACAACCACAGTCATGAAAAAGACGACTGATTGACAGTTGTCCGGATGATAGTTATGAGTACACTCCACAAAGAGGTTAAGCCCCAAAAGGTCATTGCTGAAAAGGCTAGCTGTTCAGAGTCATCTGCCTCCATCTCACCCTATCTCTTCATCTTCCTCTGTAACACCAACCCTCTCCATGTCCTCCTTCACTACACCTATGAATCTTAAGATAAGATAAGATAAGATAAGCCTTTATTAGTCCCACAATGGGGAAATTCCAGGATTGCAACAGCACAGGGATAGCAACACTCAGAGCAACAATCAGAAGGCAAGAGAAAAACAAGAGCAGCGAGTATACATATGTACATATAAATATATATATATAGACGCACAGTGTGGAGCATTGTAGCTAGATGGAATAAATATATGAGTATATAAACATACAGTGTGGAGTATTGTAGCTAGATGGAATAAATATGTAAATATATAAACACACACACAGTGTGGAGCATTGTTGCTAGATGGAATAAATATATAAATATATAAACTTCTCTGTGGTCTTCCTCTTTTCCTCCTGCCTGGCAGCTCCATCTTCAACATCTTTTGTCCAGTATCTCCACTATCCCTCCTCTGCATGTGTCCAAACCATCTCAGCCTTGCCTCTCTCACTTTGTCTCCAAACTGCTCAACCTGAGCTGTCCCTCTGATATGCTCATTTCTAATCCTGTCACTCCCAATGAGAATTTTAGCATTTTCAACTCTGCCACTTCCAGCTCCGCCGCTGCAAACAAGAAGGGGCTCAGAACCAATCCCTGATGTAACCCCACCCCCACCTTGAATCCATCTGTCTCTCCTACAGTGCACACCACCATCTCACTGTCCTGATGCATGTCCTGCACCACCTTCACATACTTCTCTTTCATTCCTGGCTTTCTCATACAGTACCACACTTCCTCTCTTGGCACCCATCATATGCTTTCTCTAGATCCGCAAAGACACAGTGCAACTCCTTCTGACCTTGTCTATACTTCTCCATCAACACTTTTAAAGCAAATATTGCATCTGTAGTACTCTTTCTTGGCATAAAACCATTCTGCTGCTCACTGATTGTCATATCTCCTCTTAACCTCTGTAATTTCCCAGTTTTGGATCAATAAAGTACACCTGTCTAGTCTGGCTTCAATAACTCTTTCCCATATCTTCATAATATGGCTGATCAGCTTTATGCCTCTGTAGTTACTACAGCTCTGAGCATCACCTTTGTTCTTGAAAATTGGTACTACAACACTTCTCCATTCCTCAGACATCCTTTCACTCTCCAAGATTGTGTTAAACAATCTGGTTAAAAAGTCCACTGCCATCTCTCCTAAACATCTCCATACCTCCACAGGTATGTCATCTGGACCAACTGTCTATCTGTTCTTCATTGCCTTCAAGGCTGCCCTCACTTCTGCCTTGCTAATTCTCGGAACTTCCTGGCACTTTCTCTCTCTCTCTCTCTTCATCAGCCCCTCAAAGTACTCCTTCCACATTCACAACACACTCTTCACTTGTTAGTACATTACCATTTCCGTCTTTAATCAACCTAACCTGCTGTACATCCTTTCCAGCTCAATCTTTCTGTCTAGCCAATCGACACAAGTCCTTTTCTCCTCCTTAGTTTCCAGCCTCTCATACAACGCACTTTTCCTTTGCTGCCTCTCTCTTTGCCATCCACATAGACTCCAGTTACTGTACTCCTGTCTACTTTCATCTCCCTATCTCACTTTTTCTTTACTAACCTCTTCCTTTGGATACTTTCTTGTACCTCCTCATTCCACTACCAAGTCTCCTTGTCTTCCTTCCTCTGTCCACTGGATACACCACATACCTTCCTACCAGTTTCCTTCAGTACTTTTGCTGCACTGTCCCAGTCTTCTGGTAATTCTTCCCTTCCACTCAGAGCCTGCATCAACTCCTTCCTGAACTCTGTGCAACCTTCTTCCTTCTGTAACTTCCCCCACTTAATCTTTGGCTCTGCCTTCATTCTTTTCCTCTTCTTGCTTCCCAAAGTCAATCTACAGACTACCATCCAATGCTGTCCAGCTACATTCTCCCCTGCCATCACCTTGCAGTCTCCTATCTCTTTCAGATTTCTCCTTCTGCATAAGATGTTGTCCAACTGTGTGCACCTTCCTCCACTCTTGTAAGTCACCCTATGTTCCTCACTCTTCTTGAAGTATGTGTTCATTTCCATCCTTTTAGCAAAATCCACAACCATCTGTCCTTCCACATTTCTCTCCTTGACACCATACCTACCCAGGACCTCCTCATCACCTCTGTTCCCTTCACCTACATATCCATTAAAGTCTGCTCCAATCACCACTCTCTCTCCCCTGGGAACACTGTATCACTAGCCAACTTACTCCAGAATTCCTCTCTGTCTTCTACCTGACATCCAACTTGTGGGGCATACACACTGACAACATTCAGCATCACACCTTTGATTTCTAGATTCAAACTCATGATTCTGTCTGACTCCCTCTTTCCCTCCTGAACACTCTTCACAAACTCTTCCTTCAAGATTACTCCTGCTCCATTACCCTCCCTAACTACACCATGGTAGAACAGTTTCAATCCACCTCAAATGCTCCTAGCCTTGCTTCCCTTCCATCTAGTTTCTTGAACACACAAGAAACCTTCCTTTTTTTTTTTTTTTTTTTTTTTTTCCGGTTCCGGTTCCGCCGGACCGGCGGCGCCACACGAGTCGGCTGCCTGTTGCAACAGCCTTTTTTTTTTTATCTTCCTTCTTCTTTCTACACCTTTCACTCTGTATATATATCACGGACGCACGGATCGCCCCGGGGGTCTCCCGGGTCGGCGGACGGAGCCACGGTTTGCAGCGGGAGACGTTACAGCGGGGAGGAGCTAGTGCTAGCTAGCACTTGGCCGCCGCCCGGTGCTAATGGGAAACTCGACATACCGGGAGCTGTAGCGAAAACGAAGCGGGTGCCGGGCTGGAGTTTAGGCGGCGTGAAAGAAATATAAGACAGAATAATAAAGAGCGATGGCAAGAACCAAGCAGACCGCCCGTAAAATCTACTGGAGGAAGAAGCCCCCCAGGAGACAGCTAGCCACAGGGCTGCTCGGAGAGGCGCTCTGGCCACCGGCAGAGTGAAGAGGCCTCGCCGTCACAGGCCCGTGGCTCTGAGAGAGATCCGTCGCTACCAGAAATCCACGGAGCTGCTCATCCGTAAGCTGCCCGTCCAGCGCCTGGTGAGGGAGATCGCTCAGGACTTCAAGACTGTCCTTCGTTTCCTGAGCTTCGCCGTCATGGCTCTGCAGGAGACCAGCGAGACCCACCTGGTGGTCTCTTCTTCGCTAAGGGGGTCACCATCATGCCCAAAGACTTCCAGCTGGCCCGCTGCATCCGCGGAGAGAGAGCTTAGACTTTCTGCTGCACATCCACCAGCCATAATGCTCTGCACTGTGTGTCTATATATATACATTTATAGTAATATGGACATATGTTTACTAGATGTTGTTTTTTCTTGCCTTCTGATTGTTGCTCTGAGTGTTGCTATCCCTATGCTGTTGCAATCCTGGAATTTCCCCATTGTGGGACTAATAAAGGCTTATCTTATCTTATCTTATCTTATCAATATCTACCTTTCTTCTCTCCATCATATCAGCCAACTCTCTACCTTTACCAGTCATAGTCCCTACATTTAACGTCCCTACTCTCACCTCCACACTTCTACCTTTCCTTTTCTCTCTCCCCCTCCTAACACGCCTTCCCCCTCTCCTCCTCCTCGATCTTCGACCAACAGTAGCCCAATTTCCACCAACACCCTGCCAGTTAACAGCATGGGTAGCAGTCGTTGTTAACCCGGGCCTGGAAGGATCTCATATGAAAGTCTCATTCTTCATGAGCCACATGTTTGATTTGGCAAAGGTTTTACATCAGATGGCCTTTCTGACACAACCCTATTTTCCCGGGTTTGGAACCAGTACTAGGAGTACATTGGCTTGTTTTTCAAATTTTTATAAGCTGTAAATCATAATAATCAAAATTAAAATGTAAAAGGCTTGAAATATTTCTCTCGTAAGGAATAGGAAGTACTGTATATGAAAATTTACTTGTGGAATTTAAATTATGAAAAATTTACATTTTCAACATTTTTTTTAGATACATTTGTATATTCGGTGTCTGTGATTGTGTGTTACTGTCATCAGTGGGCTGACCATACATCATACAGGGGTGTCCAGTCATGTGCCATGGAGGGCCAAGACCCTGCAGGTTTTCTCTTCTACCCAGTCTCTTCAGCAGATGTTTTCACTGATCAGCAAATCAGTGGGAGGAAATTCAGTGAAATTGCTGTTGAAGACACTGGTTGGAGGTAAAACCTACAGAGTCTTGGCCCTCCATGGCGCATGATTGAATACCCCTGATTTAGGAGAAAGGGGTGACACTAGATTAGCAAACTTTGGAAACATTTCTTCGAAACCTGCATTAAAATTCCATGTAATCCAACGAGAAGACTCTTTGAAAATCACCAGTCTTTGGAGCTTCTGTAGTAACCCATAGCTAGCCTCCAGGCAAAAACCAAGGTTGGTGTCATCCCTCTCTTCATGCATCAAGTGAAAATTTAAGTACAGTATATCACCTGTATTGTTGGCTTTTTCACCACATTTTTAAAAGCAAGGTTTATTTCTTTAAATAACAGGACCTCACAATTTATAAAGTTATAAGTATAAACCAACAGTCACCATTTTGTCAAATACGAAACTTGTATGCCACATTCTTTCCATGGGAAGTACTTTCAAAAAAGGGGAAAAAAAAAGGTTTCTGAAATTTACTCTGCCTAAGAATATTTTAATATGTAGTACTTCATAAAGTTATTGGACATGTGCCTGTATGTGACTGAAGCAAAAGGTTGACACTTGTGTACAGGATAAATTAGATCAAATAACGTTCACTCGTGCCACAAGAATATGAAAATATGATACACCACGTTATGTACGCATGTTTGTACATAAAAGACTGCACAGCAGTGGCGGAGTCCTTCAGTGGTGATATACCCAATTTAAGTGCCATCAAGCACCATAAAAATAGCCTATAGGGCTGTCCACACAAAGCATGTTAAAGATAACTTTAACTCTAAAATTGTGGTTTTAAAAATCTTTACCTTTTCATTGTAGAGTTCCATTTCCCTGCACAATTGTTCATTGAGCTGCAGATCCACTCTTGTTTCCCCAAAGGTTTTAAAGTACTGTTGCTTCTAAGTGTCCAGCTGGCGGCTGTGCTTTGGTGTCACACCTAGACGATTTAGGCAGCGTTTGCAAATTGTATGAAAAATTTGGAGAATACGCTGGGGTACATCGAATCAGTTATGGCTCAGTTTTGTCAAAGTTAAGAGCATGCTGAAGTACGCTGAAGCACTCTAGTATATGGCATTGTTCGCCGAGCTCCTCTGAAAATTAATGTTCAGCATGCTGAAAATTTTCAGACATATCCAGCATATGGCTGATACGTCCCGCGTTCGTTGAGCAAATAGCATATTTGCAGCGTTGGTTCACAGGAAAAACCCCACACAGAGCTCTGCTTGCAGGCGTGCGTGCACACACACACAGAGCTAAACAGACGTATGTGTTCGTATAACGGGACCTGTCAGGGTTTTTTATATTTGACTGAAGTCTGTAAGCTCAGCTGTCCAGTGTTGTTCTGATAGATATGCCAAAATGTCAGAACACCGGAGGAGGAGGATCCAATCAGCTGATCACCTTAAGCACAGAGCATAGCTGTTTACTTGGCTGTTGGCTGCGCCTCCCAGCAAAAGCACTCCCCATGCATTATCTTTGTTTTATTTTTTCACTTTATTGAAAGTAAACTTTTTTATTGCTGTTAGTTTGCGTGCCCTTGAGCCAGGTTGTGATAACTGTTATCTGATGTTCCTGACATGTCACATCAGCTGTTTTGGGCACGACTGACCTGACAGATTTGACAGCTCTGCCAGGTCGGTCACGCCCCCCACCGTGGTCTCTGGAGGGGAGAATCATCTGGGTTGAATAGAGATGATCTCTGCACACCTAGGATTCATGGATCTGGAGGCAACGGCAGTTTGGCATGAGTGCACTATGCAGAAGTTAGGATAAGATATGCAGAAGTTAGACTGTTGTTACGCATCTCACAATTTCGTTGTATTGTACTGCTGTACAATGACAATAAAGCCTATTCTATTCTAAGCTGTGAATGTCGGTAACACGCTAACCATTAGTTGGTTTAAGTTTCTTATAAATTATGGAAGAATTCTATATAGGTTACTAATACATTATGTATATGTCCATGTCATTATGGATACACGATGCCTGTAATCCAAGGATGCCGCTCGTTGTTAATATGGAAGTGACGGACAAATCCTTTCTCTGACTGAGCCGGGCCTGCTAGCTTTGGGGCTGGCCAACCTCTCTTCACAATGACCAGCTTTTCTTGAAAAGTCCATCTGGAAAATTGACTTTTTAAAATATCAGCGACCAAATCATTTTCTTGTCCTCTGTCAGCCAAAAGTGAAAATTTTGGCATATCCCAGTGTTTTAGACCAGTTTTTATATGTTTGGCAAACGCTGCTTAAATCGTCATGGTGTGACAGACAGCTCAAGTTTGCAAACCCTGTCTGGTTCCAAGTATCTACTCCATAAGTTCAAACAACAGGCATTCCCAGCAAGATAATTTGCAGCACTCCTCGGAGCCTGTAATCCAAGGATGCCACTCGTTGTTAATATGGAAGTGACGGACAAATCCTTCCTCTGACTGAGACGGGCCTGCTAGCTTTGGGGTTGGCCGACCTCTCTTCACAATGACCAGCTTTTCTTGAAAAGTCCATCTGGAAAATTATTTTTTTTAAAACATCAGCGACCAAATCATTTTCCTGTCCCCTGTCACCCATTGTAGGTTAAAAAAAACAGCAGTTATATTTAAACAGATACAGTATATTGAAGTTGCTTAAGCAAGTCCTTGCACTGGCGTTTTGCCAGCTAGGATCCTCTGCCTTGTGGGTGGAGTCGTCTAACCATCCAATCAAAAGACGTGAAAATGCTGACGTTCTCAGATGCCTTCTATGCGTACCCCTGGACGTACAGAAGACATCTGATTGGTTAAAGCAACAGAATAAGTTCAATGGTTAATTTAACCTACAGAGCACACTGTTAACTCCTGAAGGCCCAAGGCAGATTTGCTTGACCCTGGCAACACAGATGGCTGAAATACGATTGGACAAAAAAACTCTAACATGCATTACACTACTGGAAGGAGTGCAACCAAGAGAAAAACTACAAAATGAGGAGAATAGACTATTGGGAATAATTTAAACCATCCTCATGGAACAAATATAAGAATCTAGATTGTAAATGTAACTCTGCTAGTGTTTAGGCCAGCAGAGAAGGCTTTGCTGGCCCTGAGGGTCTATCACTGCTGCACAGTAGACTGTATATGTGTAACGGGTGTATAATACTGTAGAAAAGATCTAGATGGAAAAAAAATGATTATCTATGAATACCCTGAGACAGAAAAACAACCTTTCGAAAGCTTGCAGTACCTCTGTGTGCTAATGACATACGTATCCTTCTCTGTTCACAGTTGGCAGTAGAAAACATTTAAAGATGGATGTGCTCTTTTACTTTTTACTTCCTTCACTTTGTTTTTGTTGTCCTATGTTATTTCAAGTTACGCCCCAAACACTCCTCTCAATAATTAAGAGCATTAGGACAGCCTCTTTGCGCTTTGTGCCCAGTGTAAAATTCATTTTTCCACCGCTGTAATTGACAAATGAACTTGGAAATTACCACAAAGGCACCCGGCACCTTAGACAACTGACTTCAGACTAGACTGTCAAAATACGGCTCACTGAGTGTAGCTTGGCTAAAATATCAATGACACAGTGCGAGAGACCAATGACTTCTCTTGGGTTTGTACCTAAATATTCAGTCATCTGAATATTCATGTCTTGAATTTGTATTCAGTTTTCAAATTTCAAAACTAAAATTAAAACCCTGGAAATTTCAGAGAAAAATCTCAGATTCACAAGGAGCAAAAGTAGCAACTTGATGATAAAGTTGCACAATTTACCAGAAAACTCACAAATTAAGATAAATTTGCAAATATATAAGAACGAGACAAGAACCTGTATTTATATAGCACTCAGAGGTCTTCACTATTGGCTACACTAACCCTCTAAGGGCCTATCAGAGAAAGATACCTAGGGACAAGAGTCACCAATTAACCTAACACGCATGTCTTTGGATTGTGGGAGGAAACCTGAGTAAAAGAAAGATCAAAGATGATACGCACACTGAAAAGCTCACATTAATTAGTTATTACCTCCGCCAAGGGAGGAGGTAATGTTTTCGGTTGCGTTGGTTGGTTTGTCTGTTACCAACATAACTCAAAAAGTTATGAACGAATTTTGAAATTTTCAGGAAAGATGTGTAATGGCATGGGGACTAGATGATTAGATTTTGGTGATGATCTGAAAGCGCATACCTCCACCAAAGACTTTGTATTTGTGCAGCAGGATTACACAAAAACTATTGGACAGATTTAGATGAAATTTTCACCAGAGGTGGTTCTTGGGCTAGAGAGGAAGCCATTACATTTTTGTGAGGATCCGAGAATGCATACCTCCGCCAAGGCTCTTATCGTCTCACAGTGTGTTAGCAATACTCCAAAATTACCCGATGGATTTGCATGAAATTTTCAACAGAGGCAGTTCTTGGGTTACAGACGAATCCATTACTTTTTGGAGGTGATCCATGAGAGACAGAAAGAGCCTTGGCAGAGGTATGCGCTCTTTGAGTGCTTTTCTAATTTATTAGTGTGATGTTTCGGGCCACCTGCCCTTCCTCAGACTTCTATCCATTTTATTCTGTTCTGGTAGAAGTCTGGGGAAGGGCAGTGTTATGTCCACAAACCTGGCAATGATGGCCAATAAGGATGCTGCTGTTTGGTGAACTTTATTACAAATTGATATAGAAGATGCAGGCACGTGTTCAGGGCTAACTGCTTACCACTGGTGTCTTGCATGTAATCACTATCCGACTCTCGACTCCAACGACACTCCACTGGCGGGTCACCCCAATATATATATGGTGTGGTGACATCACACGTAAGATGCCGCACCACTCCCTGTAAACCTGGTATCCCTACACCTCATTCTCCCCCCCTTACAAAATTGCAGGAAACTCTGATTAATATTAGCAGACATGCCCTCCCAAAATTATAAATCAATCCCACTAATCAGTTACTTATTTACTTACTTACCATATTTTTTGGACTATAAGGCGCACTTAAAATCCTTTAATTTTCTCAAAAATCGACTGCGCTTTATAATCCGGTGCGCCTTATGTATTAATTCTGGTTGTGCTTACTGACCTCGAGCTGATTTTATGTGGTGCACGGCGCTCAAAAATCTGTCAAAAATGTTTTAGTACGACTTTGGTAAGTTACAAAGCCGAACCGCTTGATGGATTTTCGGAGCATTATGGTAGTCAGGAGCCTCACAGAGTAATATGTGCTTCAACATAATGGCCGGATGGCTTTTTCCACAAATCTCCATCCCTATTGATCTGCCAATCCATGCGCGCCCATCTCACCGATACTGTCAAAACCCAAGTGAAGCAAACTAATTCGGAGCTTGCCATCATTCCGGGTGGATTAACCAAAGAACTCCAACCGCTATATTGGTGTCAACAGGTCATTCAAAGTTAAATTGCTAGCGAGTTACGCCACTATCTGCCAATGGATCGTGGCTCGAAACTGCTCCTGTTTAGCTGTAATTAATATTCAAAAATGATATTTTCGGGACGAAAGAATTCAAGCGTCCCGGCATTTGTTTGCATTGTTTACTTCTCGGGGCTGCCGCCGGAGAGCGAGCCATATCGATTACTGAGCGAGTATCCTGGCGATGTAAACAGCCACGGACCAAAAACGTTCCACCTGCTCATGGAACAGGTCATTCACACTCGCAGACAATCGCGCTATATGTGTCTGTAATGACTATAGATAGGATTTTCTTTCCATGCACGCAAAAAAAAAAAAAAAAAAAAAATCCCAGATCCGACTACCTCACGAGGTAGTCGATACCCAAAAGCCAATGGTGTATAGAACACGTATATTAGGATTTGTTTTTGAAATTTCGGCATCGAAACTGCTCCCTTTTAGCTGTAAATGGGAGCAGTAAATACGGCTGTAAATACGTATTTACGGGTGTAAATATGGCTCGCTCTCCAGTGGAGAACGAGTATTCTGGCCAATATGGCGATGTAAACAGCCACAGACTAAAAACGTTCCGCCTGCTCATAGAGCAGGTCATTCACACTTGCAGACAATCGTGCTATATGTGTCTATAATGACTATAGATAGGATTTTCTTTCCATGCACGCAAAAAAAAAATTTTTCACGGCTCCGGCTACCTCGCTTTAATGTGCCTTATAATCCGGTGTGCCTTATGTATGAAATTAGACCATCAAATAGACCATTCATTGATAGTGCGCCTTATAATCCGGTGCGCCTTATAGTCCCAAAAATACGGTAAATGTAGTTTATTTCTATGATTTACACACGTACCAAAAACTCTAAACAAGGCTAGTCAAACATAGTAGGTGAGTCACAGAATTAGACTTACACTACCGTTCAAAAGTTTGGGGTCACTTAGAAATTTCCTTATTTTTGAAAGAAAAGCACTTTTTTTCAATGAAGATAACTTTAAACTAATCAGAAATACACTCTATACATTGCTAATGTGGTAAATGACTATTCTAGCTGCAAATGTCTGGTTTTTGGTGCAATATCTAGATAGGTGTATAGAGGCCCATTTCCAGCAACTATCACTCCAGTGTTCTAATGGTACAATGTGTTTGCTCATTGCGTCAGAAGGCTAATGGATGATTAGAAAACCCTTGTGCAATCATGTTAGGTCTGCAGTGCTGTAATTGCTGCAAATGGAGGATTCTTTGACGAAAACAAAGTTTGAAGGAAAAAATTATTATTTCAAATACAAATCATTATTTCTAACCTTGTCAATGTCTTGACTATATTTTCTATTCATTTTACAACTCATGGTGGTAAATAAGTGTGACTTTTCATGGAAAACACAAAATAATTGTCTGGGTGACCCCAAACTTTTGAACGGTAGTATAGCTGTTCAGGTAATAGACAATTCAAACTTAAAATTGGATTAGTTGGACTCTGATTCAAGTACTGGCTATATAAAACATGCTGATTATACTTATCTAACATTATCAAAACAGACACTTATTCGTTTTACTACAGAACATTCTCGTTGTTTATTTTGTTTGTTGTTTTTCACATGAACATGAACACAACCAAAACCTAACGACTAGGATCTGCGGGTAGACCACCGCAAGACCCAGCATGGCTGGGTGGGTTATTCTGCCACCGTGTCAGCCGCACTTCTGCCTGAACAGTCTTTTTTGCTGACAGTCTTCCACGGGGAGAACAGTTCTGCCTGAGGGGCTTTGTGGCGGGCCCGTGGCAGCCTCATCCCTGGAACTGTCGGACTGCCAGGGCCAGTGTACATGATGCTGGTCCCTGGATCCCACACTGCGGTAGCCGACTCCTGTGAAGCCTCGCCGTCTGGAGCAGCCACCTGGACACGCTGTAGTTGGTTAGCATGCCAAACTGAACCGTCTGTCAGCCTGAAGCACACCGTTCCCAGTTTTGCCACGATCTTCAGCAGTTCCCAGTGTTTTGTGTGCTGTGGCTCGGTCAGTCATTGTCCTGGTCTCTTGCCGGTGCAGACTCGAACCCAGTCCATGACCTGGAGCGGCACCTTACTTGGTCTGATGCGTTGCTGCACTCCTGGTGGCTCTGTGTGCTGTGGCGGTTCATTAGTCACCGTGTTCATTGCGGACCCTTCACCCATTGTCTCCGTCATTGGTAGAGGCTCGTCACGGGTGCAGAAAGTGTGTGGAGCCTCTCCAGTGTCAGTTGTTGAGGTGGACTCTTCACCCATCGGCTTGGTCGTGGTTGCTGAGTGAGGGTACGGAAGTCATCCGGTTCCTCCGTTCCTCCGCCTGAGGAGCTCTGCCGTGTTGTGTCGAGAGCATTGTTCATGCCCGGTTGCTGTTGCTGTGTTTCGGGGCTCTCTGCATGCTCGGGCTTCCTTCCCTCCGGCTCCGGTTCTGGTTCTGGCTGAGCAAGGGACGTAGGCGAGTCCGGTTGTCCCCCCTCCGGGCAGCTCTCCTCCCGAGTGTGCACGGTGGACGCCTTGGTATCGGTGTCACTTGTTAATGCTTCATCCCACACCACGTCGTCTTCCTCGAGGTCCGCTGTGCTTCAGCTGCTGCATCCGGATCATTCGAACCCCACGCTGTCCTTAATGGTAAAGCTGAGTCTGTAGAAGAGGTCGCATCCCATGATGTTGTCACTGTGTGCTGCCACTTGGAACAAAAAGTCATACACGATTTTAGACTTCTAATAAACAGTCAGTTCAACCGTTCCGACATTGCACAGTCTGTGACCCCATAACCATACAGTGGCGTCGGGTTCTTTTGGATTTTGTGGTTGGGGAAAAACTTCTTCACTGTGGCCCAGTTTAACATCGAGTGCACCGCCGCTGTGTCGAGCAGGAGTGGTTTGGCTACCCCGACTAACTTCATCATGCTGTATGGATAACTGTCGATGTCAGGGCTTACCGCATGGCTGGTCGTCGTTGGCGGGTGGGCTGGCTTGCTTGGCAGCCCCCACGGTGCCTGCGACCGGCACACTCTGGCGATATGGTTCAGGCGCCCACACTTGATGCATCGTTGTCCTCTTGCCAGGCAAGAACGTACTCTGTCCTGGTGCGTCGGGGACCCACAGCTCCCACAGATGGAGCCTCTCGGAGCGGACCTTCAGCTAATGGCATTTGTCTCAAAGTCTTCCACCGAGTCCTCTTCCCCCTCTGGGCTCACCGTGTTAGCCAACGTCGTCTGACAGGGTAGCTTCTGTGCTTGGCGCACATTTAGCTCTGAGGCTAACCTTTCCACCGCTTCTAGCTGGAATGCTAGCTCGATAGTGTTAGCTAGCATCATGTCATTTGGCGCCATTAGCATTTTAGCTCTTAGCCTAGCATTACATGTGTGCTCAGCTAACTAGTCCGACACCATTTCATCTTCAAGCAGTCCAAAACGGCACATACTAGCTAAATGCCTTAAGTCAGCGGTGAATTGTTGTGCCGACTCACAGACCCTTTGGTGTCTCTGGCGAAAGCAGATTCGTCGTGCAATCACGTTGTCAGGAGTGGCAAAGTAGCTAGCTAGTAGCTCAACGGCATCCACATAAGACTCAGTCGGTCTTAGTGTGTGGAAAATTTACCGGCCTTCTATGCTGAGGTTGTGGACAAGGAGTGCTCTTTTCCTTACTTTGTCGAGTTTATTCAGGTCCAGCGCGGAGATGTAGGACTCGAACGCGTCCAGCCAACATGGCCACGGGACTGCTGGTTCCCCCGGGCACTCGAGGAAAGGCTGAAGTGGTCACAAGCACGCTTCCATGGTTTAACCTCTTGTCGCCAAATGTTATGTTCACAAATATGGCAATGATGACCGACAAGGATGCTGCCATTTGGTGAACTTTATTACAGATTGATATAGAAGATACAGGCATGTGTTCAGGGCTAACTGCCTACCACTGGTGTCTCGCATGTGATCCCTATCCGACTCTCGACTCCAACTCCACTGGCGGGTCACCCCAATATATATATGGCGTGGTGACGTCATGCGTAAGGTGCCGCACCACTCCCTGTAAACGTGGTATCCCTACATCACAGGCAGGTGGCCCGAAACGTCACACTAATAAATAACTAATTAATGGGAGCTTTTTGGTGTGTGGATCTTCTTCGATCTTTCTTATAAGCCTTTTTGGAGATCCAGCACCTGACCAGGTGGATTATGTGATGTGCGTATCATCTGTTATTTTTATTAGGAAACCTGAGTAAACCCACACAGCACAGGGAGAACACGCAAACTCCAACAGAAGAAACACCACCACTATAAGCCTGGGGATTCAAACCTGGGACCTTCTAGCTGTGAGGCAACAGTGCTAATCACTGAACCACCCTGCTGCTACAGCCTTTAATGACAAAAATGACAAATTTATGAGAAAACCTGCAAATTTATCAAAAAAGTAAGTTTACAAGGAAAAAATGCACATTTATACCAAAAAAAAATGTAGCAAATTTACAAGGAAAGCTGGCAGTGTATGACAAAAAAAAGTGTAAAATTTCCATGAAAATTTTCCAATTGTATTTAAAAAAAATAGGTCACATTTCTGAGAAAGGGTGCAGTTGACTGAGGAAAAAGAGAGTGGACAGAATATTTAGATATTTACTCTGGAATATTCTGAGGACCAAAACTAGCATTCAGGACATCCCTAAACTCCTCAGTGTCATCTACTCTATCTGAAAAATACCTTTTTTAATTTCTCACTGTCATTGTCATCATACAGGTTCTGTCCAAGAAACTGCCACACGGCACATTAAAGTATCATTAATCAACATATGGCAGAGTGATTGGTGATTTTATCCCTGTGTCCTTCATTTTGCTGTAAATGTACTTATTTTCTCTGATGCTTCTGTTCACATTCCACTCAGCCATCACCAGTCATCATCTCGTCACTCATGGATGTTGTTCTCTGGCCTCCATGGAGCTTTTCCTGACTTTTCCATTTGCTGTTGAAGGACCTGGATAAAACTCAGACTGAGATTATGAGACACCACACTAGCATCAGCGAACTGAAGAGGAGCTTCATGGAGTCGGTTCCTGAGCCTCGGCCCAGTGAGTGGGACAAGCGTCTTTCCACCAACTCCCCTTTCCGCACGTCAAGCATCAACGGCCAGCTCCAACCTACGGTGAGTAGGAAAGAGCAGGATTTCTCTTAAAATACAGTACTGTGCAAAAGGTTTGTTAGCAACCCCCCAGATTTTCTAGTAATTTGAAAAGTAGGCATAAACAATAGTTCTCCAGGCTTTTTGAAGGTCTTTCAAACTCTTTCTTTGGTCACTGGCTGCTTTTTCATTCATTTTTATTCTGGTGCAGTAGGCAATTTATTTTTCAACAAGGGGGATGGGGGTGTTCACAAATTTAACATAAGGTACAACTGTAAATTAGGCACAAATTTACAAGAATAAAGGTGCAAAAATATAACAAAAGATGCCAATTTGAAAATCCAAAAAGTTTTAAATTTCAATTTAATCATGCAGAATAAAAATTTCAATCAGCAGCCAGATGAGTGCTGCAAATTTAAGAATTTTAAGAAAAAAGTTGCAAATTTACTGGAAAACTTTGCAATTTTTTAAGAAAACATTTCAAATCTACTAGAAAAACTACATTTTGCATTTACTCAGGTTGTCTTTGTCTAATATTAAAATTTGATCTGAAATATTTAAGTGCGACAAATACGCAAAAACAGAAGAAATCAGGAAGGGGGCAAATACTTTTTCACAGCACTGTAAGTGGGACATCCCTCATCATGGGCAGACCTGCCCAGATGTGATTACACAAGTCATACAAGCAGACACCGTGTAGATTCAGAAAACGTGTGGAAAGGACAACTCCATGTCGAGGTGTGTGCAGCATTCCAAGTCCTGTAATAAGATTTCTGCAATGCTTAGTCAGTGATTCTATATTGGCTGTAGGTGCAGATGTTTAAAACACAAGGTACATAGAATAAAGTGTGTTAATGTCCAGGCGACACAGATGATTTTTCTACATCCACAGCAGCAGCTGTTTCCAGTGGTACTATAGTAGGTACAGCTGTTTCAGAAGTATTCTGGACATGTATAATTTCCTTGTCCCAAAGCAAAATGACTACACTGTAAGGTAGACTGTGGTGTTAACCCTACATGGAGTCCACTGCACAGCCTGTACACGTGGCCTACTCCGTTGTCAACATTTATACTTGTGTGCTGGTTTGAATGTGTTGTTGTGTTTTTGTGCCAGTGTGTGGATCCATTTTCTTTGCGTACGGAACAGACAGTGAGCGTTTGTGATGGAGTTGGCGCTCATAAATGCTGAGCAGGAACTTTGACTTAAATCACAGCAACCAAGAAAAGAGAGAAGGTGGAGGAGGAAATGCTGTGAACTTCCACTCGTCAGTCTTTGAAAACGAGTCATACGAAAGTTCATATCTGGTAGCTTCCTCAGTCAGCCTCCCTGTGATTTAGTGCATCATATATCCAACTCAGTTTGGAAGTGGTTTCAAGGAAGCATGTAGGGGGAGATGAAGCAGACCAGTCGCTGCGACGAATAGTTACGGCATCATTTTCACATGGCAGTGAAATCAGGCGTAAGGCTATGGTGGGTAAAGAGGAAAATCCCCCCTTTGTTGCCTCCTTTGACTATATGATCGCTAGGGGTGGGAGTTGCTTCATAAATAAACATTACTTACTTTTTCTCCAGCGCTGCTCACAAGCTCCATGCCGATGTGTTTTTAGCTTAGCCGTTGCTAACGCTGCTCCGAGACGTGTGCTGGCTTGCATGTTTTGTTTTTTTTTGTTCGTGCAGCGCTTCTTACAGGTTGTGTGTCATGTCAAGGTTTTCACCTTTATTATAAAGTCCAAAACAGGCCCAACATTTGAGCTAAGTCTGAGCTACCTGCTTCCTAACTTTCAAAGCTGGCTGCAAATCTCGCGAGACAAGCTATAGACTTCACTTGATTGGGTGCTTGCTTTGCACCATCTAGTGGGCTGAAAATGCAATTGGTTGAATACCCAAGAGAGTATGCAACATTTCCATGTGTTTAGGGATCAGTGCATCATTGTTAGTGTTAAGTATCGCGATCCATCACTGAATCGATCTGTTGTCCCACCCCTACCGATCGCCACAGTAGTACCTGCTTTGTTCACTTCAGCAAACACAGCATCTCATTTATTCACAATCATAATTCTTCTCCTGGTTTGTCTATTAGATGCTAACATGGTTGCAACATTGCAGTTAAAAAAACAACACATTTTTCACTAGATAAATATAGTTTCCCTTTGACAAATCAGATTGGTGTGGTAGAGCAATAAAAAGTGAAAATTGAGTTTATAAAGACCAAATGTTAATGTTCTGGTTCATTGTGGGAAAGTTGTGCTGTTGCCTCACAACTAGAATGTTCCTGTCCATGTGATAGAGTGAAACCCATACTATAGACCACATGTGTCAAACTCAAGGCCCACGGGCCCAATCTGGTGCTATATCACTTTATGTAGCCCGCGGGAGCTTAAAAAGGATATTGTGATGCCTTTGTTGGGCTGCAGTAGTTCTACCACCCCACTAGGGGAAGTAAGCGAGTGTGAGTACCTGTGTTTCTGTAGCTAAAACAGGAAGCTGTGTAATCCACAGAGATATAATAGACTAGAGTTCTCATCGTTAGCCACCAGGTTAGTTTAAGGTGGCCAAGCGTGGGTGCCATATTGGTTCTGATATGAAACACAAACTGTAGTAGAACCACATCGGCACATAATGTGTTTTCTTCATTTTGGCTGAAGAAGTTGAGTATTATATGAAATAAACAGCACTTGTTGTTGAGTGCAATGCCTGATTATGGTAGAAAATTAAGGAAAATAAAAGATGTTTGGTTTTAAAAACATTTTTAATTGATTTAAACACTGATGTAACTGTTTTCAGCACCGAAGTATCCAATATTTCAAGATCGTCTCCTGTGTATGCAAGTGATTTTGAAAATGTTTTTCTTTCTTCTTATATCCATCTGCTTTTTATAGTGCTTCTCATTCACAGAATTGTAATTGTGAGGATGCAAAGTCCAAACACATAGGGTAGGTAATTTGAGAAGACTAAAACTTTGATAAAACGGAAGAATCGTTATCGGTGGCGTGGAAGTCGCTCCTGGCTTGTGGGGAGATGGAGTGCTCCCTCTTCTGTTGCTTTTGCAAACTAAGGGTCTCTTCTCCATCTGGTGTGGAGGTCTGTTGAGGTTTGTGGGCCTGTGTGCCAGTCCCTCCCGGGCGGGAGGGGAGGTAAGGATCCGGTGTGGTGTCTCGTCGGCCGCTGACCCCCGCTACAAAGCAAGCCCGCTGTTCAGTCATTCCTTCAATCATTTCTTCATTCCCCTAAAAATAAACATATCAATGCCTAATAAGTCTGTGACGAAAAGGAAAATGCGGATGGAATAAAAATCTTCAGACTGATATGCCTCCCCCCATGCGCCGCATCCACACCAGAGCATACACACGCTCCCTGTTCATTTATTCCCTAAAAAAAAAAAATCATTAATGCCTAATCTGTAAACTCCTATGGTAAGACCACAATTAAAATGAAAAATGTGGATGGAATAAAAAAAAAATTATTTAGTGCGTCATTATATAAATGACGGGCAATTATATTATGATTGTTACAATTTCATTAAAATAACAGAAAATCCCAGCACATGCTGTTTTCTCATGAGCTCTGGAGCTGTGTGGTTTCAAAACATGCCATTGAAATTACATTAAACAATGTGCTTCTGATGACAGAAGCACTTTGGTCATGGATACATGCAGCTGAAATGAGCTTTCGCTGTCGGATTGCTGGACTCACGCTTAGAGATCGGGTGAGGAGCTGGCAGACGGTTAGTTGCAAGCAGTTTCAATCAATGCGACCAGCAACATGCAAGTTTGAGTCCCACGCTGATCTGTGAGTGACTTTTTTTTTCTCGGTGTTTTTCACTCCACTAATGAAAGGTTTGGTTTAGGCGACACCTCCTGTGGTGGTTAGGGTTAGGAAAAATGTTTTGCAGAGGTGTTTCCTCTGATGGTGAAAGAGAATGAAAGTGAGAGGAAGAGAAACTGGTAAACGTTAAAGTGCCGGGAGACATGTTTCTTAAAGCTGTAAATGCCACATATCCACTACACGTGAAAAATGTTTTTTACGTGTCTGTGTATGTTTTCTCAGAGTGAGAAATTGTGCAGTTTGATGTTTTTTGGTGAGATGTGACTGTCTGGTCTGTGGTTTCACTTTGGCCACTTAAGGCCATATTTGGAGCCCACAATTTAGCACTCTGGGTATGCTAGCCCCAAGCTTACAGTATTTGCATTCCAGCCAACAGCAGTGTAACAAAGTAACCCATGAAGTAACCCGTGAACCTCAGCTGTGATCCCAGATGCCACCTGCTGATGAGAATACTGGCCGGTAATCCCAACGTCAGCTCCTTTCTGCGCCAACATTAATCGTTTCCAAGCAAACATCAGCTAGCATCGTAGAGCAGCTTCTTGAAGACCTCCAGACACATGTTGTCCTTCAATAGTGGTGCTTGCTGTATAAAGTGGCACCTCGGTAGAGCAGTGGTTACCACTGTCACCTCACAGCAAGAAGGTTGTGGGTTTGAACCTAAGAGATTGCCAGCAGTGACCTTTCTTTGTGAAGTTTGCATGTTCACCCCGTGTGCACTTGAGTTTTTGTCGAGTACTCAGGTTTCCTCCCACAGTCCAAAGACATGCGCGTTTGGTTAATTGGCACCAACTGGGGATAAGTTGTCCTTACAGTAGGTATGAATGGGAGAGTGAATGGTTGTCTGTCTCTGTGTTCGCCCAGCGATGGACAGGCGGTCTGTCCAGGGTGTGCCCCACCTCTCGCCCAAACATAGTACGATGGACTCTTTTAAAATTCATTTTTATTTTATTTTTTTAATCTACAGCCAACATGGTCTGTGTGTACAGTTTTCCACTCACACCAGTGTTTTGCCCCAGTATGTTCACGTTCATAAGAACCGGTTCAATTTGTTCAAATTAATTTTCATGCATTTATTTTCAGACAAAAACCCACACTTGGTATTAAACGGCCTGACTGTATTACCAGACCAGATGTTACAGAAACACAATGCAGCACAGATAATAAAGGAGAGTTTTGCATTTCTCCTCACTCTTGACCAACAAAGTGTGCACATCGCTGTGATGGGTCTGCAGTTCACTTAACTGAACACAGGGGTCACTAAGTACTAACATTTTGGAAAGCTCCATAGAGGTCCTTCAATAAATGCAGATGCAGATTCAGCAGTATTCCACTTAAACGTGTAATAATTATGCCGCCAGCATGCCCATGTGGGCCCCACCAAAGGTTAAACTGGGCTGTCTTATTGGTCCATGTGGGATTGTCCACATAGCTTTACCCATTTGACTATTTTCAACTTATTTTCTCATAAATGTGCTATTTTCTTGCAAATCTGCAACTTTTTCTTGTAATTTTGGAACTTTCTTGAAAATTTTCAACTTTTTTTTTTACTGTAAACTTGTAACTTTTTGTCATAAATTTGTGACCTTTTTCTCATAATTTTTTTAAACTTTTTTTCTCATAAATTTTCAATTTATTTGCTCATATTGGCTACTTTTTTTGTTAATTTGTAACTTTTTCAGATTTTTTTCCTCATAAACTTGTCACTTTTTTCCTGTAAATTTGCAGACTTTTTCTTGCAAGTTTGTAACTTTTTCAAGTAATTTTACAAATTATTTCTGTGTAATTTGCAACTTTTTTCTTGTAAATTTTCACTTTTTTCTATCATGAATTTTTGACCTTTTTCTAGTAAATTTATAGCTTTTTTCTCAGTTTCAGTCTCAGTTTGCGTGCAAACATAAGTTCCTCTAGAAGGCGACTTGTTTAATGTTTGCTTTATTTTAATGTGCAAAGCTCTGTGTTTGCCGCTATAAGAAGAAGTCCCGATGAAGAAAAAAGTTCTGCATGGGCTGCTTTGGGAAGTCTGTGCTCAGGCACCGCAGCACAGATGGAGAGGACAGGCGGGTCCCTAAAGTCATTTCTTACTCATCACACTGTTGGAGTCACGATCTGCACACGTCATGAGGGTTGCACTAAGAATGTGTGTAGTATTTTTTCTTCCTACATTGTTGTAAGAATATAAGTGGTAATAGATTTTTGTCACTCTTTCTATGCTTCCTCCTCATCGGGATAACAGCAGGTAACTTTGGCCAAGCAGACTGCACCTGCTTTTCAAACATATTAAGACCAAATGCAAAAGCAGCTGCTGCAATTGCTTTCCTGCCTTGATAAATCAGGTTGCATGTGCTCAGTGAATGTATTTGCATTGTCTCCTGCCACAAAAGTAACTAACGTTGCATATTCATTCAGGCAAAGGTACAGAGTCCACAGCCTGCGCTTATTTTGCTTTAGTGGAAAGATGCAGTCCTGCGCATCTTTAGTAGATCAGTTTGCTTTTGTTGGGGTGACATCAAGTTCGCATTAGATTCTGTACATGCAAACCTTTAGTGATGCTGAGTTCTTGCTTTGCGTGATCCCCAACACTAATCACATGGCTGTCTTCATACTCGATTTGGGGTCAGCTGCACCTACAGTTGAGCAGGCACCACTTTTGGAACGGGAATTAATGAGAGGTTGAATCCTGGAGCGTGTGTAGTCAGCGAGCTTCTCCGCACACAGTCCAGACTGCACATGATCAGCTGTGAAGACACCACTAGACGGGGAGGATGACGAAATTCACGTCACACAGACCGTGCGGTTGAGCAGATGTGCAACGCATAAATCGAGCTTTAATCGAGCCCATGCTCTTTTATTATGGAGCCTCCTGTCGCAGTGACTGATCCACTCTGCATGTTTTAATTAGCATTTACGTTTGAACAGTACATTACTCAGTCTAGAGGCATCCAGAATGTGGTGTTGTACATATTACAGTGAGCAAGGTGTTTGGTAGCCTGCTAAGTGTGTGGACTTACCCCTGCTCAGTTTCTGCCTCCCAGCAGGTGGTGGCAGTCCTCAGACGCTGATCTGCAGACACTTTTGCTCTCATCTTTGTGTTGCTCCTACAAACAGCTCATGCAGGGCTTCAGTTCTTTTTTGCTTTTCGTCGTCCACATCAGCATTTCATCAGCTGTAAGGCAAGACAAAAATGGCAGCTGTTCCTCACACTGTATAAGAGGGTCATCTAACCATTGTACCTTTATGAGAAACACTTGATTCTTTCCTTTTTCTTTTTCTCTTTTTTAATGAGAAAAGCTGTAAATTTATGAGGAAAAAGGTGAAAATTTATGAGGAAAAGATGAGGAAAAAGTTATAAATTTGTGAGAAAAGATGTGAGAAAAAGGTGCAAATGAGGAAAAAGTAGCAAATTTATGAGAAAAAAGTTGTAAAATTTATGAGAAAGTTGCCACTTTATAAGAAAAGTTACAACTTTATGAGGAAAAAGTCTCATCTGTGAAGAAAAAAGTTGCAAATCTGTGAGAAAAATGTGACAAAAATGTGCAAATTTATGAAAAAAGTTGCAACTTTGAGAAAAAAAATCTCAACTTTGTGAGAAAAGCTGCAAATCTATAAAAAAATTATAAGAAAAGGTTGCAAATTCATGAGAAAAAATTTGCAAATTTTTAACAAAACAGTTGCAAATTTATTAAAAAAAAGTTCCAATCTGAGAAAAAATACGAGGAAAAAGCTGCAAATTTATTAGAAAAAAAGTTGCAACTTTGAGAAAAAAGTCTCAAATCTGAGAAAAAAAATTGCAAATATATGAGAAAAATATGAAGAAAAAGTTGCAAATTTCTGAGTAAAAATTTTTAAATTTATGAGAAATGATATGAGAAAAAGTTGCAAAATTATGAGAATCGTCGTCGTATCGTCGTCGGCCTCCGTCGGTCTATGATGACCATGGAAGAGAATCCTAAACGTCTACTCTGCTGGAACAGCACCGCCTGTGGCTGAACAGGCCGATGCGCGAATGGCAGTCCCTGTCACACAGGTCGCACTTGTGGGTGGTCTCCGTGCTGCTGGGTCTGTGGCGGTTCTTCCTGCAGGTCCTTTTTTCATCTGCAGCAGCAGTCAGTCTCTCTTCACCCGCCTTGAGCTGTCTGGTCAGGGTGCCTCTCCATTTGGAGCGGTCCGTTGCAAGGTCCTCCCAGCGCTCTGTGTTGATCTCCAGGGCCTTCATGTCTCTCTTGCAGACGTCTCTAAAACGCAGCTGTGGGCGGCCAACGTCTCTCTTGCCAGTTGCCAGTTCTCCATAGAGGACGTCTTTGGGGATTCTGCCATCCTCCATACGGTGAACGTGGCCTAGCCAGCGGAGCCTGCGCTGTCTGAGTTGAGTGAACATGGAGGGAAGGCCGGCGCGGGACAGAACTTCTGTGTTGGGCACTTTGTCCCGCCAGGATATGTCCAGGATGTGGCGAATGCAGCGCAAGTGGAAGGAGTTCAGTCTCTTTTCCTGCCGGGCGTATGTTGTCCACGTCTCACTCCCATAGAGCAGTGTGCTGATGACGCAGGCGTTGTACATTGCCATCTTCGTCTTGACAGAGAGTTTGGGATTCTCCCACACTCGTGTGGTGAGGCAAGCGAGTGTGAAGGCTGATTTTCCAATCCTCTTGTCAATCTCTGTATCAAGGGAGAGGTTGTTGCTGATCGTGGACCCCAGGTACATGAACTGATTCACGACCTCCAGCTCGTAGTCGTCAATGGTGATGGTTGGTGGTGCTTCCGTGCCTTGCGCCAAGACGTTAGTCTTCTTCAGGCTGATGGTAAGCCCGAAGTCCTTGCATGCCTGGGAGAAGCGGTCCATAAGGGTCTGAAGCTCCTGCTGTGTGTGGGTTGCGACTGCAGCGTCGTCTGTGAACAGCATGTCTCTGATTAGAGCCTCGCGTACTTTGGTTCTGGCTTTCAGGCGGGCGAGGTTGAAAAGCCTGCCGTCAGATCTTGTGTGCAGGTAGATTCCCTCTGTTGCTGTGCTGAAGGCATGCCTCAGGAGCATAGCAAAGAAAATCCCAAAGAGGGTTGGCGCAAGTACACAGCCCTGTTTCACTCCGCTGCGTATGTTGAAAGGCTCTGAGACGTTGCCATCGTGCTGCACTATCCCCTGCATGTTGGTGTGAAACGATTCAATGAGGCTTTGCAACTTTGGTGGGCATCCTATCTTTGGCAGGATCTTGAAAAGGCCCTCTCTGCTGACCAGATCGAACGCTTTGGTGAGGTCGATGAAGGCGACGTACAGGGGCATGTTCTGTTCTCTGCATTTCTCCTGGAGTTGGCAGATGGAGAATATCATGTCTACCGTCGATCGCTCAGCGCGGAAGCCACACTGAGACTCGGGGTAGACACGTTCGGCAAGCTTCTGTAGACGAACGAGAACAACTCGTGCGTAGGCTTTGCCAACAACGCTGAGGAGGGAGATGCCCCTGTAGTTGTTGCAGTCGCTTCTCTCCCCTTTGTTTTTGTAGAGGGTGATGATCTTGGCGTCCCTCATGTCCTGTGGTACGGCACCTTCCTTCCAACACTGGCAGAGGACGTCATGCAATGGCAGCAGTAGGGCGGTCTTGCAGTGCTTGATCAGGTCGGGGGGTATGCCGTCGTTGCCGGGTGCCTTGCCAGCGGCCAAGCTATCAATGGCCTTGCTGAGTTCGTCGATGGTTGGCTCGGCGTCAAGTTCGTCCATGGATGGCAGGCAGTCGATGGCATCAAGGGCTGACGGTGTCACGGTGTTCTGTTTGGAGTAGAGGTCGGAGTAGTGTTCCACCCATCTCTCCATCTGCTTGTTCTTTTCTGTGATCATCTCCCCAGTGGAGGATTTGAGGGGGGCCGTCTTGCTCTGAGCCGGACCAAGTGCTTTCTTGATGCCATTGTACATACCACGGATGTTCCCTGTTATGGCAGCGGTTTGAATGTCTTGGCTGAGCTGAGTCCAGTACTCGTTGGCACAGCGCCGAGCAGTCTGCTGAACTTTGCTTCTCGCAGCCCTGAGAATCTGGAGATTCTTCTCGTTTGGGTACTTCTTGTACTCAGCAAGTGCTGAGCGCTTGGCTTCAATGACGGGGGTCATCTCGGTCAACTTGGCATCAAACCAGTCCTGTGACTTTGAGGTCTTCCTCCCAAAGGTAGCCAAGGCTGTGCGGTGGATGGTGTTTCGCAGCTCTTCCCACTTCTGCTTTGCAGATTCTCCTTCTTGTGGTACACCAAGTTCCTTCTCAAAGGTGGAGGCAAACTGCTCAACAAGTTCTGGTTGAGCCATCTTGCTGGTGTCAATCCGTGCCTTTCCAGGTTGTCTAGCACGATGGAATTTCTTCAGCTGCAGCTTGACCTTGCAACACACCAATGAATGGTCTGTGTCGCAATCTGCACTCTGGAACGAACGGGTGATTAGCACGTTCTTCAGTGAGGTGCGCCTGGTCAGGATCAAGTCCAGCTGGTGCCAGTGCTTTGAGCGTGGATGTTGCCAGGAAACCTTGTGTTGGGGCTTGGTCTTGAAGAACGAGTTTGTGATGCACAGATCGTGATATGTGCAGAACTCGAGCAGCCGCTGTCCGTTGTCATTCATTCTGCCCACGCCAAAAGGTCCAAGACAGGAGGGCCAGGAGTCGTGGTCAGCACCCACTCTGGCATTGAAGTCTCCAAGGAGAATGAGTTGTTCAGAGTTGGGGACGATCCTGACAGTTGTTGCGAGATTCTCGTAGAACTCGTCTTTTGCCTCTGGTGTGGCTGTCAGTGTTGGGGCATACACACTGACAAGGGTGACTGGGCCTTGAGTGGTGTTCAGGCGGAGGGTGAGGAGTCGAGCAGAGCCAGTGCTGCTCGGTTCCACCATCTTCAGCAAGGTGTTCTTCACTGCAAAGCCCACTCTGTGTTCCCTGTGTTCGTCACTGCCCTTTCCCTGCCAGTAGAACGTGTAGTCCTTCTCTCTCAGTGTGCCTGCGTCAGCCAACCGTGTTTCCTGGAGAGTGGCGATATCCACTCCCAGTCTCTTCAGCTCATTATTGATGATGGCAGTCTTCCTGGTGTCGTTGATGTCCTTGAGGTTAGTAGCGAGTCCTGTCATCATAGTGCGGACGTTCCAAGTTCCCAGTTTTAGAGTTGGTCTCTTTTGTTTTATTGTCTTGCCTGGTGCGAAAGTTCTCAGCCTGCTGTTCGGATTTCTCCTCATCCCCATGCACCCAATGAGGAAAGCAAGCTGTGGCGGGACATCACTTTATTGGCTGGGGGCTGCCCAGCTTGAGGCGGGCGGTAGCTGTCCAGTGAGATCCAATGATCCCTCCCACCGTCGGGAATAACCCCTGGCGCCGAGCTCTACGCCAATTGAGCGGTGGCTTATAACCGGTAACTGTCATTCCCCGTGTTTTGTCTACGCCAAAGGCGAAGCTGGAGTGTCCTCTCCAGTGATCCGGTGTTCTACCTTCCAGCGTTGGCCGTTGGTAGGATTCAAGCCTGGGCAGGAAGATATGGAGGATAAGATGTTGCCCATGCAGCATGTCCCCCCTCTCCACGCCACTTATGAATCCAAAGGAACAGCAGGGCTGCTACAGTTTGGCACCAGCGCCGTTGCAGGAGCTGCCAGAACGATGTTGAGCACAACATAGAACTGCCTTAGGGGCTCCGACTCCGGATTTTTCCTCAGGGTTGACTCCCGAAGCCTTTCCCATGACCGGGTATGCCGCAAGGCAGCGGAGGTTTGAAATCAGGGTTTACCTTTCCCTAGATGGGCTACCTTCCCAGGTTGACGAGCCACCATCTACCCGAAGCATCTGGTTTTAAGGCGCCAGAGATCCGCCCTCGCCCCTTCTCCTATTAGTAAAAGCAGTTCCGCCGGGCTTAGAGACTAAACCACACGGGCAGGCTAGGAGTTGGACTTAGTTGTCAGAGGCTTTTCGAGACGCACGCCATAAGGAGCATTTTATGAGCACTGGGAGCTTAACCCCAGTGCCGCTCCTGGCTATGACAACCTTGGAACCAAGGTTATGCAAAATTATGAGAATAAAGTTGCAAATTTATGAGGGAAAAAAGTCTCAAATCTATGAAGAAAAAAGCTGCAAATCTGTGAGAAAAATGTGACAAAAAATTTGCAAATTTATGAAAAAAGTTACAACTGAGAAAAAACATCTCAAATCTGTGAGAAAAGTTGCAAATCTATGAAAAAAAATTATAAGAAAAGGTTGCAAATTCATGAGAAAAAAATTGCAAATTTATAACAAACAGTTGCAAATTTTTTAAAAAAAGTTCCAAATCTGAGAAAAAAAATGAGGAAAAAGCTGCAAATTTATGAGAAAAAAGTTGCAACTTCATGAGAAAAGTCTCAAATCTAAGAAAAAAAATTGCAAATATATGAAAAAAAAATATGACGAAAAAGTTGCAAATTTATGAGTAAAAATTTTTAAATTTATGAGAAATTATATAAAAAGTTGCCAATTTATGAGAAAAAAGTTGCAACTCTGAGAGAAAAAGTAGCAAATTTATGAGAACAAAGTTGCAAATTTATGAGGAAAAAAGCTGCAAATCTATGAAAAAATATCAAGAAAAAGTTGCAAATTTTTAAGAAAAACACTGCAAATTTATTAGTTTTTTTGCATTTCTGCTTAGAATTTGTGCATTGGTGGCATTCAGCTCTGTAACATGACAGAAAGGTTTACGATGATCTTGGAGGAGATGATTCTTTTATTCCTTTTTTCTTTTTATGAGAAAAAAGTTGCAAATTTATGAGAAAAAAATTGCAACATTCTGGGCTCTGGCCATCAGCCTGTATGTGTGTCTTATGTTCTTTCTGGGAGCATTTATTAGTTGACCTATAACTTGGTCCATTTACTGGATAGTTGTTGCCATTTATTGAGATCTTTCTTGAAAAAAATCCTCTGCCAATTGTTCTCTTTAAATGTTTCCAGTACTCTGTGTTGGGAACACAGCTATTAAATACTCACACTCAGTTTAACATATTTGAAGTAATACACTTAACTCCATCTCTACAGTGGTGTGAAAAAGTGTTTGCCCCCTTCCTGATTTCTCATTTTTTGTATGTTTGTCACACTTAAATATTTCAGATCATCAAACAAATTTAAATATTAGACACAGATAACACAAGTGAGCACAAAATGCAGTTTTTAATTGAAGGTTTTTAAGGGTAAAAAAAAAATAAATCCAAACCTACATGGCCCTGTGTGAAAAGGTGATTGCCCCCCATTAAAACATAAATTAGCTGTGGTTAATTACATCTTTGGAATGCTGAGTTCAATTTTCTAGCCATTTCCACTGTCCCTGTCAAATAAACTAATCTACTACTACTACTAAAGCGTTGGGACTCCAGCGAACCACAGTGAGAGCCATTTCCACAAATGGTGGAAACATGGAACAGTGGTGAACCTTCCCAGGAGTGCCAGCCCACCAAAATTACCTGAAGAGCGCAGCGACAACTCATTCAAGAGGTTACAAAATACCCCGCAGCAACATCCAAAGAACTGCAGGCATCACTTGCCTCAGTTAAAGTCAGCGTTCATGACTCCACCATTAGAAAGACACTGGGCAAAAATGGCCTGCATGGCAGAATTCCAAGACGAAAACTACTGCTGAGCAAAAAGAACATAAAGGCTCATCTCAGTTTTTCCAGAAAACATCTTGATGATGATCCCCAAGACTTTTGGGAGAACATTCTGTGGACTGACAAGACAAAAGTTTAACTTTTTGGAAGGTGTGTGTCCCATTACATCCAGCGTAAAAGTAACAGCACTTCAGAAAAGGAACATCATACCAACAGTAAAATATGGTGGTGGTAGTGTGATGGTCTGGGGCTGTTTTGCTGCTTGAGGACCTGGAAGACTTGCTGTGGTAAATGGAACCATGAATTCTGCTGTCTACCAAGAAATCCTGAAGGAGAATGTCCGGCCATCTGTTCGTGACCTCAAGCTGAAGCACACTTGAGTTCTGCAACAGGACAATGATCCAAAACACACCAGCATGTCCACCTCTGAATGGCTTAAGATAAACAAAATGAAGACCTTGGAGTGGCCTAGTCAAAGTCCTGACCTGAATCTGATTGAGATGCTGTGGCATGACCTTAAAAAGGCAGTTCATGCTCAAAAACCGTCCAATGGGCCAAAATTCCTCCACAGCGCTGTAAAAGACTCACTGACAGTTATCGCAAACGCTTGATTGCAGTTGTTGCTGCTAAGGCTGGCCCAACCAGTCATTAGGTTTAGGGGGCAATTCACACAGGGCCATGTAGGTTTGGATGTTTTTCCCTTAATCATAAACACCTCCATTTAAAAACTGCATTTTGTGTTTACTTGTGTTATCTTTGTCTAATATTTAAATTTGTTTGATGATCTGAAACATTTAAGTGTGACAAACATACAAAAAAATGAGAAATCAGGAAGGGGGCAGACACTTTTTCACACCACTGTATGTATTTGGACAGTGACACAAGTTTTGTTATTTTAGCTGTTTATCAAAACATTTTAAAGATGCAGTTATATAATCAATATGAGCTTAAAGTTCAGACTCTCAGCTTTAATTTGAGGGTGTTCACATCCAAATTAAAGTTGTGGTTTACAAATTGCAACCATTTTGTTCCAACATCTCCTCACTTCAGGGCCTACAAAGTAATTGGAAAAATTAACATTACCATAAATAAAATGTTCATTTTTTAATACTTTGTTGAAAATCTTCAATATGATGGTTTGTACGTGTGCACAGGAGGATTAGTGGATATATTGGACAAAGGATGTTGAAGATGGAGCTGCCAGGTAGGAGGAGAAGAGGAAGAGCACAGAGAAGATTCATGGATGTAGTGAAGGAGGACATGGAGAGGGTTGGTGTTACAGAGGAAGATGCAGGGACAGGGTGAGATGGAGGCAGGTGATCCACTGTGGAGACCCCTAGAGGGAGCAGGAAGAAGAAGAAGTTTACAAAATAATATAAACCACCACATCTTTGTGGTGGTTTACGTATATGCTGAATCAGTTTATCTGTTAGAAGTCACTGTTGGTGGACCATTCCTCTGGCTTTTTGGCTCTTGTCGCACTGAATGATGGGGTTTTTTTCCCTTTGGTTGAATAAATTCCACCTGAAACAGCCGAAATGGAACAAAACAGACCCCTGTACACAGCTAGTTTTGCACCACAGTGATGTTGCTGACGTGCAGAAAAATTTGCTATCAGATTATCCACACTTTCATATGCTTTTTTTTTTTTTTTTTCCAAACATTGCAGCAGTGTGAAACAGCCTTAAAACCATAGTATTTCCACACACCAGTTTCATGCTGCGACCCTGGAGCTGTCTTCCTGCACCACGTTTGTTTACCATAACCATAGAAAAATGTTACAATTCAGCACTGTAACAGCTTAACGTCATCACGCAGCTGACTCCAAATGTCGTGGCATTCATTTTCCCATGAGCATCAAATTTTATACCGGTATTGTTATGAAGGATACAACATGGCACACCCCTACCTGCAAGACACATTTGTACAAGATAATGAAATACCTTTTTTTCAATTACATCGAGCAGGGGTCGTCTACTAATATTGTTTCCCAAGTAATATGTTATTATTTGAGATATTATTTTTCCTTCCAAACTGATGTTTTTTAGCCTTTGTCAGTATTACCAGACTCATATTGCCTGCACAGTTAGCTGTTGTGAAAATGTCAGGACAGGACGGTGCTCAGCCAAGAAAACCACACATGAATAGTTTGACCAACTGACAGAAGAATATTGCTCCCTTGATCCACCATTTGGTAACGCTCCTGGCTTCCTTCATGCCATCTCACTGCTTTAGCATGACTTTAATAACATACTTTAACAATTTGCTGATGCTGATATGGCATGCGTGTGCAGTAGAGGATATCTGCAGTTGTCCCTGGAGACTGTACCGAATGGTTCATAGTCTGTCTGATTTGATTCTTTCTGCTAAAGCTACAGTTCGTCAGCTGTGTCCAGCATTTCCTTTTTTGAGCAGCACCTCAAGGCTAAGCTTTGCCAGACCAGCTTGAACAGCTTGCACTCTGCAGCAACCTTAAATATCCAGTATGCTTCAAACCAACAGATTTGTAAAAATATTATTTAAATGCATCTAAAGCGTATTGAATGGTTAATGGAATTTTTCAACACTGGCGCAGCTGCTGCCTTTATCATACTGTAGTTTCAATTCAGAGGGAGCTAACAGTGGACTGCTACCTCTTCCATTAAAATGTATTTTGAAAAAGTAAAAAATGTAGCTTTGAGGATTATTGGCTGAGTTTGCTACCAGAAGCTGGTAAATGAATTGATTCTTGGCGTGCCCTTTTCTGGAATGATTGACGTAGCTTGGTTCAGTTTTTGTGTTATCAAGCATTGAGAATTGTGTGCTCTAGTTCATGAGTCTTTAGTCTTTGGATACATTATAATATAGGTTTAGGTTTTCTTTTGCTTTAAAGAAGTCACAAATCTCTGAGAAAAATAACACAAATTTGCAAAAACAAAATCAGAAATTTATGATTTAAAGTTTGCTCCATATTTGAGTCCATGGCTCTCAGCACAACGAGGGTTTATTGACCTTTGACACACACACACGCACGCACGCACGCACGCACGCACGCACGCACGCACACACACACACACACACACACACACACACACACACAAATTTATAATAGAAAATGAACTATTCTATGAGCAAAAAGTTTTACATAAAAGCAATATTGACCTGGGGCTGATGACATTCCTGCATCGCTGTTATGATACTGCATGACCTCGAGTGTAATAGTGGTTCATATAACAGTTTCATAAGCATATTTTAGGAGATGACGGTAATAAGTGACATGGGATAATGATTTGTTTTGTTTATTTAATGTTCCATTGTTCTACGAAGAGGAGTATCACTAAGTGAAAGCAGGTACTTTCCAACTGCTACTAGTGGATTTTGCTAGCTAATAAACAATGAGTATGTTATAAAATGTAATAGCTTTATTGCCATTTTACACAGATGTTCAATGAAAGTTGCTATTGTCCACCAGTCATCATTTATATACACACTGTACTTTAAATTAATCAATCAATGCTGTTGTTTTAGTTGTGAAACCTGCATGCTAGCTATCTAGCAAAGACGTGCTCGATCTGTCTCATGACTTTTGTGTGCTTTCTGTTCACCACCTTCTTATTCCCAACTGCGGCATGACGTCACATGCATATCGTAATGTGGTGGCCATATTGGAGCCGATGAAAAAAGGGGTGTAACGGTACACTAAAATCACAGTTCGGTATGTACCTTGGTTTTAAGGTGACAGTTCGGTTCATTTTCGGTACGGTAAGGAAACAAAATGCAAAGCATAAAACTGCTTATCTTTTGTATAAGCAGGAACAGCTTTGACAAAAAAACAAAACAAAAAAAAAACTGCAGACTTCTCCAATAAATAAAATGTATACAATAAAATAAATATATTCTCTTTTTAGCAAATGAATGACCTAGACAAGTGCAACAACAGAAGTTTGAATTAGTCTGAATTATTCTTTTATTCCTTGTTGCCTGAAGCAGTGATTTTAACCAGGGTGCTCTGGTATCTTATCTTATCTTATCTTATCTAAAACTGCAAATTTGCCATTATCGTGTATAGGTTCTGAAGGCACCCATGCACAACAGCGGCAAATTACTTGCAGTTTTTTGGACAATTAAGAAGGAACTTACCCGGGCACCCTTGAAAAACACAGGCCTAAAGTGCAGCATTAACAGATTTAGCTTTTTCTTTAAAGGATGGAATTATTTTCTGGCTGAAGAGGGTACAAGAAGAAACTTCATACTGGGGCCAGTTAGCTTCAGCATGTATTTACAGTAAACCTGGTGTTCTCAACAACTGAATATGGCTTTAGATCCGCTGCTAAAAAAACACCAAAGGCATTTGTTATTACTTTGGCTCGATCTGAAAAGCCCCAAGAGGCTGTCTAAATGCCGCTGGAAGCTGCGTTTCAGCATATCCAGTACTCTTTGTCTTATTCACTTACCTTTGTCCGTTCACATATTCCTGGCTTCTCCGTACAGCCAGCCATGACATTTGCTAGTAGGGAAGCCACAAGATGCACTGTTTACATGTATGGCGCGAGGCAGTGACACTTAAGGTCCGTCATTCAACATGGTCCATGTGGAACCTTGGTACGCCTCTGTACCGAACCAAAGGTTCCATACCAAAAAAATTTAAATAAAAATACATGTACCATTACACACCTATTAGCAACCATTGAGGTATACTGAGAGTGAGAGAGGAGCACCACGGAAATTAATGTTTTTGCAAAACATTAATTTCGCCTATAGCGATGCAAAACTGCATCGCTATAGGCTGTTATAACCACAGTTTGAAAAAGAGAAACCAGTCATTTTTTGAGCTGCCAAAGAGACATTTAGAGCGTGAATGAAGGACAAGTGGCTGAGTGCTATTCACAGAGAGAATGAGGATGGGACACTCTATAGCTCTCCAAATAGCAGGACTGTACAGCCTGTGTGTTTTTTATTAACATACAGATGCATCTCAATAAATTAGAATGTCATCAAAAAGTTAAATTCAGTAATTCAATTCAGAAAATGAAACTCCTATATTATATAGATTCATTATACACAGAGTGATATAGTTCAAGTGTTTATTTCTTTTAATTTTGATAGTTATGGCTTACAGCTCATGAAAACCCCAAATTCAGTTTCTCAAAAAATTAGAATATTTCATAAAATTAATTTTAAAAAATGCTTTTTTCATAGAAATGTTGGCCGACTGAAAAGTATGTCCAGGTACACACTCAATACTTGGTCGGGGCTCCTTTTGCATGAATTACTGCATCAATGCAGCGTAGCATGGAGGTGATCAGCCTGTGGTACTGCTGAGGTGTTATGGAGGCCCAGGTTGCTTTGATAGTGACCTTCAGCTCATCTGCATTGTTGGGTTTGGTGTCTCTCATCTTCCTCTTGACAATACTCCATAGATTCTCTGTGTAGTTGAAGTCAGGCTAGTTTTCTGGTCAGTCAAGCACAGTGATACCATGATTATTTAACCAGGTTTTGGTACTTTTGGCAGTGTGGACAGGCACCAAGTCCTCCAGGAAAATGAAACCAGCATCTCCATAAAGCTTGTAAGCAGAGGGAAGCATGAAGTGCTCTAAAATTTTCTGGTAGATGGTTGTACTGACTTTGGACTTGATAAAACACAGTGGACCAGCACCAGCAGATGACATGGCTCCTCAAATCATCACTGACTGTAGAAACTTCATACTGGACCTCAAGTAGCTTAGATTCTGTGCCTCTCCACTCTTCCTCCAGACTCTGGGACCTTGATTTCGAAATGAAATACAAAATTGACTTTCATCTGAAAAGAGGTCATCTGCTGGTGTCGGTCCACTGTGTTTTATCAAGTCCAAAGTCAGCGCAGCCGTCTACCAGAAAATTTTAGAACACTTCATACTTGCCTCTGCTGACAAGCTTTATGGAGATGCTGATTCCATTTTCCAGCAGGACTTGGCACCTGTTCACACTGCCAAAAGTGCCAAAACCTGGTTTAATGACCATGGTATCACTGTGCTTTATTGGCCATAAAACTAGCCTGACTTCAACTATATAGAGAATCAATGGCGTATTGTCAAGAGGAAGATGAGAGACACCAGACCCAACAATGAAGACGAGCTGAAGGCCACTATCAAAGCAACGTGGGCCTTTTTTAACACCTCAGCAGTACCACAGGCTGATCACCTCCATGCCACTCCACATTGATGCAGTAGTTCATGCAAAAGGAGCCCCGACCAAGTATTGAGTGTGCACATGGACATACTTTCCAGTCGGCCAACATTTCTATTAAAAATCCATTTTTTAAAATTAATTTTATGTAATATTCTAATTTTTTGAGAAACTGAATTTGGGTTTTCTTGAGCTGTAAGCCATAATCATCAACATTAAAAGAAATAAACACTTGAAATATATCACTCTGTATGTAATTAATCTATATAATATAAAAGTTTTATTTTCTGAATTGAATTACTGAAATAAATTAACTTTTCGATGACATTCTAATTTATTGAGATGCACCTGTATTTGGACATATGGATATTTAATAGCAATGTTAAAAGTACCGGGAGGTCTGTGTAATACAACTAAACAATTAAAAATGAATAAATGACTCTAGTCAAATTTTTTGTAAAATGTAATTCTAAACAAATAGTGAGGAATAAATTAAGACACCTCCCCATCTTTTTTAGGACACCCCCCACATTCATTCCCACTTACAATGGCTAAAATAAATGTTCAAAAATGCAAATATAAACAAAAACAAGGTTAGGCATAGATATGTGAACATTTCTTAATAAAGAACTGAATATTTAGTGGAGTGTCCTAATTTTTTCACATGACTATGCTCGGATCATTTTGTATCAGATAAATTCAGTGTAATTTTATTAAGAAAAGAATGTCTGATGAAAGGGAATGCACTTATGTAATCTATACACCCAGCCATTTATCCCTTCATTCAGGCTCTAAATGTCTCTTTGTCAGCTCAAAAAAATGACTCTTGTTTGTCCTCCTTCAAACAGTAGTTATGACAGCCTAATTCTGTGGAATATTTCACAGCAAAAACATTAATTTCATTGGAGCTCCCCTCTCACTCACAGTGCGTCAGCCGCCATAAACAGGCCCGAACATCATTTATAGCTCCACAGACCACATAAGACACTCAAGAATTACCTTGAAAGTGTAATTTATCTTGTCTCAAGCATAGCCTGTCTGAATCTTCACATATGCTGTCAAAAGAGATGAAAAACTATCCTGATGTCTCCTTGCTAGCAGTTCACAATGCAATGATGGCGGTTGTTTTCATCGGCCCTTTGTCACCAAATGACCACAGCAGTGAAAGTCCTGGATGTCCACAGTTGAGAGCAGGTACAGGTGCATCTCAATAAATTAGAATGTCATCGAAATGTTAATTAAATTTAGTAAATCAATTCAGAAAAATGAACCTCCTATATTTTATAGATTTATAGATTTATAGAACACACAGAGTGATATATTTCAAGTGTTTATTTCTTTTAATGTTGATGATTATGGCTTACAGCTCAAGAAAACCCCAAATTCAGTTTCTCAAAAAATTAGAATATTACATAAAATTAATTTTTAAAAAAAAGTATTTTTAATAGAAATGTTGGCCGACTGAAAAGTATGTCCATGTACACACTCAATACTTGGTCGGGGCTCCTTTTGGATTAATTACTGTATCAATGTGGCGTGGCATAGAGGTGATTAGCCTGTGGCACTGCTGAGGTGTTAAAAAAGGCCCATGTTGCTTTGATAGTGACCTTCAGCTCGTCTTCATTGTTGGGTCTGGTGTCTCTCATCTTCCTCTTGACAATACTCCATAAATTCTCTGTGTAGTTGAAGTCAGGCTAGTTTTATGGCCAATAAAGCATAGTGATACCATGGTCATTAAACCAGGTTTTGGCACTTTTGGCAGTGTGGACAGGCACCAAGTCCTCCAGGAAAATGAAACCAGCATCTCCATAAAGCTTGTCAGCAAAGGGAAGCATAAAGTGCTCTAAAATTTTCTGGTAGACAGCTGCGCTGACTTTGGACTTGATAAAACACAGTGGACCAACACCAGCAGATAACATGGCTCCTCAAATCATGACTGACTGTAGAAACTTCACACTGGACCTCAAGTAACTTAGATTCTGTGCCTCTCCACACTTCCTCCAGACTCTGGGACCTTGATTTCCAAATGAAATGCAAAATTTACTTTCATCTGAAAAGAGGTCATCTGCTGGTGTCGGTCCGCTGTGTTTTATCAAGTCCAAAGTCAGCACAGCCGTCTACCAGCAAATTTTAGAGCACTTCATACTTGCCTCTGCTGACAAGCTTTGTGGAGATGCTTATTTCATTTTCCAGCAGGACTTGGCACCTGCCCACACTGCCAAAAGTGCCAAAACCTGGTTTAATGACCATGGTATCACTATGCTTTATTGGCCATAAAACTAGCCTGACTTCAACTATATAGAGAATTTATGTAGTATTGTCAAGAGGAAGATGAGAGACACCAGACCTAACAATTAAGACAAGCTGAAGGCCGATATCAAAGCAACGTGGGCCTTTTTTAACACCTCACCAGTACCACAGGCTGATCACCTCCATGCCGCGCCACACTGATGCAGTAGTTCATGCAAAAGGAGCCCCGACCAAGTATTGAGTGTGTACATGGACATACTTTTAAGTCGGCCAACGTTTCTATTAAAAATCCATTTTTTTTAAAATTAATTTTATGTAATATTCTAATTTTTTGAGAAACTGAATTTGGGTTTTCTTGAGCTGTAAGCCATAATCATCAACATTAAAAGAAATAAACACTTGAAATATATCACTCTGTGTGTAATTAATCTATATAATATAGGAGTTTCATTTTCTGAATTGAATTACTGAATTAAATTAAGTTTTTGATGATATTCTAATTTATTGAGATGCACCTTTATTTGGACATATGGATATTTAATAGCAATGTTAAAAGTACTGGGAGATCTGTGTAATACAACTAAACAATTAAAAATGAATTGAAGACTTTTGCCAATTTTTCTGTAAAATGTACGTCTAAACAAATAGTGAGGAATAAATTAAGACACCCCCCCCCATCTTTTTTAGGACACCCCCCACATTCATTCCCACTTACAATGTCTAAAATAAATGTTCGAAAATGCAAATATAAACAAAAACAAGGTTAGGCATAGATATGTGAACATTTATTAATAAAGAACTGAATTTCTGATTTGAATTTGGGGTGTCCTAATTTTTTCACATGACTTTTCGGATCATTTTGTATCAAGTAAATTCAGTGTAATTTTATTAAGAAAAAAATATCTGATGAAAGGGAATACACTTATGTAATCTATACACCCAGCCATTTATCCCTTCATTCAGGCTCTAAATGTCTCTTTGTCAGCTCAAAAAATGACTCTTGTTTGTCCTCCTTCAAACGGTGGTTATGACAGCCTAATTCTGTGGAATATTTCACAGCAAAAACATTAATTTCAGTGGAGCTCCCCTCTCACTCACAGTGTGTCAGCCACCATAAACAGGCCCGAACATCATTTATAGCTCCACAGACCACATAAGACACTCAAAAGTTACCTTGAAAGTGTAATTTATCTTGTCTCAAGCATAGTCTGTCTGGATCTTCACATATGCTGTCAAAAGAGATGAAAAACTATCCTGATGTCTCCTTGCTAGCAGTTCACAATGCAATGATGGCGGTTGTTTTCATCGGCCCTTTGTCACCAAAGGACCACAACAGTGAAAGTCCTGGACGTCCACAGTTGAGAGCAGGTACAGGTGCATCTCAATAAATTAGAATGTCATCGAAATGTTAATTAAATTTAGTAAATCAATTCAGAAAATGAAACTCCTATATTATATAGATTAATTACACACAGAGTGATATATTTCAAGTGTTTATTTCTTTTAATGTTGATGATTATGGCTTACAGCTCAAGAAAACCCCAAATTCAGTTTCTCAAAAAATTAGAATATTGCATAAAATTAATTTAAAAAATATATTTTTAATAGAAATGTTGGCCGACTGAAAAGTATGTCCATGTACACACTCAGTACTTGGTCGGGGCTCCTTTTGGATTAATTACTGTATCAATGTGGTGTGGCATGGAGGTGATCAGCCTGTGGCACTGCTGAGGTGTTAAAAAAGGCCCACGTTGCTTTGATAGTGACCTTCAGCTTGTCTTCATTGTTGGGTTTGGTATCTCTCATCTTCCTCTTGACAATACTCCATAAATTCTCTATTTAGTTGAAGTCAGGCTAGTTTTATGGCCAATAAAGCACAGTGATACCATGGTCATTAAACCAGGTTTTGGTACTTTTGGCAGTGTGGACAGGCACCAAGTCCTCCTGGAAAATGAAACCAGCATGTCCATAAAGCTTGTTAGCAAAGGGAAGCATGAAGTGCTCTAAAATTTTCTGGTAGACGGCTGCACTGACTTTGGACTTGATAAAACACAGTGGACCAACACCAGCAGATAACATGGCTCCTCAAATCATGACTGACTGTAGAAACTTCACACTGGACCTCAAGTAACTTAGATTCTGTGCCTGTCCACTCTTCCTCCAGATGCTGAGACCTTGATTTCCAAATGAAATACAAAATTGACTTTCATCTGAAAAGAGGTCATCTGTGTTTTATCAAGTCCAAAGTCAGCGCAGCCGTCTACCAGAAAATTTTAGAGCACTTCATACTTGCCTCTGCTGACAAGCTTTATGGAGATGCTGATTCCATTTCCCAGCAGGACTTGGCACCTGCCCACACTGCCAAAAGTGCCAAAACCTAGTTTAATGAAATTGGTATCACTGTGCTTTATTGGCCATAAAACTAGCCTGACTTCAACTATATAGAGAATTTATGTAGTATTGTCAAGAGGAAGATGAGAGACACCAGACCCAACAATGAAGGTGAGCTGAAGGCCACTATCAAAGCAAGGTGGACCTTCATAACACCTCAGCAGTGCCACAGGCTGATCACATCCATGCCACGCCACATTGATACAGTAATTAATCCAAAAGGAGCCCCGACCAATTATTGAGTGTGTACATGGACATAGTTTTAAGTCGGCCAACATTTCTATTAAAAATTCATTCATTCATCTTCTTCCGCTTAATCCTTTTCGGGTCGTGGGGGGGCTGGAGCCTAATTTTATGTAATATTCTAATTTTTTGAGAAACTGAATTTGGGTTTTCTTGAGCTACACTTGTGGTCAAAATTGTTGGTACCCCTCTGTTAATGAAAGAAAAACCCACAATGGTCACAGAAATAACTTGAATCTGACAAAAGTGGTAATAAATAAAAATTCTATGAAAATTAGCCAATGAAAATCAGACAATGCTTTTGAACTGTGGTTCAACAGAATTATTTTTAAAAACAAACTCATGAAACAGGCCTGGGCAAAAATGATGGTACCCTTAATATTTTGTTGCACAACCTTTTGAGGCAATCACTGCACTCAAACGATTTCTGGAACTGTCTATGAGACTTCTGCACCTCTCAGCAAGTATTTTGGCCCACTCCTCATGAGCAAACTGCTCTAGTTGTCTCAGGTTTGAAGGGTGCCTTCTCCAGACGGCATGTTTCAGCTCCTTCCACAGATGTTCAATAGGATTTAGATCAGGGCTTATAGAAGGCCACTTTAGAATAGTCCAATGTTTGGCTCTTAGCCATTCTTGGGTGTTTTTAGCTGTGTGTTTTGGGTCATTATCCTGTTGCAAGACCCATGACCTGCGACTGAGACCAAGTTGTCTGACACTAGGCAGCACATTTCTCTCTAGAATAGGGGGCGACTGTGGCACAGGTGTAGTGTGACCGACTACTGATCGGAGGGTCATGGGTTCGATTCCCGCTCTGTCTGCAGTCTGCATGTCGAAGTGTCCTTGAGCAAGACACTGAACCCCTAGTTGCTCCTGGTGGCCAGGCTAGCGCCTGTGTGTGTATGGCAGCTCTGCCATCATCAGTGTGTGAATGGGTGGATAGCAGGATCTGTAAAGCGCTTTGGTCATGCAGAGATGAGGAAAAGCGCTATATAAGTGAATGCCAATACCTTGATAGTCTTGAGATTTCATTGTACCCTGCACAGATTCAAGACACCCTGTGTCAGATGTAGAAAAGCAGCCCCAGAACATAACAGAACCTCCTCTATGTTTCACCGTAGGGACAGTGTTCTTTTCTTGGTATGCTTCATTTTTGTGTCTGTGAACATAGAGCTGATGTGCCTTGCCAAAAAGTCCCAGTTTTGTCTCGTCTGTCCATAGGACATTTTCCCTGAAGCTTTGTGGCTGGTCAACATGCAGCTTGGCAAATTCCAGTCTGGCTTTTTTATGATTTGTTTTCAACAATGGTGTCCTCCTTGGTCCTCCTTGCTAGAAGGCAGAAAGCACCATTTTTATATGGTCTTTGGTATGACCCGGCCGGGATTTGAACCCCTGCCTCCCGGTTGCGGGGCGGATGCTCTACCAACTGAGCCACCACTCCGGCTGTGATGTTAATTAGAGGACACATCTTGGTTGAACATGTCCCTATGGTCACATTATTTTCAATCTTTTCTAGGGGTACCATCATTTTTGTCCAGGCCTTTTTCATGAGTTTGTTTTTTAAAGTAATTCTTTTGAACCGCAATTCAAAAGCATTGTCTGATTTTCATTGGTTAATTTTCATAGAATTTGTATTTATTACCACTTTTGTCAAATTCAAGTTATTTCTGTGACCATTGTGGGTTTTTCTTTCATTAACAGAGGGGTACCAACAATTTTGTCCACGGCTGTGTAAGCCATAATCATCAAAATTAAAAGAAATATATCACCCTGTGTGTAATTAATCTACATGTATATAATATAGGAGTTTCATTTTCTGAATTGAATTACTGAATTAAATTAACTTTTCGATGACATTCTAATTTATTGAGATGCACCTGTATCTTCAGATGAAGCAGTTGGAAGCGTGCGTTATGCTCAGGCTTCAGTAGATATTGTACACTGGGAGGTTTTGATCTATCCATTGGGGGAACTGATTTTAAACATATGATAACCACAGCAAACTAGACTAACTATTCCCAGCACAGCTTCCAGGCTGTGAAGTCTGTCTCTTCCCAAACAGCACCTGTGTGCTGTGGAACTTAAAGTGTGGAAATTAAGATAGACATACATAATATAGTAAGAGGCCACCAGCAGATACTGTAATTAAAGAATATTAGGACACCACTGAAGTGGAGTGATGCATATCTTGAAGCGTCTGGAAAAGCTTGGTTAGAACTAATGTTGTATCATAAAGAAGAAAAAAAGTCTTCCATTATTAATGTTGACTGACCAGGTTATTGTTCTAACTCATTTTTTTTAATCTTCACTTTAAACCTTAAATATGTTTTGCCGATTTTTGGGGCCAAAGACTGCTTGGAATGCATTTTTTTCCACAGTAGAAGTTGCTAACCCCTGCTCTATGTGCAGGCCAGGCTCTAATTGTGGTGACGGTCTTTGGGAAAATGTGTGCTTATTTTTAACTGTTTGCCAATCAGACTGTGGATTAGTTTGAAGCATACTTGGGTTCTTGGCTTCTTTTCGCTTACCTTTCAATGGCTGCTGCTAGCTTTGTTGCATGGCTAGGTAAATCCTCATGATGTATTTGCATGTCTGATGACTAGGACTATAAATGACAAAATGCTGCAACAAAAAGAAAAAAAGATGGAAAATGCAGGAAAATGAGAGAATGATTTATAATCAAGAGACTGACCGCACCCTCCCCTTCCATCTGTCTCACCATCAAATTATCCTCTCTGTATCTATCCCTCCATGGATGTCTTTGTTTTCTTATGTCTCTGTCTTGTACCTTTGCCCCCTCTCTTCTCACTCCTTCCCTTTCCCCTGTGAAGTCTGGACTGGTTTCCACCACCCCATACTCTACTCCACAACTGCTACTGTCTTGGAAAGATGACATTGAAGTTCAGACAGGATTTCAGTCCAATGAGCTTTTGGTGTTTCCGTGCCGCTCTCGGCTCTCCTCTACCCACAGCTTGAAGACACGGTTTCTGTCCCAGACATAAAGACATTTTCTCCTTTTTTTAAAAAAAATATCAATAATCCAGCCATAACAACACTTTTCTTTCAAAAGTTGAGAGTACAGCTGTGGTAGCTTCATATTTTTGCTGAGTACAAAGTTAGGATGACACATAGTATCCATTGCATCACTTTTAGCCAGTTAAAGTCTCTTGCCTTTGCAGTGCCAAAACTACAATTAAAACTCCATAGACTTCAGAAAACCTAGAGCAAAGAGGAAACATAGCTCTGTCTTCTCATTTACTGGGTTTCCATCCATCTGTTACACTTTTTAAATTCATATTTATTTAGTGAATTAATGGAAACACAAAAGTTAAATTATTTCTGAGACAGACCACATCCTCATATGTTCATGTTCGGGGCTATGAGACTGTATAGTTTCAACCCGATATAGAACATATTTACTCCCCAGTATTAATGATTTTAATGATGTGCTTTTTACTTGTGTCACATACAGAATGGCAGCATTTTAAGGCCTCATTTGTCTCTTCTCTTACTGCATTTAACCCAAACAGTTCTGTAGCTGGCCTGCTTATGTCTTCAGTACATTCTTTACTCTAGGTTAATGCCCCATAGCTCAAACTACTTTTTCTCTGTGTCTTATGAATTCAGGCTGTCCATGTACTTTTTCAGATTTTACTCACTAGTCTATATGACATTATGGCGATTCAACGCAGATCTGACTGTTTGACACGGAGGGGTATTCCTTTTCAACTTACCTTGCCTGATAGAATGACCCTATAAGATAAGATAAGATAAGATAAGATAAGATAAGATAAGATAAGATAAGATAAGATAAGCCTTTATTAGTCCCACAATGGGGAAATTCCAGGATTGCAACAGCACAGGGATAGCAACACTCAGAGCAACAATCAGAAGGCAAAAAAAAAAAAAAAAAAAAGATGATACTGGGTCACTTAGTGATACTTCATCACTATAAAGATGAAGATCAGTGACCTCCACCATAGCTCCCCAAAGAAATCTTGGTTAATATCTGGGTTTATTGTTTAAGAGTCCAGACAGAGTACCCCTGGGAATATCTTATTTTTAAAGTTAAGGCAACCAATCAAGGCTGTTTTCAGATGTTAAAGTTTTCAGAAGTTTATTATGAAAAAGTTTGCAAGGGCAAAGCTTCAGCAGAAAATTGGTTAGTAACCAATTTAAACAAAATAAAATAAGTATACTAAATAATACTAAATAAAATTAACCATGTAAAGTAACATGGAATTACCTTACCAGTTGAACTGGAGCTGAATGCGAGAGATAGCTTTTTGATCAGAAAAGAGAAAGCAGCGCGGCCATCACTGTGTTTCTTCTTTGCAGAGGCCCCCCAAAAAGATTCCCAGCCACTACTTGCAGGCTCTCAGCCACAATTGCTGGTCCCCCTGGGTTTTAGAGTGAGTAACTGCACTTTCTCTCCTTGTGTCAGAGTCACTGCTCAAGGGGAATGTTGATTTTCAGCTTGGTTGAATTTCTAGAAGCCTAGATACTCAAGAATCTCATAAATACTATAAAATCATTTTCAATTTGATGGAAACACAAGCTGTTCTGTACAGAAGCACTCATCTTTTACCCAGTGTTTATCATGCTTCTTCCCATGTTACTGGGAACTCAAGCTTCTTTCAGCTCGGTACATTTTATCTATTCCCCAGTATTTCTCATGTTTCTCTCTCTTGTTCCTGGAAATGCAGAAGCTTTTCAGGTCGGTGCATTTTATCTCTCTGCAGTAATTCTGTCACGCCGCTGAAGCAACCCTCCTGATAGTTCTTCACAATCGGAAGAACCTTTTCCAGGGGTGTAACAGTAGATGACTCTGACATAAAAAGTGCTGTTTTTCAGCTAACGTTCCTTATCCTGGTTTTTCTCCCATGCGAGTCTTCTTGGGGAACTTCTCATCACCTCCCCAGCCCCCGATGGAGCAAAAACTGCGACAGTTTCCACCAAACCCCACTTTTTTATATCTGAAATTGTTGTGCCACTTTCTCTCTCTCTGTGCTCAGCTTTCAGTGACATCCATCTGCATTCCACAGCGATGACGTAACCCCACATACACACAAAATCTTCAACTCTAACATTAAAATTTGCTGTATACTGGTACCTTTAAAGATATTTCATCTCAGGTGCATTTCAGAAGTAATACATTTGATCACATCTCATATTTTTGAGCAAATAAAACAAATATAAGAACAATTTCAATATATGATTTTAAGCAAAAGCAACAGTTGTAAGAACAGTTTAAAGAGCAGTTTCTGCATTTTTATGCACCTGTGCACCTCAAAGAGCAGGCAATCTGAGCAGCTCTAGTGCGTCAAAGAAAAGCAAAATGGTGTTTTTGATTGTTCAGAGATGCTTTTATGAAGTTGTGTCAGACCAGAATCAGACCTTTCATAGAGCCCAGGACAGCGACCTTCTTTCCCTACCAATCAGCACGTTGCCAGTGCAGTGCTAGCTGTTTGTGCTGAGCATTGGATGGCGGGTAATGTTGCTAATGTGGCACAGCTGAGGCAAGCTGCACTGCGTTTAATGATGCACATGCATTGTTTCTTACCTCATAGTTTGTCTGCGTATTCATTTACTATAAATATCATTGTATGGAAACCCAGTAACTGATATATCAGTTGTAAGCTTTATATTAGCATTCACACATCAAATGGGCTATGCCGTTCCCCTCAGAAAGCAGTTTGATCCAAAACCATTGTGCTGTATGATGACAGAAAAATTAACGGCACCATATTATTCATTTTCCACTTTACTTTAAAGCTTTGACATCCTCATGAACATGCATACTGGATGTACAGTAGTTTTAAAGACCTACATAATTTCTGAGTTGTTTTTCAGGTCCTGATGAAGTGAGACGGGACTTGTATGTAACATATATGTAACATACAAGTATGTATATACTATATATATACATATATATATATATACAAGTATGTATAACATATATACAGTATATATATATATGTTATAACATATATGTATGTATGTATAACATATATATGTATGTATATGTATGTATAACATATATATATATATATATATATATATATATATATATATATATATATATATATATATATATATATATACAAGTATGTATAACATATATGTAACATACATGTATGTAACATATATGTAACATATATGTTATATGTTAGATGTTGTTTTTTCTTGCCTTCTGATTGTTGCTCTGAGTGTTGCTATCCCTATGCTGTTGCAATCCTGGAATTTCCCCATTGTGGGACTAATAAAGGCTTATCTTATCTTATCTTATATACATTAATTTAACACTGGAAGCTTAAGATAACTCTTATTTTAAAGTGAAGGAAAAGAAAATTCTAGCTCTAATGTATATACATACATAATAGGGCTGGGAATTGATTAGAAATTTTTAACATTAATTGCAGATTCTCTATTATTAATTGATTGATTTCTTAAATAACAGTGAAGAAACGGTGGAAAAAAAGCATTTTTAAGCAACTTTTAAATGCATTTTAATAACATGTATCCATGAGTTACAGCACACCTTTGAAACTATTTCAGAGGGTGGAAAGGAGTAGTTTTGCTGAAATACTTACAGTTTAACCCTTAAGAACAAAACCAAGTCATTTTTAAGGCACACAGTTTCAATCTAAACTGGGACCCTTAATTAAATTTTGGCAGATGAAAAATGCATTTATGCGTTATAATGCACGTGCAAAAGTATTTTGGAGGGTGGGAACGACTACTTGGGACAGAAATCAGCCATGTTACAGCAGAAACATCCCTTCAGGCACCAAGTAGGGAATAGCAGTCACAGGTTAACAGCTGTAAAACAACATTTTATGGATTCTACTTACGCTAGGAGGTAAATGATGCACAAACAGTGGTATTAATTGAATAGAAATGCGTTATTCATTTTTTACATCAGTATACATGGATGTTGTTGATTTCAACACGTACTTCTTAACATATAAGGTAAAATATTAAAAGCTCCATGATAAAATGTCGTACCTGGTGATTCCAACACAAACCTCATCTGTCTAGAATTATGATTAATCCCTCACAGCATTAAAGTTTCACAGGCGTCCCTTCTCTGTTAGCATGCACAGAAAGTTATGTCTGTTCGACATGTTGGTTTACTCCAGACAAAAGCGGCTGTAAACCTCAGAATCCGAGCAGAAATGGCGTTCGCTGAGCAAGGTGCACGGCCGCAGTGAGGTAATGAGCTTCTGGCAGAGCATCACTTTTTGGCAAGACACGTGCCAAAAGATTTAGCCCGGCTAGTGGTATTCCAGAGATGGGGATTTCCTCTGTCAGCCACTTCTCAGTAAGCACAAATGCACATTATTTTGCGCTGCATCCATCTCCACAGCAACAGGCAGATGTAATCCATCTTAGAGTCCAAAACGTGAACATTTGCCAACAGAAAAAGGGGAACAGTGGGTCTGCTGTGGTTAGCCTCGCTCTAACCTCCGCATTGCAGGCCGAATTCACTGAACAGATTAATTCCCCACTGTCATTCATTTTTGCAGCAAGTTCTTTTTTCTTCTTCTTCTTTCGGCTGCTCCCTTTAGGAGTCTCCACAGCGGTTCATCTGCCTCCATCTCACCCTATCCCTTCATCTTTCTCTGTAACACCAACCCTCTCCATGTCCTCCTTCACTACATCCGTGAATCTTCTCTGTGGTTTTCCTCCTGCCTGGCAGCTCCATCTTCAACATCCTTTGTCCAACATCTCCACTATCCCTCCTCTGCACATTTCCAAACCATCTCAGTCTTGCCTCTCTTACTTTGTCTCCAAAACTGCTCAACTTGAGCTGTCACTCTGATATACTCATTTCTAATCCCATCCCTCCTAGTCACTCCCAGTGAGAATCTTAGCACCTTCAACTCTCCCACCTTCAGCTCCACCTCCTGTCTTTTTGTCAGAGCCACCGTTTCCAAACCATACATCATAGCAGGTCTCACTATCATCTTGTAAACCTTCCCTTTCACTCTAGCTGCAACCCTTCTGTCACAAATCACCCCCGACACTCATTTCCAGCCACTCCACCCTGCCTGTACTCTCTCTTCTTCACCTCTCTTGTGTATTTTCCATTGCTACTTCTACTCCTATCATCTTCAGTTACACCTGCCTCCCTCTCATTTACACTGATATATTCTGTCCTGCTTCTACTGACTTTCATTCCTCTTCTCTCCAGAGCATACTGCCACCTCTCCAGGTTCTCTTCCACCTGCTCCATACTCTCACTACAGATCACAGTGTCATCTGCAAACACCATGGTCCATGAAGACTCCTACCTGACCTCATCTGTCAGCCTGTCCATCACCAGGCAAACAAGAAGGGGTTCAGATCTGATCCCTGATGTAATCCCACCCCCACCTTGAATCCATCCATCACTCCTACAGCACACCTCACCACTGTCTCACTGTCCTCATGCATGTCCTGCACCACCCTCACATACTTCTCTGCCACACCTGACTTTTTCATACAGTACCACACTTCCTCTCTTGGCGCCCTGTCATATGCTTTCTCTAGATCTACAAAGACACAGTGCAACTCCTTCTGCCCTTCTCTGTACTTCTCCATCAACACTCTTAAAGCAAACATTGCATCTGTAGTACTCTTTCTTGGCATGAATCTTCATATCTTCATGGTGTGGCTGATCAACTTTATGCCTCTGTAGTTACTACAGCTCTGAGCATCACCTTTGTTCTTGAAAATTGGTACCAAACCACTTCTTCTCCACTCCTCAGGCATCCTCTCACTCTCCACGATTGTGTTAAACAATCTGGTTAAAAAGTCCACTGCCATCTCTCCTAAATATCTCTATACCTCCACAGGCATGTCATCTGGACCAACTGCTTTTCCATTCTTCATCCTCTTCATAGCAGCCCTCACTTCCGCCTTGCTAATCCTCAGAACTTCCTGGCTCACATCTTTCCTGTCCTCCTCTCTCTACTGAATCTACTGTTTTCAAGAAAACAGTAGATTCAAGATATTTGGTGAGCTACTGTTTTCTGGACAATCCTCTCAAGACAGCATTCACACTTGTTACTTGTGCACCTTTTTCGACCTCACTTTTTTCTTTCAGTCAGCTTTCCATTCATCTGCTTTAATACAGCACTCTGAATAGCCAGCCTTTTCAGCAATGACCTTCTGTATCTTACCCTATGATTGTCCTCTGGACAACTGTCAACTCAGCAGTCTTTCCCATGATTGTAGTTGGGTGTGTTGAACTGGACTATAAAATAAAGTTAAGAATGAAATTCAGAAGCCAGATGAAATTTAAATGACAAATAATGATTACGCTAGACTATGCAAACAGTAATGTACATATGATGCATAAACATTACACTGGCCTACAAATGCATAGTTAAAGTCAGACCTTGACCTGAGATAACCCACATAGAGAGTGAGTGTAGGGAGGGGCTGTCTGCCCCGGTATTCAGACACACACAACTCCTTACTGTTGAAGGAGGCAGGTCGCTGTTGCACACAGGCTGTGCAGCTAGAGAGGACATGGCTGCTGTCCAGAGGAGGTGAACAGCTGGCAAGACTGTGTGTGTGTGTGTAAGGGATAAGTGTCCACATACAGATGTGTGATCAAAGAACAGGAAGTGAATCTTTTCACTGAGCCACAGGATAAATGCTAATGGCAAGGGAGTCGAGTCCAGCTTGTAGGGGGGCCTAAATCCCCAGAGTTACACCTAGAGCATAGTGGGGAGAGGAAAAGTTTAAGACCACAGACACGGGAAGTACAAGTAAGGGAAAGAACAGGTGGTTCCCCCCTCCTTCTTAAGGTCTGTCTATTAAACATGGTAGCATTCAGTCCTCCCTTCCCTGAAAGGGGACTCCATGCGTTTTGTTATGTATTTGTCTGGCACAATACTTAATAAATGCACGTTTGCAAGGATTCTACTGCCTATTGGCTTATTCTTCAAGATACTTTTGGGAGCCTTACCAGGAGACCTGTGAAATTACAAGTCATAAGTGTATACTGTATAGTCCATCTGGCCCAGACTTTTCTACCATGACCACAGGGAGATAGATACTGTCAGAACAGTAATTTACTCAAACCCAAAATGTATGAAAGTTTACTTTGGAAATAAATTATGGAAAATAAATGGAATTCTATGAGATGCGTCTGTATTTCCAGTTGATGACACAGTGATGTGTCACTTGCTCTTTGGACAACTCTATAGTTGTCTCACAACTTGTAACATTTGCTATTTAGACTGAAGTTCTGTGACTAAAGTTTACTTAAAACCTACCTGGCTGATCAACAGAACCACAGCAAATTAGATTCATAAAGGTATTATTATTATTATTATGAAAATGGCCATTTTTTTAATCATAAAAATGGTTTCAGCTGTAAAGCTGGCCATAAATTAATTTTGAGGGATTTGGGGCTCTTTAATGGCATCATTTTTCAGCTGAGCACATATCTTGTATTATGGCACAGAAAGGATACTGCTTGAATTGCTGGTCTTTTTAGCTGCAAAAATAATAAATAAGGCAGTTTCCTGACTCAAACCCATAGGAAGAGTAGAGGCAGCTAATTATTTTACACCCTTCATCGTGACTTTGATCAATCTTACACAGTGGATTAATGTCGCTCCACATTTCAAACAAACTTGAAGCGAACCCACATCGACCCTAGGAGCTGGTTCCAGGCACCGTAAAAAAATTCTCCAAATTTATCTCAGAGCAAATGTTTTAATTTTCAACTTAATTTATGTGTGCATGTCTCATAGCCATCATTTCCTCTACATTCTGTTCAGAACCCCCATCCTTTACCCCCCTCCTCCCCTGTTCGTTCGTCGTTCGTTGACCATATTCCACTTGTCTGTTCATTATTATCTGTCTCTCTTGATCTGCTGCTGCTGAGCACAGCGGGGGAGGCAGTCTCAGTTCGGATGCAAGGTAAGAGCAAGTAGTTTGCCCCCGGTGCCCGGAGGATCACAGCAGTACAGATATGGCTGCCTGCTGGAAGAAGATGAGGACAGTGAGGTTGACTGGATTGATAACGATGACAGTGAGGAGGAAGAAGAGGAAGGACCTGGTCACGCTCTAAAGGTGGCCATCGCTGTGCCGGAGGAGGGGAAGAGTTTGGTGACCCCTTGTGAGCTAAAAATGACCCGGCTCAAGCACTCCCGGATGTCTTTTTTTCTCTCAGGGCTGCTGGTCATGGCCTTGACTATGCTGTGGTTGGTCTTTATATGAGATCAAATATGTAATGGTGATCTGTCAGCATTGTTACAATGTGCCTCCGTCCATCTAGGACTGATTCCAGGAATGTGTTCATCTGGGATTCTTCCAACCAATTCCTCTCCATAAATCAGTTTAAACTACAAAAATAAGAAAGCCTATGTACTACATGCAAGCTAGGTTAATTGGAGACTGTGTGTGTGTGTGTGTGAATGCTGAAGGGACTGGCATCATACCATGGCTGCCTCATCCATTCAGGTGGATGCCCAGAATTTCCCTCAAGGGATTAATAAAGTACACAAAGTGCAAAAAAAAAAAAAAATACTGTGCAGAAGTCTCAGACAACCCTCATCTTTTAATTACTGTATATTTTCTAGGAAAATGGTAAGTAGGTGTAGTGATTTACTGAAACGTGTGAACATAAATGGTCATGCAGTATACAGCATAGAAGTGTACAGTGTACGCTCTAACAAGCTTGAATGTCAGTATTTGGTTTGACAAAATGATCCAAAATCATCCCCCTTGTTAACCTGCCACCCCCCACCCCCATTCACAGGCATTCATCAAGGGGTGGACAACCTGAAAAAAAAGAGAATCATCTCCCCCAATACTATCATAAACCTTTCTATGTCATGTTATAGAACTGGATACACCAGTGCACCAGTTATAAGCAGAAAAGCAAATAAATACATTTGCAGCGTTTTTCTTGTAAAATTGCAACTTTTTTCTCATAAATTTGCAATTTTTTCTACCTCCCATCAGTCGAAGACCAAGGGCTCAAAGACGCCTTTGGGTGAAGATCAAAGGGGGATTGTGTCCGTCAGTCTGTCCATCTTTCTGTCTCACTTTTGTGAAATCAACCTCTCCCACGGTTTTGTTCTGATTGTTTTGAAAGTCAGTACCAGAGTTTGATGCATTTTGCCTCCGATCCGATGATTTTTGTGGGAATTTGGGGGCAAAAGGTCAGATGTCAAGGTTTGCATCCCCTATGCCCTATTAGATAGAGATTTGTATCTTTTTTCTCGTAAATTTGCAACTTTTTTCCTCATAGATTTGTAATTTTTTTCCTCATAGCTTTGCAACCTTTTTCCTCAGATTTGCAACTTTTTTCTCATAAATTTGTGATTTTTTTTTTTTTAATCCCCTGCTGGTCAAAGCCCAAAAGGGTCAAAGAGCCCTTTGGGCGAAGGCCGAAAGGGCTCCACTGAATTAGGGCTCCATTGAATTGAATTTCAATTTCCATTGAAAAGCTTCATTGAATTTCTTCACTTTGACATTCAGAGCACTGGGCAGAAATCAGTCCGTCCGTCTGTCCATCCCACTTTTGTGAAATCAACTCCTCCTGCAGCTTTGTTCGGATTGTTTTAAAACTTGGTGCCATGGTTTGATATACTCTGATGATGTGCATATTGCAGTGCGACTTTCATCAGATGACCTTGAGGTCAGAGGTCAGATTTACCCTAAATCTTCTAAAAACAATAACTACTAAAAGAAATGATGTAGCCTTTTCAAATCAATTCAGTAGTTGTATATAATACATACCTTGGAAGATTTACACCCTGACCTGACTATGGTTTTGGGGTCAAGCGGTCAAAGTTCAAAGTTAGCATTGTAGTTGTACTATGATAAATGATAAATGCTACATATACTATTGCAAAACGAGTAAAGCTAGGGCCATCAAACCAGGTACATTTTTTCTTCATAAATTTGCAGCTTTTTCCTCATGCATTTGCAACTATTTTTCATAGATTTGCAACCTTTTTCTCATACATTTTCAACTTGTTTCTTTAAATGTGCAGCACTGTCCTAGATGCTGGTTAAATTTTTATTCTATGTAGGTAAATTATAATTCGCAACTTGTTTTAATTACCATCGTTTATCATATTTTTGCACCTTTATTTTGCAAATTTGTATCTAATTTACATTTATACCTCACGCTAAATTTGTGAATACCTCCCATCCCTCTTGTTAAAAAATAATAAATTGCCTACTGGGTTAGACCATCAGCATCCTTCAAGACAGCCTGAACTCTCTGAGCTAAGCTTTCTAGTAATTTCTGTGTGTAGTTTTTGGGAATAGATCTTCAAGCTTGGATGTTGGGTGACTTTTGTTCTATTCTTTGTAAAAGTGGTCAAGGTGACAAGGTGGATTTTCAGTCCAGTTCTTTGGCATACCTCAGCCTTTTCTCCCTGTTTACCTTCTAAGAATGACATATTCACAGCCACCCTTCCGCTGAGACCGTCCCGATGAGTTTTCAGTCACTGCTAGATGGATCAACTGAAGGACCAGGTGCACCTCTCAGGTCCCATGTCAGGTCTTTGCTCAATTGTTTCCTATTTCTAAAAGACAAGAGTTTTACGTACTGTTCACCTGCTGTAGATTGTTTCTTAGGCCTGACCTAAGCCTCCAGTTTCCTCATTTTTTTTTTTTTTGAGAAATCTGGAAAATGTTCAGGTACAAGGACTAGAATAATTTTTTTTAAATAAGAAAAGAGCCAAAGCAAGGCTTTGACAAACCTTCAGAAAGCTTGAGGAACTAATGCTCAAGACCTTTTTAAAATTACAAGACAACCTGTCTCCTTGGAGCAATATGGGTTTCCTAAGACTTTTGCACAGTACTGTAACTTTTACTGAACAGTAGCTACATGCGTTCCTGGGGGTCTTTGCTGAGCTACATTATTCTACTATGCTAATGATACTGACATTAAGTGTATGCTCTAAGAAAAGTCAACATCATTAGCATCATATACATTTTACTCGTAGAAGACATAGAAACTCAGCCTGGTCATTATGTTCTTGTGTGACACGTCAGCTCTGTCCCTTTGGGTTCCTTCTTTGGTGTCTGGCACCAGGATGTTGGTAGCAACACGGGCAGATTAAGGCCTCTGTGAGTCATTAGCCTAACTGCTAGTGATTCTGTCAACGGGGAGAATGAAGTTGTAATTATCAAAAGTCACATAGCCTTGCTTAAAGAAAATTTTGCCTTTATTTTTTACTAAAGTTTTATCCAGTGGCCGCACTACAGCAATGTAAGTTGCATGTGAATGTGGAAGTTTAAAATAAACTATACTACAATCTCATTTTCATTCTTTCTGCTGCCCAGCCCCTGGAAACAATGGGTTATTTTGTGAAATATGTATGATATAAGCATACGTATATTTGCCTTAATGTTGGACAGATACTGTATGTGTAGACAATCAGGTCAAGAGGGGGCCGCTGATCTTCTCACAAAGCAAATAAATTGCTCAGGAATGCATGAAATAGACTATATTTTGACATTGAAAACCCTTATGCATGATATCATTTTATGTGATCAGTATAAAGTTTCTGTTCAGAGCCGACTGGTTGTTCCAGACGTCAGGAGGGGTACACTGTAACCAGTCACTGAGATACTGGATTTCCTCAAAGAAAACCTAATGGGCCTGTGATAATGTCAAACAGAGGCCAACTCTCAAATAAAAGACATGGGAATTTAAAGAAAAATAATTTGTTTGCTATTTTGCCCGACAATGTTAGTGCAATTTCATAAAACAGCTTTAGTAATTCTGCATAAACTGACAGACATAAATTCAATGTTTCTGGAGCACATAAAACTCAACTCACTGTTGCACTCTGACATTTACTGTTTCTTACTTTATTTATGCAGATTTTGAATGTGCACAGAAGAAATCCTGAATGGTAATGTAATCCTAATTACAATCCAAAATGTGGTGTAAAAATATATGCAGTTCAACTATAATCAAATCCAAGGGAGCCTGTCCAGCATCTTTTGGGTGAGAGGCAAGGTACACCCTGGACAGGTCGGTCCATCACAGAGACAGACAGCTTTTCACTCACATTCAACTTATCCCCAGCTGATGCCAATTAACCTAACGAGCATGTCTTTGGACTGTGGGAGGAAACCCACGGAGACACGGGGAGAGCTTGCAATGTCAGCATCTCAGTCTACTTAAGAAGGTACTGAGTAGGTGATCAGCTAAGAAAAGAAACACTATTAAAGCAAATTTTCCTGTAGAAATGATGTGTATTCCTTTAATAAAAATATAACTACTTTTGATTTATTCTACCTTATACACATTCTTCAAATCCATAAAAACCCTAGCTCCCCTGGTCCGGTGGTATTAGAGAGGTGGACGCTGTCCAAGATGAAGACAGTATTGGACAGTCCTCACCCTCTCATAACCTACTGGTCACCCACAGGAGGACGTTCGGTGAGAGACTCATACCACCAAGATGTGTCACTGAACATCACAGGAAATCATTCCTGCCTGTGTCAAACTCGACAGCTCATCATCATAACACCAACAATGATATCACTTCATTCACATTTACATCATAACTCTATGCATGTATATACATTTACGGCAACAGAAATTTCCTTCAGGGATTCATAAAGTGTTCTGATTCTGGTCTCAGTTAGTGTGGTTTTGACTGCAACACTACCTACAGGTCTTGGCCCTCAATGGCACAAGATTGGACATCCCTGAGGTATGTGATCAGGTCATGACTGATGGCATTGGTATTCAGTTGCTGTTCAGTGTTTATTTGATGTTGCTCAATAAACCTGTGCTAGCTTGCTTTGTCATACACATTCAGAGACCTTAAGCTGATGCGTCTGCACTTATTCAGGCATGGTGTTCCTGTTTACATGTCGTTGTTTGATCAGAATAAACTTGAACTGGGATGGCTGCTGAAGTTCTTTCCTTGACTCCCAACAATTCACTTTGACCACATTAAAATCCTGTAAAACTGTGTGACAGAAAGTCCTTTTTTTACATAAATTACTGATTGAAGACGTTAGTTGAAAGTTTCTGACCTCAGAAGAAGAGTGAGCAAACCCAGTCTTTTTTCTTCAAGACTTGATTTGTATGGGATGTCACACCTCCTGTGGTGAGCAGGTGTGGGGATGGGAGCAGGAATCCTGAGACCGGGCAGTTCAGGAGGTCATTCTTCACCACAAGTGAGATATATGGAGAAAGTTGGAAAAACAAAAGTTTAACAGTTCTAGCGACAGGGGAAGTCAGATTAAATATGAAGCAAAGGTTATTTTGTGCTATTCTGAGAAATTTGATCACCAAGCAAGTATTGAACCTGAGTCATTTTAGTCATAACCGTAAAAAAGATAGAAAAAGCCACAAGGAAGAGTCATAAAAGCGAATGAAACTCGATGTTCCAAAAATCTCTCATTAAGGTATACTCCTATTAAAAACTACATTTTGCTAACAAATGAAATATGTAAGAAATGTAATACTTTTCTCATAAGTTGATACGTTATCATTAAATCTTCTTAGCAATATTCTACTGATGCCTTTAAAATAGCAACACGGAACTTTCCATTTAAGGGTAGGCACACTGAAAAGACTGCAAGTGGAATGTTTTACAGCCTGAGGCCAAAAACCAGTCACGGGGAGTTATTAGTGGGTGGCTAAAGCTCCCATCAATTCAACTTTATTTATATAGCACATATTCACAACAAGAGTTGTGAACAGTGTTGGGCAAGTTACTAAAAATAGTAACTAGTTACAGTTATTAGTTCTTTTCAAAAGTAACTGAGCTACCAGTTACTGCATGATTAAAGTAACTAGTTACTTGGAAAAGTAACTTTCATGTTATTTGTAAGAGCATACTTAAATCATCTTGCACGCATAGCAAGATCAAGGGCCCCATGTTCTCGTCAGAAAAAAGAAAAAGAAAACTGATGAGAAAAAAGTCCCATCTTACAGAGAAAAAATGTCTGAGATTTACACAAACTACTGTAATCAGTAGAAAGTCAGAAATTTACTAGAAATAAAGCTGTAAATTCACAGAGAAAATTTTGGACCTCCTGGTTGGCCGTTTTTGGCCCATGAGCCATATGTTTGACACCCCTGGACCAGCCCATTAAAAATGCATATTTAGAGGATTTACTTCCGTGAAATAGTCGCATATCACAACAGCATGTAAATGAATAAGATAAAATAAAACAGAAAGCACAGATAAATGAAAGTTCACCTTAAGCTGTTCTCTACTGCAACAAATCACAGTCACTTTTTCTCTGTGTGGTAAGAAAACATTTACACTACTGTGGACATTAAATGCAGCTTCTTGCTCTAAAAATACTCACGTTTAACCACAGAGGTAGGAGTTGTTGGGGGCTACTCACTGCTCAGACAACAGGTGATAAGGGCTCGATATGAGAAGTCGCCATGCCATGGCATTTCTCCCCACTGGTTTGCAGTGTGAACTGGGGCAGGACAGGAAACCAACTCGCGGAGGAGACTGACAGCCACGTCAGCTCAGCTATGTAGGATCGGTTTATATTTATTTGCGCTAAAAATATCTATCCGACTTCCGGTTATGGCTGCCACGTAGGACGGACGTGTCTCGCTCTGCCCTGCTCCTGGAGAAAAAAAATCGGCAAATAACTCTCTCATTTGGGACAGAACGTATCCCAGCGTTTGGGTGAGGATATGTCGGCGAAGCCTAAGGCTGGAAAACCAGGAAAAGGAAAAAGCGAGCCGCCGAAACAGTCCAAATTAACGGACTTTCAGGTCTGTGACGCAGCAAATAAAACTCCATATATGGCGGAGGAGGCTGGCAACGGTGCGATGTCTGCGGGGGGAGGCGCAGATGCGCTGATGGCTGCCATGAGTTCAATGAGAGCGGACTTTTCCTCTAGATTTGATGGGATTATGACAGCGTTGGAAGGAATAAGAAAGGAATTGGGTGACTGTGTAGAACGAACGGCGCAGATGGAGCTCCGTCTCGCTAGTGCTGAAGATGACGTCACCCGTCTTCAATTAAAGGTGCGCACTTTGGAAAAAAAAAATAAATCTCTGGAAGATAATATTTTGGATTTGGAATCTCGGTCGAGACAGAATAACTTGAGGCTGGTGGGTCTTCCAGAGGAATCAGAAGGTCGGGACGTATGTTCCTTTCTGGAAAAGTGGATTCCGGAGGTGCTGGGCAGCGAGGAGTTGCAATCAGCAGTGGTTCTGGAAAAAGCACATCGTATTGGCCCACGGAGAGATAAGGGACCGCCGAGGACCTTAATTATGAAGTTTCTTAGCAACAGAGACAGGATGAAGATCTTCAACGCTGCACGAGCTAAAGGAGAGATTAAACACCAGGACCAGCAGGTGCGGTTCTACCCAGATTTGGCCACAGGAATCCAGCAATTGAGGAAGCAGTTTGATCCCATACGTAAGGAGCTGCGCAACCTTGGGATTCGTCATGGTGTAATCTATCCTGCGAGACTGCTGACCACGTATGAGGGCAGAACCCACATCTTCAAGACCCCAGAGGAGGCGCAGGAGTTCATCAAGAAGATCAAAGAAGAAGAAGAGACTGGTGGGAGCTAAGCATGAACAAAATATAAGGTAGAATAATTAAGCATTTGCACAGGCATCTGACTGACTTGAAGTAAATAGTAAGTTTACAAAATATAGATTGTATTATATATTAAAAAAACAAAACAAAAACAAAACAAACAAAAAAAAAACTGATGTACAAAGTTGTTAAAAATTTTGGAGTTAAGTTGGAAAACTACAGAGGAGAGTTAATGTTACGTCATTAAAAGCAGTAGAGTTAGGGTGATTGGGAGGATGAAGAAGGAGTGGCTTAGGTTGTTCCCTGTGGGTGTGGAACGGTCGATGGCTATATCGGGAGACAGAATTTTTTTTTTGATTTTGGGGGGTTTGCCACAAGTGTGGGAAGGGGAAATTTGTTTGTGTGTAGTTTGTAGGATGAATGTTCAACCACTCATGTTTTTGCTTCTCTGTATGAGCATGTTTACACTGCAAGGTAATCCCAAACTCTCTATTGATCATAAACCAAAGTGTTAATCTTAATTTAACTTCATGGAATTGCAGAGGTCTACAAAATTTAAAAAAACTTAAACAAGTTATGAATAAAATAAAAGACATGGGTTCAAAAATTGTGTTTTTACAAGAAACTCATCTAATAGAGGAGGATGTTAAAAGAATTAGGAGTAGATGGCAAGGAAGTGTATTCACCTCTTCATTTTCATCCCGAGCCAGGGGAGTTATGACTCTCATACATAAATCAGTTCCTTTTCAAGTGAAAAATGTAATTGGAGACAAATTTGGAAGATATGTAATCATTCAAGGTTCTTTGCTATTAGAAAATATAAATCTTGTGAACTTATATGGTCCCAATATAGATGATCAGAAGTTCTTTGCTAATTTATTTCTCATCTTATCATCACTTACAGGGCAACATATAATAGCAGGGGATTTTAATTGTACATTGAATCCAGGTATAGATAGATCAACAGGACTGGATTGTACGCACATTGGATGTAGGATGACTATTAATCATTTTATGAAAGAATTGAGATTGTTAGATATATGGAGAGAAATGAAACCACAAGTTAAAGCCTATTCTTGTTATTCCAGCACCTACAAGACATTCTCACGTATTGATTATTTTTTGATTTCCACAGAATTAAGGTCCAAGATTCAAAACTGCTTTTATGATAACATCGTGATCTCTGATCATGCACCCTGTTGTCTAATATATGTAGATAAAAAATTGACAAAGGAATCAGGTAGATGGCAATTTCAGCATAAATGGCTTCAGGATGAGGAATTTGTCAAGTATATAGAAAAACAGATAGACGAGTTCTTTGACATCAATACTACACAAACATCAGCATGTGTAAAGTGGGAGGCTTTCAAAGCTTTTATTAGGGGACATATTATTAGTTATACAGGATCAAAATCTAAGAAGACTCGAGAGGAGAGAGCCCAATTGGAACATAAAATAAAAAGTCTTCAGGAAAAAGTGTATGCAGGAAGTGACCCAAGGTTGGAGAATGAATTACTGATTTTGAGAGCTGAATACGACAAAAAATCAGCGAATAGAGCTGCCTCGAGTCTTCTAAGATTGAAACAATCTTTTTATGAACAAGGTGAAAAATCAGGAAAATTATTAGCATGGCAGATTAAACAATTAGAAATTAAAACACCAATTACCAGTATTATAAGTAATGGACAGGTAGTTATAGATCCTTTAGAAATTAATAGAGCCTTTAGAGATTACTATGAAAAATTATATGATACCAAAAATGAACCTGATTTAACAAAACTAAATGGGTTTTTGAACGAACTATCTATACCGTGTATTCCAAATGAAAACAGGGAGATATTGGAGTCTAAAATTAGTCAAGAAGAAGTTGGGCTAGCCATTGATAATATGAAATCAGGAAAAAGTGCAGGACCAGATGGTCTCCCAGTTGACCTTTATAAAAAATTTAAGAATAAATTAATAAAACCTTTTTTGGAAATGGTTTTAGAAGCATTTCAAAATAATAATTTACCATCATACATAAATAATGCCTTAATTATACTGCTGCCAAAACCAGGTAAGCCCTCTAATAAATGTGAAAATATGAGACCAATAAGCCTATTAAACGCCGACCTTAAGATAATCTGTAAAATTTTAGCAAGACGAATACAAGAAATTTTACCAAATATTATTAATCGAGATCAGAATGGCTTTATAAAGGGTAGACAAGGCTTCCATAATGTAAGAAGACTATTTAATATTATCTATTTTAATAAAGAAGCACCGGATACAGCTCTCCTATCATTGGACGCCGAAAAGGCCTTTGATAGAGTTGAATGGCCCTTTCTTTTTGAAGTCCTACAAAGGTTTGGACTTGGAAATAATTTCATAAAATGGGTTCAAATAATATACAATAATGCTACAGCAGAAATCCTAACAAATAACAATATTTCAAAACCAATAAAAATCAATAGAGGATGTCGACAAGGCTGTCCACTTTCACCTTTACTGTTTACTATGGCAATTGAACCTTTAGCGATAGCGATACGTTTACATTCACAAATATATGGAATTAAAGTTGGACCAACAGAACATAAAATCTCCCTGTACGCCGATGATATAATTTTGTTTATGTCGAATCTAAAAAAATCAATTCCAACCTTGTTGAATTTAATAAAGAATTTTGGGGAAATATCAGGATATAAAATAAATAAAACTAAATCTTCAATATTAATGCTAAATGAGACCCAGAGAAATTACCCAGCCCCTGAGGTAAATCAATTCAATGTTGTAAATCAGTTTAAATATTTAGGAATCCAAATTGTGCCTAAGCTAGAATCAGTCGCCAGTGTCAACTATGAAGCCTTAATGTCAGATATCAATGAGTTAACTCAGAGATGGATGTCACTACCAATGTCGATGATCGGGAGAATCAATATACTTAAAAGTAATATTTTACCTAAAATACTTTATTTATTTCAATACATTCCCTTATCACCACCTTTAGATCTATTCTCAAGAATAAAAAAAAAGTTAGTGGAATTTATATGGAACAACAGGAGGGCTAGATTATGTTTGTCTTTATTATATTTACCATTTGATCGTGGAGGTCTGAAATGTCCAAATTTTATGTTGTATTATTGGTCGGCACAACTGAGGTCTATGACATATTATTTTTCATCAAATGATCTCCCTCACTGGACTGAAATGGAATCATACAATTTACCTTTACCTCTTCCCATATTCATATACTCAGATTCGGCAAAAAAATTACAAAAACAAGTTAAAAATCCATTTGTAAAGCATATGATCAAAATATGGTGTGAAGCTAAAAACTATTTAAAAGAACCACAGTTATTGTCACAATTTAGTCCAATATGGGGTAATCAATATTTTAAACCAGGGAGAGCGGACGCTGTATTTAAAGTATGGAATTTAAAAGGGATACAAAAGATTCAGGATTTATATTTGCCATGTGCAGATAACATAATGTCTTTTGAAGAGCTGAGGATCAAATTTAATCTCAATAGAACACATTTTTTTAAATATCTTCAACTTAGAAACTTTATTCGATCAAATCAAAATAAAGCTCTCACTCGACCTATTTATTCATCCTTGGAAAAAATGATGATGAAAGATAGTAAAAGAAAGGGTATTATTTCAGAGTTTTATAACTCATTGACACTATCTTCAAGTGAAAATTCACTGAAAAGATTAAACTACTGGAAAGAAGATCTGCAAATTGAAATTTCAGAGGAACAATGGGAATTGGCTTGTACAGAAGCTCAAACCAAATCAATAAATGCACGCCTTAAATTGATACATTTCAAATGGTTAATGCGGATGTATGTTACACCGGAGGAGTTAAATAGATATAACAAAAATATACCAGATACATGCACAAAATGCATGGAAAGTAAAGGAACCCTATTTCATTGTTTATGGGAATGTAGATTAATAAGAATGTTTTGGGAAGAGGTGAGGGTAACAATTGAAAAAATAATCTCAAAACAAATCATATTGAATCCTAAACTGTTTTTGTTGGGTCTGTACCCAGAAAAGCATAATTTTAATAAAAGTGAAAGAACATTCATAGACCTCAGTTTGCTTAATGCCAAAAAATGTATTGCACTATTATGGAAAAAGACTCATAGACCAGATGTGACTCAGTGGTTAAGACAGATGTTAACAAACCTTCCATTAGAAAGAATAACATATATACTGAAATCAAAGGAAATTGTGTTTGAGAATATATGGAGACCTTTTATTGATTATGTAAAAAATTTAAACATAACTCTTGAAGAAGAAGGTGAATGATGTGTGTGGACCTTGTAAATTCCAAACTGGTGAACATGGTATGTATACTTGTGTATTGGATTGTCTGGACTGGGCAGAGGAGCATTGTTGAAGACTTGATTTTGTTGGTGGTTGTTGGTGTTTTTAGTGCATTTTTTTTTTTTTGTAGTGCTTTGGTGTTGGTGATTGATTGTTTGTATCATGTTTGTTAAAAAAAAAAAAGGTTCAATAAAGATATTGTGGAAAAAAAAAATATATCTATCCATATTAATAAAGCCAGTAACACCATCCATCCATCCATCTCCTACCACTTTTCCAGAGGTCCGGGTCGCGGAGGCAGCAGTTCAAGCAAAGAAGCCCAGACTTCCCTCTCCCCAGCCACCTGCTCCAGCTCTTCAGAGAGGATACCAAGGCGTTCCCAGACCAGCTGGGAGACATAGTCTCTCCACTGAGTCCTGGGTCTGCCCCGGGGTCTCCTCCCAGTGGGACGTGCCCAAAACACCTCAAGTAGGAGGCATCCAGGAGGCATCCTGATCAGATGCCCAAACCACCTCAACTGACTCCTTTCAATGTGGAGGAGCAGCGGTTCTACTCTGAGCCTCTCCCGGATGACTGAGCTCCTCACCCTATCTCTGAGGGTGAGTCCAGCAATCCTACGGAGAAAGCTCATTTCAGCCGCTTGTATCCGCGATCTCGTTCTTTCGGTCATTACCCAAAGCTCGTGACCATAGGTGAGAGAAGGAACGTAGACTGACTGGTAAATCGACAGCTTTGCCTTACAACTAAGCTCCCTCTTCACCACAACGGACTGGTACAATGTCTGCATCACTGCAGATGCTGCTCCAATCCATCTGTCAATCTCTCGCTCCATTTTCCCCTCACTCGTGAATAAGACCCCAAGATACTTAAACTCCTCCACTTGGGTCAGGAACCTGTCCCCAACCCAGAGAGGACAATCCACCTTTTTCCGGCTGAGGACCATGGACTCGGACTTGGAGGTGCTGATTCTCATCCCAGCCACTTCACACTCAGTGGCAAACCATCCCAGCAGGAGCTGTAGGTCATTGCTGAATGAAGCCAACAGGACAACATCATCTGCAAACAACAGAGATGAGATCCTCTGGTCACCAAGCATGACACCCTCCATTCCCTGGCTGCGCCTAGAAATCCTGTCCATAAAAATTATGAACAGGATTGGTGACAAAGGGCAGCCCTGGCGGAATCCAACTCTTACTGGGAATGAGTCCGACCGAGTGTTGGCAATACGAACCAAACTCTCACAATGGTAGTACAGAGACTGAATAGCTCGTAACAACAAGCCCGATACCCCATACTCCTGAAGCACCCCCCCACAAAAAACCACAAGGGATGTGGTCAAATGCCTTCTCCAAGTCCACAAAACACATGTAAACTGGTTGGGCAAACTCCCACGAACCCTCAAGAATTCTCGAGGCTGGGGCGGCAGTGGCTCAGGAGGTAGAGCAGGTCGTCTAATAACCGGATGGTTGGCGGTTCGAATCCCGCTCTCCCCAGATATCCTGCCGTTGTGTCCCTGGGTAAGACAGTTCACCCGCATTGCCTCCAGTGTCCATAACACTGGGTATGAATGTGTATAAATGTATAAAAATGTTCGGTGGTGGCCGGAAAGGCTGTTGGCGCAGATTGCCTTCTTCTTCCGGCTTTCAGAGAGAGCAGATGCTTTTCTCCTCCTCTCCCTCCTACTCCCTTCTGATTCCAGCTTGCTGTGTCGCTCTTCTTCTGGCTGAATCTCAATCCAAATGGAAAATTATGGATCTGGAAAGCTGGGCTTTAAATACGATTGACACCACTTTAAAAGAAGATCGGGCCAGGGGGAGCCCAAGTGGGGAGACTCATGGACAATTGGGAACTCATGTGTCTGTGGGATTCGACTGGAGATGCGGAAGACATCTATCTGTTTGGCTTATGATCACAGGATTTCTACTTTGGCTTTGGAGTTTCCTGATGTATCAGAAATTAAAGAAGTTGGGAGAGCTGATCAAAATGCGGACCCGGCAAAGCTCCTTCAACAAATTCGACCAGTTGGGGAGTGCACTGATAGCGGCAAATGGTGAACTGAATGGTAGCTGATTCAGTAGGTGGAATACATCTTGGAGTCGCTGGTGCTCTCCAGGGAATGTTTTTTAAAGCCTGTATATGGAAATTATGAAGCACAGAATCGCATGAGAGAGGAAAATTCTATGCTCTGAGTGAATTGTGCCTATTAGACCTTGATTCGGAGCCCTGTAGATTACATTCCTCCTGGATGAAGATAAGGGCAGAAGAGAGTTTTTGGCTTCGCTTCTCTTTAACCCAAACAATTAACAAACAGTTGCTGTTGTTCAGCAAACTGGACTCTTCAAGGACAGCGTTATCATGTGTCTAATACACAACTTTGCCATCTGGCATGCCCGAAGAAAGATAGACTCTGTGTGGACATGCTTATCTGTGTTTAGAATACATGAACATAACATCCATCCGATGCCAGGAGGCGCCCCTTTGTTGTGCAACAGCAACTGATACATCCACACTGCATCCATACTGATTACATGCTGACTACACACACTGGTCTCTCTCTTGCTCCTTTGTTATTATGTGCTGTATTGTCTGCTAATTGTGCATTAGAGGGTTTTTTCTATGAAATCACAATTTTGCTCATAATGAGCTTTATTTTGATTAACTATGTTTTTTCTCTCTGCCCATTGTGTCATCCCCCCCCCCCATTCCCCTCTTTACCCTCCACTGTTGACAGGCGCCTTGCATGGCTGCCGCGTCATTGGGTCAAGTCAAATTCCTCGTATGTTTATGTTATGTTTACGTAAACATGCTTGGCAATAAAGCTATTCTGATTCTGATTCTGATTCTGGCTGCCACGTTTCTGTCAGCCTGCCCCAGGGCAGCTGTGGCTGCAGAAGTAGCTTGCCACTACTATTGTCTGTCTGGAGTGAATGAATAATGTACCTATTTGTAAAGCGTCTTTGAGTATATATGTTAAAGCGTTATATAAAATCGATGCATTATCATTATTATTATTATTATTATTATTATTATTAAAGAGCTGGTCCGATGTGCCACGGCCAGGACGAAAACCACATTGCTCCTCCTGAATCCGAGGTTGACCAACGGCCGGACTCTCCTCTCCAGTACCTTGGCATAGACCTTCCCAGGGAGGCTGAGGAGTGTGATCCCTCTAAAGTTGGAGCACACCCTCTGGTCCCCTTTTTTGAAGAGAGGAACCACCACCCCTGTTTGCCATGCCAAAGGCACTGCCCCCGACCTCCACGCAATGTTGCAGAGGTGTGTCAACCATGAAAGCCCTACAACATCCAGGGCTTTGAGGTACTCAGGGCGAATCTTGTCCACCCCCGGGGCCCAGCCACCAAGAAGATTTTTAACCACCTTGGCGACCTCAGCCCCTGTGATAGGCGAGTTGTCCCCCTCGTCCTCAAACCCTGCTTCCTCTGTGGAAGGCGTATCAGTGGGATTGAGGAGATTCTCGAAGTATTCCTTCCATCGCCCGACGATATCCCCAGTCGAAGTCAACAGTGCCCCATCCGCATCATACACAGTGTGGACAGGCAGCTGCTTTCCCCTCCTGAGCTGCCGGACAGTTTGCCAGAATCTCTTCGAGGCCGACCGAAAGTCTTGTTCCATGGCCTCACCGAACTCCTCCCATACCCGGGTTTTTGCTTCAGCAACCACCCGAGCTGCACTTCGCTTGGCCTGCCGGTACACCTCAGCTGCTTCGGGAGTCCCACAAGCCAACCAAGCTTGAGAGGACTCCTTCCTCAGCTTAATGGCCCACCTCACCACTGTTGTCTGCCACTTGGTTCGGGGGTTGCCACCACGAGATGCACTGACCACCTTGCGGCCGCAGCTCTGGGCCGCTGCTTCAACAACAGAGGTGGAGAACATGGCCCATTCAGACTCCATGTCTCCAGACTCCCTCGGAATGTGGTTGAAGTTCTTCCGGAGGTGGGAGCTGAAGACCTCCCGGACAGGGGCCTCAGCCAGACATTCCGAGAACACCCTCACTGTACGTTTGAGTCTACCAGGTCTGAATGGCTTCCTCCCCTGCCATCGGATCCAACTCACCACCAGGTGGTGATCAGTTGACAGCTCTGCACCTCTCTTTACCCGAGTGTCCAAGACATACGGTCGCAGGTCTGATGACACGATAAGAAAATCGATCATCGACCTGTGACCTAGGGTGTCCTGGTGCCAGGTGCACATATGGACACCCTTATGCTTGAACATGGTGTTCATTATGGACAAACTGTGGTTAGCACAGAAGTCCAATAACTGGACACCACTCGGGTTCAGATCGGGCAGGCCTTTCCTCCCAGTCACCCCCCTCCAGGTTTCACTGTCGTTGCCCACGTGTGCATTGAAGTCCCCCAGTAGGACAATGGAGTCTCCAAGAGGAGCACCCTCCAGCACCCCAGTCACAGACTCCAAAAAGGGTGGGTACTCTGAAACATCATTTGGTGCATAGGCACAAATGATGGTCAGGACCCGTTTCCCAGCCCGAAGGCATAGGGAAGCAACCCTTTCGTCCACCGAGGAAAACTCCAATATAGAGGCAGCAAGGTGGGGGATACAAGAATACCCACCCCTGCTCATCGTCTCTCGCCCGGGGCAACTCCAGAAAAGGCCAAGCTCCAGCCCCTCTCCAGGAAACTGGTTCCGGAACCGGAGCTGTGTGTTGAGGTGAGGCCGACTATATCTAGCCTGTATCTCTCAACCTTGTACACCAGCTCAGGCTCCTTCCCCACCAGAGAGGTGACATTCCACATACCAAAAGCCAGTTTAGAAAGCTTGAGATCAGTCGGCCAAGGTCTCCGCCTTTGATTGCCACCTAATCCACATAGTACCAACCCCCATGATCCCTCCTGCAGGTGGGGAGCCCACTGGAGGGTGGACCCATGTAACTCCTTCAGGCTGAGCCCGGCCGGGTCCCATGGGTGGAAACCCAGCCACCAGACGCTAGCCATCGAGCCCCTCCCCCAGGCCTGGCTCCAGGGTGGGGCCCCGGTAACCCCATACCGGACGGGGTACACTGAATCCTTGATCTAGAATTTATCATGAGAGTCTGTTGGATCGTTCTTAGTCTGGCCCTTCACCCAGGACCAGTTTGTCCTGGGTGACCCTATCAGAGGCAAATTGCTCAAGACAACATAGCTCCTGGGATCACTGGGGCACCCAAACCCCCCCACCACAATAAGATGACGATCCATGAGGTAACACATCTGATCAAATTTAAGTAACTGTAACGCATTACCGAATTTTTAAACAGTAATTTCATTACACAGCACGTTACTCCAAACGTAGTGTGTTAGAAAGTACAAAGTAACGTGCTACTCCCAACACTGGTTGTGAATGATTTAAAAAAACCAGCCTTAGAAATAAGTTTTATAAGTAAGGGACAAATCTCGATCAAAAATAACTCCAAGGTTCCGCACAGAACTGTTAGGAGATACAATAATAACCATCTAAACTAAATGTCTGATTTGGGAAAGTATTTCTAAGGTATTTTTGTGCCAACTAGAATGACTTCAGTCTCATCTGAATATTGTGAGAAATTTCAAGTCATCCACACTCTGATTTCCTTGAGACATGCCTCTAATTTAGTTAATTGATAATATCATCAGGGCGGTGCGGTGGAGGAGTGGTTAGCACTGTGGCAGCACAGCAACTCGCCCTTGGCTGGGGGATCCTTGGTTTGATCCCAGCCCCCGACCAACAGTGATCTGTGTGGAGTGTGCATGTTCTCCCTGTGTCTGCATGGGTTTACTCCAGGATTTCCCTGGTATCCTCCCACATGCCAAAAACATGCAAGTTAGGTTAATTGGCATCAAAACTGGGGATTCTAAATTGTCCTTAGGTATGACTGTGAGAGTCTCTGTGTTGGCCCTGCAATGGACTGGCGATCTGTCCTGGGTGTACCCTGCCTCTCGCCCAAAGATGCTGGGATAGGCTCCAGCCCCCCCGCGACCCAAAAAGGATTAAGCGGAAGAAGATGAATGATAATATCATCAGGCTTCATTGGTAAATATAATTGTGTGTCGTCTTCATGACAATGGAAACCTATGCAATACTTTCTAATAATATTACCTAACGGAAGCACATGCAGTACAAAGAGAATAGGACCTAACACAGAGCCCAGTGGAACTCCGTGTTGTGCCCTACAATTGGCTAATGGGACTTGAGCTGTAAAACATGGCAGCTGTAGTTTTTTCAGGAAAAGGAACATTCCATAGTGTAGGTGATGCAGGTTAGGGATGCAATAGTTCAGGTAGTCCACAGTTTGGTACATATTGTGGGTTTTTCTGGTCACGATTTTCGGTTCAGTTTGTTTTTTGTTTTTTTTTGGTATTCCTAGATATTTAAGATGATTTTTTTTTTTTTTTTTTACACAACAATAGTTAAATTTGCTGTCCTGCTGCTGGATAGCAACACAGCTGGGTGATGGTGTTGCAGATGTGTGCTATAGTCGATAATGAGTTAGATCAAATTTAATACAACTTTATTTACATATATAGCGCCAATTCATAATAGTTGTATCATAGCACTTTCCACTGTAGGGCAAAGACTCCACAATGGCATAAAGTGACCCCGATAATCAGGTGATCTCCCATGAGGAATATGTGGTGACAGTGGAGAGAAAAAACTCCCTTTCCGCAGGAAGAAACCTCCAGCAGAACCAGGATCAGGGAGGGGCAGTCATCTGCTGTGACTGGCTGGGAAGTTAGGAGATGGAGAAGAAGAAGAAAAAAACAGACATGTAGAGAGCAAACAGCACAGCGGGGACTCTGAGAGTAAATAGATGTTAATGAAAGAAGCAAAAGCCCAGTGGATGATGGGAAATCCTCCAGCTATCTAAACTTATAGCAGCATAACTGAGGGAAGGTTCAGGGTCACCTGATCCAACCCTAACTGCAAGATTTGTCAAAAAGGAAAGTTTTAACCCAATTCTTAAAATCAGAGATCGAGTCTTTCTCCTGAATTCAGATTTACAGCTGGTTCCATAAGAGAGGTGCCTGAAGCCAGAATGTCCCTGCACAACTGTGATGAATTCCGATGGAGTTCCGTGTCCCCCTGCTGCTGAATTCTTGCTGTCATGTTGAATTAAAACCGAACCCTGGAAGGGGAGTGTCCTGACAGCCAAGAGCGATTTGATATTTCTCGGGGGAGGTGTTTCCTCTTGAGTTGCTTGTGTGTGGCTGAGTGCTAGTCAGTGCAGACTCAGGTACACATAAACAGAGCAATTTTGGAGAGAATTGTATTACATGCATGCAAACTGCTAGTTATGACTGTGTTTACAAGTGTATATTGAACAAATTGTTCTGCACCAAATGTTTCGGTTTTATACCGAGAACCGCAGCACCCCTAATACAGGTCCACTCAGGCTATGGTGAAAGTGATGCTCACCTGGTGAAAGAATGACGAGCCATCAAAATGATTTTGGAAACATTATTTAAAGGTGGCATATAGTGTTGCTTTGGTTTTTATTACATTATTTGGCTTAGAAACTTAAGTCCCATTAGCTTCACACTGAATACTTGCAATTCCTATGAAACTGTTTTAACCCACAGTTTAACTTTAATCTTTATAAGAACACTGGGTCAGGCAGCACATACAGACTATAGAGACTGAACATTTAATTCAGCCATCTGGAAGGTTCAAGTTGGCCTGGTTCTGATATCTTATTGGAGTGCTTCCTACACCATTCAATATTGTCATTTGTTGTGAATGGGATTTGATAAACCAGCAGGGAACATGGATAGACCACCCCAAGTCTTGGGCAAAATGAATTTATTTTAATTGAATTGCTACAGAAGATGTACACCTTGTTATTTTGTTAGCCTTTGGGCATTTTTTAAGATGGTAATACATCATAGATAAGTGAGAAAACAAACATGAAAAAGCATGCCATGGGCCCTTTGAGGATGTGAACCTTCACGCGTACCTTGACCTATGATCTTGACCACAGCTTGACCTTGAAGACTGAGAAGTTTTTAACTTAGAGCATAGACCACATCATTTGCCTCTGAAATGAAGAATGCAGCATAGACCTCTGTGGCTGTGTTTTTTTAATCAGGTATCAATCATTTTGTATTGTAGTATAGAAAATGTAGTAATGAGTTATGTATTTGACCTCATGCAACAAACTGCACATAAATCAATTCTGCACAGGGAAATTCACATATGAGTAAGAAAGGTGCGGTGAGGAGGCCTCACCGCACCTTTCTTGTACGTACATGTAGCCACTGTACATTTACTGAAGTGCATGTGCTCAAGTAACTTTTTCACAAACATGTACTTTAGTGAGTACGTTTATTGCAGGATTCATTTGACTCTTGAGTAATGTTTTGAAGAAAAATGTATACTTTTACCCAAGTACATTTGGGTACTCTGAGTAGCATTTGATTTCACTGATTTGAAATGAGTCTGAGTCAGGTTTTTCTTCTTATCATATTTGAAGTCATTGGTGTGTTTTTCTGGCTTGGGAAATAATCAATTGCTGTTTCTATATACAAACCTCAGCTTCGGTGAAGTTGGGATGTTGTGTAAAAGGTAAGTTAAATCATAATACAATGATTTGCAAATGCTTTTCAACGTATATTCAATTGAATACACTACAAAGACAAGATAAACTTTATTGGGGTTTTTTTCCCCCCCCAAGTATTGATATTTTGAATTTGATGCGTGAAATATGTTCCAAAAAAGCAGGGACAGGGCCATGTTTACCACTGTGTCACATCACCTTTCCTTTTAACAACACTCAATAAGCATTTACGAACTGAGGACACAAATTGTGGAAGCTTTGTAGGTGGAATTCTTCCCCATTCTTGTTTGATGTACAACTTCAGTTCCACTTTGCATCAGCCCATCTCAGATGAGCTCGGACCCAGAGCAACCCGCGGCGTTTCTGGGTGTTGTTGACATATGGCTTTGGCTTTGCATGGTAGAGTTTTAACTTGTAGATGTAGCGACGAACTGTGTTAACTGACAGTGGTTTTCTGAAATGTTCCTGAGCCCTTGTGGTAATATCCTTTACAGAATAATGTCAGTAAAGAAATTTCTGCAGAAATTTCTCCAAATTTTCTAAATCTTTTGATGATATTATGGACTGAAAATGACAAAATCCCTAAATTCCTTGCAATTGTACATTGAGAAACATTCTTAAACTGTTGGACAATTTGCCCACACAGTTGTTCACAAAGGGGTGAACCTCGCCCCATCCTCGCTTGTCAATGACTGAGCCTTTCAGGGATGCTCCTTTTATACCCAGTCATGACACTCACCTGTTTCCAATTAACCTGTTCACTTGTGGGATGTTCCAGAAAGGTGTTTTTTGAGATTTCCTCATCTTTTCCAGTCTTACCCCGTCCCAGCTTTTTTGGAACGTGTTGCAGACATCACATTCACAAGGAGTGAATATTTGCAAAAAATAATAACTGGGGATTCTAAATTGTCCTTAGATATGAATGTGAGAGTGAATGGTTGTCTGTCTCTTTGCGTTGGCCCTGCGATGGACTGGCGATCTGTCCAGGGTGTACCCTGCCTCTCGCCCAGAGATGCTGGGATAGGCTCCAGCCCCCCCATGACCCAAAAAGGATTAAGCGGAAGAAGATGGATGGATGGACAATAAAGTTTATCAGATTGAACATTAAATATCTTGTCTTTGTAGTGTATGAATATAGGTTGAAAAGGATTTTTAAATCATTGTATTCTGTTTTTATTTACATTTTACACAACACCCCAACTTCACTGGAACTGTGGTTTGTATAACTCTTGTTTAGAGGGCACATGTGGCTAGTTTATATTTCATTCTAAGGTTGTACGCTCACTGGTGCTGTTTGTCTTGTTCCGTGATGAGGTGACATGGCACTCTGAGCGGGGGGTCAGTGCTGGTCAGTACCAGCCGTACTCACATTTTTTTTTTTTTTAGCACGTTCTCCCTCTTGTCATGCACAGACAGTGTATGTCATGCACGCCGGCGGAGCAGAGGCTTGGAGTGATTTTTATGTTTTCACTATAGGGTGTGCTGACAGCAGAGTACACAGCGTTCATTTTAAAAATTAAAAATTTGTAGTTCTAGTTCACAAGCCAGGAACCCACTTGTCAATCAGGCTTACCTAATCAGAAGGCTTCTTTTGTTTTGATTGTTCACCCCAAATGCCAATAAGAATGTGAGCATCCCTGCCCCTCCCTCCTCTTCACCTGTTTGGAGCATGGTCTGGAGGGATGTACGTCGGGGAAAATAAGTATTGAACACATTGCAGCGGATGATAAAATAAAGGCAGCGATGTGAAGGTTTTAAGTAGGTTTATTATCATACCGCCGTCACGGAGCTCGCTCCATGAGCAAGCCCGGAGGCTCTCAGCAAAGTGTGCAGATGAGCAGTGGTCAGGATGAGGTTGAGAATTACAGAACCTGTGCGGTATTTATACCCTGTTACAGACAATGCATGAAAGGCATTCACAGCAGCAGGTATGGGCATTTGCATTTGAGAGACACACATAACAATAAGGAGATTGCTGGCCTCTGCTCCGGAGCTTAAGGACAAGAGGTTACAAAGCACATCTACATATTGATATCAGTCCCTAGGTCACAGTAAGAACAGGACGCATGAACACAATGCATGAATGGCGCATTAACATCACAGTAGTGAGCCGGAAAAAGCCAGAAGGAGCGGGGCTGCCTGTAGACATTAATACACACATTTCACTGTTCTGTTATTTGCTCTAGTTGAGCGCTGTGACTGTCCAGTCTGTTGTGGGGGTTATGCCACAACATCAACATTTTTCTCATTAAACATATTTCTGATGGAGCCATTGACCTGAGATTTTCACCAGATATCAGTAACAACCAAAGTAATCCATGCATACAAAGAAATCAAGGCAACTGGGGTCACAAAAGAAGTTATATTTAATATAGTGGAATGACACAGGGAATAAGTATTGAACACACTGGGTGAAATTCATTTAATATATAGTAGAAAAGCCTTTGTCGGTAATAACAGCTTCCAGACACCTCCTGTATCAAGAAACTAGGTGCAGGCAGTGCTCAGGAGTGATTTTAGCCCATTCTTCCACACAAACTGTCAAATCTTGAAGCTTCCATGGGTGTCTTCTATGAACTCTGATCTTCAGTTCGTTCCATAGATTTTCAATTGGATTCAGGTCAGGTGACTGACTGGGCCATTTTAGCAGCTTTATTTTCCTTCTCTGGAATTGAGAGTTTCCTTGGCTATGTGTTTGGGATCATTGTCTTGCTGAAATGTCCACTCTCGTTTTACTGTATCTTCAGCATCTTAGCAGATGGCAGCAGGTTCTTATCAGGGATGTCTCTGTACATTTGTCCATTCATCTTTCCTTCAATTATATGAAGTCTGCCTGTATCATGTGCTGAAAAATACCCCCACACCGTGGGATGTGCAGTGCCATTTCTCCTCCAAACATGCTGTGTGTTGTGGCGTCCAAAAAGTTCAATTTTGGTCTCATCTGACCAGACTACATTCTTCCAGTATTTTACTGGTTTGCCCAAATGTTGTGCAGCAAACTTTAAACAAGCTTCAACATGCTTTTTCTTCAGCAATGGAATTTTGAAAGGTGAGCAGGCATAGAGCCCATGTCAGTTGAGTGCATTACTTATTGTTACCTCCACCAAGGAGGTAATGTTTTTACCGGGGTCTGTCTGTCTGTCTGTCTGTTACCAACATAACTCAAAAAGTTATGAACGGATTTTGACGAAATTTTCAGGAAAGGTGTGTAATGGCACGGGGAACAGATGATTAGATTTTGGTGATGATCTGAGAGTGCATACCTCCACCAAGGGCTTTGTTTGTATTTGTGCAGCAGGATTACACAAAAACTACTGGATGGATTTGGATGAAATTTTCACCAGAGGTGGTTCTTGGGCTAGACAGGAACCCATTATATTTGGGTGATGATCTGAGAATGCATACCTCAGCCAAGGCTCTTATCTTTTCACAGTGTGTTAGCAACAATACTCCAAAACTGATGGACAGACTTCAGGTTCAGGTTCAGGTTCAGGTTACTTTATTTGTACCCATAGGTAGATTTGTTTTGCAGTCAGGTGACATCCATATTTACAAACCACAATTACATTCAACATAAACACAAACACAGGCACACATGAAGCTGACTATAAACATGATAAAAATACTCAAGGCTCCATCAATCAGGATATAAGACAAAGAGATGAGAGAAAAACCAGAGATAAGAGAGAAGGGTCATATTAAAAAGTTAAAGACTAGTCAAAGAGGTTTAAAACTCAAAAGTCTAAAACCCAATAAAAGATTTAGAACCCAAATAAAAAACCTACAAAAATAAGTAAATATAAAGTGAAATTAATAAATAGGTAACTAAATTATGTGCAATATATTGTTACAACTTGTTCAACTCTTTGACAGCAGCAGGAACAAAGCTGTTTTTGTAGCGCTGGGTTTTACTATTTGGGACAGCAAACCTCCGTCTGGAGGGAAGAAGCTGAAAGTGGCAGTGCAAAGGGTGGGAGCCATCATTTAAAATGGAGGCAGCAATCCTCTGTACCTGTCTGGTGTGCAGGGATGTCAGGCTCAGCTGTGACTCACCAAGCAAACGACTGGACCATCTAACTACCTGATCCAAGGATTTCCTCTGTTTCAGTTTTATCTGACCAAACCATGACACTAAAGAAAAGGATAAAACAGATTCAATAAAAGCCCGATAAAACATTGTCATTACGGTTCGGTCAATTTGGAAGCGTGCAAGTTTCCTTAAACAATGCAAATGTTGCTGACCCTTTTTGCACACCCTTTCACCATTCTCTTCAAAGTTTAAATTACTATCAATAATCGTCCCAAGATATTTGTAGGATTGTACACATTCAGTGGCCTGGCCTTTTAGTATGGTGACTTCGTGCCTGGTAGTTTCCCTCCTAAAGTCAATAATCATATCTTTAGTTTTTGTCGTATTCAGCTGCAGGTAGGAATCCTCACACCAGTGAACAAAATCATCAACTACTGGGCCGTGGCCACACTCACCATCCTGGAGGAGACCGACAATGACTGAATCATCAGCATACTTTATAATGTGTCTGTTGTCATGTCTGCTCTGACACATGTTTGTGTACAGGATGAAGAGTAGTGGTGACAACACACACCCCTGAGGAGAGCCAGTAGAAGAACACTTTTGGTCAGACAATGTACCATTGACCTTACTCTCTGTGTCCTGTTGGTTAAAAAAATCCAGAATCCAACCCGCCAGGTTATTGCTCAAATCAAATTGTTGCAGGAGCCTTTCAACTAAAATATGAGGTTGGATTGTATTAAAGGCGGAAGAAAAGTCCACAAATAAAAGCCTGGCGTGTGTCCCATTAAAATCCAGATGTTTAAAAAGCATGTTAAACAGAGTGACAGTGGCGTCCTCCACTCCTCTGTGAGGCCTATAGGCAAACTGCAGAGGATCCAATGCATGCTCAGTCTGCTTTAGGACCTCAAATCTGACCAGTTTTTCAAAAATTTTCATTAAAATTGAAGTCAAAGCAACTGGTCGATTACCATTTTAGGACAGCTGGATTTTGCAACGGGACAACCACGGCATCTTTCCAGATCTGAGGCACATGTCGTGTCTGTAAGTGCTTATTGAAAATATAGTGAAATACAGGACTCAATTCATGTGCACAGGACTTTACCAATCGCCCACATGTATTATCAGGGCCCTGACTTTTGTTCACTTTTACAGCACCGAACGCCCTTTTAACATCCCGCACCTCAATATTAAAGTGCTGATTGTCTTTGAGTTTCTGTTTCAAATCTTGGGTTTCTGTGCTAAAATCAGAGGAATCAAAACGACCATAAAAACAGTTAAGAGCATTAGCCAGCTCTGTGTCTAAATTAAAACCGTCTAAAAACAAACGATTACTGTGCTCTGTGCTCTGAAGGCCTGCAATAGTTTTCACACTGGCCCAGGCTGAACCAAGTTTCTTTGTTGCCATCTTGCTTTCCAACTCTGATTTATAATTGTGATTTGCTCTTAAAATTTCGGACTTCAGCTCTTTTGTGGCAACCTGTAGCTCAGAAACAGGCCCCAAGTGCTTTCCTCTGTAAGCAGGATTTAACTGATTTTGTAATCCATGGCTTGTTGTTGGGATATATTTTGACACGTTTACGTGGAACAATCATGTTTCTACAGAAAGTCATGTGTGAGCATGTGACGTCCACCAAAGAGTCCAAATCATCCCCGCAGGACAGTGTGAAAACCTTCCAGTCCGTACAGTTAAAGCATTTCTGGAGGCAGTGCACTGAATCCTCTGTCCACACATCTATGTCTCTGGTCTTCACCTTGCCTCTTCTGAGAGCAGTTTTATATGTGGGCAGCAAATGTACACAGTTGCGATCTGAGGATCCTAAAGGGGGAAGGGGAAGTGATTTATAGGCTCTCTCAATGGATCCATAGCACAGGTCCAATGTCTTTTTTCGCCTGGTTGGGCAGGAGACGTACTGATAAAAGTTTTTAAGTGTCTTCTTTAAAGAAACATGGTTAAAATCCCCAAGAATAAAGTTTGGAGCCTCTGGTGAAATCGACTGTAACCGCTGTACCACATCAAAGACGGTGCTGGAGGCGGAGTCTGCATCCACTCTCAGGTGAATGTACACAGTCGTTATAAAAAGTTGGGGGAACTCGCGGGGCAGATAAAAGGGGTGTAGTGATACGGACAGAAGCTCCACATCGGGTGTACAGATGCGCTCTCTGACCGTGACAGATGTGCAGTACTGTTTATTAATGTATAAACATACGCCGCCCCCTTGACGTTTCCCCGTTACCCCTTCCTGCCGATCCAAGCGAAGTGGGGCTCCAAAGCCGTCAGTCCACAGGTCTGCATCTGGGTCATGCACCGTAAGCCACGTCTCAGTGTAAGCCATGACACAGCAGGACTCCCAGCTCACAGCAGGACTTTGATGCCATTTTCACCACAAGTGGCTATAGGCCTACACACAAACCCATTACATTTTGGAGGTGCTCCATGAGAAACGGAAGGAGCCTTGGCAGAGGTGTGCGCTCTGTGAGTGCTTTTCTAGTTTTCTTTGAAGCAGCAATATCTGCTAACTCCAGGTCTTTCTGGAGCTCTCCATAAGTGGTCTTTGGCTCTTGGATAACTCTGGAAGCTGTTGCTACCAACAAAGGCTTTTCTACTAAATATTAAATGAATTTCATCAGGTGTGTTCAATACTTATTCCCTGTGTCATTCCACTTTATTAAATATAGCTTGTTTTGTGAACACAGTTGCCTTGATTTCTTTGTATGTATGGATTACTTGGATTGTTACTGATATCTGGTGAAAATCTCAGGTCAATGGCTCCATCAGAAATATGTTTAATGAGAAAAATGTCGACGTGTTTAATACTTGTTTTCCCTGCTGTAGGGTGAAATCTAGGGTGAGTCATGTGAAAAAATTAGGACACCCTATGAAAGGCATTTTTTTAAACATATTTGGACATTTGGATATTTAATATCAATTTTAACAGTACTGGGAGATTCAAGTAATATAACTAAACATTTAAAACATAAGTAAATACCTTTCAATATATTCTGCAAAATGTAATTCTAAAAACATGCAATTTGTGGTGAGGAATAAATTAGGTCACCCCCACATTTATTCCCACTTAAAATGGCTAAAATCACACAGGTGTATCACATCAGGTGCACATGATTAGAACATTGTTGCTCATCATTTTGAAGGAGAGTTGTCGTAGTTAAACCTCAGACATTAGTTTGGTGTGCTCCTGACTGTTGAAGTGAGAGTGAACACCATGGTGGGATCGAAAGAGCTGTCTGAGGCCTTCAGAAAGAAGATTGGAGCAGCTTATGAGTCTGGTAAGGGATTAAAAAAAATCTCAAAAGAATTTAAAATCAGCCATTCCACTGTCCGGAAAATAGTCTACAAGTGGAGGACATTCAAAACAATTGCCAAACTGCCCAGGTCTGGCCGTCCACACCAGTTCACCTCGTGAGCAGACCGCAAGATGCTAAAAGAAGTCTCCAAAAATCCTACAAAGTCATTACGGGACCTACAGCAGGCTCTTGCTACTGTTGATGTGAAAGTGCATGCCTCTACAATTAGAAAGAGACTGCACAAGTTTAACTTGCATGAGGGGCATGCAAGAAGGAAACCTTTGCTCTCTAAGAGAAACATGAAGACCAGACTGAAGTTTGCCAGAGAGAATGTAGACAAAGACCAGGACTTCTGGAATAATGTTCTTTGGACAGATGAGTCTAAAATTGAATTATTTGGACACCAGAACAGAGGATGTGTTTGGCGTAGACCAAATACAGCATTCTAGGAAAAGAACCTCACACCAACTGTGAAGCATGGAGGTAGAAGTGTCATGGATTGGGGATGCTTTCCTGCAGTAGGACCTGGCCAGCTCACCATCATAGAATCCACCATGAATTCTACCATGTATCAGAGGGTGCTTGAGGACCACGTGAGACCATCTGTAAAAAAAATTAAAGCTGAAGTAGAACTGGACCGTACAACATGACAGTGACCCAAAACATACCAGTAAATCCACCAAGGACTGGCTAAAAACTAAGAAATGGAGAGTCCTGGAATGGCCAAGTCAAAGCCCAGATCTTAATCCCATTGAGATGCTGTGGGGTGACTTGAAATGGGCTGTATATGCAAGAGACCCCTCAAACATCTCACAGCTGAAAAAAAATTCTGCTTTGAAGAGTGGGGCAAACTTTCGTCAGACCAATGTCAGAGACTGGTAGATGGCTACAAGAAGTGTCTCACTGAAGTTATTTCAGCCACAGGGGGTAACACTAGCTATTAGGTAGTTGGGTGTCCTAACTTTTTCCTCAGTTATAATACACATTTTTGTTTATCTTTTGTTTAATGAGTAAAACAAGGTTAATTTTTGTTATTTACCTGCAATTAAATCACCTTCTTTTCCAGAGATAAAGGGGCAGTGGTGGCCTAATGGTTAGAGATGTGGACTGGTGAGTGGAGGGTCGTTGGGTCAATCCCTGGACCAGCAGGATCAGCTCTGGGTGGGACAGATGACTGCAGTGTTTGCCCCACCCTCCTTAACCCCACTGTGGTGCCCTTGAGCAAAACCCTAATCCCCATCAGCTCCAGTGGAGCTGCTCATTGGCCACAGGTCAGTCTGTGGTTGTACTGGGCAGCTTCCTGGTGTAACTGTGTGAGTGTGAACAGGGCGTCCTTGAAAAAGAGAGGTTGCCTCTCGATGGAACTACCCTGTATAAATAAAATTTAAAATAAAAAACAGAAAAAACAAACAAGCTTAGACATCAATATGTGAACATTTCTTAATAAAGAACTGAATATTTAATGGGGTGTCCTATTTTTTTCACATGACTGTATATTATATAAATTTAAAAAGCTGCAATTTTATGAGTTAAAATTTTAAAATGTGCATGAAAAAGTCACAAATTTCTGAAAACAAAGCCCTCACTTACTGGTGAGAGTAAAGTCATTAGTCAGTATTTTACTTTCTTAAATAATTTATTGGACTACTCCTACAATACTCCTCAATACTTGGTCAGGGCTCCTTTTGGATTAATTACTGTATCAATGTGGCGTGGCATGGAGGTGATCAGCCTGTGGCACTGCCGAGGTGTTATGAAGGTCCAGGAGGATTTGATAGTGACCTTCAGCTCATCTGGATTGTTGGGTCTGGTGTCTCTCATCGTCCTCTTGACAATACTCCATCGATTCTCTATGGGGTTTAGGTCAGGTGTGCTGACCAGTCAAACACAGTGATGCCATGGTCATTAAACCAGGTTTTGATACTTTTGGCAGTGTGTGTGGGGGGGGGGCCAAGTCCTGCTGTAAAATGAAATCAGGTTCTCCATAAAGCTTGTCAGCAGAGGGAAGCTTGAAGTGCTCTAAAATTTCCTGGTAGACGACTACGCTGACTTTGGTCTTGATAAAACACAGTGGACCCACACCAGCAGGTGACATGGTTCCTCAAATCATCATGGACTGTGGAAACTTCACACTAAACCTCCATGCCACGCCACGTTGATACAGTAATTAATCCAAAAGGCACCCCGACCAAGTATTGAGTGTGTACATGGACACACTTTTCAGCCGATCAACATTTCTATTAAAAAACTTTTTTTTAATTATTTTTATGTAATATTCTAATTTTTTGAGAAACTGAATTTGGAGTTTTCATGGGCTGTAAGCCATAAACATCAAAATTAAAATAAATAAACACTTGAAATATATCAGTCTCTGTGTAATGAATCTGTATAATATATGGGTTTCACTTTCTGAAATGAGTGACAAAAAATATTGAACTTTTTCATGATATTCTAATTTTTTGAGATGTACCTGTACTCATATTTGAGTGGTTAATATCATATTGTACTTTTACTTGAATAAAAATACATTTAGCATGATACTTTGTGGCTGTTTCCACTTTTTCTGTAAACTACTTATCAACTCATTTGCTTGTTGAGGTCCCTGCAGTTACATGAACACACAGTCCTAGAGCATAACAACTGATTTATGTTATTTATAACTTCTGAATTTGACAAGACACCACCACAGAATTATATCAACATGTACACAAAACATTTTATCCGCTGTGGCTTTAACTGCAGGACCTCGACTGGGGTTTCAAAGGCTGCTGTCTATGATTAGACCTTTCTTGTGGTGGAGACAGTCTTTGACGTTTTTCTGTCTTGTTTAAAACTCTCAGAGAGTTTGTTGCTCTTTATCTGATTCCTGCAGTCTCCCGTGCTAAAGACCCAGACAATCACCATTTCTGACGTCACCAACTCCCTAAGAGGAACTGTGGCCTACAAGGACATCCCCTTAGTTCACGCTGAAACCAAGACCATCACATACGAGTCAGCACAGGTGAGGTGAATTCAGGAAGTGCAATACTTACTGTAATTTCTAAAAAATGAAGCTGTCCTAGTCATCATTTCAGAATTCAGACCTTACGCCAAATTTTTATACAGTTTAGATTTCTGACCTGTTATTCAAATTAGAGCTCAGGACCCAAACAGTACCATAGAGTCCTGTATCAAGTTCCTTTTGGGCAGTTGACTCAGTGCCCTTAGGCCCAAGACAGACATGTGCAGTGACGGTCATACTGTTTGGGACAAAAATGTGCTTTTCCTTGGTTTACCACTCTGCTCCAAAATATACAACCATCAATCACAAATTACAGATGTGATTAAAGTGCATGTTGCAAAAAGATCCCATGCTGTGGTGAGAAATTGTGTTTTCTTGGTTTCAAAACTTTAATATACATACATGTGTCATATGTACACCGTTTGATAGTTCATTTTATTCAAACTAAACTAAAATAAATATATGTATTCACATATGTGTGTAGGACGAAGTAAATAAAACTTATCTCGTCCTAACCCTTAGTTATTTCATTTTACAGAAATGAAAGATTTGTCTTATTCCAGAGAAATAATACAACAAATAACTCAGAGAGTGCATACCTCCTCCAAGGTGCCATCCCTCACTCTTTTTGTCCTCCCTTCCATCCCTCTGTCCATCCATATTGCCATCCATCTGTACATTGCAAGACAGGGCCTTGGCGAAGGTATGCACTCATAGATCACCTCCAACATCTAACGGGTTCATCTTTGGGCCAAGGGCCACCTCTGATGAAAATTTCATCCAAATCTATCTAGGAGTTTCTGCTAGAAGTCAGACAAACACCAACAAAAACAATGTGACTACATTGTAATAACAGGACTGTAATAATTGTATTGACTATTAGGGCTGGACAATTTGACCTTAAATCAGCAGCACAGTTTATTGCTGAAGTTAGTGTGTTTACATACCGTGTGGGTCATGTGGCTTGCAGCAACATCCTGAGCTTGTCTCCCGGTACGTGATCATGGAGTTATGTGCACGTGCACATGCACTCCGCACCCCAGCTTAAACCGCACACTTTGCTTGCTTTTTCTTGGCATCTTCAGATGAAATAAAGAGTCAATCATCATATACAATGTGGATGGAGACCACATGTCTTTTCATAACAGGCCATTTTACTTTTTCTGCAGTGTTTGGTGCTTCCAAACAGCGCGAAGAGTGCGCTGCTTCCGGGGTGTGGAGGTACGTGGCCAAGCACGTAATTCTGCAGGCACGTCTTAAAGCGGAAGTACATGAAAGCGCAATATTAATATATATAAAATAATGTTTTAAAATCCTGGATCCAGACAGTGATCTGGATTAGCACCAAAAACTAATTGTTTGCTCCTTGACCCATTTCCTGCCTTGCCTGAAATTTTCACTGGAATCCGTTCACCACTTTTTGAGTATTGTTGCTAACAGACAAACAAACAGACAAACGTCAGAAAAACATAACCTCCTGGGTGGAGGTAATTAAATATCGGCAACAAAAGAACTTATATGCATCATGACGAGCTATTCTATCCAGCTCTCATATCCTTTCAGTTTATTGTATTTAAATATTTTTTATTACCAAGTCTTTAGCTTTTCACTACTGCTGTTTCACAGACTAATTCCTCTAACTGAAATAAGATGACAGTTTACATTTGTCCACACAAAAACATTTTAAACATACATATTTCCCTTAGATTGTGTTTATTTTCTCTAATTTGAATCAACATTTAGCTACTGTTTGGTAGCTGATGATTTTTTGCTTTGTACACATGATTTGAATAGTTTTTAATTCAGCCAGACCTTTAAATTTTAGTATTTTCATTCTGATGAAGTGGATTTGTTGGCTTTCTATAACCACTTTTATTAATAATTGTTATTGCTCTTTTCTGTAGTTTAATAATTGGTTCTGTATGTGTTTCCCCACATTTCCACACAGTGGGCCCTATTTTGACAGTCATCAGTGGACCTTTGTGCAAGACTTCTTGCCGTACACCAGTGTTTTTGTTGGTTTCTGTCAGTGTATTGTCTATTACGCTTTGCATCATGCCATCTAATTATCTGTAGACAGTGCACCCGCTTTGCGCTGCGAGGTGGAGAGTCATTTCAAAGAGGTGTGGTGGTGTGCAGTCTCATGCACACTGGTATTATGGTGCTGTCATGTGTCTGAGCTCAAAGGTCATCTCTGAGCTCAGACTTAATTTGTTGCTGAGTTTTGCACTTCTGTCATTATTATTGTGTCTGCTCATATGTTTAGTTTGGGTCTTTGTTTTTGTCCGTGTCTCTCCAGACACCCCCACTTGCTGTTCACAGTCTGTCTGCCATCAGCTGTGAGCCAGCTTTGCAATCAGTTCACCTGCAGCTCAGGTCACACACCTGTTATCACTTTGGTTGTTGCTCTCCTGCTCAGGTGTCATCACTCACGTTATCATGTCACCCACTACTTAAGTTGTACTTGTTCACTCACTCATTGCTGTACATCCCACTGCTGTGCTGATTTTCCTCCAGAGCTTAGCCTCGCTCTGAGGCGCAATATGTTTTTCTTTTGTTCTGCTGTAATCCACTGTAGTGCTGGTCTCCCCTCCAGAGCCGTTTTTCCCGCTCTGAGGCATTACATGTTATATTTTCCCATCTGGCATTTTTTTATTTATTCTGAACTGTTTATCCACTGTAGTACTGGCTTCCCCTTCAGAGCCATGTCCTGCTCTGAGGCATTACAGGTTATATTGTATTGTTTGGCATTTTTGTATTTGGCACATTTTGAATTGTTTGCTCTTCTGTTAATAAACACACGGTACCATTCAGCATTTGGGTTTGTTTCTCTCTGTGCCTCATAGAGGTGCATATGACAGTAACGAGTGGCCAGTAACAAAACCCAGCTGTGGTGTCATGTGTTTCTGTTTTCTCCTCACCCTTTGTGTATTTTCCACCCACCTGGTTTCTGGAGCACAATCTACTACATGAACGATGTGGAGCTGTGTGCGCTGTGCATATTGGAGGGCATCTTGTCATGGACACAGGCATCCTGTACTCCCGAGATGGTTCGAGAGGCTCAGGACGGCGCAGCACGGATGATGGAGACATGCCCGAGCCTTTGGAATCGCCCGGAGGCAACCGACATTCTCATCTCCATATACACCCTCCCGTATACGAATGATGAACCTGAGGAAGCCGCTCCGACGCCGGAGCCGACCCAAACGAAGAGGAAGCAGTCACACTGTAAGAAGCCTTCAGCCTCTCCCGCAGCAGCTCTGCCTCCTCCTCCTGAGCCCTGGCCCACTCCATCAGCCGAAGAGCTGGAGGAGCAAACACAGGTGTTGGCTGATGCAGATCTCCTCCTGGAAGTGAAGCCATGGCTCTTCCCGGATCTGGCATTGGACTTGGAGGCGTTGTCTCTGAGGGAACCCGAGTTAGTGCCTATGACCGAGCGTTCCCTGACCTCGGAGCCTCCTCATCTCCACGACAAGCCCACGCCTCAGTCTCCCACTCGTCGCCGCCAATCCCGGAAATCTCGGCAGAAAAGCATCTCCACTTCTCAGTGCTCTTTAGCTGCTGCAGATAATGAATTTTCACCTGCCGTCTCCATGTCTCCTCCTCTCGCCTCTGAGTACCCATTGTTCCTGAAACTCGACCGTCGGATGATGGAGGAGCCCGCAGTGCTGGAGGACACCATCCCAACCCTGCAGTCTCCCTATGGACAGAGGGAAGGCGCTGAACTCAAGCCTACCACGCCGAGTCCATCACCAACGATGATTCGGACCCCAGCCGCCAGGCTGGATGAGCCGCCTGCATGGATCACTACGCCTGGGGCTAAAGGGACTGCTGTTACCATCATGCCTGCTGTGGGGGCCGCCGTAGCAGAGAGATGACTGAGCCCGAAGAGCCATCGTCTCCTGGATCATCGGAGTCCTGGACAGCGGTGGAGCTCGAGCTCAGACAAGTGCTGTTTTGTTTTTCTCTTCTCAGTCCTTGAGCGGTCTTGCCTGGTTCTTGGTGAGGAAAGCTAGGTGCAGCCATCCGCTGCACCTGAGCTCCCCTGGCCAGGCTCCGCCACTGCCGGCGACCCTGACCCCTCTTCTTTGTGTGCTGTATCTGAGCTCTCTCCCAGGGTCACCGGAAAGGATCCAACACTGCCAGAGGCCTCTGCAGATCCAAGTTCACCATTGGAGGTTGCCCAGGGTCCAGCGTCTCCCGTTGAGGTCGTCACGGGCATCCCGTCCCAGCCCGGGACCTCTGAGGGTGCAGCATTGGCCCTGCCCGGAGCCACCATAGGTGCTACAATGTCCCCGACCGGGACCACCATGGGTGCAGCATTGGCCCAGCTGGGGCCCGCCATGGGTGCAGCATTGGTCCAGCCGGGGCCCACCGAGGGTGCAGCTCCACTCCGGCCTGGAGCCACCGAGGGTGCAGCTCCGCTCCAGCCCGGAGCCACCGAGGGTGCAGCTCCGCTCCAGCCCGGAGCCACCACGGGTGCGGCTGCGCTCCAGCCCGGAGCCACCGCGCGTGCTTCAGTGTCCAGGACCGGGACCCCCGTGTGGGTGCATCTTTAATGCTGCCCAAGACCACTGACACTGTGGTCCCCCCTCCTACTCTTCCAGATGCTGTCGGGGTCTCCCTCTCTTCCCTGCTTGATGTTATCGGGGTCCCTCTCCCTTCTCCACCAGACACCGTCAGAGTTCCCCTTCCTCTTTTGCCACCAGACTTTGTCGTGGTCCCCCTCTCCTGGCCCTGCTTCCCATCAGGTTGCCTTCCTGCGGGAAAGCTGCCACCTGGGTCACCTCTCCGGGCCTGGTGGCTTAAGAACTCAGGCCGGCCGCCAGAAAGACTGAGCCGCCGGGTCGGGTGGAACATATTTTTCAACAGGCCACCCGATTCGTACCATATGGCTGTCCGGTTGGCCTGGGAGTTAAGCAGGCCTCCTGACCTGTTCTACCTCACCGTACGGTGGGCCTGGGACTTTGGGCGGCCCCCTGAACTTTTGGTCTCTGTGGGCCGGGAGGGGGGGGTGGAGGCTAACTCTGTATTTTTGGGTGTGGGTCCTGAGCAGGGTTGTTTTGTTCCCTCCTGACCTGTTTTCCCCCACCACCCGCCCTGGGTAGATTGTTGTGGTTCTTTTTTTTGGGGGGGGGGGGGGCAGGATTTTTCTTTTTCTTTTGATGTTACCTGTGAGTGTTTGGAATTCACCTCTTGGGGATGGGGGTTCTGTCATGTGTCTGAGCTCAAATGCCATCTCTGAGCTCAGGCTTTCAGTAATTTGTTGTTGAGTTTTGCACTTCTGTCATTATTATTGTGTCTTTGTTTTTGCCCCTCTCTCTCCAGACACTCCCACTTGCTGTTCACAGTCTGTCTGCCATCAGCTGTGAGCAGCTTTGCAATCAGTTCACCTGCAGCTCAGCTGACACACCTGTTATCACTCTGGTTGTTGCTCTCCTGCTCAGGTGTCAGCACTCACATTATCATGTCACCCACTACTTAAGTTCTACCTGTTCACTCACTCATTGCTGTACATCCCACTGTTGTGCTGATTTTCTTCCAGAGCTTAGCCTCGCTCTGAGGCACAACATGTAAGTTTTTCTCTTGTTCTGCTGTAATCCACCATAGTGCTGGTCTCCCCTCCAGAGCCGTTTTTCCCGCTCTGAGGCATTACATGTTATTTTTTCTCGTCTGGCATTTTTGTATTTATTTTGAACTGTTTATTCACTGTAGTACTGGCTTCCCCTCCAGAGCCGTGTCCCACCCAGAGGCACTACAGGTTACAGTATATTGTATCGTTTGGCATTTTTGTATTTGGCACATTTTGAACTGTTTGCTCTTCTGTTAATAAACACACGGTGCCATTCAGCCTTTGGGTTTGTTTCACTCTGCACCTCGTAGAGGCACATATGAGAGGTGCATGTTATGACGATGTGCTTCTGACCATGAAAAAGGAGGTCTTTCATCAGAAGTGTAGTTTATTGCTATTTCAATGGTGTGTTTTTAAATTGTGCATCTCCGGAGCTCATGAGGAAACAGCATGTGCTGGAGTCTTCTGTTATTTTAATTGAGAGAGTTGTAACAGTCATGATATAATCACCCACCATTTTATTTATATGAAGATGCACTAAATAGTTTTTTTATTTCATCCACATTCTCATTTTAATTGCAGACTTACTGTTGGAGTTTATAGATTAGGCATCAATGCATGATTTTTTTTAGGGGAATGAATCAGTGAATGAACAGGGAGCATGTGTGCATGCTATTGTGTACACAACGGGGAGCCGTGTCAGTCTGAAGATTTTTATTCCCTCCACATTTTTCTGTTCTTCACAGACTTATTAGGCACTGATATGTTTATTTTTAGGAGCATGAAGGAGTGAATAAACAGCGTTTTACTTTTCACTGTAACTCCACATAGAGACAGACGATGTGCCCACATCTGCCTGCAATCGCAGCCCCAGATTTCCAGCTGGAAGGAAGAAAGTCAGAAAAAATGACAAAAGTGTCTCAAGTCTGGGATCATTTCAAGCTCATATTGAAAGAAAACATTGTGCAGCGTGTACATGGTAAAGCCGAGCGGTGAGCTAGCATCCTACAACGTCGATGTTGCAGTGTCTCGGCAGAAAACATCCCACATCATGCACAGCCAGCACACCCGAGACATGGAACATGATTGAGATTTTAAATTAAGATGAATTGAATATTAGCTATGCTAATTATGCTTATATGACAAAGAACATACTGTATCACTACTGCTAGCAGATGGAACTTTATGGTGTAAGGTAATGTTTAAAGATACGTTCTGTGCAATAAACATTGCAGTAAGCATTGCAATAAATGTGTACCTGTGTTATTGAGTGTTTGGTACAATTACCACTGCTCTTTAGGAAAGAAAGTTCTGCACATGTTGGTCAATGCAAGTTTCTTTTAAAAAAAAAAGTATCTGACTACTCGAGTAGTCTTCAATTAGAGTGGGCGATTACCCAAGCCATAAAGTAGTCATTACCTGCAGCCCTAGTTTAGTGATGAAATTGTATAACCTTGAATAGAACAGAACTGATTTGAATAGACACCGTTAAAATATAAAATGCTTACTTCACAAAGAAATACATGCTGACTTTATTTAGTTAAACTCTTAAAGGTTACACTTCCTGGTTTTTATGATGCCACAAATAAACATGCCCTGCCTACAGTTCTTTATGTTAGTAAAACAAATACACCCTGACTGCCTCCTTACTTGGGATTGGTCCATTCATAACCCTTTCCCCATTCAGATTAGTGGGCTCAGTAATATTAATAAGCAGGCTCAAAACTCAGTTTCTCTCTGTGTGGTAGGGTTCTTGCGGCTGAATAAAGCACCATCTAAAGTGTTTAGGGACATTGTCAGAATCTGGAAACTCAGACTGATCATATGTTGGTTCATTACCTCAAATAAGATTCATGACACAAGTATATTCCTCATATGAGCTCTTTACTGCGCAGGAGTGCAACACTTTTAACAGCAAAATCCAGCACTGGCAATAAAAAACAATCAGGAAGTATTTATACATAGTCAGTCACACAAACATCTGCTGGATACAATTCTCAGTCATAATATGAATTAGCCTGGGCTGAAAACAACATGGCCTTGCAGGTGTGCCACAGACTCCAAGTTAATCATAGTCACAGCATTTCATAGGAAAACAAGATTAATTTTCCCTCACTCCCAGACCCCTTATCATATACATAGTCTGGTCTGGTGAGACACTTTGACTTCTAAACACATCTTAATGAAGGACACTCAGTAGGTCCACTTATTACCCAGAAACAATACAGTATGCTATAAACTCATAGAAGATGCATGCAGTATACATTTTAAATCACATAAAATGGTTATGCAATGATAATGATAATGATGTCAGTAATTATAAAATGATAAACAATTATAAAATGATTTGTTAGTAATAGTAATTATAAAATGATAAATGATTAAACATGCATGATAAACAATTTTCTGACATTTCCCTCCTGTTTTATCATTTTTATCACAGTTTTTATTTAGGGATGCCTTTATTCATCAGAAACATGTAACTTCTCTCGATTTTCTACATGCCCGTCATTTGCATTATATTCCAATTACACAGGAGATTACCCACAATCTTCACAGTCATCATCAGTTTTTGAAAGAGCTGCATATTGTCCTTTACACTGAAGTTTCAACATAGCAGTTTGCAACAGAAAAGTATGATGAGCAATGGCTTGTGTAATCATAGATCTCATGCAGGGGATAACACACATGAAAAGCACACTGAGTAAGACCAATATTACAATCAATGGGGTTAACCACTTCAGAAGAATCTGCCACCAAGCTCCACTTTGAAACCAATCCCAGGGACTCCAACCCTTATCTTCATCCAAAGTGTGTTGTAAGTGTAGAATGTCATTTAAATGGCTAATAACGTGAGAAAGATTCTGATTTAAATCCGGTATGTATGTGCAGCACTCTTGACCAATAATGTGACACACCCCTCCTTGTGCAGCTAATGTTAAATCTTAAGCTATTCTATTTTGTAAAGTCATCATCCTTGAGAATTTCTGTTCCTCAGTTAAAGCTGTAAAACCTTGTTCCATTAATACAGTTAGATTTTCCACTGTCCATGCTAACGCATTTATGTGATATGTAGCCAGGTAACTGCCATACATTGGAAAAAGAGTACTCATTACAATTTTGAAATCACTAATCCTCTGTTTCCCAGACAGCCTACCTATTAGTTGTTGCATATCTGGGGTTGTACTTCTTCGTGCCCTAGTGTGAATTTCAGTTTGATCAGGATGGTAATAATGGGAGTATGATGTTTTCATTCTATGTGTCAGGTTTGAACTTATGCTAATGTGTGGGATCAAAATAGCCATATAGCATCTACCACACCACCCTGGAGGAAATAATGAATAAACATTAGACCCACAAACCCAGACATGGTTCTCCAAACATCCATATCCATCATCATTTGGCCACATAACATTAGGGTTATCACTACATTTACCAGTACAGTTCTTGCTTTTTAAGGTAAAAATTTCCAGCAGCAAGATAAGGGAGATGAAATGCATTTCTACAAACAGAATCATGATATCTTACTCCACAGGTTGCCTCCTTCACATCATTACACCTTGGTGAAAAACCTAGATTGAAATTATTTTCATTACAAGCTTTATTAAAACAGATTGGTGAAGTAAACAGTGTAGGATTTACCTTCATCAAGGGCTTTTTAACAGCAAGCAAAGACTTTCCAATTCCAGTAGTATTAAATATTCTTAACTTAGACCCAGTGTAATCAGTAACAGTGACATTCAATTTATTCAGATATCCTTCAGACAAATTTCTTACCAACCAATATCTAACACCATTACTTGAATTAAGCAGATTGAGACGTGAGGTCATCGCTGTTGTCACTCCGGCTGTCTCCTCTTCGCTCAGCGGCACAGGGATCATGGGGATTGCAGTCTTGTGTGAATGGGGTAGCAATGAACACACATAGCAAGAAGCGTTGATTCCCAGTCCTCTCACTGAAACCACCATTGTTTGGTACCACAGGTTGTGCGTATTGTCCATTGTCCATGTCTTGCGGGCTCCTCGTCCTGGAGTCAGAAATGGTCCCCCACCCCACAGTCATGAGAAGTATGGAACACAGAGTCATCAGTACCTTTGGTGCCATGCCTCCACCTGAGAGAGTACCCATCCGGGCCCCTATCTTCACCAGGTTTGAGACGGCTCTGTCCTTAGAAGGACAAAGCCCCCTTTGTAGCTGGACTTACTCAGGGAAACAAGTTGGTTTACTTACAGGCACCCGTAGTCTCTTAACATGTGAAAGGTGAATCCAAGATGGTCATTCGGCAATACGTATGGCAGTGGGGGTAATTAACAACACCTGGAATGGTCTGAGCCACCTTACGGAATCCCAGTGCAGTTGATGGTGGTTCTTTATGAAGACATAATCTCCAGGTTGCAACGGGTTATCCGCTTCCTCCTGTGGAGCAGAAAGAGCCCGAACAGAATCAACATATTCTCTCTTTTTCGAACATTCTCTAAGATGTACACCAAGATCAGTGTATTTGTTAGGTGTGGTTAGTGGTGAGAGGACAGGCAATACATAAGGACGGTGAAAAGCACATTCAAAAGGTGACAATCCTGTCTTTGAGTCTGGTATAGGGTTAATCATTAGTTTGATGGTACCATTTTTCTTTTTACAAAACCTGTTCTTTGTGGGTGGTAGGCACTATGAAATTTGATCTTACTTCTTACAGCTTGGATTAAGTCTTGAACTGTTTGTGCTGTAAAATGAGTTCCATTATCTGCATAAATCAGTTCTGGAACCCCAACGGCGGGAAAAACATGATTCCTTTGCTGCGTTTGCTGAGAATGTGGGGTGAATTTCTGTCCACCTTGTGAGGGTGTCAATCAACACCAAACAATATTGTAGCTTCCCATTCCTCCTTGAGCATTATTTTATAAACAAATGATGCACTTTTGGCATGTTTTTGTTACTTCTTTCAAAATATTAGGACAGTTTTCCCAACATCCTCATCATTCCCTCCTGTTGGCGCATGAATAGTTCATGTGCCACAAGGGCATCCCATTTGTATAACGTGGATGACAAAACAATTTCTCCATCAGGCAAGCCACATGTAATAGGAGGGAGGTCCATATTATTTTAACAGTCTATTAAAACATCAACATCAACATTATTAAAAAACAGACGGTTCTTAAAAAATCAATAGCAGTATAATGAGCAGCGATATCAGCCAAGCGATTACTGGTTTTCCTATGAAGGTGACAAACCCCGCAGATTCAAGGTAGCGGTATGCAGACAGCATGCGTTATAAGCATATTTACTGTCTGTACAGATAGTTGCATTTAGGTTAGTAGCTCATGTGAGTGCTGTAATCAAAGCCAATAGTTCAGCCATTGGAGGTGATGCAGGCTGTGGAATTTTACACAATCAGGACCCCAGACAATGTTGTCACAGCATAAGCAGTGGATGTTGACCCATCAGTAAATAGCCACAAGGAATGTGTGGCTGTGACGACAACAGTCTAGCTGGTGACAATATGGTATGGTTGTCCTGCTGTCCTGCATTCCCCACGCCCCTCCACGGCGTGGGGAATGTGTAGGATAATAGAGGGCCTGATCTTACTATTATCCCATAAATAATAAGAAAGTGGTCTGTATTGCCCAGCATGTATTTGAGTTATAATTACAGCCATATGCTTATCCTGGGCATTACAGAAAAACAGAAAATGAAATAAAATAAAAATCCTGTCCTAATTTAGCAAGGCTAACACACATAAGCATCAATAAGCTCTTTATGTTCAGTCCTCAATTCTATGTTGGAGGCTGGTGTAACGTTTGCATTTTTTTTTCTCTCTCTTCTCAAAATGTCATATGCTGTAGCAATTTTTCTCCATTTTCCCTCCAAGTCATCAGTCTGCATTAATAGAAGAAAACAAAGATAATCTCGGGGGGGGGGGGGGTTGTTTTTTTTTTTAATTTTTTCAGCACTGTAGCTAGGCTGTCAGTTCTGCAAGTATGGGGGTGCAAATATGGGAGGTGCAAGTATGGGGGTTCCCCCTATAGCTCAAAGTGCAATGAGGTGTTATGAAATAGTGCTTATGTAAATAAAGTTGAATTGAATTCATTATTTATTTTTTTTATTTATTTATTTATTTTTATTTCGGATAGTACATTACAGGTTAAAAGAAACTGTATAATATAACAAGGTCAAATTAGACAAAGACTCCTTCTACTATACAATTCCACGTGAGTTATCCGAAATGGGTGATGGCTGAAGCCGCAGCTTATATTGCCCACCCATATTCCATCCAAGAATTCAAAGGAGAAAAAAGAGAAAACAAGACAAGAGCGATTACAATTTAAAACAAGGCTAAGACAAAATATGACTGAGAGAAAAAGAAAACTGAGCTAGTCTAAGTTAAGCGGTTACTATTCAAAAACAAATCTAAGACATAGTGTCACAGAGAAAAAAGAAAAACTAAGCTATAACACAACACAGGCTGGAAATGTCAATCCTTATGTGAGTTTACATGTCGTCTTGTAAATATGTTTGGAGTATTTCTTCCTTTAGTTTTTGTTTAAATTGTCCAAGCTTTGTACATGATTTTAATTCAGGTCCAAAATCGTTCCATAATCTGACACCTTGCACTGAAATACAGTGTTGCTTGGTAGTTGTTCTCACTGTAGGCTTTTGAAATATACATGTTCCTCTGAAGTGATATCGTTTCTCCCTTGTTTGGAACAACTTTTGGATATTTGCGGGCAGTGATAGATTCTTCACTTTGAACATTATTATTGCGGTTTTAAAGTCGATCAGATCTTTCAACTTGAGAGTTTTTTGTTTAAGAAAAAGTGGGTTTGTTGGTTCCCTGTAAGCTGCTTTGTTGATTATTCTAATAGCTCTCTTTTGAAGCATAAAGAGTGGATATATGTTTGTTTTATATGTATTTCCCCATACTTCATTACAATATGTCATGTATGGGAGTATTAATGAATGATACAAGGTGTATAGTGTGGGTTGATTCAGCAAATTTTTCACTCTGTGTAATATTGCAATTGATTTGGATACTTTACCTTTTATATAATTAATATGTGGCTTCCAACACAGTTTGTTATCAATTATTACTCCAAGGAATTTAGTTTCGGATACCCTTTCAATCTCTACACCATTTACACTGAGTTTGGGTACTGGGTAGTTGTGATGGTTGTTAAAGACTATAAATTTTGTCTTGCTTAAATTGAGCGTTAATTTGTTTGAGTCAAACCACAGTTTCAGCTTTCCTAATTCCTTTCCGAGTGTATCCAGAAGTTGTTCCAAGTTGTTTCCACTGCATAGCAGGTTAGTGTCATCAGCAAACAATATTAAGTCCATTTTTTCTGAAACTTTACATATATCATTTATATACATATTGAATAATAATGGTCCCAAAACTGAACCCTGTGGGACTCCACAGGTGACCTTCAGTAGCTCTGAGTTTTTGTTGTTAACACATACAAACTGATATCTATTCTTTAAGTAACTTCTTAACCAGGACAGTGCTACCCCTCTGATACCACAATTTTGTAGTTTCTTTAATAATAGATTGTGATCTACTGTATCAAATGCTTTTTTAAGATCCAGGAATACTCCAACTGAATACTCTTTATTTTCAATGGCTGTTGATATTTTTTCTGTAAATTCCATTAAGGCATATGCTGTTGTCCTTTTGTGTCTGAACCCATATTGCTGCTCACACAATAAATCATTCTTCAGTATGAAGTTGTCAATTCTCTCATAGAATATTTTTTCAAGTATCTTGGAAAATTGCGGTAATAGTGAAATTGGTCTGTAGTTGGAGAGTTCCCCTCTGTCGCCTGTCTTGTAAATCGGAATTACTTTAGCTATTTTCATTGCATTGGGAAATATACCTGATTGGAGAGACAGGTTACAGATATACGTCAGTGGTTTCACTATGCATTCGATAACAGTTTTGACTAGTAGCATATCAATACCATCGCAGTCAGTAGATGTTTTACTTTTGAACGATTTAACAATTTCAATGACCTCTCTTTCGTCTGTGTTCTTTATGAAGATGGTGTCTTTTACAGCAGTGTTATTGCATATTGAATCACCTGTTGGCACCGTAGTGGGTATTTCTCGGGCCAGTTTAGGTCCAATGTTAACAAAAAAATTATTAAATTCATCTGCAGGTGAAGCTATATTCACATTCGGAGTCGATTTATTATTTTTTGGAGTGTTAGTTGGGTAGCTGGTATTTCTGCTTTTATTTCCAAGGATACTGTTGATTATTGTCCATGTATTTTTAATATTGTCTTTGTTTTTTTCCAGTTCTTTACTGTAATAGTCTCTTTTACTACATCTTATTATATATGTTAACTTATTTTTGTATGTTTTATACCGCTGCTCTGCTTCTTTTGTCCTTTTCTTTAGGAAAGCTTTATATAATAAATTTTTCTTTTTACACGCCTTTTGTAGTCCTTTGGTTAGCCATGGTTTGTCAGTAAATTTGTGTTTAAGCTTTTTTTTAACTAATGGGCAGTTTTTTTCATAAAGAGTGGTTACAATGTTTGTAAATGTGTCATAGGCTTCATTTACATCTGATACATAGACTTCTGTCCAGTCTTGCTTCAGCAAGTCCTCTTTAAAAGAACTGATTGCGTTTGGTGATTTGTGTCTGAACGATTTTGAGATTTTTTCTGGGTTGGGCCCCGTGTGGCCATGGATAAGTGCAAAGATTGGCAAGTGGTCGCTTATATCATTTATCAATAATCCACTTTCTATTTTCTTGTCGAGAACATTGACAAACAGGTTGTCAGTAAGTGTAGCAGAGTGAGCTGTGATTCTACTGGGATGTGTTATTGTGGGATATAGACTCATGCTGTACATAGAGTTCATGAACTCTGTAACTACATTTTGTTGATGTGGATTAAGTAGATCAATATTGAAATCTCCACAAATTGCTACCATTTTCTTACTAGTAATATTATTGTACAGCTCGACTAATTTATCTCTGAATGTCTCAATGCAAGTTCCCGGCGTTCTGTATATGCAGCTTATGATTAGATTTTTTGTTTTGTCTAGGTCAATCTCAACAGTAACACATTCCAGAATCCCTGGTAGTGCTGAGGACATTTCATTTACAAGCTTACATCTATATAGGTCATCAATATACAGTGCAACACCACCACCCTTTTTTTGAGATCTGTTAATGTTAAACATCTGATATCTCTCTATTGCCATCAGGGGAGCCTGGTCTGCATTAAGCCAGGTTTCAGAGACTGCTATAGCTGTGAATTTTCTGTTTAGCTGTTTTAAATAGTCCTGAATCTGTGAGAAGTTTTTGTTAAGACTTCTGCTATTGAAGTGTATTATTGACAGTTTACCATCTAATTGCACTTGACTTTTGAATTGCTTTTCAGTGTAATATTCACAGTGGTTATGAATATTATTGAAAAAGTGGTTATCAGGATCAGTATCATTCTCCATCTCTTGTGGTTTATGTTCAGCATAGTGGCATATTTTTAGAGTTTGAGTTTCCTCACTCTGTGTTTCATAGTCAGTGTTCATCTGTATTTATCTAAGTCAGTAGCATCTCTGATCATTATACTTTTTGCTTGCTCAGGTGTTCCATTTAGTTTAATCCAAATTCTACAATTTCTTGTCCAGGTTGACTGTATCTTATTATGTTTCTTTAGCATCCGTGCCTGCCGTGCTAATTCAGCGTTTTTTTTTTGTCAGGTGTTCATTTAGGTAAACTTGAGTTTCCTTTAGTTTTTTGGCCTGCCTCAGTATGTCATTTTTCACCCTCCTGTTCACAAAGCGCATCACAATTGATTTCTTTGTTTTGTTATCTTTCTTCGGTAAAGCATAACAGGCTGAGATCGCATTGGCTTCTACCTTAATGTCTTTATCATTAAGGAACTGAAGCACTTGGTTTTCTAAGGACATTGATTCACTTATGGAAGCATGTTCACCACTCAGTCCTGTAGCGGCATGGGCGTACGACTGATATCTGATGTCTAGTCCACTTATAACTATGTCATCAATGCGAGAACCTTGTTCAAGATCCTCAACGCGTTGCTCCAAAAGACGCCCGTGTTGCTCCAGGTCCATAATTTTTTTGTCTTTTTCTTTTATTATTGAATGTAGGGCTTGTACCTCCTGTATTAGGTCTAATATTTTGTCCTGCTGGCTAGTCACTTTGGCCAGTTCATCTAACACAAAGTTCAGAGTTTTTTTAATTTCTTCCATTTCCTCTTTTTTGGGTGGCATTTTACTGACCTGTGGATAGAAATAAGCAGAGAATCCGGCTAGGCCTCAACTAGCTCGGTCACTACTGGACCCGCCGCTCCTGCGCAGCTTCTCCGCCGAGTGACGCTGCTCAGCTCCGCAGATCACCGCCGTCTATCGCCGGCGCCTGCCTCCGTCTACCTGGCCAGTTATGTCGTGCACCGCCGGCGCAGCCGGAATCCACCGATCACAGCCACTCGTCGCCGTCTGGCTAGGCGGCTCCTCCGCTGGGCCCCGTCTAGGCTCCGTCACCGACCGCCGTCAGTCTGGTAGTTCCTCGGCTGGGCCTCGCAATTGGGCACCGGTTCAGACCACTGTCCTGCTGGATCCAATCATTTATTGATAATTTTTATGCATTATCTATTTTTCTGAGGGTTACTAATTATTTGCAAATTAATTTCTTTGATACCCCCTGCTTTGATACATGGAGACGCACATTCAGTAAAGTTGCAGGGTATTTGCTTGATTCTTTTACTGAAAGGAAGTGTGCTACCATTTTTAATTTAGATGAAAATGTGTGGGTAGCCCAGTTCCTTCAAAAATAAGAGTTCAATAATCATAGCCTTTTTTGTGACTTTTCTTGAACTAGTTTACAGATTCCATTTTAAGAGAAACAAATAACTATCTGTGCATTTTTTATATGCTTCAGCATTGATGAATAAGATCAGTTTGTCCAGTTGAACACAGATGGGTTGAATTTGAATAAATGAATAAAGATTGCATCACACTCTTTCAGTCAACGGAAAGGTGGACCTTTTGCCTAATTAGAACTTGATTTAAATTTTTACCAGGAATATACAAAATGATTTTTATATATTCCTTGGTAAATTATGGGGTGAATGTAGTTTACCCTGACCCAGCTTGGCCACTACCGAATCAGGAAAAACACATTCCTCCTTACTGTCACATTTCTGAAATATGATGTTACCACACCATTTTTGGTGAGTAATATCAATATAAAATCATATAAACATTACATTTGTAAAGTCGAAGTCATTTGAATCAGTACAAATACTCACACGTGATCTGCATTGTTATTTATGCAAATCCGACGGTGAACGCTGGGACAGTGCGTGATGTCATCCACTCAGTAACTGGCAGGCTGCAGACGGAACACCCAGATGCTCTTCTCCTCATCTCAGGCGATTTCAACCATATTTCACTGTCTCCCATTCTACCCACGTTCACCCAGTATGTCACATGCCACACTAGAGACAATAAAACACTGGACTTATTCTACGCAAACACTAAGGAGGCGTACACCTCATCACAACTCCCCCCACTCGGGAGATCGGATCACAACTTGGTTCATCTCCTGCCGGTGTACAAACCCCTAGTGCACAGACAACCTCCGGTCATGCGCACAGTGAAGTTATGGTCTGAGGAGGCAATGGACGCTCTAAGGGACTGCTTTGAAACCACTGCCTGGGAGCAGCTCTGCGATCCATATGGTGAGGACATCGATGGCCTCACTCACACCATCACGGACTACATCAGCTTCTGTGTGGACAACACCATACCCACCAAGACCATACGGTGTTGCTCAAACAACAAATCCTGGATCAACCCTGAGATAAAAACACTTCTGAGAGAGAAGAAGAGGATCTTCAGGTCGGGGAACAGGGAGATGCTGAAGTCCGTGCAGAGGGAGCTGAGGAGGAAGATCAGAGAAGGCAAGGACAGCTTCAGAAAGAAGATGGAGGACAAGCTGCAACAGAGCGACATCGGTGGGGTCTGGAGAAACCTTAAAACCATCTCTGGGCTCCAGAATATCTCCTCCCAGGCCATGGGGGGCAGGGAGTGGGCGAACAATCTGAACCTGTTTTTTAATAGGTTTGACCAACCGCCCCCCCCCCCGACTGCACAACAACCACTGCTGCCTCTAAAGGCATCGAGTCCTGCTGCCCACTCCCCACTCCACCAACACCCCCCCCACTCCCAACACACAGCCCCCCAACATGACCCTCACTAAGACCCAGGTGAGCACGGAGCTGAGGAAGATCAAGGCAAGGAAGGCGTCGGGACCGGACGGCATCAGCGCAAAGCTCCTCAAGTCCTGTGCAGATTAGCTGTGTGGGATTGTGGAGCTCATCTTCAACCTGAGCCTGAAGCTGGGGAGGGTACCACAGTTGTGGAAAACATCTTGTGTGGTACCTGTACCAAAGACTTCCCACCCCAAAGACCTGAACAGCTACAGACCATTTGCCCTGACGTCCCACATGATGAAGACCCTGGAGAGACTGCTCCTTGCTCACCTCCGCCCCCTGGTGGGACCAGCGATGGATCCACTCCAGTTCGCCTACCAGCATGGCATTGGGGTGGAGGATGCAGTGATCTTCCGCCTTCACCGTTCTCTGTCCCACCTGGAGAAGCCCGGGAATGCGGTGAGGATCATGTTCTTTGACTTCTCCAGTGCTTTCAACACCATCCAACCAATGATCCTGAAGGACAAGCTGCTGTGGGCAGGGGTAGACCAGCACCTGTCATCATGGATCCTGGACTACCTCACTAACCGGCCACAGTTTGTGAGAACCCGGGACTGTGTGTCCGATGCGATTTTCGGTAGCACGGGGGCCCCCCGGGGAACGGTTTTGGCTCCCTTCCTGTTCACCCTTTATACTACGGACTTCTCACACAACACAACACACTGCCATCTACAGAAGTTCTCTGACGACTCTGTGATCGTCGGCCTCATCTGCAACGGCGATGAAGCTGAGTACAGAGAACTTACTCAGGACTTCATGGACTGGTGCCATAGGAACTGCCTTCAGATTAACGCAAGGAAAACTAAGGAGCTGGTGGTGGACTGCGGCAGGCAAGGACAACCCCTCACAGCACCAGTAAACATCCAGGGAAGAGACATCGAGATGGTGACATCCTACAAGTACCTGGGTGCTCATTTGTACAATAAACTAGACTGGTCACACAATACCAATGCACTCTACAAGAAGGGACAGCGCAGGCTGTTCCTACTGAGGAGACTCAGGTCTTTTGGTGTACAAGGGGCGCTGCTGAAGACATTCTACAACACGGTGGTGGCATCAGCCATCACTTTTGGAGTGGTCTGCTGGGACAGTGGCATTACAGCAGTAGATAGGAAGAGACTGAACAAACTGATCAAGAAAGCTAGCTCTGTCCTGGTGCAGCACCCTGACCCAGTGGAGGAGATGGGAGAGAGAAGGATGGTGGCTAAACTGTCATCTCTGCTGGAGTCCGAGTCCCACACTATGCAGAACATACTGAACGCACTGAGGAGCTCATTTAGCAGCAGACTACATCATCCTAGGTGCGCAACCGAGAGGTTTTGCAGGTCCTTCCTATCTACGACTGTCAGACTGTATAACCTATGCAGGGCTGCTCGCAGAGATAGCAAAAAAACGGGACAACCTAACAGTATTGAATGCAAAAGACGCAATAGACTTACACAATGGCCCCCTCCAGTATATACAACTAGGACATTATCGGTTGCTACAGAGGGTGACAATATGTATGGGTACATATTCATACTATGTAGGATAACTAAGTAGACGGTTATGCTGTTTATTCCATCTTGCTACAATGCTCCGCACTTTGTATATATATTTATATATTTATGTGTATGTATGTATATCCACTGCTCTTATTTATATCTTCCGTATCTTCTTAATTATTGCTCTGAGTGTTGCTATCCCTGTGCTGTTGCAATCCTGGAATTTCCCCATTGTGGAACTAATAAAGGCTTATCTTATCTTATCTTATCTTAAACTTGGTATGTAGGTTCACCCTGTGACCCTGAAGTGTGACTGTGGTTTTGGAATCACAAGGTCAAAGGTCAACATCAAATGGATTATGAACTATATTTCAACAATGAAGAACCTCGGGTCACCAAACTTGCTACAGGTTCACCTTGAGATCCCGACCTCTGACTATGGGTTTGGGGTTCAAAGATCAAAGTTCAAGGGTAGTATTTCTTATGCCTTATTACTGTACAACGAGTAAAGCTAGGGCCACCAAACCTGGTACACAGGTTCTCCTTGGGATCCTGACATCTGACTATGGGTTTGGGGTCAAAAGGTCAAAGGTCAAGGTTAACATTCCCTATGCCTTTATGCCTTGTTACTGTACAAGTAAAGCTAGGGCCACCAACTTGGTACACAGGTTCACCCTGTGACCCTGAAGTGTGACTGTGGTTTTGGGATCGCAAGGTCAAAGGTCAACATCAAAATGCCTTATAAAGTACAGTATATCTCAACAACAAAGAAAGCTAGGGTCACCAAATCTGGTAGACAGGTTTACTCTAACACCATAACCTCTTACTACAGGTTTGGGGTCAAAAGGTCAGAGGTCAAGGTTGGCACTCCCTATGATCTCTTACTATAGAACGTGTAAAGCTCTGTAGGGTTACCATACTTGCTACACAGGTTCATCTTGGGATCCTGACCTACAACCCATAGTTGATCGTTTATTGATCCCAGTTTGGGATCAACAAAGTCCATCCATCCATCCATTCACCCATCCGTGGATGATAGGCTCATCATTATTTGGTTCTGCCACAGTAATTATATTGAAAAGTTGAAAACTGCTCTCTGTCAGTAAGTACTGGGATTCATTCATTCATTCATTCATCTTCTTCCGCTTAATCCTTTTCGGGTCGCGGGGGGCTGGAGCCTATCCCAGCATCTTTGGGCGAGAGGCAGGGTACACCCCGGACAGATTGCCAGTCCATCGCAGGGCCGACACAGAGAGACAGACAACTATTCACTCTCACACTCATACCTAAGGACAATTTAGAATCCCCAGTTTGATGCCAATTAAAGCGTACCTGTGGTGGTCGTCTAAACGCATTCAACTTGAAAACATTAGGCAAAGTATTCGTTATTTGGTTAAATAATTATTGCCAGCTATATACCACCAGAGAAATATGCAAATACGACCGCAGGCATGGCCAGCCAATGAAAACTCTGCGCGCAGCCGTGACACATGCGGATGTGACGTCACTACGTTGTTACTGAACAGTCAATACTCCGCCTGTATGAGAGACTAGGGCGCTTTTGTGAGTGTTTTTATTCTATTATGGCTGAATTGTCGGACTCTGAGGAAGAATTCGTCCAACATGGCTACAGGTTTGAGCCAGAAAGGTCTTCTGAGGGTGAAAGTGACGAAGTGGTCCTCACACACAACGCAATTTCGTCTGAAAGGACACGTCTGTGCCCTGTTCCGAGATTGCGCAATCACTTTTCCGCTACGATCTTCTGACAAGGTGAGCTGGGTTTGGATACACAAAAGAAGTGTTTATCTTTGTTTTTTTGCTTATTATTGAGACATCCAAAGGCTTTATATTCCGCCATGTTGCGATATCCATATCGCATTGTATGTTTTTGTTGTTACAAGAGCGCCGAGTGTCTGCTGCTCTGTATATACTTTCAGCGGCGAGGGAGGAGCGCAGCGCCGATTCATCTGCCGTCTGGTGGCCGTTACGACCTCAGATCAGACGAGACGACCCGCTGAATTTAAGCATTTATTTATTTATTTTTTACTCGTTTTAGTTCTGCATTTAATATGAACCCTGAGTTTGAAATAAACGTTTGAATTTGAATCTGAATATCCTGAAAGCCACTGCTCATCCGGGCACTCCAGGCTCAGCCAATATTGATCCAGATCGCGGTAGCCACGATACTACGTCACAGGAAGCGTCCTGGCAGGCCATGTAGCTGCCAGTATGGCTGCTCGCATGTTTTGCTGACATAGCTGAACCAGCACATCAGCAATGGATTTATATCACATTGCTTTGAACTTGAACTTGAACTTAAACTTGAACTAGAACGTGAGACAGGGGCTCAATATAATATCTTTTTTTTCACGACCACCACAGGTACCCTTTAACCTAACTTGCATGTTTTTGGCATGTGGGAGGAAACCGGAGAAATCCCGGAGTAAACCACGCAGACAAAGAAAACAGAGGTGAGGGATATTGCACTCGCCTCAGAGTGCTCTTGTTACCATTTTCACACCCACACTTTGCTGTCTTCATTGCACTAGTACACCTTGATTTTGGTCTCATTTGTACAAAGCCATTACCCTGAATTATGCAGCTAGTTAAGTGTTTGGTTTTTTTTTTTAACTAATATGGCCACTGTGCTTTTTAGGGTTTACTAACTTCCATTGTAGACTTTGCCTCTTCTCTGGATAGTCACCTCTGACAAATACACACTTGCCTCCTGAAGACTGTTTCTGATCTCTGACTGAAGCCATGGCCCAGTTGCCATGACTTCTGTTTTTAACCGCTTGAGGATTTCTGTCATGGATCCGCACCCTCTGGTGGCGAAGATTTTTTTCAAGAAAATATTCAGTTTAGATTTCATTAATTGTGATTAATGAAATCACATTAAGTGATTTTCCAAAGTCACTAACCACTCAGCCTTTTCACTAGTCACAATTTTTTGGTTAGAAAATTAAGCTTAATGTGATTAAATTTGACTATTGCATGCTAAATTTTACTTGAACTAAATTTACAACCTTTTTAAATGTAAATGTTCCTTACACAGACATAAAAATAGCAGGAGAAAAACTGTTTAATTATTAACAGGAGTAAATACTGTAACGCAGTTGAGAAAGATATTTGCAATATGAGAGTGAAGTACAGGTAGATTTGGGGTCCGTCCAAATTCTCATTTGTACCTCTTCCCTTTGCCTACCCCCCCCCCCCTCCTTGGTTCTTGAAATCAAAGGCCAAGGGGTAGGGTTTGAAAATGACCCCTATGAATTGGGACACCCCTTCAGGGCTGCACGATGTCATTAGTAATTGCTGATGGATTTAATCTAAATGGACACTACCTGTTTTCACCAAAAAAAAAAAGAAGAAAAAGAAAACTGATGAGAAAAAAGTCTCATCTTAAGGAGAAAAATGTCTCACATTTACATGAACAATTCTAATAAATAGAAAAAGTCAGAAATTTCCTAGAAAGAAAGCTGTAAATTCAGAGACAAACTTGGACCCCCTGGTGGGCCGTTTTTGGCCCACGGGCCACATGTTTGACACCCCAGGACTAGCACATTAAAAATACATAATTAGAGGTTTTACTTTCATGAAATAGCTATATAACACAGATATCATAGATAATCACAGTTTAGGAGGCCGACGAACAAAAGTTCACCTCAGAAGAAGCTTCATTTGCTCTTTACAGCAACATAAAGTTTAAATCACTTTTTCTCTCTGTCATACAAAAACTTAAATTTGCACAATTGCAGACAGTAAACAGGAACTTCTTGCTCTAAAAATAATCCTATTTAACCACAGAGGGAGGAGCTAATGTGGGGGGAGAGCAGAGGTTATTCTCCCCGCTGGGACAACAGGAGATCTGGGGCAGTTGTCCCCCTGATCTGATCACAGAGCGGCTGCTGTCTGCTCATCGCCGTTTCTCGACTGGAAAGAAAATGAGCCGACCTGTGGAGCCAGACTCCTGGGCTGCAGCTGGCTGACAGTGGACCAATGAGAATACACTGTGTGCGCGCAGATAGTGCTTGTGGGAAGTGTAGTTTTGTAATCTCACTTTGCAATAGATTTATTATTTAGATGTCATTAGAGAGAACTACATCCTGCCAAAGTGGTTAGTAGGAGTCCCTGTCTTACCCGCCACAGCCGAAATATACCCGTCAGGGGCAGGTGGGCGGGTGTTAATGTCAAGCCCTGTTTACATTAGCTTTTAGCTTTAGTTGTAACATATTGGCTGAATGTTAGAATTTAAAATCCCATATAACTGGTCTGTTATGGCCTTATATAGCAAAATAAGCCAGAATGGCATGAGATGTGTATTTGACTATATGGATTAATGAACGAGCTGGTCTAGAACGGCGACTACAGTTTAGAAAAAAGAAATGTGAAATCCCTAGTCAGTCCCAATAACAGTCTCAGACCTGTTTCATGCTGGGAAAAAATAACAAAATAGGCCAGAATGACACAATATACTGTATATTATCGACTGTGGCTTAACAAAGAGACTGGGACCATGGATGTCTAATGTCATGATTAGAATTTTCAGAGAATTGCTCTTATAAAAGGTCACAAGCAAGCTTGCTAGCTGTTATCTGCACTGTGCCTGTGTGAGCTCACTCACTACACAGACAGCTACACGGACGGTCTGTGTCAGGTCTGTTAAATAATGATGTGATAACTTCACAGAAGAGAAGAACCAACCTGAGTTGTCCTGAGTCTGTGTGGGTGGAAACTCCTGTGCCGGCAGACTATGGACTGTTTGACTTTGCAGACCATATAATGTCACAAATCCCCCCCCACACACACCAAAAAAAACCCCATAATTAGTGTTCTTATTAATTGTTCCAGAAGTTCTTACAAGCTCTGCTAAATGCTTAATAGCCATCACAACCAAAAAAGGGCTCAGGCTCAGGACATCATTGGCAGGCTCTGTGTTCTAGTGGGAAAAAAAATGAGCAAATGATAACAGCTGCTTTGGGAGGCATATTCAACAATATAATTCACTTAAAAACTCTTTGCACACTATAAATGTTTCTATAGCATAAAAGAGGAATGGCTATTCAATCCTCTACAATGCTTTTATGTGAGTTCAGAGGAGTAGTGGAGCTGTCAGGGCAAGCAAAGCCCTCTCTGCCGGCCTAAACATGATCATATTCACTGACCTACTGTACAGTTGCACCCTACATTCTTACATTTGGTCCATGAGGATGTATTAAATTATTCCCAATAGTCTATTCTCATCATTTTGTAGCTTTTCTCCTGGTTGCACTACTTCCAGCAGTGTAGTGTATGTTAGAGTTTTTGTCCAATCATATTTCAGCCATCGTGTGATACTGGGGTCAAGGAGAACTGCCTTGAGGCCTTCAGAAATGATGCGTGTAAGCATCTTTTGCTTTTATTTTTTAATGTATGGTAATGTGTACTGTTCCTGTAGCCAATCAAATTTCAAGCTTGCTCGCAGGCGTCTGATAATATTGTTATTTTTGTGCCCTTTGCTTTATATATATATGTATATATACTGTATATATATATATATATATATATATATATATATACACAGTATCTCACAAAAGTGAGTACACTCCTCACATTTTTGTAAATATTTTATTATATCTTTTCATGGAACAACACTGAAGATATGACACTTTGATACAATGTAAAGTAGTCAATGTACAGCTTGTATAACAGTGTAAATTTGCTGTCCCTCAAAATAACTCAACACACAGCCATTAATGTCTAAACTGCTGGCAACAAAAGTGAGTACACCCCTAAGTGAAAATGTCCAAATTGTGATCAAAGTGTCAATATTTTGTGTGGCCACCATTATTTTCCAGCACTGCCTTAACTGTCTTGGGCATGGAGTTCACTAGAGCTTCACAGATTGCCACTGGAATCCTCTTCCACTCCTCCATTACGGCATCACGGTGTTAGAGACCTTGCGCTCCTTCATCTTCCGTTTGAGGATGCTCCACAGATCTTCAATAGGGTTTAGGTCTAGAGACATGCTTGGTCCGTCTATCATCTTTCCCCTCAGTTTCTTTAGCAAGGCAGTGGTCGTCTTGGAGGTGTGTTTGGGGTCGTTATCATGTTGGAAAATACTGCCATGCGGCCCAGTTTCCGAAGAGAGGGGGTCATGCTCTGCTTCAGTATGTTACAGTACTGTGATGGCTCGCTCCAGCTGATTATGATCCACAGCTGCGTGCACACTTGTTCTCCTTCACTGTCGGGCTATTTAACCCACTCTGCCTTCAGATTGGCGCGGAGTCGTCTGATCTCCTTGGCTTATTGAGACTACTCTCGTCTTCGCCTATCTCCAGAGTATTCCTCAGCCTTTGTCGATTGACCAGAGTCATCCCTCGCTTCCTATTCTCCTGGTAGGAGCAACTCTCTTCGCCCAAGTAAGCCATCCTACTACTCACCTTTTCCGCGCTCATCCCCTGTGCACAGGCGGAGTTCCGTGGCTGCGGAATCCTTCCCCCTTGGCGGCAGACTGAGCACCATCTCCGTTCTCAGCTGTACTGTGGCTACAGGTGCTGTCCTCCTGGCTGGAGCCTACGGGCCAACCTGAGCACGTCACCATCCCAGCAAACAGTAAGCCTCTGTCATTCTCGCATGTTTCCACCTGGGCATTACTAACGTCTGCTGTCTCTGCTCTATCCATAGGGTTGCCAGGTTGCATGGTGCTCTGCTCACCCCCAACTGCCACGTCATCACTGATTCACACACAAACACACACACGCTCACACCAGTTAACACAAATAAAAATAATTGTATCTATTCTTGAGCCTGTGTCTGTTTACGGGGTCTATTAACCATGTCAAGTACATGTTGGCATTTATGGTTCCCTCAATGAACTGTAGCTCCCCAGTGCCGGCAGCACTCATGCAGCCCCAAACCATGACACTCCCACCACCATGCTTGACTGTAGGCAAGATACACTTGTCTTTGTACTCCTCCCCTGCCACACACGCTTGACGCCATCTGAATCAAATAAGTTTATCTTGGTCTCATCAGACCACAGGACATGGTTCCAGTAATCCATGTCCTGAGTCTGCTTGTCATTTGACATTTTCTCTTTGGGGTGTACTCACTTTTGTTGCCAGCAGTTTAGACATTAATGGCTGTGTGTTGAGTTATTTTGAGGGACAGCAAATTTACACTGTTACAAGCTGTCTACTGACTGCTTTACATTGTATCAAAGTGTCATATCTTTAGTGCTGTCCTATGAAAAGATATAATAAAATATTTACAAAAATGTGAAGCGCATACTCACTTTTGTGAGATACTGTATGTCCATCCATCCATCTTCTACCGCTTTTCTGGAGGTCTGGGTCGCGGAAGCAGCAGTTCAAGCAGAGAAGCCCAGACTTTCCTCTCCCCAGCCACCTGCTCCAGCTCTTCAGAGAGGATACCAAGGCGTTCCCAGACCAGCTGGGAGACATAGTCTCTACAGCAAGTCCTGGGTCTGCCCCGGGGTCTCCTCCCAGAGGGACGTGCCCAAAACATCTCAAGTGGGAGGCATCCAGGAGGCATCCTGATCAGATGCCCAAACCACTTCAGCTGGCTCCTTTCAATGTGGAGGAGCAGTGGTTCTACTCTGAGCCTCTCCTGGATGACTGAGCTCCTCACCTTCTCTCATCTCTGAGGGTGAGACCAGCAATCCTATGACCAGCAATCGTATTCAGCTGCTTGTATCCATGATCTCATTCTTTTGGTCATTACCCAAAGCTCATGACTATAGGTGAAAGTAGGAATGTAGTTTGACTGGTAAATCAACAGCTTTGTCTTAGAGCTTAGCTCCCTCTTCACCACAACAGAGCAGTACAACGTCTGCATCACTGCAGATGCTGCTCCGATCTGTCTGTCAATCTCTCACTCCATTCTCCCCTCACTCGTGACTAAGACCCCAAGATACTTAAACTCCTCCATTTGGGGCAGGAGCCTCTCCCCAACCCGGAGAGGACAATCCACCTTTTTCCGGCTGAGGACATACTGTATATATGTGAGTGTGTGTATATACATACATACACACACACTTATTATTTTACAAATTTCAATAATGCCTAGTTTGTTTATTTTTTTAAAGAATTTTACTGCTTGTACTACACATAGTTGGGACACTTGGTTGAATCCAGTTGACTTAACTGAGCGTTCATAGAGTACACTTACCCACCAGGATGACTGAGAATCTTCACCAGAGTAATCCTAATTATATTCATTCAAATACGTTTGAAGATAAATGACCGTAGTAAAGTCTAATTTGGGCCCCCTGTTTTTGAGACTGATTACTGGGTTGCACCTTGTGATGAACCCTCTATATTTGCTCTTGTGAATTCCTCTTTCTATGGTAAACTTGCGTAGGTACACCTAGTTCCTGGAGAGTGTTCTTCTCTTGGGTGGATGATGTGAAGGGGTTTTTCTTCACGATGGAAAGGCTCCTGTAGTCATCCTTCTGTGGATGTCCAGGCCATTGTAGTTCCGGAGCTCACCAGTGCGGTCTTTTTTTCCTCAAAATGTACCAAAGTGTTGATTTGTTCACTCCTAACATTTCTGCTATCATTCTGATGGATTTCTTCTTTTGGAGGGGGACTGAAAGGCCACTCAGTGTGGAAGAAGCCGTTACTCCAAATGCAACATAAAAAAGCCAGATTACAGTTTTCAAATGCACTGAGGGACAAAGACCTAGAGACATGTCCTTTGGTCTGATGAAACTACAGTTGAGCTGTTTGGCCATAATGACCATCGTTACATTTGAAGGAAAAAGGGGGAAGCTTGCAGTTGTGTAAGTGGATACACCTGTCTTTGACTGATATGAATGTGTCTGTTCTATAGCCTGTAGACAGCCTGGCAGAGAGGGAGTCAGGAATGCTGCTCAGTGCCCAGACCATCACCACTGAGACCATCAGCACCACCACCACCACCCAGATCACCAAGGTATTGTACGCTTACATGAAAACCACTCAGGCAGTACAGATCCATGCAGTCACTTCTCACCATGCTCTGATACATTCTGCCCTCATGTCAGCACTATTGACTCACTCCATGGCACTAACGTCTGCTGTGGAATGACAGAGAATTTAAGAGAGTTTCCATGGCCAAAAATGTTGTTTTCTCCCCCTAATAACAATGTCAAAGCACCAGAGTGATGATGCAGGTCGCCACTCACCTACACTTCTGTCCTTTGCGAATGAGTAAATTATCGGCTCCAACCTCTGCTTCATCCATGAGCTACACCAGTCCAGAATGAGAAGTAGGGCAAGTCATATAGCTGCAGACACCGCTCATCCTGCTCACAAACTGTTTAAAGCCCTCCCATCTGGTAAGCATTAGAGGTCATTGTACGCCAAACCATCCATGTTCAAAAACAGTTTTGCCGCCCAGGCCATCACTCTGTTAAACTCTTAAATCCCACAGTCATTCCGAATCAGAATCAGAATCAGAATAAGTTTATTGCCAAGCACATTTACAAGTAAATAACAGGTAAATATACGAGGAATTTGACTTGACACTGAAAACGTCATAAATGACATTCTCAATGACGCGGCGAGCCGTGGAGGCGCCTGTCAGCAGGAGGGGAACAGTAGGCAGAAGGGGAGGGTGGACACAGTAGGAGAGAGAAAAAAGCATTGTTTATCAGAATAAAGTTCATATATGACCGATATTATGATTACAAGAAAAAAACTCTCAGTGCACAATTAGCAAACAATAGAATCCACACAATGACACAAAGAGAGCAGTGAATGAATATCTTCATCTGTCAGTATAAGTGGATCAGTATGTGTGAGTTGGGTGCATTGTGTAGTGTAGGTGTGACAGTTGTTAGTGAGCAGCAGAGGGCGCCTCCTGGCAGTGGATAGATGTTATAATCATGTGACTTATAAACAAGTCCAGAGTCTATCTCTCTTGCTTGCGGAAGGCACATGGGCACGGTCCTTGAGGGTCCAAATCCGCTGATACGACAACAACTGATTGTCGATTGTTTGGGTTAAGAGCCGGTCCTTCCGCTCATCTTAATCAGGAGGAATGTAAACACGGGGCACCAAACAAGGTCAAATCAAATCAGCACAGTGCACTCAGAGAATAGAATTTGTCCTCACCCGTGCAAATTCTGTGCTTTCATATATGCAGGCTTAAACTGTTTTTCCATGGAAAGCACAGGGCTCCAGATGTATTCCTCCACTGAATCACTGTCATTCAGTTCACCGTTTGCCGCTACTCGTGCCTTCCCCAACTGCTCGAATTTGATGAAGGAGCTTGCCGGGTCCGCTTTGATCAGCTCTCCCACCTTCCTTCAATTTCTGATGCATCAGGGAACTTCACAGCCAAAAATAGAAGTCCTGAGATCATAATGTTTCCACAGATGCATGAATTCCAATGTCCATGAGTCTCCTCGCAGGTTCCAATTCTTGGGCTCCCCCTTGGCCCGATTCTTGTTGAAAAATAGTGACAATAGCACATTTAAGCCGCTTCCAAATCCATAATTTCCGTTTAGATCAGTGCTTCTCAATTATTTTTTGCAAAGCCCCCCCTAGGAAAGAGAAAATATTTCGCGCCCCCCCAACTCGCCGCAGTGACTATAAATAAGATCATTATCTATAAAAATTGTATAAGTATACCTAAAATTGTATCCTTTTTAACATTAACAAAAGAAAAAAGCAATATAAATCAACTTTCAACAAATATTAACTTTATTTTGCCACACAGAAACCCTGTTATAGTCTAAAACAGAAAAAAAAACTTAAAGTGCATCAAAGTGCCTGAAATAAAAAATATGTCAATCCTTATTTAAACTAGAAACATTTTTGACCAACTGAACCATTTGATGCTGAGAAAAATAATTCAATCAATAAATAATATTAAATGTAAATTGATCTGGAACATTAACACAGGAGTACCAATATATTTAACATTTTAGTCTGAAGAAAAAGTAGTATCAACTCCTCTGCAATTGTGTGGGGTTTTTTGCACTGCGCAATTTGGTGCGCCACTTTAAATGATGCTGAAAGTGCTCGCTGGTTTACTGATGTAGCGTTCACAAAGCGGGATGATTGTTGGCCGTACTCCGCACGTTTTCACTGAAAAAAATCAAGCGGCTTATCAACGTGTTGAGGATGTAATGTCTGTAGGTGACGTCTTAATTTATTTGGCTTCATGCTGTCCGCTGCCAACACTTTCAGACACAGTGAACACACCGGTCTTTCCTCGTCTCCCACTGTAGTTAGAGTGAAGCCAAGCACTAGATAAGCTTCGTCATATTTCCTCGTCTTAGCTTTTGGGAGACTTTCATTTGTCTCTTTACCTGTGTCGCTCTCCGCCTTTCTTTTCGTTACTGTTAAATATTTCTCCATGGTGTCTCTCGAGGGGTTTGTTGACAGCAATTTAAAAAGTTTTAAACTCCTGCACAGACTTTGACAATGAGAGCGCCACTGCACCACCTGCTGCCGTGGATGTGCAATTACACTTTACATGGCAAAAGCAAAGCCTGTTCCCCGGGGTCACACGTGCCCCCCCCCCCCCCCCCCCCCGGCATCGCATCGCGCCCCCCTATTTGAGAAGGACTGGTTTAGATTAAGATTCAGCAGAAGAAGAGCGACTAAACACAGACAAAAATGCACCATTGCAAAGCTGGGAATAGGTCAGGAAGGCAGGATAGGGAGCCGGAGCCGGAGCTGGGAAGAAAAGCGTCTGCTCTCTTTGGAGGGCGGAAGTGATTCCCTTTGGTGTTACAGTGGTGTGAAAAAGTGTTTGCCCCATTCCTGATTTCTCTTTTTTGTGTATGTTTGTCACACTTAAAAAAAACACTTAATGTTTCAGATCATCAGACAAATTTAAATATTAGACAAAGATAGCACAAGTAAACACAAAATGCACTTTTTAAGTGAAGGTATTTATTATTAAAGCAGACGGACAGACGAAAATTCAATATTGCTAATTCATATCTGAAATTGTTGTCTGAGACGAGCTAAAGCGAACTGCACATGTTTTGGTCTCAACAAATGTCGCATATGGTGACAATGTGCTCTTGAAAGTATGCTGCCCTGGAGAGCCAAGCGATCAGCGGCTAAGATGGCCACTGACTGTGTGACGTCAGCTCAGCCAAACACACGCACACGGTCGTCGGCCACTGCTGTGTTTTGCTTCATGCAACACTTGATGTTTACGTTTTAAAATCGGGGATTACGGATATTTCTCGGAATTACCAAATATTTTCATGATCATAAGAACGGTTAGGGGGAAAAAACATGCTGAAGAAAGACAGTTTAACTCACCGGTTACTTATATTGGAAGTCCATCCTCCTGTGTTTTTTAGAAGCAAAGTTCTCAATTACAGAGACATACAGTGATCCCTATTGCTTCAGCTTCTGTATTAAAGCAGACTCCAGTGAAATAGTACCCAGGTTTGTCAGTCTTTCTTGTCCACATATATTTTGCAGGTGTCACGGCTCGCCGCTCTCAGGCATCTGCCTCAGCTGTGCGCACACCTGCACCTCGTTAGCGCCCTACATGTGCAGTAGACATTTCGTTGACAGCGATTTCGAGAATAAGATGCAATTTGCAAAAAGATTGGTGATAAAGAAAACGGCTATTCCAACTATATATCCCGCGATTCCCCAGTCTGACTCTGAGACAAGTGTCAGTGACAGTGGCGTGAAAAGCAAGGGTGATCTACCGAGGCGATCAGCTGTCAGAAAGCGAGAAGTAAACAGGGTAAGTTTTGTATTTTTAATATTCACTGCAAATGTTTACTAAACATTTTAAATGAATTCCAAGCAATGGATGATTTTCAAAATCAAATTATTTCTGGGAAATAATGCAGTGGCGGACAGGTGCCCGTGTCAGGTTTTGCAGCGTCGCGCAAACAGAGGCACACTGGCAGGCCCAGGCCACCAGTGTTTTGCGCATGCTTTTGTGCCTAAAACGTTGAAGAACGCGGAGTTGACAAACAGACAAACAAACCCCGGCAAAAACATAACCTCCTCCTGGCCTTTTCGGCCTGGCGGAGGTAATTACCAATGACAGTTCAGCTTTCAATTTTTAGGGAAGCAACATATTTGCTAAGAAAAATAAATATAAGCCTAAGATTGTAAGAGAAATGCGCTTTTAAAAATGGAACCCCAATTTTCTACCATAAAATGGTGCCCATTATAACTGTGAAATGTTATTTATTGGAATATAATAATTGCTATATCTGAAAACTAGTTATTTTCTTAATCTGTAGTGATACTCCATTGATTTTTGTATTTCTTTGTATATTTCTGCTGTGTTTTCAAACGTTCATACAAAGGTGGTATAGTATGTAATATTTCTTTTCAAATTGAGAAGAATTTAGTGTGTTCAAATTATTCAAATGTATATGACATGCGACTTTGATGAATGCTGAACTATGAGAATTATAACATTGACATGAACATTAATAAACTCAATATATGATTTTACAAAACTTTATTTACATATCATTGTTCACAAATCTAATCTTGGTAGGCAAAATCCCTTGTAGTGATCAGATAGGAATGTTTCTCTGATGAGGCTCACTGCACAGGCAGGCAACATAACCCTCACTTCTTTCCCACAAATAAGGCTGAATACCCCCTCAGCACCACCCAAAACTACTTTATCATCCGATTCCTCATTTTCAATGTCATCATTTATATTGAGGTCGTCAAACTCGAGAAAATAATCGCTGTCCGAATCACTTTGCTCTCGTTCTGCCATTTACTATGTATTGCTGTTGTGACGTCACCAATGCCCGCACCTATCGAGAGATGGCGGTACTGCAGCCTCACTAAGTGAAGGCTGAGCTATGAGCAAATAAGGTCATTTATGGAAGCTGGTGACACATATTAAATCGCGGGAATAGACAGAATAGAATATTTTCATACAATCTGTTGATTGGTTCAATAAAAAAATGTCACTGTCCGTCTGCTTTAAGGGGAAAAAAAATCCAAACCTACATGGCCCTGTGTGAAAAAGTGATTGCCTCCTAAACCTAATAACTGGTTGGGCCACCCTTAGCAGCAACAACTGCAATCAAGCGTTTGCGATCACTGGCAATGAGTCTTTTACAGCGCTGTGGAGGAATTTTGGCCCACTCATCTTTGCAGAATTGTTGCAATTCGGCCACGTTGGAGGATTTTCAAGCATGAACCGCCTTTTTAAGGTCATGCCACAGCATCTCAATGGGATTCAGGTCAGGACTTTGACTAGGCCACTCCAAAGTCTTCATTTTATTTTTCTTCAGCCATTCAGAGGTGGACTTGCTGGTGTGTTTTGGATTATTGTCCTGCTGCAGAAGCCAAGTGCGCTTCAGCTTGAGGTCACAAACAGATGACCGGACATTCTCCTTCAGGATTTTTTGGTAGACAGCAGAATTCATGGTTCCATTTACCACAGCAAGTCTTCCAGGTCCTGAAGCAGCAAAACAGCCCCAGCCCATCACACTACCACCAACATATTTTACTGATGGTATGATGTTCCTTTTCTGAAGTGCTGTGTTACTTTTACACCGGATGTAATGGGACACACACCTTCCAAAAAGTTCCATTTTTGTCTCGTCAGTCCACAGAGTATTTTACTAAAGCCTTGGGGATCATCAAGATGTTTTCTAGCAAAACTGAGACGAGCCTTTATGTTATTTTTGCTCAGCAGTGGATTGTGTCTTAGAACTCTGCCATGCAGGCCATTTTTGCCCAGTGTCTTTCTTATGGTAGAGTCATGAACACTGACATTAACTGAAACAAGTGAGGCCTGCAGTTCTTTGTTGTTGTGGGGTCTTTTGTGACCTCTTGGATGAGTCGCCGCTGTGCTCTTGGTGTAATTTTGGTCGGCCGGCCAATCCTGGGAAGGTTCATCACTGCTCCATGTTTTCAACATTTGTGGATAATGGCTCTCACTGTCATGGGTGGCTCTCGCGAGCCACCATAAGACGCCACACAGTCACCAGTGAGTTCAGTGAGTTTTATTTACGGTGAGAAAAGTGACAACACCAGCTGCAGAGACAATGACTCTTGAGTCTACTCACAACAGGAGGCATAGGCTAAACAGCTCTACAGGTCCATAGCAGGAGACAGTCATAGACTAGGCAGGCAAGGTTGGTGAAAATAATGATTACACCAGCTGCTAAGGCAGAGACACACAGAGATCGATACACACCGGGAGGGGTAAGGCTGAACAGCACACTTACTAGTCCAGGGGCTCGATGGTCTAACCAAGCAGATGTGGTAGGAATAAATCCTAAGCATCCGTAGCGTGACGGAGAGTCAACAGACACTGCTGCAAAGATGTGACCGCTAGTGAGGGTAGAAATAGTCCTGGCACTAACGACCACAAATGCAGCACAGCTGTTCAGAGTTTGACAGCTGAGCGGAAACCTCCCCGAGCACTATCACAATAAGAGCTCGGAGAGCTAGAATCATAACGCCGCTGTCAAACCCTGACAAGATTAACCCGAGCACCAAGGCATAGTGCTCGGGTCATGACACTCACTGTTGTTTGCTGGAGTCCCGAAGCTTTAGAAGTGGCTTTATAACCTTTTCCAGACTGATAGATCTCAATTACTTTGTTTCTCATTTGTTCCTGAATTTCTTTGGATCACAGCATGATGTCTAGCTTTTGAGGATCTTTTGGTCGTCTTCACTTTGTCAGGCAGGTCCTATTTAAGTGATTTCTTGATAGAGAACAGGTGTGGCAGTAATCAGGCCTGGGTGTGGCTAGAGAAATTGAACTCAGCTTTCCAAAGATGTCATAAACCACAGTTAATTTACGTTTTACACGGGGGGGGGGGGGGTCACTTTTTCACACAGGGCCATGTAGGTTTTGATTTTTTTTTTTACCCTTAGTAATAAACAACTTCATTTAAAAACTGCATTTTGTGTTTACTTGTATTATCTTTGTCTAATATTTAAATATGTTTGATGATCTGAAACATTTTAAGTGTGACAAACATACAAAAAATTGAGAAATCAGGAAGGGGGCAACACTTTTTCACACCACTGTATGTACTTGAACTCTGAATGATAATTACATATTTGCACCACCAACAGCCTGACATTACCTTATTTTACGTTTTGGGTAGTCTATCTTGCGTTTTCTGCTTGCACTCCATTTTTTTTTAAATTTTTTTTTTTATTACTTATTTTGTACCCGTAGGTAGATTTGTTTTGCAGTCTGGTGACAAACCACCAGCTTGTCCACTCCATACTCTTATTCATTCTTATATTCATATTCATTCCATATTTGCACCACCAAACATAAGCTATCTGTAACCCCCCGTATCTCACAGAGAGGCAAATGCCAGCAAATGTGGCGATTTTTGGTTTTGGCCGGGTTTGTCAGGGTTTATAAAAAAATTGCCAGTTTGCAAAGAGTTTTTAAGGTCTCAAACAGTGTTTCTTGTCACCCAAAAAATTTGAAAACGGTCCAATTTTTTTGCCGAATGTATTTTTCTGATCTGCAGTGATGCGGACGTTGTACCGGTCTGTTGTGGTGAAGAGGGAGCTTAGTTCTAAGGCAAAGCTGTTGATTTACCAGTCACTCTACGTTCCTACTCTCACCTATGGTCACAAGCTTTGGGTAATGACCGAAAGAACGAGATCGCGGATACAAGCGGCTGAAATGAGCTTTCTCCGTAAGATTGCTGGACTCACCCTCAGAGATAGGGTGAGGACCTCAGTCATCCGGGAGAGGCTCAGAGTAGAACCGCTGTTCCTCCACATTGAAAGGAGTCAGTTGAGGTGGTATGGGCATCTGATTAGGATGCCTCCTGGACGCCTCCCACTTGAGGTGTTTCAGGCACGTCCCACTGGGAGGAGACCCCGGGGCAGACCCAGGACTCGGTGGAGAGACTATGTCTCCCAGCTGGTCTGGGAACGCCTTGGTATCCCCTCTGAAGAGCTGGAGCAGGTGGCTGGGGAGAGGGAAGTCTGGGCTTCTCTGCTTGAACTGCTGCCTCCGCGACCCGGACCTCCGGAAAAGCGGTAGAAGATGGATGGTCTGACAGACAGTTTGAGGTTTTATCATGTGAATAACTTTGTTTGAACACAATCTACACAATCCTAAATATGTGTGTTTTATCTTTTCTGAAGTCTGGAATGCCAGCCACTAAAATATCTGTCTCTTATAGGCCCTTAGAATAGAGGGCTAGTCCTAGTGAAGCGCTTTGAGTGGTCTTTGAGACTAGAAAAGCACTATATAAGTACAGGTCTTTGCCCTTATATCAATCCAATAAATCTCAACAGATCCAGCAGAAGCAGTAGCTCTCCTGATGAACACTCCCACACCGTTTTCAGATGAAGGTAGAGCCCGCTATATTTACATGCTGATTTTAAAAATACAGTGTATATATTCAGCCTAAGTGTGTGTGGTCTATGTTTGTGTTTTTGCAGTCTGGAGCTCATGTGAGCAGAAAAGAGGTGGGAATCTTTTGCCTCAGCTGTGTGCCATAAGTATTGGCCTGTGTACCACAGTCCCTGCCCAGTTGAACGGGGCAGAGTGATATTGTGTTTTCAACGAGAGAATCAAAGATTTTTATTTGTCAATACTACTATACGTACAGGACATACAGGAGAATTGAAATGCCATTTCTCTCTTAGTGGTGTACACAATATATAAGAAGAGAAGGAATAAGGATGAAAAACAACAGCAGCAGTCTATGTACAGTAATGCTACCCATAGTGCAAATAAAGATAAACGATAAAACCCAGCAATCCTATATACAAAAAAGTAGAGCCGTAATACCCGTAATTGCAAGTTCAATGCGGTAGTGTAGGTGCAGACAGTGATAGATTGGACTGCAGATGATCAATATTGCAATACAGACAGACAGCAGCAGGTATGGCATTTGTGCAAATGGTTGCAGTAAGGTGCAGAGACATACAGCAGCAGACGTATTACTGTTGATGTGCCAGTCTTTCTGTGCAAACAGCTGAGGTAGTTATTGTGCGGGTGAGTGTGTTACGATCTGGGGGTGGGGGTGGGGGGCAGAGTTCAGGGTCCTGATTGCCTGGTGAACAAAGCTGTTTAGCAGTCTTGTGGAGCGGGCCCAGAGGCTCCAGTTACTTTTCCACAAGAGGAGGTGGCTGAAGAGGGAGTGTGAGGGCTGGGAGGTGTCACCTGCAATGTTGATGGCTCTGCGGGTGAGACAGATGTCGGGGGGGGGGCAGAGGGGCACTGATGGTCTTGCTGGCTACTTTCACTGTGCATTGTAGTGTCTTCCGGCAGGAGGCAGTGCAGCTTCCGTATCTCACCGTGATGCAGCTGGTGAGGATGCTCTCACTGGTGCCCTGGTAGAATGAGCACATGATGGGGGTGGGACTCGTGTTCTCCTTAGTTTGTGGAGGAAATAGAGGTGAGTTTGAGCTTTCTTGGACAGTGATGTCATGTTGTTAGACCAGGAGAGGTCCTCAGAGATGTGCACCCCCAGGAACTTGGGGCTGCTCATCCTTTCCACAGCTGCTTCATTGATGATCAGTGATGCTGTGTGTGTCCCCTCCTGAGTAAATCACAATCTCCTTGGTTTTTCCCACATTCAGGAAGAGGTTATTGTCTTTGCACCACTGGACCACTTGGCTCACCTCATGTCTGTAGTTGGCCTCCTCGTTGTTGGTGATGAGGCCCGCCACCATCGTGCCATCCGCAAACTTAATGATGTGGTTGATGTTGTAGGCTAGTACACAGTCATGAGTCAGCAGGGTGAAGAGCAGCGGACTGAGCACGCACCCTTGTGGGGCCCCTGTGCTCAGTGTGATGGTCTTGGAGGTGTTGCTGCCAACGTTCTGTGGCTTCCCTGTGAGAAAATCCAGCACCCAGTTACAGAGAGAGGTTTTGAGTCCCAAGTGTCTGAGTTTCTGTATTAGGTGCTGGGGGACGATTGTGATGAATGCTGAAATCCAAGAACAACATTCACACATTCATTTTGTGTTCCTATGTGTTTTTATTCAATATGCAGCTGTGAAAAAAATTAGGATGCCCTGCATAAGCGTGTATGGTTTTTTTTGAACATATTTGGACATATGGATATTTAATGTCAATGCTAAAAATACTGGGAGATTCATGTAATACAACTAAACAATTAAAAATGATTTAAAGACATTTTTCAAATTTTCTATAAAATGTAATTCTAAACAAATAGTGAGGAATAAATTACACCCCCCCACACATTTTTTTAGGACAACCCCACATACATTCCCACTTAAAATGGCTAAAATAAATGTTAAAAAAATGCAAATAAAAACAAAATCAAGGTTAGACATAGATATGTGAACATTTCTTAATAAACAACTGAATATTTAATGGGGTGTCATAATTTTTTCACATGACTGTATGTTCTGTGTAGCTTCTACAGGCTGTTATGTATGGGAACCTGGTGATGAATGAGGCAAGATGAGGTAGCGTCGAACACAGCTTTATTGATGGCAAATACAGCGGTTACACAGCAGGCACCTGGCATGGGCATCCATCGTAAAGAGGCCATGCCATGGAAGCTTGCCCCGCTATATAGGGCAGTGACATGACGTGACAGGAGGTCAACGTCACCACACTACACTTCACAATAAAGCACCCATATAACACATATAACATTTCCTCCCCCCTTTAGAAAGTCCAAAACCACACATACAATTCAAACCCACCCCAATTTGGAACCCGAATCGCACTCTAAAATAACAAAAACAAATATACTTAACTGGCCTAACACACTCACAAAATAACCTAAAATAAGGCTGGTGGGTGGACTGCCACGCAGCCCGCATGGCATGGTGGATTATTCTGCCACCAAGTAAACTGAAAAGTCCTTTGTTAAACTAAAATCACTGCCATGCTCCTACTCTGTAACACAGCTTTGAATATAGGAACTCACACACCGGCTGCTAAATTTGCACACTGCTCACCTGTACAGTAGATCTAGTATCATCTGTCTGATGTCCATATCATCTCTGCTGCTGCTTATCAATAATTTGTAATTATACACTGCTTGTTGCACAGTGCTCATTTGCACACTGTACATAAGTCTATGCCATCTCAGGTTCACATCAGGTTGCACACTGCTCATTTGCACACTGTCCATAGGTTCATGCCATCTCAGGTTCACATCATCTCTGATATCAATATACCACTATCACTTTAGTCATCCAGTGACTTTCATTTTCATTCCTGTACTGCCTAACTGTGTTTTGGTGTATGTGTCTCAGTACTAGGATTGAGTTACTGTGTTAGTGTGTCATGACCTATTAGAATTGTTGATTCTGTACCTTTAACTTGGCATTCGTTCGGAGAGCAAAGTAAGAATTTCATTGCTCAGGAAATGTAGCATTTCTTACACTACCGTTCAAAAGTTTGGGGTCACTTAGAAATTTCCTTATTTTTGAAAGAAAAGCACTGTTTTTTTCAATGAAGATAACTTTAAACTAATCAGAAATACACTCTAATATCTAATATACATTGCTAATGTGGTAAATGGTTATTCTAGCTGCAAATGTCTGTTTTTTGGTGCAATATCTACATAGGTGTATAGAGGCCCATTTCCAGCAACTATCACTCCAGTGTTCTAATGGTACAATGTGTTTGCTCATTGCGTCAGAAGGCTAATGGATGATTAGAAAACCCTTGTGCAATCATGTTAGCACAGCTGAAAACAGTTTAGCTGGTTAGAGAAGATATAAAACTGACCTTCCTTTGAGCAGGTTGAGTATCTGGAAAAAATTATTATTTCAAATACAAATCATTATTTCTAACCTTGTCAATGTCTTGACTATATTTTCTATTCATTTTACAACTCATGGTGGTAAATAAGTGTGATTTTTCATGGAAAACACAAAATAATTGTCTGGGTGACCCCAAACTTTTGAACGGTAGTGTAACTGTGCACATGATAATAAAGCCTTTGAATCTTGAATCTTGAAACTCAAACAACAATATACACCCCATAACATAACATGTGCAAAAACATACAGGAACTATAAACATAACTCTGCAGCACAGTCACTTGGGTGGGAGAGGTAGAACCGGCATGGGGGGCCCAGGGCAGCCCCTCAGCAAGCGCACCCCTGGAAGCAGCAGGCCCCTAGGACAATGGCTGATCCTCTGAATGGTGGAGCCAGGTTTCCACACCTCCAACACCTACTCCCGTCCAGCCTCGTCACCCAGAGTGTCCTCCTGGATGCCCCGAAGCTGATTGGCATGCCTCAATGAGCCATCAGACAACTGGAATTATATATCCACATACAGTGGGGCAAAAACGTATTTAGTCAGCCACCAATTGTGCAAGTTCTCCCACTTAAAAGATGAGAGAGGTCTCCAATTTTCATCATAGGTATACCTCAACTATGAGAAACAAAATGAGAAAAAAAAAATCCAGAAAATCACATTGAAGGATTTTTAATGAATTAATTGGTAAATTCCTCAGTAAAATAAGTATTTGGTCACCTACAAACAAGCAAGATTTCTGGCTCTCACAGACCTGTAACAACTTCTTTAAGAGGATCCTCTGTCCTCCACTCGTTACCTGTATTAATGGCATCTGTTTGAACTCATTATCAGTATAAAAGACACCTGTCCACAACCTCAAACAGTCAGACTCCAAACTCCACTATGGCCAAGACCAAAGAGCTGTCAAAGGACACCAGAAACAAAATTGTAGACCTGCACCAGGCTGGGAAGACTGAATCTGCAATAGGTAAGCAGCTTGGTGTGAAGAAATCAACTGTGGGAGCAATTATTAGAGCATGGAAGACATACAAGACCACTGATAATCTCCCTCGATCTGGGGCTCCACGCAAGATCTCACCCCGTGGGGTCAAAATTATCACGAGAACGGTGAGCAAAAATCCCAGAACCACACGGGGGGACCTAGTGAATGACCTGCAGAGAACTGGGACCAAAGTAACAAAGGCTACCATCAGTAACACACTACGCCGCCAGAGACTCAAATCCTGCAGTGCCAGACGTGTGCCCCTGCTTAAGCCAGTACATGTCCAGGCCCATCTGAAGTTTGCTAGAGAGCATTTGGATGATCCAGAAGAGGATTGGGAGAATGTCATATGGTCAGATGAAACCAAAATAGAACTTTTTGGTAAAAACTCAACTTGTCGTGTTTGGAGGAGAAAGAACACCATACCTACTATGAAGCATGGGGGTGGAAACATCATGCTTTGAGGCTGTTTTTCTGCAAAGGGACCAGGACGACTGATCCGTGTAAAGGAAAGAATGAATGGGGCCATGTATCGTGAGATTTTGAGTGAAAACCTCCTTCCATCAGCAAGGGCATTGAAGATGAAACGTGGCTGGATCTTTCAGCATGACAATGATCCCAAACACACCGCCTGGGCAATGAAGGAGTGGCTTCGTAAGAAGCATTTCAAGGTCCTGGAGTGGCCTAGCCAGTCTCCAGATCTCAACCCCATAGAAAATCTTTGGAGGGAGTTGAAAGTCCGTGTTGCCCAGCGACAGCCCCAAAACATCACTGCTCTAGAGGAGATCTGCATGGAGGAATGGGCCAAAATACCAGCAACAGTGTGTGAAAACCTTGTGAAGACTTACAGAAAACGTTTGACCTCTGTCATTGCCAACAAAGGGTATATAACAAAGTACTGAGATGAACTTTTGTTATTGACCAAATACTTATTTTCTACCATAATTTGCAAATAAATTCTTTAAAAATCAGACAATGTGATTTTCTGGATTTTTTTTTTCTCATTTTGTCTCTCATAGTTGAGGTATACCTATGATGAAAATTGGAGACCTCTGTCATCTTTTAAGTGGGAGAACTTGCACAATTGGTGGCTGACTAAATCCTTTTTTGCCCCACTGTATATATATAATTATATATCCACAGACATCCTCGGTGTTTTGCTGGTGGTCATTTGGCCTATCTTTGGCATGGTCGGTCATCACCCTGAACCCAAACCAAGTCCAGTACCTTCAGCGGGGCCCAGCTCGGCCTGATGTGCTGCTGCTGAGTATGCGGTAACTCCATGCTCATCGGTCTGGCCCCGTCCTCTTCTAAAAACGTTGTAGCGGTCACCTTCATAGCTGCAGACCCCCCATCCCCCTGCGGCCAAGCTCCGGAGGTATCGGGGGCTAGCATGGTGTCACTTGCCGATGCAGGTGCCCCACCGCCATGCTCTGTACCTCCGTCTACTATGTCCTGAGTGCCGGCACTGTGACTTTACTGCACCAAACCTGAGTGAAACTGGTCCTGTTTGACCGCCGGAGTATCCGTTAGCTCTTCGCCCCACACAACGTCCTCTTCGACCACTGGAACCGGGGGGTTCCAGCAGCTATAACCTGACCATTCATTCCCGGCACCGTCTTTAATGGTGAAACCCAGTCTGTAAAACAAATCACAGCCCATGATGTTATCGCCTCGTGCTGTCACATGGAACATGAAGTCAACCATCTCCGCAGACTTGTAACGAACCATTAACTCCAAAGTCCCAACCGTGCCCAGCCTGCCACTTCCATAACCATACAACGGCGCCGGGTTACCTTTAATCCTGTAGTGGGGGAAGAACTTCTTCACTGTGGCCCAGTTCGGCAACGACCCCTCTGCCACCGTGTCGAGCAACAGTGGCACCTCCACACTGTCCAACTCCACTGCACAATTCATATACCCGATTGTGCTGGGGGGAACCTGGATGGTTGTCGGGGTCGGGCGGAGTGATTTCTTCTATGGGCTCTCCAGTTCAGAAAAGTGGCACACTCTAGCATAATGGTTCAAGCGTCCACATCTGCTACAACGTTTTCTTCTTGCCAGGCATTCCTTCGCCTTATGGCAATGCGTCGCGGACCCACAACCCTTGCATGGGGGTCTTCCCGGGGCAGACCTTCGGATGGCAGCATTGGTTTCCTTGACATCATCCTCCAAGCTCTCCTCGCTATCTGAGTCCGTGTCATTTGCTGTGGCAGGTAGCTCCGGTGGCTGCTGTGACTGACGCCAATTTAGCTCCAAGGATAGCTTGTCTGCGGCCTCCACCTGGAGGACTAGCTCGACAGCTCTGTCTAATGTTAAGTCATTCGGCGCCATAAGTAGCCAAACTTGCAATACAGTGCTGCACATGTGCTCAGCTTGCTGGTCGCGCACCATTTCATCTTACAACGGCTCAAAACAGCACTCACTAGCTAGCTGCCTCAAGTCAGCGACACACTGGTGGATGGGCTCACCTACCCATTGATATTGCTGCCGAAAATGAATCCTCCTGATAGTCACGCTGTCCGGGGTGTGGAAGTGGTTGGCTAGCAGCTCCATGACGTCCTCAAATGAGTCTGACGTGTCGTGCGTCCGCAGGACTCACTGGCCCTCAATACCCAGGTTATGGACGGGAAGCGCACGTGACCTTAGCTTGTCAAGGTGCCCGAGGTCCAGCGCAGTGATATAGGTCTGAAAAGCCTTGAACCATATTGGCTAAGGCACCGGCGGTTCACCTGGGAGCTCGAGAAAGGGACGGAGTGGTGTTATACACACCTCCATGAGTTAATCCTCAGTCGCCAAATGTTATGTATGGGAACCTGGTGATGAATGAGGCAATATGAGGTAGCGTCGAACACAGCTTTATTGATGACAAACACAGTGGTTACACGGCGGGCACCTGGCGTGGGCATCCGACATAAAGAGGCTGTGTCCCGCTATATAGGGTAGTGTGGTGATGTGACAGGAAGTCAACGTCACCACACTGCACTTCACAATAAAGTGCCCATATAACACAGGTGTCTGTCTTCCACAGTGATTAGGGGAAATCTGAATGCTAGGAAGTTAATATTTATGCCAATTTAGATATATATTGCTGTTACGCACCCCTCCATGGGGAATTAGTCAGTGGTGCACCATCAGGTTATACCTGCACTCCTAGCCAAGGTGCTAGGAAGGAATTCCTCTTTGGCTCAGTGGTATGGTAAAGGTTTTCAGACCATGGTGTCATGAGTTCAAATCTCAGCCTGGGATATTAGGAGGTGTATGTCTACCTTGCCTGAGGGTGAAAGTGACTTGGGTATGTCCACCTTGACTGAAGGTTGAAACGGACTTCATGATTTGTGATTCGTGATCCCAGGCTGAAATAGGCAATTTTGGCCTTGGCCCAGAAAGTGGGTCGTAACAATTGCTGCCAACAGGCCTGTAGTGTGGACAACAGAGACAGGATAAAGTGAATGCTGTGGAGAGGTTGCGCACCCTGTTTTATCAGGTTGGGTCCAAGATTCACCTGACATTTGCCTGGCATTTTACTTGGAATTGGCAAAGGTCTCAAATTTTCTCCAACAGTGGCAAGAGTTGCAAATAGTTGCTAATTACTGTGAACACTGTCGCTAAATTTTGTTAATAGTCACTAATGTTCGCCAGCTGTCTTTCATAAACACTCTCGCAAACTCTTGCACAAACGTTGCAAATGGGTGTTAAACATTGCTAACTGTTTCTCATGACAGAGGCGAACCCTGATGTTCGGAAATATTCGTCAGAAAAGTTGGCGAATCCAAAATCGCCACATTCGTCAGCATTCGCCGCTTCGTGAGATACTACCCTAATATACCAGCCAGAAAACAGCCATTCAGTGATTACCACAGTTGTACATACTAGATGTTCCGATGGAGAATTTGGTTCCTACTTTTTCTCCCTCTGTATAAGCATGCTTCTGTGTCTTCTACATATTTCTTTTTTCTTAGTCCTTTTATTCACATATTTATCTGTGGTTTTCTTATTGTGTGTATGCAGAGAGCAGAGACAGCCAGCGTCAAAGTCCTTGTGTGTAATGAATATTTGGCCTTAAAGATGATTCTGACTGATAATTAACAAAAGCAGTATTTACAAATCTGTTAACTAATAGTACACATATGATAATAAAATACTGTAATAAGTTTGAAGTTCCTCTTGTTGGTTCCCTACTTCTGCATTGTGAATCATGTGGCAGTAATGCACATACATAGAATGTCACTTTTCTGGCAAAGAAGCAGCCAAGTTTGTGTACAAGATTGAGACATAGTGATTAGATGTAGTCTGGCTCACCTCGATACACAGTTCAGGCTCTGGATGCCATGATCTAGCTGAGTGTACCCAAAAGCAGGCATGACACACTGGTAACAGGTCAAAGGAACCAATTTCCTAGAAAAGGTTTGGACCTCATTCTATCCTAGAGTGGCCCAGAGTGAGAGACGATGGGCAGGGGTGGGTTTATTGTTATTCCCCTGTTCGCTGCTCACATGTTCTAGTTTTCCATGGTGAATGAGAAGGTTGCTTCCCTGTGTATTCAGGTCGGGGGACAGTCCTGACTGTCGTTAATGCATCTGAATGATAGTTCAGAGTCCATGTGCTTCTTGTAGTCTTGGGATGAAGTACTAGAAAGTGCTCATTCTCTGGACTTCTTTATTCTACCTAGGGACCTCAATGCTCACAAGGAGGAGCAGGATTTGGAGGGATAACCCACATGAACTCTTAGTGCTGACAACTTTTTGAAATTTTTTAATGATAAAATTGTCAGTATTAGGAATAATTTTCCAAAAACTAGCCCCCTTAAAAATACCAAGTCTCTGCCTAACACCACACCGTGGTGTGGTGTTGGGCAGATCAGAATGACACTTAGTCATTCTGATCTAGCCCTAATAGTGTCAGCCTCTAAACGAACTACCTGTCTCTTAGACCCAATCCCCGCTAGACTCCTGAAGGAATTGCTATTTCTTATTAGTCCACCACTTTTGAACAAAATTAATATGTCTATTGACAGGACATGTACTGCAGCCTTTTAAAGTGGCAGTAATTAAACCTCTACTTAAAAAACCTTCGCTTGATTCTGGGATTTTGGCCAATTATAGACCAATATCTAACCTCCCCTACCTTTCCAAGATCCTCAAAAAAGTAGTTGCCAATCAGCTGTGTACTTTTTTAAAAAATAATTCTATATTTGAGAAATTTCAGTCAGATTTAAGGAAACACCACAGCACAGAGACAGCCTTAGTGAAAGTTACTGATGGCCTCCTTATGGCATTTAACAAAGGACTTGTCTCCGTCCTTGTCTTTTTGACCTTAGTGCAGCCTTTGACACCATTGACCGCCATATTCTGCTAGAGAGACTTGAACAGCAAATTGGTTTGAAAGGAACAATGCTAAGATGTTCCAGTCTTATCTATCAGACCGTTCCCAGTTTGTGCATGTCCATAACAAGTCCTCTACCCAGACCACAGTTAGTTATGGAGTTCTGCGAGAATCGGTATTTGGACCAGTACTGTTTACATTATACATGTTGCCTTTGGGAGACATTATGAGGAAGCATTCTATTCATTTTCATTGTTACGCTGACGACACTCAGTTATATTTATCCATCAATCCAGATGATCCCAGCCATTTGGGTTCACTCCAGGAGTGTCTTAAGGATATTAAAACCTGGATGAACTACAACTTGAACAAGCTGTATGGGATTGTGGAGCACATCTTCAACCTGAGCCTGAAGCTGGGGAGGGTACCAACATCTTGTGTGGTACCTGTACCAAAGACTTCCCACCCCAAAGACCTGAACAGCTACAGACCAGTGGCCTTGACGTCTCACATGATGAAGACCCTGGAGAGACTGCTCCTTGCTCACCTCCGCCCCCTGGTGGGACCAGCAATGGATCCACTCCAGTTCGCCTACCAGCATGGCATTGGGGTGGAGGATGCAGTGATCTTCCTCCTTCACTGTTCCCTGTCCCACCTGGAGAAGCCCGGGAATGCGGTGAGGATCATGTTCTTTGACTTCTCCAGTGCTTTCAACACCATCCAACCAATGATCCTGAAGGACAAGCTGCTGTGCGCAGGGGTAGACCAGCACCTGTCATCATGGATCCTGGACTACCTCACTAACTGGCTACAGTTTGTGAGAACCCGGGATTGTGTGTCTGACATGATCATCGGTAGCACGGGGGCCCCCCAGGGAACAGTTTTGGCTCCCTTCCTATTCACCCTTTATACTGCGGACTTCTCACACAACACACTGCCATCTACAGAAGTTCTCCGATGACTCTGCAATCGTCGGCCTCATCTCAATGGAGATGAAGCTGAGTACAGAGGACTTATCCAGGACTTCATGGACTGGTGCCATCGGAACTACCTCGAGATCAACGCAAGGAAAACTAAGGAGCTGGTGGTGGACTGCCGCAGACGAGGACAACCCCTCACAGCACCAGTAAACATACAGGGAACAGACATTGAGATGGTGACATCCTACAAGTACCTGGGTGTTCATTTGAACAATAAACTAGACTGGTCACACAATACCGACGCACTCTACAAGAAGGGACAGCACAGGCTGTTCCTACTGAGGAGGCTCAGGTCTTTTGGTGTACAAGGGGCGCTGCTGAAGACATTCTACAGCACGGTGGTGGCATCAGCCATCACTTTTGGAGTGGTCTGCTGGGGCAGTGGCATTACAGCAGCCGACAGGAAGAGACTGAAAAAACTGATCAAGTAAGCTAGCTCTGTCCTGGGGCAACGCCTTGACCCAGTGGAGGAGATAGGAGAGAGAAGGATGGTGGCTAAACTGTCATTTCTGCTGGAGTTCGAGTCCCACCCTATGCAGGACATACTGAACGCACTGAGGAGCTCATTTAGCAGTAGACTACATCATCCTAGGTGCGCGACCGAGAGGTTTCGCAGGTCCTTCCTACCTACGGCTGTCAGACTGTATAACCTAAGCAGGGCTGCTCGCAGAGATAGCAAAAAACGTGACGACCTAATAGTACTGAATGCAAAAGACGCAACAGACTTACACAAATGGTCCCCTCCAGCATACAACTAGGACAATATCAGTCGCTGCGGAGGGTGACAATATGTATGGGTACATATTCATACCATGTAGGGTAACTAAATAGACGGTTATGCTGTTTATTCCATCTAGCTACAATGCTCCGCACTGTGTATATATATTTATATATTTATGTGTACATATGTGTATTCACTGCTCTTATTTTCTTATCTTCTTAATTATTGCTCTGAGTGTTGCTATCCCTGTGCTGTTGCAATCCTGGAATTTCCCCATTGTGGGACTAATAAAGGCTTATCTTATCTTATCTTACCTTATCTTAACTTTCTATTGCTGAATACAGATAAAACTGAAGTCATTGTTCTTGGCTGCAAACATGCTAGAAGTACTCTTTCTAGTAAGATACAGTAACAACACTAGATGGCATTGCACTGGTTTCTACGTTTTCTGTTAGGAATCTTGGAGTTGTCTTTGACCAAGATATGTCTTTCAACTCTCATATACAGAAAACCATTAAGACTGCCTTCTTCCATCTGCGTAATATTTCTAAAATTAGGTCCATCCTGTCTCATAAAGATGCAGAGAAACTTGTCCACGCCTTTACCACCTCTAGGCTAGACTATTGTAATTCACTTTTATCAGGTTGTCCTAATAAGTCCATAAAGTTTCTCCAACTCATTCAGAATGCAGCTGCATGTATCCTAATTAGAAGAGGGAGAAGAGATTACATTACCCCAGTTTTAGCTTCTTTACATTGGCTCCCAATAAAATATAGAATTGAATTCAAGATATTGCTCCTAACTTATAAAGCCCTTAGTGGTATGGTTCCTTCTTACCTGCAAGAACTCATAGTTCCCTATCAGTCAATCAATCAATCAATGCATCAGATTTATATAGCGCTTTATCATAGACACTCAAAGACGCTTTACAGAAATTAAGGGTCATCCACCACCTAGATGGATGAAGCAGCCACAATACGGCATCATCCCTTTTAACTATTCACACACACCCACATTCACACAAAGGGCCACTTTAGAGTCTCCAGTTAACCTAACCTGCATGTTTTTGGGATGTGGGAGGAAACCGGAGAAATCCCGGGGTAAACCCACGCATACACGGGGAGAACATGCAAACTCCACACAGATCACTGTTGGTCGGGGGCTGGGATCGAACCCACAATCCCACGATCCCCACAATCCCCCGGCCAAGGGTAAACTGTGCTGCCGCAGTGCTAACCACTGCGCCACCGTGCAGCCCCAAACCAGAGCTCTGCACTCCCAAAAATCCGAACTGCTGGTGGTCCCCAAGGTCTCCAGAAGTAGATTGGGAGGTAGAGCTTTCAGTTATCAAGCTCCCCTCCTGTGGAACCATCTTCCCAGTTCAGTTTGGGAGGCAGACACTCTGTCTTTATTCAAGAGTAAGTTGAACTCTTTCCTTTTTGATAAGGCCTATAGTTAAAAATGTTGCCGCTGCCAGGCCTTCACCCGCATGTGGAGCCTAACCCGGCTTGATACTGGAATATCTGGCTGTGAATGTTAATGTTGAATTGTATTTGTTATGTTTGTTTTGAATGTAGCTACTGCCAGGCCTCCTACTTTTTACCTCTTTTTCAGCCCAGCCGGTCAAGCCAGATGGCCGTCCTCTATGAGCTATGGTTCCGCTCAAGGTTTCTGCCCATTAAAGGGAAGTTTTTCCTCGCCTGTGTCGCTGCAGTGCTTGCTCTTAGGGGTCTCTGCTGGGTTCTATAAATTTGAGAGCGTGGCCTAAACCAGCTCTTTTTTGTTAAGTGCCTTGAGATAACCTGTGTTGTGATTTGGCGCTATATAAATAAAATTGAACTGAACTGAATTGAATGAACCCTGTAGAACTTCAGTCAGATTCCAAGGAAGGCTGGGGGGACGTAGTGTGAATGGGCCATGTGTTCCACCTCCACTGCTCATGCCACTGCTTTATACAGGTACATCTCAAAAAATTGGAATATCATAAAAAAGTTCAATATTTTTTGTCACTCATTTCAGAAAGTGAAACCCATATATTATATAGATTCATTACACAGAGAGTGATATAGTTCAAGTGTTAATTTATTTTAATTTTGATGACTATGGCTACAGCCCATGAAAACCCCAAATTCAGTTTCTCAAAAAATTAGAATATTACATAAAATTAATTTTAAAAAATAGTTTTCTAATAGAAATGTTGGCCAACTGAAAAGTATGTCCATGTACACACTCAATATTTGATCAGGGCTCCTTTTGGATTAATTACTTTATTAATGTGTCGTGGCATGAAGGTGATCAGCTTGTGGCACTACTGAGGTGTTATGAAGGTCCAGGTTGCTTTGATAGTGACCTTCAGCTCATCTGCATTGTTGTGTCTGGTGTGTCTCATCTTCCTCTTGACAATCCTCCATAGATTCTCTGTGGGGTTTAAGTCAGGAGAGTTTGCTGGCTAATCACACACAGTGATGCCATGGTCATTAAACCAGGTTTTGATACTTTTTGCAGTGTGTGTGTGTGGGGTGGGGTGGGGGTGGGCAAGTCCTGCTGAAAAATGAAATCATCTCCTCCATAAAGCTTGTCAGCAGAGAGAAGCATGAACTGTTTCTTAAATTTCCTGGTAGACGACTGCGCTGACTTTGGTCTTGATTAAACACAGTGGACAAACACCAGCAGATGAACTCTGTTCAGATAAAAGTAAATTTTGCATTTCATTTGGAAATGAAAGTCCCAGAGTCTGGAGAAAGAGTGGAGAGACACACAATCTAAGTTGCTTGAGGTTTAATGTGAAGTTTCCTCAGTCCGTGATGATTTGAGGAACCATGTCATCATTTGTATTAAAAAAAAACAACATTTTTTAAATTAATTTTATGTAATATTCTAATTTTTTGTGAAAGTGAATTTGGGGTTTTCATGGGCTGTAAGCCATAATGGGTTTCACTTTCTGAAATGAGTGACAAAAAATATTGAACTTTTTCATGATATTTTAACTTTTTGAGCTGTACCTGTACTGTGGCTGCAAAGCTGTTGGTGCCTGTCATGGCAGCAACCCCTGAACCAAATGGTGGATCCCTCAGGTGAGGCATCTGGAGACATACCCAGGTGGAAAAAGAATACTTTGAGGATCTCTTCAACCCAGCTGACATGCAGAAGAAGAGCCTGAGTAAGACAGGTGCTACTTGACCATCACTGTGTCAGAGGTTGTCTAGGTAGTCAAAAAAAAAACCAAAACATTGGCTGCAGGTCCCCTGGTGTGGATGAGATCCTCTCCAAGTACCTTAAAACTCTAGATGTTGGGCTGTCATGGCTGACATGCCTCTGAAATGAAAAAATCAGGGACAGTACCCATGGTCTGGCAAACTGGGGTGGGGGACCTGAGGTTTCACTCCAACCACAAAGGGATTACACTGCTCAGCCTCCCTGGGAAGGTCTATGCCAGGGTACTGGAGAGGAGAATCTGACTGTTAGTCAGACTTAAAGACTTAGGACAGGGATGTCAAACTCAATCCATGGAGGACCAAGACCCTGTAGGTGTTACCTCCACCCAGTGTCTTTAATAGGTGAATTCAGTGAATTTCTTCCCACTGATTGCTGATCAGTGAAAACGCCTGCTGAAGAGACTGGGTGGAGGTAAAACATGCAGGGTCTTGGCCCTCCCTGGAAGGAGTTTGACATCCCTGACTTAGGAGAAGCAATGCGATTTTCATCCTGAGCATGGACCATTCAGACTGACTCTTTTCCTCTCAAGGACACTTGAAGGGGCCACATGTATTCACATGTGCTTTGTTGACTTAGAAAAGGCATTCTGTGGATCCCCTGGGAAATCCTTTGGGAGATCCTTCTGGTGTATAGACTATGAAATATGGTTGTCCATGTACAACCGTAGCATGAGTTTGTTCCATATTGCACACCACAGCAGTGTGTATACTGCCATCCACTTGAGTTAGCAAGATTTTTGAAACTATAATTTTATGGTTATAGTTATTTTTATAGCACTTGGTGTGGATGGCCTTTTATGGTCTCTGACAACAAACTGGTCCTGCATGAAGGGCCAGCTCAAGAGTGATCCAGTAGATCCCTATGAAAAAATTCATTCAGGACCCAGAGTACCAAGAGGAGCCACATGGGTCCACCCTCCAGTCCACCTGCAGGAGGGATCATGGTGCTGTGTCAACTGGGTGGCAACCGGGGTTTGTTTGGACTGTTGCTCCTGCGACCCGGATCCTGTATAAGGAGTAGAGAATGGATTGATGCCAACAATTTTGTCCAGTCAATTTTTGGAGTTCTGTGTGAGTGCTATTTTGTTTTTTTTTTCTCTGCTTTTTCTGTGTTACAGTGCAAACAAATGAATTTATAACTGCAACAATTTTCTGGGGAAGTGGTTCATTATCTGACAGTAATGCAGGGTTGACAGTAGTTTTAGCCATTCTTCAATGGTGATCTATGACATTAATAAGAACCTTGTAAATATAATGATATAGGCTTGTCTGTAAAGTGTTACCTGTGTTTTACATGTCTTTTGGAGAGTGATAGGGTGTTTTGCTGTAGTCCAAAGTTGACAAAAAAAGGCTCCTTTTTAATTTAGCTTTGATGCAGCATTGTGCAGATCTCTGAAACCACTTTTTCCCTCAGCAGTCATCTAAAGACTCCTCACACCTCTGTTAGCTCACAACTGATTTGGTTGACACCCAACTGCAATTACTGTGTCTATGCTACAGGGGGCTGAAAAGTTCGTAGTGGTCAAATTTGACCAAATGTGGTTTATTTTTCAACAGAGTCTCCCCTTTGGTCCACACACTTCTTCGATCAGTGTTGCAGCGCTTGGATCCTTGCAATTAAAAAAATAAACCATGTTTGGTTAAATTTGACCACTATGAACTTTTCAGCCAATGAACTTTTCACCCCCCCTCCCCAATATAATCTGATATAAAACTTTCTCTGAAGGATAATAAAGGGGGGCTTTGATGTCTATTTTTTTCTTTTTTCAGGACCTTTACAGTGCATCCAGAAAGTATTCACAGTGCTTCACTTTTTCCACATTTTGTTATGCTACAGCCTTATTCCAAAACGGATTAAATTCATTTTTTTCCTCAAAATTCTACACACAATACCCCATAATGACAATGTTAAAAACGATTTTTTTTTTAGATTTTTGAGAATTTATTAAAAATAAAAAAACTAAGAAATCACATATACATAAATATTCACAGCCTTTGCCATGAAGCTCAAAATTGAGCGCAGGTTCATCCTGTTTCCACTGATCATCCTTGAGATGTTTCTACAGCTTAATTGGAGTCCACCTGTGATAAATTCAGTTGATTGGACAGGATTTGGAAAGGCACACACCTGTCTATATAAGGTCCCACAGTTGACAGTGCATGTCAGAGCACAAACCAAGCATGAAGTCAAAGGAATTGTCTGTAGACCACCGAGACAGGATTGTCTTAAGGCACAAATCTGGGGAAGCGTACAGAAAAATTTCTGCTGCTTTGAAGGTCCCAATGAGCACAGTGGCCTTCATCATCTGTAAATGGAAGAAGTTCAGAACCACCAGGACTCTTCCTAGAACTGGCCGGCCATCTAAACTTAGCGACTGGGGGAGAAGGGACTTAGTTAAGGAGGTTACCAAGAACCCGATGGTCACTCTGTCGGAGCTCCAGCGTTCCTCTGTGGAGAGAGGAGAACTTTCCATAAGGACAACCATTTCTGCAGCAATCCACCAATCAGGCCTGTATGGTAGAGTGGCCAGACGGAAGCCACTCCTTAGTAAAAGGCACATGGTAGCCCGCCTGGAGTTTGCCAAAAGGCACCTGAAGGACTCTGAGACCATGAGAAACAAAACTCTCTGGTCTCATGAGACAAAGATTGAACTCTTTGGCGTGAATGCCAGGCGTCGCTCCAGAGCGCTCTTGACCTCAGACTGGGGCAACGGTTCATCTTTCAGCTGCACAATGATCCTTAGCACACAGCCAAGTTATCAAAGGAGTGGCTTCAGGATAACTCTGTGAATGTCCTTGAGTGGCCCAGCCAGAGCCCAGACTTGAATCCAATTGAACATCTCTGGAGAGATCTGAAAATGGCTGTGCACCAACGCTTCCCATCCAATCTGATGGAGCTTGAGAGGTGCTGCAAAGAAGAATGAGCCAAACTGCCCAAAGATAGGTGTGCCAGGCTTGTGGCATCATATTCAAAAAGACTTGAGGCTGTAATTGCTGCCAAAGGTGCATCAGCAAAGTATTGAGCAAAGGCTGTGAATACTTATGTACATGTGATTTCTTAGTTTTTTATTTTTAATAAATTTGCAAAAATCCCCCCAAAACTTTTTTCACATTGTCATTATGGGGTATTGTGTGTAGAATTTTGTGGAAAAAAATTATTTTATCCATTTTGGAATAAGGCTGTAACATAACAAAATGTGGAAAAAGTGAAACACTGTGAATACTTTCCAGATGCACTGTATTTTTTCTCTTGTATCTGTTGTAGACGGTGAAAGGAGGAATCTCTGAAACTCGCATTGAAAAGAGAATTGTCATCACTGGAGACACAGAAATTGATCATGACAAGGTGAGTTCTGTAAAAGGATAGAATAATTCTTTTAAAGCTTTATTTTTGCTCACAATTGCACTCAAGACAATACAGACTCACACCTCTCTCCAGCAACAGCTCTGAGTAGTTCCCCATCAATTTCTTGTCTTTCATACAATATGAACAGATATACAGTGTGTTCAGAAAAATAGTATTGTGTTTTAAAATGTGAATAAAGCTCAAAATCCTTATAATACCTTTTATTTCCATCCATCCATCCATCTTCTTCCGCTTATGTAAATGCATTGGAAACAATGCACACAGTACATACACGAGAAAGTTTATTGTTTGGTCATCATCTTGGATGGCAAACTTCTTGAACAGCCCACCAGATCTATCTTACACAAGCCATCATGATCAGAGTTCACTTTAGATAATGTGCCTCCATGCATTAAAGGGGTGAGCAGGAGGACTTTGGATTAGAATTTTAAGACAGGGCTCTTTATTTACTTGTTAATCTACCTTTCAATCCACACCAACCATCCATTCATCCATCCATCCATCCATCCATCCATCCATCCATCCATCCATTTTCTACCACTTTTCTGGAGATCCAGGTCACGGATGTAGCAGTCCAAGTAGAGAAGCCCAGACTTCCCTCTCCCCAGCCACCTCCTCCAGCTCTTTAGAGGGGAAACCAAGGTGTTCCCAGGTCCAGCTGAGAGATTTGTATCTCCAGTTTGTCCCGGGTCTGCCTCGGGGTCTCCTTCCAGTGGGACATCCCTGCAACACCTCAAGTGGGAGGCTTTCAGGAGGTATCCTGATTACATGCCCAAACCACCTCAACTGGCAACTTTCTGTGTGAAGGAGCAGCGGTTCTTCTCTGAGCTTATCCCAGATAACTGAGCCCTATCTCCAAGGGAGAGCCCAGGAACCCTACAGAGAAAGCTCATTTCAGCCGCTTGTATCCCCAGTCTCATTCCCCCGGTCACCACCCAAAGCCCATGACCACAGAGAAGGGCAGTAACACAGATTGAACAGCAAATTGACAGCTTTGCCTGAGAGCTCAGCCCCCTCCTCACCACGACAAACTGGCGCAATGTCCGCATCACTACAGATGCTGCTCCGACCTGTCTGCCATTCTCCTACTCATCCTTCCTCTACTCATGAACCCACACCTATGGTCATAAATTTTAGTGGTCAGCCAGACTAGACAGCCAGTCAATTTATACATAATAAGCTATTGAACTCTTTAATATCTCTGATTCCTTAGTGAAATGCACGGGGTCCTGATAAGGGACTCTGTGCTCATTTGCCCACTTCAGCTGCACCGCATTGTAACATATCACTTAAATTGGTCCTTTGTGAAAGACTTTTTAATTAAAATCATTAAAAGTGTTCTAATTAACACGTCCGGATTTCTATTCTCTGTTCATTCTGAAAGGCTTTGGCACAGGCTATTAAAGAAGCGAAAGAGCAGCACCCAGACATGTCTGTCACCAAAGTGGTTGTGCACCAGGAAACAGAGATTGCCCCAGAGTAGGAGCGACTGATCCTTTAGACGGTGAGTGTCAATGCCGACTTCCCTTTCCCATCAGTTCTGTGCTCTGACTGCAAAATAAGGTACAACAATTTATCACTTGCTGATTGTACAGATAGTGTGGAAACAGCTACACAGCTATATAACTCTAAAATGTTATAAAGCCAGATGATGATGATGGATCTTTGAAAATCTGGATTGATGTTGCTGTAAGGTGAGATGAAAAGTATGAATAAAAACCAACATTATGGTGTACAGAGTAACCAAATTTGCTATGTATAGAATGCCATTTTGTTTTATCTGTGTTTGTTAAGCAATATCAGAAAAGTGGTGCTTTTAGTACAGTACACATCAGAACTCTGTACTGATATCCACTAAGAATAACACAACCTTGAGGGTGGTATCTGTATTATGCAGCAGTTCCAAAAGTGCAGTTTATTAATTGAGAGCAATATATGACAAACTCACAATGATCCTCAGGTCGGTCTGCATCAAAGTTGTGCTCAAGGTCAGTGTCAAAGGTCAGGAGATCTGGGCACTTACTGTGTGTGATTTCACAAAAATCGCTACTCCTCCCAAGCAGTTACCCTGATTCTTAACAAACTTGTCCCTAATGGTCCTCACATGGGTCTGCATCCAGACTGAGCTCAAGGTCCTCCAAGGCAATTGCACCACTGTTCGCCAAACTCATGCACAGTGATCCTCAAGTGGGTCTGCATTCAGGTTGGGCTCAAGGTCAAGTTCAGGGTCAAAGGTCAAGAGAGCTGAGCACTCTCGTGGTGGTTTCATCAGGTCAGATGAGCTACTCCATCAGTGATGGTCTGGTTCTTCTACCTTTGCTCATACCCCTCATTGCTATATTTCCCTATGCCTGTGCCACGCAGGCCTATTGGATAATCCAGCACAGACTTTGGACTGGAGTGTTATGGCAAAGTGAAAAACAAACCAGAAAACACACAGTCACCCTTAAAATAAATTTAGAAAAAAAATTGAATTCTTCCGCTACGTTCAGACCAAATGCGAAGCAAAAATCCATGTCCCTTTACTCATGCAGGTAAAGCCTTGCGGAGGGGCGAGGTTATCTTCATAACTTCTGCTGTGGAAATCCCAAACACACCATCACGTTTAGGTTTACAACATTATCCAGTGGGGCACACAGTTGGGAAAATGTCACTACCTCCTCCAGAAACTACACCTGGATGACAGTTTTTTTCAGCACTATACTGAAGGTAGCGGGTGTCCAGTGTGAGGAGCTACTAGCCCTCATTACCACATCAGTAGCAGAAGTTCATGGGTGGAAACAAACTACAGACACTCCATCTCAGCTCATCTGTCTGTGGTGAGTGGTGATCTCATTTTCAAACTAGTTCACTCTCCATTGTTGAGTCTCACCACGGTGATGGTGGAATATTAATGCTGATTGGCTATGGCAACCAACTCGCTCTGACACAAATTGCGTGTATTTGCATCTCTACTTTGTAATCGCACCACGTGAAAAATCTGCTTCACACTTGGTCTGAATGCACCTTTACCTTTTGAAAGGGGTCACTGACTGAAAAATGGTATGTTTGTAGGTTTTAACCTTCTAAAATGTGTATATTAGTCAGGTAATTATCCAAAGAATATAAAAAAACCCACTCACTTATGCTAAAAAAAGACACACAACCTTTATATCATTTTTCACTCCAACAAAAGCAAAAGTAACTGTTCCTAATTTACCATGGGATGTCATTGACATAATAAACCCATCCCATTGCTGTCCTTGACACTTGCCTACTGCTCTATTATTGGGCACCATAGCTGTCTGTCATGTAGATGGATGTGAGCCAGTGTAGGAGTCAAGAATTGAGGAGACTGGATGATTTTCCAGTATCTGCTTTAATTCTCATTCATCCTACGTCCTCTCTCGATCGGAGTGAAAAGAGACAGGACGCAGTCACACACATACATTTATACACTTATCTCGAACAATACCTCACACACAAGTCACAATACATCACACAAAAATCATACGACCCAGTTACATCCTTTCATCTGTTATAGAACACCCAGCGTCCTTCTATTCTCCTCTCTGACCCCCAAAAGGTCAGGCCGGGTAAACTTCTCCTTTCTTCTGAGTCCACGGGGGGTGCAGACACCTCGTCCTCTTGAGCTGTGATGTCAATACACCTGGCTAGCTCAAAGTCTCTCTCGGCTGAATTCCAGCCTGCCACATGTGAGTCACATAAGTTAGAATTATGGGCTCCACATCACTCCCCCCTCCTACGCGAAAGACTGGGCACACACATACAGTAATACAGTGGTCATACAGTATATGTCATTCCCCCAACATAATCTCACAGCACCCTTAAACAACCTGATCAAAAAAAAAAAAAGAACACATCATTCTGCATGCAGCCTGGGTTTCAATCTCCTCCCGAATCTGCTGTATGCAGGTCTCCTGGTCTGTGTTGGGCCGTCCTGCTGTGCATTTGTGGGGTGAGGGGGAGAAGGGTTATTTGCCCCTTGTGGGGGGTCCAGGGGCCGCCCCTTGGGAGGCCTGCCGCGTCGAGGCGCGCCCGCCGGCCGTACAGACTCGTTATGCAACACAAAAGCAGGTTTTAATCTATTGATACTGATCGTCTCCCTCCTGCCCTCCAAATCTAGCACAAAATATTACTCCCTGGTTTCCAGCACTCGAAATGGACCGTCGTAAGGTGGGCGGAGGCTATGCCGCTGCGCATCGTGCCTGACAAAAACAAACTCTGCGTCTTGTAAAGCCTGGGGCACGAACACACGCGGGAAAGAGTGATGAGCGGGGCCCGGGAGCATTTCTGCTCCCGTGTTACTCAGAGACCCTCGGATCGTGGAGGGCCCTGGTGCCGTGTGGTCGGATAAAAACTCGCCTGGCAGCCTGAGCGGTTGTGCAAAGACCAATTCTGCTGGTGAGGCATCTAGATCCTCTTTGGGTGCCGAACGCAACCCCAATAAAACCCATGGTAGCTTGTTTACCCAATCTGTGTCCGTCAGTGACGCTCTGAGGGCTGCCTTCAAAGACCTGTGAAAACGCTCGCATAAACCGTTGGCCTGGGGATGGTAAGCGGTCGTGCGGTGTACCGCCGCTCCTAAGCCGCTGGCCACTGCTGACCACAGTTCCGACGCAAATTGAGGTCCCCTATCAGACGTAATATCTGACGGGACCCCGAACCGCGCTACCCAGGCTGTTAAAAAAGCGCGTGCCACCTCTGCCGCTGTGGTCGATGTTAACGGGACCACTTCCGGCCAACGAGTGGTTCGGTCCACCATCGTCAAGAGATGCGTGAACCCTTGTGATGTGGGTAGGGGGCCCAGGAGGTCCACGTGCACATGATCGAACCTTTTAGCCGGAATGTGGAACGGTTCTAAGGGCGCCTTAGTGTGCCTGTGAATTTTCGCCCGCTGGCAAGCCATACAGGCTTTAGCCCACTCTTTCATGTGCTTGCGCAGGCTCGGCCAAACAAACTTCTCCACCACCATTTTCACCGAAGCGCGCACCCCTGGGTGCGCTAGGGAGTGCACGGCGTCAAAAACGCGACGGCGCCACGCGGCTGGCACCACCGGGCGCAGTCGCCCTGTGGATACATCGCGGATAAGTGGGGGGGAACCGGTTTGTAGACTTTTGCGTTCCAGCCTTAACCCTGTTGGTCCAGACAGGAGCGCGCGCACGTCCGCGTCCTCGCTCTGCTCTGCCGCCATGGCTGCATAATCTATTCCCACGTGGACCGGAGCCGCGCGCATGTCCTCGCTATTACCGCGCCCTGGGTAAGTGGCCGCGCAATCCGTTTCCACGCGGACGGGACGGACAGTCTGCCACCACATTGATTTTACCGGCTATGTGCTGAATATCGGTGGTAAATTCAGAAATTGCGGCCAGCTGTCTCTGTTGCCGCCCTGACCACGGTTCTGAAGTTTTGGACATCGCAAAAGTGAGCGGTTTGTGGTCGACAAACGCGGTGAAACGCCGCCCTTCCAGCCAGAACTGGAAATGGCGAATAGCCAAGTGGAGCGCCAGCAGCTCCCTGTCAAACGCGCTGTATTTTCGCTCAGCCTCACGTAGGGATCTGCTGAAAAATGCAAGTGGCTGCCAAACCCCGGCAACCTGCTGTTCTACAACAGCCCCTATGGCCACATCTGACGCGTCTGTGGTTAGCGCTATGTGGGCTGCCGGGTCTGGGTGGGCCAACAGTGCCGCGTTTGCCAGTGCTCGTTTAACCTCTGTGAATGCGCGCTCCCGCTCCGGGGACCACTCAATCACATGGGAGGGCTTCTGCTTTTTAAGCGCGGTGTACAAAGGCTGCATAAGCTGCGCTGCGTGGGGTATGAAACGGTTATAAAAATTTACCATCCCCAAAAATTCTTGCAACGCTTTTACCGTTCGAGGCTGGGGAAAATCTGCCACTGCGCGTACTTTGGCCGGCAGAGGGACTGCTCCCTCCGAGGAAACGCGGTGCCCTAAAAAATCGATTTGTGCCACGCCAAAATGGCACTTGGCCGGGTTGATTATCAACCCATGCTCTCCTAACCTCTGAAAAACTGTCGTGAGGTGTTTTGCGTGCTCCTCCTCGGAGGTGCTGGCTACCAAAATGTCGTCTAAATAGACAAAAACGAAAGAAAGGTCGCGCAACACTGCATCCATCATCCGTTGGAAGGTTTGTGCGGCGCCCTTAAGGCCAAAAGGCATGCGTAAAAACTCAAAAAGCCCGAACGGGCTTATTACGGCTGTTTTGGGGATGTCCTCTGGTCGGACCGGGACTTGGTGATAACCGCGGACCAGGTCTATTTTAGAAAAAATGCACGCCTTCGCCAAGTGCACTGAAAAGTCCTGGATATGCGGAATCGGGTATCGGTCCTGCGCTGTGGCATTGTTCAACCTGCGGTAATCGCCACAAGGTCTCCACGAGCCATCAGCTATAGGTACCATATGGAGGGGGGAAGCCCAGGCGCTCTTCGAGTGGCAAATTATGCCCAACCTTTCCAGGTTGGCGAACTCCTCGCGCGCAATGGAGAGTTTAGCTGCATCCAAGCGCCGAGCCTTCGCAAAAACCGGTGGACCACTTGTGGTAATAAAGTGCTCCACCCCATGCTCCGCCACCTTAGCTGAAAAAGTGGGAATTGTGAGTGCTGGGAACTGGTGTAGAAGGCTGTGGAACTTACCACCTGCTGTGGCGACGTTGGTCTGTACTGGCGGCGAGGACACCCGAGCTGCACAAGGGATAGAACAGAAAGAGAGTGCATTTACTAGGCGTTTGTTGGCCAGATCAACTAACAAACCATGTGAACACAGAAAATCAGCACCTAACATATTGAAGCTCACTGCCGCTACGATGAAGTTCCACTCATAGGCGCGGCCGTGGAAGGACAGAGACAAGGTTCTCTCTCCGTACGTCTTGATGCTGGAGCCGTTGGCCGCTGTCGCTCCATCTCCGCGGGGTCCAGCGACCCGATCAGCATAGGTCGCAGTGATGAAGCTCCTCTGGGCTCCGGTGTCCACTAGGAATTGCCGCCCGGAGCCCGCGTCTGTCAGATAAAGCAGCTTGTTCCGTTCGCCGAGAGTGGAAGCTGCTAACGGCTCCCGGCCCGGTCGTTTCCCTGCTTTTTGAACTTGCAGGGCGGGATGCATTTGTGTGCCTTCCCAGCGAAACGTCGATGGTAAAAACAGAGGCCGTCATCTCCCCTGCCACGGAATCTCGCCGCTGCTGTTGCCGCTGAGGTGGTCACTGCTGTCTCTGGCTCCACACTGCCCCCGGCCGCCGCGCCGAGGTCTGCCGCTGCCATGGAAGCCTCTTGTTCCTCGCAGGCGTTGAGGAGCCACTCCGCCTCTTGGGCCAGCTCGCGGAAGTCCTCCTGGTTCACACATCGTCTGCTGGACAGGGGACCTCTCGTGTGCGCTGGAAGGGTCCGCAGGAAGATGTGTTTGAATAGGAACGCGTCGTTGTCCGTCTCGATCATTTGTAGCATGTCCTCCATGAGGACAGTCGGCCTGCGTCCACCCCTGTCGCGCAGGTCCAGTAGCTGCCTGGCTCTTGCCTCAGCCGACGGCACGAAGCTCCTGATGAGGGTGGCTTTCAGCGCATCGTATTTGCCGGCAGCGGGTGGCTGCTGCACCAGGCTCCGCACACACCGAGCCGTGCGGCTGTTGAGCGTCGCGATGACATTATGGAATTTAATGTCATCCGCTGATACTCCCCCGAGCAGGAACCGCGACTCCACATGCTGGAACCACGAGTGTGGGTTGTTTTGCCAGAACTCGGGGAGCTTAATCAGTCTTGTGCCCCTGCTGGCACTCCCCGGTGAATCCGGGTCTGAGTGGCTGTCTCCCACCTCTTCCATATCGATCACGAGGCTGTCCTCCAGCCTAGGCGTGCTCAGATTCATGCGTAGGTCACCAATTGTAGGAGTCAAGAATTGAGGAGACTGGATGATTTTCCAGTATCTGCTTTAATTCTCATTCATCCTACGTCCTCTCTCGATCGGAGTGAAAAGAGACAGGACACAGTCACACACATACATTTATACACTTATCTCGAACAATACCTCACACACAATTCACAATACATCACACAAAAGTCACACGACCCAGTTACATCCTTTCATCTGTTATAGAACACCCAGCGTCCTTCTGTTCTCCTCTCTGACCCCCAAAAGGTCAGGCCGGGTAAACTTCTCCTTTCTTCTGAGTCCACAGGGGGTGCAGACACCTCGTCCTCTTGAGGTGTGATGTCAATACACCTGGCTAGCTCAAAGTCTCTCTCGGCTGAATTCCAGCCTGCCACATGTGAGTCACATAAGTTAGAATAATGGGCTCCACACCAGAAGTGTTAGCTTGCAAGCTAACAGTAGTACTAGTAAGCTTGCGCCAAGCCCAGTTTATATTTTTGTCTTCTTTAGACTTCAGTCACCCTATTAGGCATTCCTGTTTCCACCTGATTCACTAATTCACACACGATAATATACGCTGCATCATTCTGGCTCATTTTGTTATGTTTTTCACCACAATTGAATTGTTAGCACTAGTGTTCTAGGCGGTCTGAGTCAATCACTGTAACTGAAACTCAGCTCGCTTTAGCACAGAGGAAGTGACGGTCAGGCCAGTGTTGATCACTGTTTTCTATAAATCCTGTTCACTCCCACTGGAATCCTTGCTCATCTAACACCACCACCATATATTTCGGTCTAGACATTATTTTAGCTTAGTAAAAGTTTGATCTTCTCAGCCACCTTGCACTTTAGCTTGCTAGCTGAAGCTAGCAGTTTAGCCACTCATTCATATATGTTTATCTACTTGGACTCCAGGGACCAGTCATATCCTATCGACCACTGAGACCACACACTCCTCTCCAACAGTGATGTTTTATTTTATTGATTCATTCATTCATTCATTTGAGACAAATTTACATTAGTTGACTCTGTGCTAGTCAACCACGGGCAGCCATATTCAATGGCTCTGGCTAATGTCAATAGTGACGTAGGAGGGAGGGCGGAGTTGAAGGCGGTCTCGCAGATCTTCTTCTTCTTTTCGTTTTACCGTGGTTGGCAGCAAGCTTACTGGGGCATTGCTGCCCCCTACTGCTCCAGAATGTGGGCCAGAGGCAAGTTCACAGACTAATATCCAGGAAAAACAAAATCAAAAGCAAAAAAAAAAACATATCTACCCATCACTCTCTGTCCCAGCCAACTTCTTCTACTTTTACCTACTCCTTGAATTCTATTATAAATCCCCGTGTCCTTTAAAAATTTCACCAAAACCCTAACTTGTGCCCGCTCAACCACGTTCAGTAGTCCACTCAGTGTAAGATCCTGCACCACCAACTCCCTCAACTTAGTCTGTAGTACTGCCCTCTGTGCATCATATCATTTGCACCACTAGAAGTCCCAGAGAGGGGCCATTTGGCCTTTTACCTAGAAAACCCATAGGGGGACCAACAAGAGGCCACAAGAGGGCCAACTTCTGGGACTTCTAGTGTAGAACATGTTCCACAAACTCCTCTTCAGAGTACCTTTCACACAAACCTGTCTGATGTTTCCCTAGTAGCCTCAATATTTTGTTTAACCCACAGTGCCCCAACCTCAACCTTGTCAACACAATTTCCTTTCTCCTGTCACCACACCCCACTCTCACCCCTTTAACACTTTTCCAAATTTGAAATAGGTGCCTACCTCTTCCCTCACTATCCCACCTCTCTTGCCAAAGCTGAGTGACTTTTTCCCAAAATTATAGCTTTCATCTCTGCCTTACAAACACTGACGTGCATTTCTATTGTGCCTTTTTGTAACGCCATCTTTGCTGACTTGTCGGCCTCCTCATTTCCCTTGATGCCTATATGAGCTGGGACTCACAAATTTTACCTGGTTTCCTGTGTTTGTTATTCTGGAGAGTGACTGAAGAAATTCATAGAGAATATCCTGTCGGCTGCTTGAATGGAATGACCTAATGCTTGTAAGAACAGATGAAGAATCTGAACAAATTAACACCTTGCTCAGCTTACTTGTTTCCACCCACCGTAGCACTACCAAAATTGCCACTATCTCCGCCGTGTAAACCCCTAAATTATCATTTGTTTGTCTGTTTACTCCTATACCTTTGCCTGGTACTACCACCCCAAATCCTGTCGCCCCAGTTTCAGGTTATTTAGCACCATCTGTGTATACCAGTGTATAATTACAATACTTTATCATGACGTGGTGATAAAACTCATTTACCAAACTAGATATGCCCTTTCCTTCCCTTTTCTACTCTATTAGGTGCCAGTCTATATCAGGCCATACTAACAACCAAGGAGTCTCATTTTCATCCCAAACACACCAAAAGACTTTGCTATATTATTTCCCACCTGACTGAAGTTGTCCCTCTGACCCCGTCACATTTATTACTTTTTACATTTGTCATCTATTTTCTTTGTGTCCTGCCCATGTTAAATGGCTATCAAATACTACTCCTAAAAACCTGAAGTTTCCACCCCTGTCCAACTCCTCTCCATACATCCTTAGTTTCATCCCCTCCCTAACTCTTTTCCTAGTGAAAAAGACTGAGTCTTTTCCACTGAGAATTTACAGCCCCAATCATAGCCCCATTCCACCACCTCATCAATTGCTTGCTGTAATTCCCCAGTAACATACTCCACATTTCTTCCTCTTTTCCATAGCGCTCCATCATCAGCAAACAGCGATATTCCTACATCGGCTGGTACCTTTGAGAAAACATCATTTATCAGCATTAGCAATGGGTTGATGACACTGCCTTGAAGAGTGATGGATTGCGCCGTCGCCAACGACGGATCTCCCGCCTTCTGGCTGCATTAAATTGTAAGGGGGTGCTTGTGACGGCGATGACTGATGAGACCGATGCGTGAAGCACATGGCATATCGCAATCAGGACAGATGTACATAATTGACTGAGTGGATGACACCGACTGCTGTAGACGTCTCTGTTGCTGGGCAGCACCATGACGTGCTTTATGGCGGGCATTCAAATGGGCAGTTCTCTCTCTCAAAGAGGTCATTACCTTCATGGCAGATCTTTCGCCAAAGGGGACGGTTCTTGGCCTGCATTTCCCATGTCATAGGATCAATCCCACACAACTTGAGTGAGGCTTTGAGCATGTCTTTATACCGCTTCCACTGACCACCCTGTGACCTCCGCCCTTCGTCCAACTGGCCAAATAACAGGATTTTAGGAATGCGCTGATCTGTCATCCGAACAACATGGCCGGTCCAGCGCAACTGGGAACGTGTGATGAATGACTTGATGCTGGTGATATTGCACCGGCGGAGGACTTATGTATTGGCAACTTTGTCTCGCCACGTGATTCCACACAGCTACCTTAAACACCGCATGTGAAACTGTTCAAGTTTCTTCACATGGAGGCGATAGGTTGTCCACGACTCGCACCCATAGAGAAGTGTAGATAGAACAACGATGCGATAGACCTTGATCTTAGTGCTTAGACGAATGCCATGATTCGACCATAGACGATGCTGTAGGCATCCATGGGATGCGCTAGCCTTGCTGATGAAGTGGGTAACTTCATCATCAATCTTAGTGTTCTGCGAGATGGTGCCCCCCAGGTAGCAGAACTTGTCAACTGCCTTGAGGGGTTTGCCACTGATGGTAATAACAGGATTTATTGGGAGCATACCAGGACAAGATTGATGTAAAATCTCTGTCTTCTTGATACTTATAGTGAGTCCATAACGATTCGTTGCTCTAGCAAACTGGTCAACGATGAACTGTGTGTCTTCAAGAGTGTGAGCGATGAGTGCACAGTCGTCAGCATAGAGAAGATCTCGCAGCATCATGCATGACGTCTTTGTTTTAGCCTTTAAACGTTGCAAGTTGAATACATTGCCGTCAGTGCAAAACCGGATCCTTACACCCGACAACGGGTTGATGACACTGCCTTGAAGGGTACCATTATCCACGATATACTGGCGGGATATTTCCACCCCAACGCATACTTGGATCTTCCACCAATCCCCATCTTACACAGTTCAAGTAGCAAGCCCTCCTTCCACATCATATCATAGGCCTTTTCAATATCAAATAAAACTGCAATAACTGACTCTTTGTTATCCTGAGCCTTTCTTATTTCTGTTTCTAACCTTATTATTGCATTCATGGTGTTTCTCCCTTTTCTAAACCCGCTTTGATAGTCTGTCAGAATTCTTGCCTTCTCAAGTTTATATGTTAGTCTTTCCGTTATCATCCTTTCCATTATCTTGCATATATTTGACATCAGTGCTATGGGTCTGTAACTAGTGGGTTTACTTGGATCCTTGGCTTGTTTTTGAATTGGAATCACTACTGCTTCCTTCCAAGCACTTGGTAACCTGCCCTCCCCCCACACCTTGTTGTAAAGGTATAGCAGCATCAAGAGTGCACCTTCCCCTATGTGTTTCAACATGACACAAGAAATCTGATCTTTCCCTGGAGAAGTTGGTTTTGATTTTTTAATAGCTCTTACCATTTCTGCTAGCGTAAATAGTTCCTCAGTTATATCTGCTGTACTTTCCCTTCTATTTAGCACACCTGGTTACAAAGTTATTGTTCTCTCCCTTCTCCTTCTCCCTTCCTCTGACAGATTTCCTGTACTGTGTATATTTGCAAATGCTTTTTCCATAACCTCTGCTTTCTCCTTATCAGACAGTGCCGTTTCCCCACCATCAGTTATTACTGGATATTCCCATTCTGTTCTGTCTCCTCCCATTCTCTTTATCATTCCCCACACTTCTCCCACTGATGTTGTTCTACCAATTTTGCTCCAACTTTCCCTCTTAGCCTTGCGCACTGTTCTCCTTACCACTGCCTGTGCTTTCTTATACTGGATCAAATGCTGCATATTATGTGTTCTTTTAAGTAACCTGAAAGCCCTATTCCTGTCTTTTATGGCCTGATGACATTACTCTGTCCACCACAGAATCAATTTTCTGTTAACCTTTCTATTACTTCTGGGTATAGTTTCATTTGCTATCATAACCAGTGCTGAAGTAAACTGCCTATTCAATTCATCTATATGTCTCCCAGTCCATCCATTTTAGTTATCTCTTCCTCACTCAATTCCTGAAATCTACCGCAATCTGCTTTTCCAAATATCCATCTTGGGACTCTACCTCCTAGCCTCCTTTCCACTCTCTCACCCACTGAGCACGGCACTGGATAGTGATCATTACCCAGTTGGCCCTGTACAAACTTCCCATCCTGTTATTCCCACAAATGACTTGGAAACTAAGGTAATAGATTCAGTCCCTGTAGCTACGTTAATTCTAGTACCCCGTCCGTTATTCATACAAACCAAACCACTATTGTACATCAAGTCTTCTATTATTTTTCCATTTACATCAGTAATTGCGCCCCCCCACACTGAGCTGTGAGCATTGAAATCTGCACACCAGATCTCCTTGTGTCTATTTTATCCTGATATCCCCAGTAATTTGTCCAGATCCAACTTTTTCCATGGATTATAGTAATTGATTATGACCACTGCCTGTCCGTTTTCCCACAGTTCCACCACTATATATTCCTGCTCGTCCCCTTTCTCCAGTATTCTGAATGGTAAGGATAAGGATAAGGACCTGTACTTATATAGCGCTTTTCTAGTCTCAAAGACCACTCAAAGCGCTTCACTAGTACTAACCCTCTATTCTAAGGGACTATAGGAGACAGATATCTAGGGACAATTTAGAACAACCAATTAACCTAGCATGCATGTCTTTGGATTGTGGGAGGAAACCGGAGCCCCCGGAGTAAACCCATGCAGCACAGGGAGAACATGCAAACTCCACACAGAAAGGTTCCTACCCCTGCCAGCCTGGGGATTCGAACCTGGAACCTTCTAGCTGTTAGGCAACAGTGCTAACCACTGCACAACCGTGCTGCCCATGGTATTCCTTGTCTGATTAAAGTAGCACAACCTCCCTCCCCCTGTGGTTCGCTCTCTTCTCAGTACTGTATATCCATGTATTATAAAATCCAAGTTTGGTTTCAACCACATTTCTTGCACACAAACCACATCCGGCTTTACAACCATTTCTTTAATGAAATGCTTGAACTCCTGTCCATTAGCCAGTAAGCTCCTAGCATTCCACTGTAAAAATAACACCATTATGAATATGACCCCATACATGATGTTTCCCAAGTTGACTGATTAGTGAGATTCTCTCTCACTTCTTCCCACATCAGTCCTGCTAATCCCAAATGATTTACAGCCACTTTAACAACCAGTTGGATTTTGACGTTCTTTGATTTCATTTCCGCGGTACTGTTAATTACTCCTGCTATGAATGTTACCAACGCTTTTTTGTCTATGTAGACTCCCTCATTAGTTTGGTGTTACAGTTCCTGTTCCCTCATTTCCCCTCGTTCACTTGCTACTGTGTTTGGCTCTCGCCATTTTTACAGCTTCTGCATATGTAATCCTTTTTTCAACTTGTTTTTTCTGGACTTTGTTTCCCTGTTGCATAACCTCGCATCCACCAAATGCCACACTGTGAGCTCTTCCACAGTTGCAGCACTTTGGTTGTACTGTGGTGGAGTAGAGAGAATGAACAAGATGAGGCAACGAGCTGAATCAGTGCAGACTTTATTCTCTCTAACAAGTTGAGATACAAGGGAGCTCCCAGGCCACAGTGCATGTCACTTTTATACCTTCAATCATTTGCATAGTGGCCTGGGGCTCCAGACTTCATACTCATTACATGACAAAGTCCGCGTGGTGCATTAACATAATGTTACACTGGTGCCGCACTACTTCCTTCTCCTGGCGGCCCAGCGTCTCCTCTTCTCCCCGGGGGGTGCCCAACCTCTGCAGCTCTGTCTGGACCCCCCTTAGGCCGTTCTTCTCCTAGCCCATAACTCTCTGGGTGGAGAAGTCTAACAGCTAGCTCCCCCACAGTGGACACAATACACATTGCACTCCACCCAGGACAAGGGGGTTGGTGAGGGAGAAGATAGTTAGGGGTGCTAATGGGGAAAGCTGAGAATAGCCAACCAAACAAAGATGTGCCTTTTGCCCCCTGCCGCGACAGGCTGACACCTGAGGATGCAGGGGTGTGAATGTATTGTAGCAAGACATGCTCTGTGACGTGTGGGTCAATGTTATGTTAATGTGTGTGCATGTCTTGCAGTCTGAATGTTAATGTGTTTACCCTGAGTGCTGAAGGAGGGAATTAAAGTGTATAAAGGAGTTCGCTCAGGCGCTCAGGTTTCAGAGTTTCTGTGTTTATGTTGGAAATGGAATAAAGTTGGTGTGTTCGTCAGCTCGCTACCTCATCTGCTTCCATCTTCCACATTGGTGACCCTAAGACATGCAATGGAGAACAAGCCAAGAACCACCCCGGAGACAACCCAGAGGGAGAACACCAGCGCGGCTTGCGCTGTCACAGTCAAGCTCCCAGACTTCTGGCTTCACAATCCGACCGCTTGGTTTCTACATATTGAAGCCCAATTCACACTCCACGGGATCACAACGGATGACACCAAATATTATCATGTGGTCACTGCGCTGGATGTGCATGCTATGCAGCAAGTGACGAGCCTGCTCCAGGAACCGACGGCCCAGGGGAAATACGACGCGCTCAAGCAGATACTGATTCAGTGGTATACCCTGTCAGACAGTGAGAGACCAGAGAGACTCCTAACGCACTCAGAGTTAGGTGACAAATCAGCTGTGGAGCTGATGGAGAGCATGTTAGCATTGAGGAGAAAGAACAATGAATCCTTCCTTTTCGCACACCTCTTCCTAAGGAACCTACCTGCTACAGCGAGGGTGATCCTGGCCAACTCGCTGCTGCTGGTAACTAGGAACTACAGCGCTCTGGCACAGGAAGTGGACCGCATCATCCTAGCGATCAGAACTCTTACCGTGCACACAATGACACCGGCATCCAGGTAGGACTCCAGCGAGGTCAAGGAGCCATTGGTGGTGGCTGGGACGAATGCCAAGAGACGCAGAAATGGGACTCTCTGTGTCTATCACCGCCGCTTTAGCTCGGATGCCCAACACTGTCTGCCACCGTGCCAATTCAAGAAGCCAGGGAAACTGCACGGCCAGCAGTCAGTAGCAGCTGTGACTGCTGGTGACAGGAGCAAGCTGCTGTTCATCACAGACACATGTTTGGGGAGACGTTTCTTAGTGGACACCGGCTCCCAGAAAGCCTCATTCTGCCGGTCACCGCAGACAGATCGGAAGGAGGCAGCAGTCCCGAGCTCACGTCCACCAATGGATCCAACATTAGGACGGTTGGTGAATGGATGTTGATGGTGTGCTTACACGGACGCAATTACCAGTGGGATTTTGTGGTGGCGGCATGTTCTGTCCCCATTTTAGGCGCAGATTTTTTGTGTGCTTATGGTTTGTTAGTCGATGTTGCAAACAGACGTTTAGTGGATGCTCTCTTTTACCTCCTTGCCCTGCACAGCTCGGGGGGTTGGGTCAACAACACAGGCTAGCATTATAGCTACAGAAGGTAAGTACCAGTATTTACTTTCACAGTTCACAGCACTCACGATTCCGACGTTTTCTGCTACGGTAACCAAACACAAGGTCAAACATTTCATAACCACAAAAGGCCTGCCGGTGTTTGCGCGACCTCGGCATCTGGACGCGGTTAAACTAGACAGCGCGTGTGAGGAGTTTACCAACATAGAGCAGCTGGGCATCGTTAGGCATTCCAACAGCCCATGGGCATCCCCACTACACATGGTGCCTAAGGCCGATGGGTCGTGGTGACGGTGTGGCGATTTCTGGTACTTGAACAATGCCATGGAACACGATCGGTATCCCATCCTGCACATCCAGGATTTTTCCATGCACCTGGTCGAGACGCGTGTTTTTTCGAAAGTGGATCTGCTCCGTGGGTACTACCAGGTCCCGGTGCGCATGGTGGACTTTCCCAAAACAACAGTAGTCACTCCTTTTGGCCTTTTCGAGTTTTTACGCATGCCATTCAGATTAAAGGGTGCAGCACAAACCTTCCAAAGAATGATGGACGCGGTGCTCCGTGACCTGCCCTTTGTTTTTGTCTACTTAGACGACATTCTGGTGGCTAGCGCGTCCAACAAGGGGCACCTCACCCATCTCAAACTAGTTTTCCAGAGGTTGGAAGCGCACAGGCTTATCGTGAACCCGGTGAAGTGCCAGTTTGGTGTGCCAATGATGGATTTTTTGAATTACCACATTTCGCCGAAGGGCGCGATTTTGCTGCCTGTTAAGGTGCATGCCGTGTCGGATTTTCCACGCCCACAGACCATGAAGGCCCTAAAGAAATTTTTGGGCATGGTCAACTTTTACAACCGTTTCCTCCCCCGAGCAACCCAGCTGCTGCAGCCGTTGTATGCCGTGCTCAAGAAAAAGAAGCCCACGGAAAACATCGACTGGACCCCTGAGCGAGTCCAGGCTTTCACAGACATCAAAATAGTGCTCACTAACGCCGCTTTGCTAGCCCACCCTGTCCCGTCAGCATGGATGACACTCACCACTGACACATCTGACGTTGCCATAGGGGCAGTGGTGGAGCAGTACGTTTCCAGTGTGTAGCAGCTGCTCACATTTTTCAGCCACATTTTTCAGCCACACTTTGCGCGACAATGAACGCAAATACAATACGTTTGACAGAGTGTTGTTGGCCCTCCACCTGGCGACGCGCCATTTCCAATTTTGGCTGGAAGAGCACAAGTTCACCGTGTTTGTTGATCATAAGCCACTAACGTACACAATGTCCAAAGTCTTGGAACCGTGATCGGCCCGGCAGCAATAACATTTGGCCGCGATCTCGGAGTTCACCACCAACATTCAACACAAAGCCGGTAAGCTTCCCTCCAACTCAAAGCTCAGTCACGGAGTTCCACAGGGATCTGTGCAAGGCCCTATTCTTTTTAATTTATATATGCTTCCGCTAGGCAACATTATTAGAAAGCACTGTATACATTTTCACTGTTGTGCATTGTTGTGTTGGAGGAAAACTCATTATTGACATGAACAAACTGGAACCTATCAGATAAATAGGTTCCAGTTTGTTCATGTCAATAAAGTAAATCAAAAAAAGTAAATCAAGTAAAATATCAAGTAAAATATCTATATCTATTAAGTAAATCAAGTAAAATATTATGATCGATAGTATCAAAAGCTGCACTAAGGTCTAAAAGGACAAGTACAGAAACAAGTCCATTATCAGATGCAATAAGGAGGTCATTAGTGACCTTAACTAAAGCTGTTTCAGTACTATGATTGATTCTAAACCCAGATTGAAACTCTTCAAATAAACCATTTTCCTGCAAGTGATCAAATAATTGCTTAGCAACAACTCTTTCTAAGATTTTTTGAAATGAAAGGCAGATTAGTGATTGATCTATAGTTAGCTAAAACTCCTGGATCCAGCTTTGGCTTTTTAAGTAAGGGTTTAATTGCAGCAGTTTTAAAAGCCTGTGGTACACGGCCTAATTGAAGAATTGATTGAAAGAAGAATTGATTTTTTGAAGAATAGAGCCAATAAATGGGAAGACTTCTTTAAATAACCTGGTAGGAATAGGGTCTAAAAGACAAGTTGAAGGCTTGGATGAGGAAATTATTTTATCGAACTCTAAAAGGTCAATTGGAGTAAACTCATCCAAACAGATATCAATTGAAGGAGTTATAGCAGTTACTGTATTTAAGTTAACGGTGGGAAGAATTTGACTGATTTTATCTCTATAGATGAAATTTTATTATTGAAAAAGTTCATAAAGTCCTGACTAGAAAGCTCTAAGGGAATGCTAGGTTTGACAGAGTCCTAACTCTTTATCAGCCTGGCTACAGTGCTGAAAAGAAACTTGGGATTATTCTTGTTCTCTTCTATTAATGTGGAATAATAACTTGTTCTAGCTTTCCTAAGAGATGTTTTAGAAATTAGAAGATGATTTTTCCAAGCTAAATAGATTTCATCTAATTTATTGAAGCACCATTTTTTTTTCTAATTGACGAGTCTTCTGTTTTAAGCTAAGAGTTTCTGTGTTGAACCAAGGAGTTAGAAATCTCTGATTAGACTTTTTCTTTTTTAAAGGGGCCACCATGTCTCTGGTCTGATGCAGAGAAGCTGTAACACTGTCTACCATGCTATCAATTACAGAAGGAGCAAGCTCTCCATAGCTAATCTCCGTTGTGTTGCCACATGGCATAGAGGAAACAATCTGCTTAAATTTGGTAACAGCATCATCTGAGAGGCATCTACTGTAGTATATTTTTCTTTAGTAGCCAAATAGTCAGAAATAGTAAAATCAAAAGTTAACAGACAATAGTCAGACAGTACAGGGTTATGAGGAGGCACTACCAGATTTTCTATTTCTATGCCATATGTCAGAACAAGATCCAACATGTGGTGGAGATAATGGGTAGAATTTCCTACTTTCTGAGAAAACCCCATTGAGTCTAATATTGAATTAAATGCCATATTAAAGCAATCACTATCTACGTCTACATGTATATTAAAGTCCCCTACTATAATTATTCTATCTGGTTTCAGCACTAAATCCGCTAAAAATTCAGCAAATTCGGATAAAAACTCTAAGTAGGCTGAGGCAGAACGATAAACTACGGCAAATAAAATCGGATTTAACCTAAAATTACTAAAATGTCCAATACTGAGGACCAGGCCCTCGAAGGAATTATAACACGTTTTTTGCTTTGCGTTAACTAGTAATTTGGAATGGTAAATTGTTGCTACTCCTCCTCCATGACCAGAACTTCTGAGATTTTGACAGTTTAAATAACCAGAGGGAGTTCATTCATTTAAACCAACATAATCCTCTTGCCCTAATCAAGTCTCTGTAAGGGATATTAAATCAATCTGATGATCAATTAACAGATCATGGACTTGCAGAGACTTGAGAGTTAGAGACCTAATATTTAACAAACCGCATTTAATTTTTAAATTATGAGGAGGGACAGGGGCCAAGTCATTAAATTTAGAGGCTTCATGTTTAATTTGAGTTTTACCAAGTCTTTATTTAATCACTTTGGGATACTTATACATTATATTTTTATTTACTTTGGCGGGAACAGACAACAGTTCTCTGATGGGGGAGACAGGGGCTAAGTTGAGGGGTGGCAGATGAAAAGGAGCTGCAGAGAGGTGTGTAAGACTGCAACTCTGCTTCCTGGTCCCAACTTTGAGTTATCAAGGTTCCCTAGAAAAAGATAATACTGAAGATTTAATGCTTAAAAAAAGTTATACCATAAAATTGCCGTGCGCGTGAGCAGAGTGTCAGTGGGGACCGGGTCTGACAAAGAACATTGGTGTATCCAACACAGAATATGCCGGGAGAAGCAGCGGCCCGACCGGGCAGACCACGATGCTTCGCGGGGAGGCACGCCTAGCCTGCCCAGTCAGTGGTAGATCGGAGTCCCTGCTTCTGCTTCACCTGTGTGGTACCATTGTACTCTGCAGGACTGCGAGTCCCCCCTCTCGTGTGAGTATCTAAAAATTAAAAACTTAATGATAATACTGCAATGATTGTGGAGCGGAGTGGCCGGAATGACTAAACGATCAAACACAGGACACAAAAACACCCAAATAACGAAATAAATCATTTTTAGTCAAATATTTACGGACAAATGGGCAACACTGATGCAACGGTTGCAGTCAAACAGGTCCTTCTGCTGTGTATAATAATAGATGTACTTTATTGATGCTGGGTGTTTTGTAGTTAATTCGGTTGATAACAGTTTTAAAAAACCTTTTAATAAAATATTGCTAAAATATAAACTGATGTACTACAATGGGTCTCAAATATTTGTAAATTTGTCTTGTTATAGTACTGTATGAGTTTATTGATGATACACAGAAGAAGTTCAATATTACACTGAACTCCATCACTGTACAGTGATATAAACTAAAATAATTATAATGATAACTGAACAACTCCCATTCCCCAAAGTGAAGATACACTATTATCTTGAATATCAGTGATAAAAGATCACACAAATAAGTGATCTGACAAACAGATAAACAAGGGATCTGAAAAAGTTGCATATTGGATGTCCCATTCGTTTTCAATAATTAGGTATTCTGTAATTAATATTCACACAATCAAATAACTCTTAGTCCCATTTACTCCCTTTTATATTTGTCAAAGTCTAACGTGGTTGCCTACATATAGGCTACACCTCTTTGTATTCCACTTTCAAACACAGCCTACATTTGGGCCTGGAAAGTCTGACTGAGACACCTGTTTCAGACAGGAATACTTGTGTTCTACAGGCAATGCACTAGTCATATTATAATGCAAGGATTCTCTGTCTGTGTGTGTGTCATTCTGTCTGTTCTTCGCATATCTCTCGAACCGTTTGTCAGACTGACCTCAGATTTGATACATGGCTTGCTGAGGTTACGAGGATGTGCATCCCTGAATTTCAGCCTCCCTCGATATGTGGAAGTTTAGGAGGAGAAATCTTTAATGAACGTGCATGGGGGAGCTATTAAAGGAGCACAGAGGTGGAACAGGTGTAACCGCTGGGATATGGGGGCTGAAAATTTGTATTTATGTCTATAATGTTGAGCCAATAATCCCTGTAAATTTTAGCCTCCCCCGATATGTGAAAGTTTAGGAGGGGAAATCTTCATTGAATGTCCATAGGGAGCTATTAATAATAATAATAATAATAATAATAATAATGGATTAGATTTATATGGCGCCTTACATGTCAACTGACATGTCAAAGCCCTTACAGTGAGTCCATTATTCATTCACTCCAGACAGACAATGGTAGTGGTAAGCTACTACTGTAGCCACAGCTGCCCTGGGGCAGACAGACAGAAATATGGCTGCCAGTCCACACCAACAGCCTCTCCGACCACTACTGAACATTTATACACATTCATACCTAATGTCATAGACACTGGAGGCAAGGTGGGTAAAGTGTCTTGCCCAGGAACACAACAGCAGGATGGCTGGGGAGAGTGGGATTCAAACTACCAACCCTCTGGTTATTGGATGATCCTCTCTACCTCCTAAGCCACTGCTGCCCACATTTCAAATCAAATCAAATCAAACTTTATTGTCATATTGCTGTACATACAACTGTAGTGCAGGCAAGATGAAATTGTGTTTCTCTCGGCATCCATATAAAGCAGCATGATTTAAGACACACTCACATATCTACACCCCCCACCCCCACCCCCCCATCTATTCACACATCCCTGAGACATACTTGGAAAAACTAACTAACTATAATATACAAATAATATACATAATGTCCGTAGGTGCAGTAGTGTGTATGAGAGATTCCGGGTCAACTGTTCAGCATCCTGACAGCTTGTGGAAGGAAGCTGTTGATCAGTCTGGTGGTTCTGCCTCTGATGCTCCGGAATCATTTACCAGATGGCAGAAGTTCAAAGTGTTTATGCAGAGGATGAGAACGGTCCTTGACAATGTTCAGTGCCCTGCTCCTACAACAGTTCTGAAAAAGTTCTTGGACAGAGGGGAGGGAGAGTCCAATTACCCTCTCAGCTCCCGTGACTATCCTCTGCAGGGCTTTTTTGTCTGACATACTGCAGCTGGAGTACCATGTAGCAATGCAGTATGTCAGAACACTCTCCACCACACCTCTGTAGAAGGTCCTGAGGATGCAGTTGGGGAGAGAGGCCTGTTTGAGTTTCCTCAAGAAGTGCAGTCTCTGCTGAGCCCGCTTCCTGATCCCCAAGGAATTCTTGCTCCAGGTCAGGTCTTGCGAGATCTACACTCCGAGGAACTTGATGTTCTCCACTCTCTCCACTAAACGGCCGCCGATGCTGAGGGGGACGTGTTCAGGCTGTGACCGCCGGAAGGCGATAATCATCTCCTTCGTTTTGTCCATGTTGAGCACCAGATTATTCTCCCTGCACCAGCCCTCCAGGTCTCTCACTTCTTCCCTGTACATTAATTCCTCATCCCTCTGAATAAGTCCCACCACCGTGGTGTCGTCTGCAAACTTAGTAATCTGGTTCCCCTCGTGTCTGGATACACAGTCATGTGTTAGAAGTGTAAACAACAGTGGACTGAGTACACAGCCTTGAGGGGATCCGGTGCTCAGTGTGACAGAGTTGGAGATGTTGTTTCCAACCCGGACAGACTGAGGTCTCTCAGTCAGGAAATCCAGGATCCAGAGACATGTGGCGGTGTTCAGACCAAGCAGGAGTAATTTCTCCATCAGTCTCTGGGGAATAATGGTGTTGAATGCTGAACTGAAATCAATGTACAGGAGTATGGCGTAGGTGTCTTTCTGGTCCAGGTGGGTGATGACAGAGTGTAGGGTGGTGACTATAGCATCCTCCGTGGAGCGGTTTGAACGATATGCAAACTGGAGCGGGTCGTGTGATGCAGGGAGGCAGGCTGTAATGTGTGGTTTGACAAGCCGTTCAAAACAGTTCATCACAATTGGTGTCAGTGCAACAGGACGATAGTCATTCAAACAGGACACAACTGGTTTCTTTGCCACCGGTACAATGATAGAGGTCTTGAAGCATCTGGGAACGATGGCCTGACTCAGGGAGATGTTATAAATGTCAGTCAGGACATCCGCCAACTCGCTCGTGCAGTCTCGGAGCACACGTCCCGGGATGTTGTCCGGACCTACAGCTTTACGTGAGTTGACTCTGGTTATGGTCCTCCGTGTGTCCGCTGTGTTGATGGTAAAAGCTGGTCCGACTGATGGTGGGGGTGGGCCAACCCTCCCTCTGGTTGTCGGGTTTGATGCTTCAAAACGTGCAAAGAAGTCGTTGAGCCTGTCTGGAAGCGAAGCGTCGTCATCATCGACCCCCTGCCTAGACTTATAGCCCGTCAGTGTCTGAACTCCCTGCCACATCTGCTTGGTGTTCCTAGTGTCACAGAGGTGTCCCTGGATTTTCTCCGCATAGGCGCGCTTCGCCGCCTTAATTTCCTTTGAGAGCGCAGACCTGGCTGAGTGGAGGGCGATCCTGTCCTTCGCTCTGAAGGCTGCATCTCTGGCTGTAAGCAGCGAGCGCACCTCTGCAGTCATCCAGGGCTTATGATTACCCCGCATAGTGATGGTCTTCACTGTAGTGACATCCTCTGTGCACTTCGCGATGTAGCTGGTGACCGTTTCAGCATACTCCTCCACATCTGTCTTGTCTTCCTGGGAGGCTGCTATTTTGAAGACCTCCCAGTCTGTGTGCAGAAAACAGTCTTTCAGTGCAGAGGTTGCACTCTCTGGCCAAATCCTGATTTGTTTCACTGCTGGCCTGCTGCGCTTCTTTAAAGGTTTGTAGACAGGCACCAGCATCACGGATATGTGGTCAGAAAGGCCGAGGTGGGGGCGGGGTATCGCCTTATATAAGTCCAACATATTCTCTCCTCTGGTCTTAAAGTCTACACATTGTTTAAACTTGGGGAGCACAGTCTTTAAGCTGGTGTGGTTAAAATCCCCCTCAACCACCACAAAACTGTCTGGATGTGAAGTTTGGATTAAGCTAATAGCATTGTGTAGTTCCCCGAGTGCCTTCTTAGCATTAGCGTTAGCGTTAGTGCTCGGCGCTATGTAAACAGCCACTACAAACACGTTGCTGAATTCCCTCGGCAAATAATATGGCCGACAATTTACAATAAGGAACTCTGCCAATGGAGAGCAGTGTTTAGACACTAACGTGGCATTAACGCACCAGTCCTTGATAACATAGATGCATAGCCCACCCCCACGGCTCTTACCGGAGCTCGCCGTTTCTCTGTCGGCTCGGAACATCGCCATATCTTCCAGTTGAATGGCCTCGTCAGGGATGTTGTAGTGGAGCCATGTCTCCGTGAACACAAGCACACAGCAGTCCCTCCACTCTCTCCAGGTTTCTCTCAGCAGATGCAGCTCGTCCAGCTTGTTGTCGAGGGAGCGGACGTTAGAGAGAAGGAGCGACGGTACTGCTGGTCTGGAGGGGTTAGCCTTTAGCCTAGCATGGATCCCGGCCCTTTTTCCACGCTTTTGCTTGCGTTCACACCGTCTGCGCTTCCTCCTCTTTCGGGTAGCTTCCAGCGGGGACTCCTCCAGAATTCCATGCTGGCGTAGAATGTCCAAATCACAACCGAGCACTGTGATTCTTGCAGCGTGCAGTACCTTGATATTTAATAACGTCTCACGGTTGTAAGTTTTACAGAATGTACGTCTGGGAAAACATTCAAAACTTTCACACTCACTGATGCCAAGAGGGGCCGCAGCGTCCATGCGCGCCGCCATCTCAAATTTCCCTCCTCCGTTCCATTTTTGCTGAGCACCAAGCTGGATGGCAGGAAGTTCCATTTTTTTTATATGGTGTTTGGCATGACCCAGCCGGGACTTGATTCCCAACCTCCCAGTTGTGGGGTGGATGCTCTACCTGTAGGCCACTGTGTAAATGAACACAGAGGTGGAAAAGGTATAACCCTGGGAGTTGGGGACTCAAATTCATTCGGCAGGCTCTGGAGGCCGGTGGGATAAAATGTTAAAAATTTGAGCCCAGTCTGAGCTTGGGATGGTCGTGACTATATAAGGAGTTAAGAACCCAGCAAGAACTCCTTATATGGTCATGTGACCATAAAAGAACAACTCCTTATACTATCAGGAGTTCTTACAAGGAGTTCCTGCTGAACTGAACAGCACCTTATATGGTCATGTGACTGTGCACAACTCCTTATTAGGTGTTGTACTGAACAACTCCTTATATGGTCATGTGAACGCAAATTGGAATATAGTGTGTCTGTACTCTTAACTCCTTATAAGGACTTCTGCTGAACTGAAAAACACCTTATATGGTCATGTGACTGGAATTCTATGACTGAATAATACCTTATAAAGAGTTCAGCAGGAACTGAACAACTCCTGATATGATAATGTGACTGGAATTCTATGACCTCATATCGGAACATAGTGTGTCTGTGTTCTTAACTCCTTATAAGGAGTTCTTAAAAGGACTTCTTAGCAACTCCTTACCAAGAGTTGTTCAGTTTAGCAGGAACTGAACAACTCTTGATATGGTCATGGGACCAGGCACAGCACTAGTCTTTGAACTATTGAATGTGGGAGTCTCCTGACACTGTTTTTTTTTTTCCTATATTTGTTTAATCTCTTATGTTAAATAAGTCAAATTGTTGTTTTTGCATAGATGATGAAAGGACACCATCTTTATCTATAATTTTAAAGTAGATCAAATGTCGATGGGCAGCTCGGTGACACAGTGATTAGCACTGTGGCAACACACTAAGAAGGTCACGGGTTTGATTGCACCCTTGACCATCATGGGTCGATCCCACCCCTGACCATCAGTGACCCTTCTGCATGGAGATTGCATGTTCTCCCCATGTCTGCGTGGGTTTTCTCCAGATACTCCGGTTTCCTCCCACAGGCCAAAGACATGCAAGTTAGGTTAACTGGCATCAACTGGGGATTCTAAATTGTCCTTAGGTATGAATGTGAGAGTGAATGGTTGTCTGTCTCTCTGTGTTGACCCTGTGATGGACTGGCGATCTGTCCAGGGTGTACCCTGCCTCTCGCCCAAAGATGCTGGGATAGGTTCCACCCCCCTGGTAGCCCAAAAAGGATTAAGCGGTAGAAGATGGATGGATGGATGGATGGATCAAATTTTGATGCTCACATTTCTTAACAAGAGGACACACAGAGAGTGCATACCTCCTCCAAGGCCCTATCTCGCAAAGTTAAAGAAAGTGAAAACATGATCCAGAGTGACCTCCAAAATGTAATGGGTTCATCTGTAGCCAAATGGCTGCCTCTGGTGAAATCTGTTCAAGTAGTTTTTGTGTAATCCTGCTCAAAACTAACAAACCAACATGAAACCATTACCTACTTAGCAGAGATAATAAAGAACAAATATGTGGTGACCTACCTTTTTATCATGACTATAAATGTAAAGTTCCATTTTGCTCTACTCCATTGTAAATAAAGCAGTGTAAGGCATGTTAACGGTGGCCATGTGGCTTTAATTTGGCCCTTGTTTATGTGCTGTTAAGGGCTCCAGACTGTGATGTGATGCTGTTTAGCTGACTGGCAGGCTGGTATGTAAACATGGTTTCCCGACCCTAACCCCCCCAGTTTGTCTGAAAGAAGAGCAACAGCTGGTCTGTGTGATGTGATGCCCTCAGTGCTGTCTGACAGACAGAAGGCACGGTGAGCAGACACCAGAGAAGGCAGCAGCAGGAATAAAGGCAGCGATAATTATATGATCAGTGTACGATCAGAGTTGTCAGTAGGTGATTTGAGGGGGAATTTGGGACTTTTAAATTTGCAACTTTTTTTTCCTGTTAAATTTCCAACTTTTTTTCTCATAAAATTGGAACATTTTCTCAGAAATTTTAAAATGTTTTTCTTAAAAAGTTGTAATTTTTTTCCTCTGTAAATTTTCAACTTTTTTTTCATAAATTTGCATCTTTTTTCTCATAAATGTGTTACTTTTTTCCTGTGAATGTTCACTTTTTTCATAAATTTGCAGCTTTTTCTTATGAAATTGTAATTTTTCTCAGAAATTTTAAATAGCTTCTTGTAAATTTGTAATTTTTTTCTCTAAGTTTTCAACTTTTTCTTGTAGATTTGCAATTTTTCTCAAAAAGTTTTGAGTTTTTTCCTCACAAGTCTGCAACTTTTTTCTCATAAATGTGTAACTTTTTTCTATGAAATTTGTGACCTTTTCTCATAAATTTGCAACTATTTCAAGATTCACCATTCAAAGATTTTATTTGGCAATACTACTACAGGGTGAGTGTGTTACGGTTCAGAGGTAGAGGGGTGGGGTGGGCAGAGTTCAGGGTCCTGACGGCCTGATGAACAAAGCTGCTCAGCAGTCTTGTGGAGTGGGCCCGGAGACGCCGGTACCTTTTCCCTGAGGGCAGAGGGCTGAAGAGGGAGTGTGAGGGTTGAGGGTGTCGCCTGCAATGTTGATGGCTCTGCAGGTGAGGCAGGTGAGGTAGATGTCCGAGAGGGGGGCAGAGGGGTACCAATGATCTTGCTGGCAGCTTTTACTGTGCGTTGTAGTGTCTTCTGGCAGGAGGCGGTGCAGCTTCCGTACCACACTGTGATTCAGCTGGTGAGGATGCTCTCAACGGCACCCTGGTAGAATGAGCACATGGTGGGGGGTGGGACTCGGGCTCTCTTCAGTTTGCAGAGGATATAGAGGCGAGTTTAAGCCTTCTTGGCCAGTGATTTGGTGTTGGTGGACCAAGAGAGGTCCTCAGAGATGTGCACCCCCAGGAACTTGGTGCTGCTCACCCTCTCCACAGCTGTTCCATTGATGATAGGAGGGGGATGCTGTGTGTATCCCCTCCTGACTACAATCTCCTTGGTTTTTCCCACGTTCAAGAAGAGATTATTGTCTTTACACCACTGGACCAGTTGGCTCACCTCATTTCTGTAGTTGGCCTCATTGTTGGTGATGAGGCCCAACACCGTCATGTCATCCGCAAACTTGAAGATGTGGTTGGTGCTGTAGGCTGGTACACAGTCATGGGTCAGCAGGGTGAAGAGCAGCGGGCTGAGCACGCACCCTTGTGGGGCCCCTGTGCTTAGTGTGATGGTCTTGGAAGTGTTGCTGCCAACCCGCACGTTCTGTGGCATCCCTGTGAGAAAGTCCAGCACCCAGTTACAGAGAGAGGTTTTGAGTGCCAAGTGTTTGAGTCTTTGTATCAGGTGCTGGGGGATAATTGTGTTGAATGCTGAACTGAAGTCCAAGAACAACATTTGCACGTAGGAATTCTTTGAGTCTAGGTGGGTGAGGGTTGGATGGAGAGCAGCAGAGATGGCATCTTCTGTGGATCTGTTTGACCTGTATGCATTACATCAGAGGAGAGCTCCATTTCTGTGAGACAGAACTGAGGACTCAAAAGCCCACATGAATCTCACTTTTCCTCTAATAATCTCCGGTGTGTTTACTTCTGAGTGGGCCTCATTCCTATACCCCCACCACTCTTTTATCTGGGTTAAACTCAGCCGCATTCCCCCTCTCCACACGGACATGCTTATTTTACACACTGGACCATTCTGTCTTGGGGTGGAAACACTGGGCTTGGACAGAGAAGTGACACTGCTGCTGCGTCCATCCAGTAGCTTGAGATGATAAAAGTCTTATCTTACTTTCAGAGTGAACGCTTTTTAGGCAAGAACTTTTTAAATGAGAATGATGGCTTCACACTAATCATCAGTTTCTTTGTAAATTAAATCAGAACTGTGATTACACACTTCCTGTTGTGGCCACTTCTTATTAAATCTATTATGAAACGTTATAACAGTTTGCAAAGAATTCTATGAAGCTTTATTGTATTGTAATATCATCATTTATACATATATCAATGATCAGTAGTCGACTTGAAGGGAGATGGGGGGACATCCCTTTTTGTTAACCTGTCATCCCCCACCCCCATTCACAGGCGTAAATCAAGGGAGGGCAGGGGGGGACGTGGCCCCTCCAACCTGGATAAAAGAGAGAATTGCATCTCCAGTGTCATCATAAACCTTTCTATATCATGTTGCATATAAAATGACTTTGAATGACAAATTCTAAACAGAAATGCAAAAAAAATTTTTTCAACTTTTTCTAATAAAAAAAATTGCCATTTTCTCATAAATCTATGATTCTTCTCTTATAAATTTGCAACTTTTGTCTCATAAATTTGCAACTTTTTATCAAAAAATTTGCAACTTTTTTCTCATAAATTTGCAAAAAATTTTTCTTGTGAATTTGCTTTTTTTTTCCTGCAAGTTTTTAACTTTTTCTTGGACATTCAAAACTTTTTTGGTGAAAATTTGTAACCTTTTTCTCATAAATCTGCAACTTTTGGCTCAAAATTTTGTGCCATTTTTTCATGAATTTGCATTTTTTTCTTTTAAATTTGCAAAGTTTTTCCTTTAAATTTTCAACTTTTTTCTCCTGGATTTGCAATTTTTTCTCATAAATTTGTGACTTTTTTTTCTCATAAATGTGCAACTTCTTTCTTGCAGATTTGGAACTTTTTTCTCATTTGCAACTTTTTTCACATGAATTTACTTTGTAAATATACAATGTCACCTGGATGCTGGTTAATTTTTTTATTTTGTGTAACTGTAATTTACGACTTTTTAAATTTTTTGAATTCGCCTCTTTTATCATATCTTTATTCTTGCTAATTTGTACGCAATTCACATTTATGCTGAATCAGTGAATAGCCCCACCCCCCTTGTTCTACAATAGCAAATGGCCTGCTGTGTGTAGTTCTATTGCTGTGGTATATTACAGTCCACACTGCTGAATCTGTTGAAATGTGAACCACAGATGTTTGACTTTCATAATGCACTTAACGGTGATCTTTCTTTTGTCTCACTCTCCTGTCTGTCTCTGCATCTCTTCTCCTCCCAAGTACCCCGACGGCCCTCTCTACTGTCTCCATCACACCACATTACCTCAGCACCCCCAGCCGTCATGTCCAGCCAACCCCGCCTCCAAGGTGAACCACCAGACCTCATAAGATGGAAGACACTTCAAAGAACTTTGAATTTGACCCCGCATGGGTTTGGAGTTGGGAGTGAAGAGTCACCATAAAATTCCCAAGAACCCTCCCGGTATTCCCCACAATCCCCCTCTCGCTCCATCTACTGCCAAAAATGTACGAGCTGGAGTTATGAATGAAAACAATATTTTTTAGGGAGAGAAAAAAATAAATTAAAGTACAGCATTGTTGGATTTATTCCTCTCCAATTTGTGAGGAGATTTTAGGAAAGAAAAAAAAAAAAAAAAGCAAGGGCATTTGGTCTTTTAATCTTGATATTAATGGTACTTTATTTTTCTACAGATTTTCTTACCGGAACCAAAATTGCTTATCAAGAACTTGAGAGTGTTTTTTAACAATGTGTTCCAAACAGCTTTGACAAAGGGATTGTGGGTGATTTATCTTGGGACTGTACACTTTGGGACTATAGGGGATCCCTCTCAACTTTTAGTGCACATTTGGTGTCATCGCTTGTACAGTAAATATTTTATTTTCCCTCTCAATATGAAAAGGATATTTTTTCAATTTAAGTATAAAAAGATTGGTTTTATGTAATTACTCCATCCACTTTAAACTTCTGACTTCATCGTCTGTTTAGTGATTTTGTTTTTGTTGTATTAGTTTTAGTTGTTAGTGTTTGTGTCGAGAAATCAGGATTTTAGCAGGAGCAGCGACTGAAACTGTCTTTATTTATTCTCACTTTGTGTATTTTGTGTTTTAGATGTTCCCAGCACAGTGTGTGGCTTCTTGATTTTGTATTGACAACATTCCAGTTTTCAAATCCTTTCTACTGAGCATGCCATTAGCATTGCTTCTACTTTATTTAGTCCATGGGCAGTGTGTACTTGCCACAAGTTGGGTTTTACACGCTAGAAATGTAGACATCACAGAGGTTGGAGTTTAAGCTACAAATACCCCTACGAACAGCTGCAAACAGCGTATGAATGATTTTTGGACCATTTCGTATAGCCTTCTTAAGGTGGCCGTAGGAGAATCCAGTGTTTGTAGACCGTAAGTTTGTGGCCAGGTCGATGGTCTTGTAGAAGATTTCTACAAGTGCCCCACGAAAACCCCTCATCGTAGGGTGGCCATACAAATACCATAGGAACAACGTAAGAACTACACAAGATGTTGGCTGTAAGTATGCCTCAAGAACACCTTAAGTTGATCTTGAGAACACCTGACAGCGGTCGTTGGAAATGCCATATGAATCCCCGTTCATATGGAGATTTGTACAGTGAGTGTAAGGTGGTAGTGAGGCACTCGTAAGGCAGAAGTACATCATCTGTGCGACAAAATGTGCCGAAAGCCGAAAGATCTTCCTACCAATGACTTGAGAGTGCTGTGAGTTGTACAAAAATTTTCCTAAGATGGCAGTAAGTATGCCCAAGGAAGATCCCAAGGTACCGTTACGAAAAACATAAGAACTCTACGGCCATCATATGACAGAAAAGCACCTCATTTCTCAAAAATGTCTCAAGTTGCTCTTGTGAATTGAATGGCAGCCGTAAGAAACTATGTCCCCCTTCATGAATGTCAGCGAACTCCAGAATTTGTAGGAACCGGGAGATTCTTAAAAACCCATCGTTTGTAAGAATCTTTGTGACCGTAGCTTTACTTGTGTGCTAGAAAGCTGTTAAAGCTCCTCTACAAACCTTGTAGAATCACAAAACCGCTCACCCAAATAAAAGTGCAACACCGTGGGTGGCTCTGGGTGGGTGTTTGCCCACCCACCTGTCAGTCACTCTGTTGCTCCACCCTCCACTTTCACACCTTGGGAAGAGTTTCATTCACCACCGTTCCAGCTAGCTAAAGCCATGAGGCAAACTAGTTTATTGCGTCTAATGACGTTATCCCTCTTGTTAGCAGAAGGACCAAAAACATCCAACTTGTTAACCTGCTGTCCCCATGAAGAGTGCCAGCATAGCATAGTAACCAGTTCTCAAGTACTCATGTACTCAAGTATCTTTTGTTCAAATTGTTCCTTGATGACTTGTGTGGAGTTTGTACAATTTCCCTTAAGCTAACAATTCTTCTCACAGATTGGTGAGTATAGCTGCAAATGTGCATGAAAGTATTGACAATTTATAAGAAAGAAGTGACAAATTTAATAGAGAAAAGTTTAAAATTTCTGAGTATGTCTTTGTGTGTGTGACAAAAAGGGCAATTTTACAGGAAGCATTTACTAATTTTATTGGAAAAATCACTGAAGTTCCAGGAACAATCTGTAAATTTAACAGAAAAAAGGAATTTCCAATAAAGTTACAAGTTTCTAAGAAAAACATTGTAAATTCCCAAGAAAATGGGGGAAATTATGAGGGGGGAAAAGACCAAAATTTATACAGTTTGTATGGCTTTTGTTCTTGTAAATTAGCATTTTTTTTTATTTTTTGTTTTGTTTTTATTATTTGTGACTTTATTTTTGTGAATTTCTATTTTTTTTTCTAAGAGTCTGAGTGGTTTTTCCCTCACGAATGTCAAACTTTTTTTCATAAATTTGTGACTTTTTAAATTGTAAATTAGTATCTTTTGCCATATTTTTGCACCTTTATTCTTGAAAATATATACTTAATTTATATGTAGGCTCTACATTTCCACCTTAGGCTTGTATAGTTATACCATCCACCTTGTTTTTTTTTTTTCCACAATATCTTTATTGAACCTTTTTTTTTTTTTTAACAAACATGATACAAACAATCAAACACTAACACTAAAGTACTACAAAAAAAAAAAAAATGCACTAAAAACACCAACAACCACCAACAAAATCAAGTCTTCAACAATGCTCCTCTGTTTAGTCTAGACAATCCAATACATAAGTATACATATTATGTTCACCAGTTTGGAATTTACAAGGTCCACACACATCATTCACCTTCTTCTTCAAGAGTTATGTTTAAATTTTTTACATAATCAATAAAAGGTCTCCATATATTCTCAAACACAATTTCCTTTGATTTCAGTATATATGTTATTCTTTCTAATGGAAGGTTTGTTAACATCTGTCTTAACCACTGAGTCACATCTGGTCTATGAGTCTTTTTCCATAATAGTGCAATACATTTTTTGGCATTAAGCAAACTGAGGTCTATGAATGTTCTTTCACTTTTATTAAAATTATGCTTTTCTGGGTACAGACCCAACAAAAACAGTTTAGGATTCAATATGATTTGTTTTGAGATTATTTTTTCAATTGTTACCCTCACCTCTTCCCAAAACATTCTTATTAATCTACATTCCCATAAACAATGAAATAGGGTTCCTTTACTTTCCATGCATTTTGTGCATGTATCTGGTATATTTTTGTTGTATCTATTTAACTCCTCCGGTGTAACATACATCCGCATTAACCATTTGAAATGTATCAATTTAAGGCGTGCATTTATTGATTTGGTTTGAGCTTCTGTACAAGCCAATTCCCATTGTTCCTCTGAAATTTCAATTTGCAGATCTTCTTTCCAGTAGTTTAATCTTTTCAGTGAATTTTCACTTGAAGATAGTGTCAATGAGTTATAAAACTCTGAAATAATACCCTTTCTTTTACTATCTTTCATCATCATTTTTTCCAAGGATGAATAAATAGGTCGAGTGAGAGCTTTATTTTGATTTGATCGAATAAAGTTTCTAAGTTGAAGATATTTAAAAAAATGTGTTCTATTGAGATTAAATTTGATCCTCAGCTCTTCAAAAGACATTATGTTGTCTGCACATGGCAAATATAAATCCTGAATCTTTTGTATCCCTTTTAAATTCCATACTTTAAATACAGCGTCCGCTCTCCCTGGTTTAAAATATTGATTACCCCATATTGGACTAAATTGTGACAATAACTGTGGTTCTTTTAAATAGTTTTTAGCTTCACACCATATTTTGATCATATGCTTTACAAATGGATTTTTAACTTGTTTTTGTAATTTTTTTGCAGAATCTGAGTATATGAATATGGGAAGAGGTAAAGGTAAATTGTATGATTCCATTTCAGTCCAGTGAGGGAGATCATTTGATGAAAAATAATATGTCATAGACCTCAGTTGTGCCGACCAATAATACAACATAAAATTTGGACATTTCAGACCTCCACAATCAAATGGTAAATATAATAAAGACAAACGTAATCTAGCCCTCCTGTTGTTCCATATAAATTCCACTAACTTTTTTTTTATTCTTGAGAATAGATCTAAAGGTGGTGATAAGGGAATGTATTGAAATAAATAAAGTATTTTAGGTAAAATATTACTTTTAAGTATATTGATTCTCCCGATCATCGACATTGGTAGTGACATCCATCTCTGAGTTAACTCATTGATATCTGACATTAAGGCTTCATAGTTGACACTGGCGACTGATTCTAGCTTAGGCATAATTTGGATTCCTAAATATTTAAACTGATTTACAACATTGAATTGATTTACCTCAGGGGCTGGGTAATTTCTCTGGGTCTCATTTAGCATTAATATTGAAGATTTAGTTTTATTTATTTTATATCCTGATATTTCCCCAAAATTCTTTATTAAATTCAACAAGGTTGGAATTGATTTTTTTAGATTCGACATAAACAAAATTATATCATCGGCGTACAGGGAGATTTTATGTTCTGTTGGTCCAACTTTAATTCCATATATTTGTGAATGTAAACGTATCGCTATCGCTAAAGGTTCAATTGCCATAGTAAACAGTAAAGGTGAAAGTGGACAGCCTTGTCGACATCCTCTATTGATTTTTATTGGTTTTGAAATATTGTTATTTGTTAGGATTTCTGCTGTAGCATTATTGTATATTATTTGAACCCATTTTATGAAATTATTTCCAAGTCCAAACCTTTGTAGGACTTCAAAAAGAAAGGGCCATTCAACTCTATCAAAGGCCTTTTCGGCGTCCAATGATAGGAGAGCTGTATCCGGTGCTTCTTTATTAAAATAAATAATATTAAATAGTCTTCTTACATTATGGAAGCCTTGTCTACCCTTTATAAAGCCATTCTGATCTCGATTAATAATATTTGGTAAAATTTCTTGTATTCGTCTTGCTAAAATTTTACAGATTATCTTAAGGTCGGCGTTTAATAGGCTTATTGGTCTCATATTTTCACATTTATTAGAGGGCTTACCTGGTTTTGGCAGCAGTATAATTAAGGCATTATTTATGTATGATGGTAAATTATTATTTTGAAATGCTTCTAAAACCATTTCCAAAAAAGGTTTTATTAATTTATTCTTAAATTTTTTATAAAGGTCAACTGGAAGACCATCTGGTCCTGCACTTTTTCCTGATTTCATATTATCAATGGCTAGCCCAACTTCTTCTTGACTAATTTTAGACTCCAATATCTCCCTGTTTTCATTTGGAATACACGGTATAGATAGTTTGTTCAAAAACCCATTTAGTTTTGTTAAATCAGGTTCATTTTTGGTATCATATAATTTTTCATAGTAATCTCTAAAGGCTCTATTCATTTCTAAAGGATCTATAACTACCTGTCCGTTACTTATAATACTGGTTATTGGTGTTTTAATTTCCAATTGTTTAATCTGCCATGCTAATAATTTTCCTGATTTTTCACCTTGTTCATAAAAAGATTGTTTCAATCTTAGAAGACTCGAGGCAGCTCTATTCGCTGATTTTTTGTCGTATTCAGCTCTCAAAATCAGTAATTCATTCTCCAACCTTGGATCTCTTCCTGCATACACTTTTTCCTGAAGACTTTTTATTTTATGTTCCAATTTAGCTCTCTCCTCTCGAGTCTTCTTAGATTTTGATCCTGTATAACTAATAATATGTCCCCTAATAAAAGCTTTGAAAGCCTCCCACTTTACACATGCTGATGTTTGTGTAGTATTGATGTCAAAGAACTCGTCTATCTGTTTTTCTATATACTTGACAAATTCCTCATCCTGAAGCCATTTATGCTGAAATTGCCATCTGCCTGATTCCTTTGTCAATTTTTTATCTACATATATTAGACAACAGGGTGCATGATCAGAGATCACGATGTTATCATAAAAGCAGTTTTGAATCTTGGACCTTAATTCTGTGGAAATCAAAAAATAATCAATACGTGAGAATGTCTTGTAGGTACTGGAATAACAAGAATAGGCTTTAACTTGTGGTTTCATTTCTCTCCATATATCTAACAATCTCAATTCTTTCATAAAATGATTAATAGTCATCCTACATCCAATGTGCGTACAATCCAGTCCTGTTGATCTATCCACACCTGGATTCAATGTACAATTAAAATCCCCTGCTATTATATGTTGCCCTGTAAGTGATGATAAGATGAGAAATAAATTAGCAAAGAACTTCTGATCATCTATATTGGGACCATATAAGTTCACAAGATTTATATTTTCTAATAGCAAAGAACCTTGAATGATTACATATCTTCCAAATTTGTCTCCAATTACATTTTTCACTTGAAAAGGAACTGATTTATGTATGAGAGTCATAACTCCCCTGGCTCGGGATGAAAATGAAGAGGTGAATACACTTCCCTGCCATCTACTCCTAATTCTTTTAACATCCTCCTCTATCAGATGAGTTTCTTGTAAAAACACAATTCTTGAACCCATGTCCTTTATTTTATTCATAACTTGTTTAAGTTTTTTTAAATTTTGTAGACCTCTGCAATTCCATGAAGTTAAATTAAGATTAACACTTTGGTCCATGATCAATAGAGAGTTTGGGATTACCTTGCAGTGTAAACATGCTCATACAGAGAAGCAAAAACATGAGTGGTTGAACATTCATCCTACAAACTACACACAAACAAATTTCCCCTTCCCACAGTTGTGGCAAACCCCCCAAAATCAAAAGAAAAATTCTGTCTCCCGATATAGCCATCGACCGTTCCACACCCACGGGGAACAGCCTAAGCCACTCCTTCTTCATCCTCCCAATCACCCTAACTCTACTGCTTTTAATGACGTAACATTAACTCTCCTCTGTAGTTTTCCAACTTAACTCCAAAATTTTTAACAACTTTGTACATCATAGTTGTTTTTTTTTTGTTTGTTTTGTTTTTGTTTTGTTTTTTTAATATATAATACAATCTATATTTTGTAAACTTACTATTTACTTCAAGTCAGTCAGATGCCTGTGCAAATGCTTAATTATTCTACCTTATATTTTGTTCATGCTTAGCTCCCACCAGTCTCTTCTTCTTCTTTGATCTTCTTGATGAACCCCTGCGCCTCCTCTGGGGTCTTGAAGATGTGGGTTCTGCCCTCATACGTGGTCAGCAGTCTCGCAGGATAGATTACACCATGACGAATCCCAAGGTTGCGCAGCTCCTTACGTACGGGATCAAACTGCTTCCTCAATTGCTGGATTCCTGTGGCCAAATCTGGGTAGAACCGCACCTGCTGGTCCTGGTGTTTAATCTCTCCTTTAGCACGTGCAGCGTTGAAGATCTTCATCCTGTCTCTGTTGCTAAGAAACTTCATAATTAAGGTCCTCGGCGGTCCCTTATCTCTCCGTGGGCCAATACGATGTGCATTTTCCAGAACCACTGCTGATTGCAACTCCTCGCTGCCCAGCACCTCCGGAATCCACTTTTCCAGAAAGGAACATACGTCCCGACCTTCTGATTCCTCTGGAAGACCCACCAGCCTCAAATTATTCTGTCTCGACCGAGATTCCAAATCCAAAATATTATCTTCCAGAGATTTATTTTTTTTTTCCAAAGTGCGCACCTTTAATTGAAGACGGGTGACGTCATCTTCAGCACTAGCGAGACGGAGCTCCATCTGCGCCGTTCGTTCTACACAGTCACCCAATTCCTTTCTTATTCCTTCCAACGCTGTCATAATCCCATCAAATCTAGAGGAAAAGTCCGCTCTCATTGAACTCATGGCAGCCATCAGCGCATCTGCGCCTCCCCGCGCAGACATCGCACCGTTGCCAGCCTCCTCCGCCATATATGGAGTTTTGTTTGCTGCGTCACAGACCTGAAAGTCCGTTAATTTGGACTGTTTCGGCGGCTCGCTTTTTCCTTTTCCTGGTTTTCCAGCCTTAGGCTTCGCCGACATATCCTCGCCCAAATGCTGAGATACGTTCTGTCCCAAATGAGAGAGTTATTTGCCGATTTTTTTTCTCCAGGAGCAGAGCAGAGCGAAACACGTCCGTCCTACGTGGCAGCCATAACCGGAAGTCACCATCCACCTTGTTAAAAATTAACAAATCACCTATTGGGAATAACACAATTTTTAGCTGCTTCTTTCCTTCCATTTCCTGTATCTCTGCATAGTTTCATCATTTTAGACAAAGTCATGTGGGGAAAAAAACTACAGCTGGCTTGAGTCAGATATTAGGAGGAGAACTAAAGGAGCAAAGCTGAAACAAAAGCAAACAGAACTGTGCTGTGTTGTCTGTATGAACACAGAATGGGTCATGCATGTTGGCCAGTAACTGTTCCAGAAACAATATTAAGTCAAAGACAATCTATATATTGTTAATCATTGAAAAGACAGTAAACTGCCTGAAGTGGGATCAATGCTATATAAAAGTTGATCAAAACTATTACATGAACTATTAATGATTTAAATGTTTGCAAATGTTATGGAGACACCAAATAAATGGGACAAATGTGAATATTGTATATAATGTTGTCAGTACAGCTGTGTCAGGCTGTGTATGCTGCGCTACTCAAAAATAATCCAGTAGTACTGGTAGCAGTAGTCTGATTATTAACACGTGTTTGTACGCAATAATGGCCATGTTTACATGTACACAAATAAACCGATTATAGCTGGATTTCTGGAATTATCTGATTATTCATGTAAACAGAATCATCAGATAAACATCATTATCAGGATATGAGAAATCACATTAACTCCAGTAGTTACTGCCCATTAATCTGTTTATTCAGTGCATGTAAACACATCAAATCTGATTATTACCGTTATCTGATTATTCTCAGTTATCGGATTATTGTGACCATGTGACCGGGCTCAAAGGTTCTATGAGCTGTGGATATGGTGAAGTAAAAGATGTTCTATAAGGACACAGACACACAGACTTCCATGAGGGCTCAGGACTCTTCTGTTTTAGCTCATTCTGGTGAAGCTAAAAGGAGCTTATCTGATGGAGCCGTGAGCCGTCTGTCCACATTTCACAGCAACTGCTACTCCTCCTAGACCAAGAGTCTGCAACCAGTGGCTCTGGAGCCCATGGCCATTGGCTCCCTGAGGCCCGGAGGGGGGGAAAAAAAAAAAAAAACTTTTCTACATTTCCAAGAAAAGAAATTAATTTTCAAGAAAAAGTTGCACATTCATGAGAAAAATATCATAAAAAGCAGAAAATGAGAAAACATGAAAATTTATACAGAAAATCTTGCAAATGTAGGCGGGAAAAGTTGCAATTTTATAAGGAAAATATACCCACTAATTTGCAAGAAAAAGTCACAGTATTTCTGGAAAAGAAATCATAAATTCACTGGAAGTTTTAGGACAAAAATGTCACAAAATTATGTTAAAAATACTGCCGTTTTACCCACTAAAGGTAATAAATTTACAAAGAAAACTATAATACAGGTACATCTTAAAAAATTACAATATCATGAAAAAGTTCAATATTTTTTATCACTCATTTCAGAAAGTGAAACCCATATATAGATTCATACACAGACAGTGATATATTTCAAATGTTTATTTATTTAAATTTTGATGATTATGGCTTTGGATTATGACATGGTTCCTCAAATCATCACTGACTGTGAAAACTTCACACTAAACCTTAAGCAACTTAGATTCTGTGCCTCTTCACTCTTTCTCCAGACTCTGGGACTTTGATTTCCAAATGAAATGCAAAATTTACTTTCATCTGAACAGAGGTCATCTGCTGGTATTGGTCCACTGTGTTTGATCAAGACCAAAGTCAGTGCAGTCGTCTACCAGGAAATTTTAGAGCACTTCATGCTTCCCTCTGCTGACAAGCTTTATGGAGAAGCTGATTTCTTTTTCCAGCAGGACCTGGCACCCCCCATCCCCACACTGCCACAAGTATCAAAACCTGGTTTAATGACCGTGGCATCACTGTGATTGGTCAGCAAACTCTCCTGACCTAAACCCCATAGAGAATCTATGGAGTATTGTCAAGAGGAAGATGAGAGACACCAGACCCAACAATGCAGACGAGCTGAAGGTCACTATCAAAGCAACCTGGACCTTCATAACACCTCAGCAGTACCACAGGCTGATCACCTCCATGCCACGTCACATTGATACAGTAATTAATCCAACAGGAGCCCTGACCAAGTATTGAGTGTGTACATGGACATACTTTTCAGTCGATCAACATTTCTATTAAAAAACTATTTTCAAAATTAATTTTATGTAATATTCTAATTTTTTGAGAAACTGAATTTGGGGTTTTAATGGACTGTATGCCACAATCATCTAAATCAAAACAAATAAACATTTGAATCTATATAATATATGGGTTTCACTATCTGAAATGAGGGGCAAAAATATTGAGCTTTTTCATGATATTCTAATTTTTTTGAGATGTACCTGTACATTTATGAGAATAGCTGAAAAAAAATGAAAAATATGAGAAATTTATGTGAAAAGTTTCAGTTTAAATGTCACAAATCAAAAATATTAAAAAAGCTACAATTTCATTAGGAAGCTGTCACAAATTTTATGTTAAAAAAAAGCTGCATTTTTACATGAAAAACTTACCTTTTTTTAAAAAAAAATCAAATTTCAGACATAAGCAGAAGATTATGCAAAAAATATCAGATTTTGTGGAAAAAAGTTGCAATTTGGGGAAAAAAATATATTTACATGAAAGTAGTTTCCAATTTTACTTGACAAACACATTCAATTTGTAAAGAAAAATAATTCATGAATAGAGCAGAACACTTTCATGCCAAAAAAAAAGCTTATTTTTTAAACAAAAGCATTACAGTTTCATGAGGAAAACACCCATTAACTTACAAGAAAAAGGGTCACCTTTTTTTTTTTTCAAATAACCAAAATTTTACCAGAAAAAGCTGCAATTTCTGTAGGGGAAAAAGGTAACAAATTTACAATTAAAAAAGGTGCAAATTTATGAGAAAAAAACCTCTTTTCATCCTGATGTTGTCAGGCCAGATTGTAGTCGTACCTCTGCTGTCGGACCTCATTTTTCAGGCTCAGATGAGTCAGTGTTTGTGTAGTGCAGGATGCCGACCCCTGACCGGGACAGTTGCCCAGATGCTCACCAAATTCACTCACAATGATCATCGGGTGGGTCTGCATCAAGGTTGAGCTCGAGGTCAAGATCAGGGTCAAAGGTCAGGAGATCTGGGCATTTATGATTTCATGAAAATCGTCACGTCTCCTAGGCAACCGCCCCAACGTTCAACAAACTCAGTGATCCTTAAATGAGTCTGCATTCAGGCTGTGTTCAAGGTCAGCAGTCAGGAGATCTGAGCACTCTGGTGGTGATTTCTTCAGGCCGGAACGAGCTACTCCACCATTGACGGTCTGGTTTTTATAATGCTTATCTGCCCATTTCATCAACGGCTAACCCGTTAAATCTGATAAGTCACTACTACCTTCATGAGCACCACGGCAGGGGATCGCTACAGAATTCCCCGACAGGCATCTGACGACTGTGTTTTATGAGGGAGAAGTTAATGAAGTACAATAGCGTAACAAAGGAAAAACAAATGCAGCTGACACATGAGTCAAAGGAAACGATAAAGAGTGGAACAGAGACAGATCATTTATGATTATTTTCACGCTACAGTGAGGCAGTCTGATGTGCTTCTAGACATAGGTTAAACAGAAGAATCACTACAGCATTAATGAATTAATGCAGCTGGAGTACAATTGTAACATTTATCTGGCCTAAGTCAGTCTTTAACATGAAGGTAAATACGATGGTTGATTATAACTACTGATTATAACAGTTTAGACTGTACAGCTATGAAGTGAAAGTGAACCATCTGAAGTACACACTGCCCATTCAAAGAGAAGACACGCAACAGTCTAAATGACTCATGCAGTTTACGGTTTGTTGATTTTCATGCACACTGTATATTTTTACTAGAAGCTCTGTACAGTTACCTGGACATGTTCATCTTTAACTGTGCTTTCATCATCATCTCTTCTCCCTCCTTCCTTTCCTCTTTGTGAACAAACATATTATTATTTTATATGTTCTTCCTTGCTGTGAACCCTCATATATCCATCACTGGAAGATCTATAAACACCATCATGCACAAAATAAACACTAATGTAGACATTAAAGAATGTTTCAAGACTGTCCCGTGTCTTCCTGAACTGTGCGTAGAGCTGGTAGCGTTTTACCCTTTTGCAAACATGATGGTGCATTTGACTCTGAGAGCAGCCCTGTAGAATTAGATAATGGGGGAAAGGATGGGGGGAAAAGAGGCTTAGAACAAAAATTCACCAGGGCAATGTCTTGCAGGAGGCGGACACCTTTGGTCAGGATGCCACGCGTATTGGTTTTGATGGCCTTCTGCAATTTCTGCAGCAGCGAAGCATAGTAAGTTCCGGTAATTGTGGTACCCTTTGCCTGGAAATCCAGCATCAATACTCCATGATGGTCTGAAAAGACCATGAGCATGACCTTGCCCACTGAGGGTTGGACGCGTGTCTTTTTCAGAAGTGGGAAGTCATAATGCTTGTGTTGCTTCCACTGGGTTTTAGTCCCTGGGTTATAGTGATGGACCCATGTTTGGTCCTGCCTGATTAGTCTTTGAAGAAGTCCTCCTGGTTTTTGTGGCACATGGCCAAACGAGCCTGGGAGCATGTGACTTGTTCCTGTTTCTAGAAAGGTGTGAGCAACTGGAGAATCCATCATCCAGCCAACTTCTGCATGTGCAAATGATCATGGATGTAGATGTTCTTCATAGTTTTGCTGAATCAACTCCTGCAAAGTTGTATCTTCATTTCTTCCTTCTTGTAAAGCCTGTGTGTCACTGGGCTGTGACAGACAAGCTTTGTGAACAACTTCATAATTTCTGCGACTCAAGAACAAGACCCCTGCAATTCACAAGTGAACATCTGGAGACATTTTGGAAACTCCCCTGCGAATGCCTTTCTCCAAGCTGTCACAGACCAGTGAGATACGGGGCTTGAAGGCTGCACTGGGCACGTCTGCATCTCAGCTGAGTACATTCTTCAGTCAGTCTGAAATGCTGCAAACCCATCACTAATTCATATGTCGAGTGAACAGATGCCTAGCTTTGAGGTGTTGGGAGAGTTCAGATTTAATTTATACAACATATAGATGTTTATCAGTTTTGTGGATGATACACTGTAGCTCCCAAGGAATTCTGCACCTCATTACTCATTTTACCACTTGGAAAATTCATCACAATGACAGTCTTACAACTGCTCGATGGGAGTAAATGTGGTGAGGAAAAGGAGAAAAAAGACATTAAAAAAACCCAATATACATACACTATACAACAGGGGTCTGCAACTTGTGGCTCTGGGGCCTACAAAGAGTGGCTACCTTGAGAAAAAACACTCATAAATATCCAAGAAAAGAAGCAATAATTTTAAAAAAATTTTAAAAAAAAGTTGCATATTCATGAGAAAAATATCCTAAAAAACAGAAAATGAGAAAAAAGGAAAATTTTTGCAACAAAAATCTCACAAATTTAAGAAAAATGTGTTTTTGAAGGATAACGTATCCACAAATTTGTGAGAAAAACTCACAAAAATTCTGGAAAAGAAATCATAAATTTACTGAAAAAAGTTGGAGTTTCATGACAAAAATGTAAGAAATTTATTATGTAAGAAATACTGCAGTTTTACTCATTCAAGGTAATAAATTTACACAGAAAAACAATAAATTTATGAGAATGCTTAAAAATTTATGCCAAAAATACTTAAAATTAAAGGAAAATTTTGCAGTTTTATGAGAAATAAAACCCACAAATTTACTCTTAAAACAGTCACAAATTTACCAGAAAAGGCTATAGTTTTATTAGAAAATGGTTGCAAATTTTTAGAAAAGGACAGCTGAAAAGACAATGTTATGAGAAAAGCAGAAGATTATGCCAAAAAAATATTTAAAAAATATGAGGAAAAAAGCTTTAACATTTATTGGGAAAAATGTCACAGATTTACATGGGAAAGGTCTTCAGTTTTACTCAATAAAGGTATTAAATCTGCAAAGAAAAAAATGTAATCTAGGAAAAAGCAAAACACCTTAATGTCAAAAATATAACACATTTTTTGGGAAAAAAGTCTAAAAAGGAAAACACTGTACAATTTTGCAAGAAAATTTTTTTACAAAAACGTTCTACAAATAATCAGAAAATTGCCAGAAAAAGTAGCAATTTTGTGAGAAAAAGGTAACAAATTTAGAATAAAAACACTGCAAATTTATAAGAAAAAACTCTCAATCCAGATGTTATCGTGCCAGACTGTAGTTGTAATTTTACTGTTTTACCTCAATTTTTAGGCTCAGATATTTTTGTCGCTCCATGCAGATTTTTTTTGAATAAAATCACTAGAGTAGCTCTTTGTGTAGCACAGGTTACTGACCCCCGGTACAGGAGGAGGACAGGAGTACAAGTAGTACAGATAGCAGGGTTAACAAAAGGCTGTTGTCATTTTCTCAGTCAGGGGGCCAGGTGCATGAAATCATATACTGTATAAAGTCCCACAGTTGACAGTACATGTCAGAGCACAAACCAAGCATGAAGTCAAAGGAATTGTCTGTAGACCTCCGAGAAAGGATTGTCTTGAGGCACAAATCTGGGGAAGGAAAATACAGAAAAATTTCTGCTGCTTTGAAGGTTCCAATGAGCACAGTGGCCTCCATCATCCGTAAATGGAAGAAGTTCGGAACCACCAGGACTCTTCCTAGATCTGGCTGGCCGTCTAAACTGAGCGATCAGGGGAGAAGGGCCTGAGTCAGGGAGGTGACCAAGAACCCAATGGTCACTCTGTCATTAGTCCAGCATTCCTCTGTGGAGAGAGGAGAACCTTCCATAAGGACAACCATCTCTGCAGCAATCCACCAATCAGGCCTATATGGTAGAGTGGCCAGAAGGAAGCCACTCCTTAGTAAAAGGCATATGGCAGCCCGCCTGGAGTTTGCCAAAAGGCACCCGAAGGACTCTCAGACCATGAGAAACAAAATTCTCTGGTCTGAGACAAAGATTGAACTCTTTGGCGTGAATGCCAGGTGTGATGTTTGGAGGAAACCAGGCACCGCTCATCACCAGGCCAATACCACCCCTACAGTGAAACATGGTGGTGGCAGCATCATGTTGTGGGGATGTTTTTCAGCGGCAGGAACTGGGAGACTAGTCAGGATAGAGGGAAAGATGAATGCAGCAATGTACAGAGACATCGAGATGAAAACCTGCTCCAGAGTACTCGACCTCAGACTGGGGTGATGGTTCATCTTTCAGCAGGACGACCCTAAGCACACAGTCAAAATATCAAGGGAGTGGCTTCAGGACAACTCTATGAATGTCCTTGAGTGGCCCAGCCAGAGCCCAGACTTTTATCCAATTGAACATCTCTAGAGAGATCTGAAAATGGCTGTGCACCGATGCGTTCCATCCAAGCTGATGGAGCTTGAGAGGTGCTGCAAAGAGGAATAGACGAAACTGCCCAAAGATAGGTGTGCCAAGCTTGTGGCATCATATTCAAAAAGACTTGAGGCTGTAATTTCTGCCAAAGGTGCATCAACAAAGTATTGAGCAAAGGCTGTGAATACTTACAGTATGTACATGTGATTTCTTAGTTCCATCCATCCACCCATCCATCCATTTTCTACTGCTTTTCCGGAGGTCTGGGTCATGGAGACAGCAGCTCAAGCAGAGAAGTCCAGACTTCCCTTTCCCCGGCCACCTGCTCCAGCTCTTCAGAGAGGATACCAAGACATTCCCAGACCAGATGGGAGATGTAGTCTCTCCAGCATGTCCTGGATCTTCCCCAGGGTCTCCTCTCAGTGGGATGCACCCAAAACACCTCAAGTGGGAGGCATCCTGATCAGATGCCCAAACCACCTCAACTGGCTCCTTTCGACATGGAGGAGCAGCTGTTCTACACTGAGCCTCGGCCGGATGACTGAGCTCCTCACCCTACCTCTGAGGGTGAGTCCAACAATCCTACAAACAAAGCTTATTTCAACCGCTTGTATCTGCGATCTCATTCTTTCGGTCATTATCCAAAGCTCATGACAGTAGGTGAGGGTAGGAAAGTAGATTGACTGGTAAATCGACAGCTTTGCCTTAGAGCTCAGCTCTCTCTTCACCATGACTGACCGGTACAACATCCACATCACTGCAGATGCTGCTTCAATCCATCTGTCAATTTCTTGCTCCATTCTCCCCTCATTCATGAATGAGATCCCGAGATACTTAAACTCCTCCACTTGGGGCAGGAACTTGCCCCAACCCGGAGAGGACAGTCCGCCTTTTTCTTGCTGAGGACTGTGGGCTTGGACTTGGAGGTGCTGATTCTCATCCCAGCCACTTCACACTCAGTAGCAAACCAGCTCAGCAAGGCCTGTCGGTCATTGGTCGATGAAGCCAACAGGACATCATCTGCAAACAGCAGAGATGAGATCCTGTGGTCACCAAGCATGACATCCTCCGATCCTTGGCTGCACCTACGTAGATAACCTGTCCATAAAAATTATGAATAGGATCCGTGACAAAGGGCAGCCTTGGTGGAGTCCAACTCTCACTGGAAACGAGTTTGACTGGGTGTTGGCAGTATGAACCAAACTTTTGCAACGGTCATATAGGGGTCGGCTAGCTCGTAACAGCAAGCCCAATACCCCATACTCCCACAGTACCCACCACAAGAGACCACGAGGGACGTGGTTGAATGCTTTCTCCAAGTTCACAAAACACATGTGGACTGGTTGGGCAAACTCCCATGACCCCTCGAGGATTCTCGAGAGGGTAAAGAGTTGGTCCGATGTGCCACGGCCAGGACAAAAACCACCTTGTTCCTCCTGGATCCAAGGTTCAACCAGCCATCGGACTCTCTTCTCCAGTTACCCTGGCATAGACCTTCCCAGGGAGGCTGAGGAGTGTGATCCCCCTGAAGTTGGAACAAACCCTCCAGTCCCCCTTTTTAAAAAGATGAACCACCACCCCGGTTTGCCATGCCAAAGGCACTGTCCCCAGCCTCCACGCAATATTGCAGAGGCGTGTCAACCATGACAGCCCTACAACATTCAGGGCTTTGAGGTACTCAGGGCGCGTCTCGTCCACCCCTGGGGCCTGGCCACCAAGGAATTTTTTAACCACTTCAGCGTCCTCAGTTCCTGTGATAAGCGAGTTGTCCCCCTCGTCCTCAAGCCCTGCTTCCTCTGTGGAAGGCGTGTCAGTGGGATTGAGGAGATCCTCGAAGTATTCCTTCCACCGCCCAACGATGTCCCCAGTCGAAGTCAGCAGCGCCCCATCCACACCATACACAGTGTGGACAAGGAGCTGCTTCCCCCTCCTGAGTCGCCAGACAGTTTGCCAAAATCTCTTCGAGGCCGACCGAAAGTCTTGTTCCATGGCCTCATCGAACTCCTCCCACACCCAAGTTTTTGCTTCAGCAACCACCCAAGCTGCACTCCGCTTGACCTGCCGGTACACCTCAGCTGCTTCAGGAGTCCCACAAGCCAACCAAGTTTGACAGGATTCCTTCTTCAGCTTGATGGGCCCCCTCACCACTCTGTCCACAACTTGGCTCAGAAGTTGCCACCATGAGATGCACCAACAGTCTTGCAGCTACAGCTCTGGGCAGCTGCTTCGACAATGGCGGTGGAGAACATAGCCCATTCAGACTCCATGTCCTCAGACTCCCTCGGAATGTGGTCAAAGTTCTTTGTTTCTTTGTTCTTCTATTTTTAATAAATTTGCAAAAAGTCTAAAAAAAAAAAAAGCCTTTTTCATGTTGTCATTATGGGGTACTGTGTGTAGAATTTTGAGGAAAAAATTAAATTAATCCATTTTGGAATAAGGCTGTAACATAACAAAATGTTGGAAAAGTGAACTGCTGTGAATACTTTCTAGATGCACTATAGTGACATGTCATAGGTTGGATTTCAGTCATTTATCATTTTCCAAATCTGAATTCTAGTCAGCAGCTGCAACACTTAGTACCCATAGACAATTATGGACTGATGTCATGACATGGGAGGGTTCAAAGACATGTTGAATCCCTTGAATATAATATATTGTCATATTGTTACACGTTATGTTTCACAGGCTTTTACAAGCTCTGCCCACAATGAGACTGAGGTGTTCATCATCATCATCATCATTAAGTGGACATCGTGCTCCTGATGGTCAACAATTAGCATAAATTACCACCCATGAACCAACAAGGAGCCGTGGAGATGCACATCCTCCCCATCTGGAGACATGAAGTAAAGAATAGAAAGAAAAGCTTCTCAGAGATCGCAGCTGCACTCACCCTGAGTTGTTCTTCTTCTCGTGTTTGAGACAACTATGTGGTTTGTTTCCAGCATTGCAGCCAGCTCACCATATCCAAGTTGGGGTTGTGCACGTCAAGCAATGTGTTCTCACGTATGTTCAAGATGAAACACTTGCAACATATGTGGTATCTGTTCTGTTCAGTAGGCCCACACATGCAGGCTGCTGCCAGGCCAATCCAATGGTGCATGCAGCAGTTGAACCGTCCAACTCCAGTTTGTTAGTGCAGCAAATAAATTATTTTTTTTAGTTGAATCTTTCAAAATGTGATACAAGCACCAAACTTGGCACAAATTCTGCTTGGGGGCTACATTTTTGGAAAACATACGCTAGCCACCTGAAATTCAAGATGGCTGCAGTTTTTTCAAGATGGCCACCATAATCAATACCAAAATATTACACTAGTCGAAATGCTTCATGAGCATGGTGTCAGCATTTTGTATGACAGAGTGCTGGAGAGCTCTGCACAGCTGGGAGATGCAGCAGTGAACAAGTATGTGGATGATGGTGTGGTGTGTCCACCAGTTCTGCACAGAGGGTTGTTCACCACAGCAGCCATGGATAACCGAACCGATAACTGTCTGTATACCCCTAGTACCCCTAGTACACAGACAACCTCCGGTCATACGCACGGTGAAGATATGGACTGAGGAGGCAATGGACGCTTTAAAGGACTGTCTTGAAACCACTGCCTGGGAGCAGCTCTGTGATCCACATGGTGAGGACATCGATGGCCTCACTCACACCATCACGGACTACATCAACTTCTGTGTGGGCAACACCGTACCCACCAAGACCATACGGTGTTGCTCGAACAACAAACCCTGCATCAACCCTGAGATAAAAACATTTCTGAGAGAGAAGAAGAGGATCTTCAGGTCGGGGAACAGGGAGATGCTGAAGTCCGTACAGAGGGAGCTGAGGAGGAAGAACAGAGAAGGCAAGGACAGCTTCAGGAAGAAGATGGAGGACAAGCTGCAACACAGCGACATCAGCGGGGTCTGGAGAAAACTTAAAACCATTTCTGGGCTCCAGAATACCGCCTCCCAGGCCATGGGGGGCAAGGAGTGGGCGAACAATCTGAACCTGTTTTTTAATAGGTTTGACCAACCGCCCTCCCCCCCGACTGCACACCAACCACTGCTGCCTCTAAAGTCATCGAGACCTGCTGTCCACACCCCACTCCACCAACACCCCCCCTCCCAGCACACAGCCCCCCAACCTGACCCTCACTAAGACCCAGGTGAGGATGCAGCTGAGGAAGATCAAGGCGAGGAAGGCCTCGGGACCGGATGACATCAGCGCGAAGCTCCTCAAGTCCTGTACAGACCAGCTGTGTGGGATTGTGGAGCACATCTTCAACCTGAGCCTGAAGCTGGGGGGGGGGGGGTGTACCACAGTTGTGGAAAACATCTTGTGTGGTACCTGTACCAAAGACTTCCCACCCCAAAGACCTGAACAGCTACAGACCAGTGGCCCTGACGTCTCACATGATGAAGACCCTGGAGAGACTGCTCCTTGCTCACTTCTGGCTCCTGGTGGGACCAGCGATGGAGCCACTCCAGTTCACCTACCAGCATGGCATTGGGGTGGAGGATGCAGTGATCTTCCTCCTTCACCGTTCCCTGTCCCACCTAGAGAAGCCCGGGAATGTGGTGAGGATCATGTTCTTTGACTTCTCCAGTGCTTTCAACACCATCCAACCGATGATCCTGAAGGACAAGCTGCTGTGCGCAGGGGTGGACCAGCACCTGTCATCATGGATCCTGGACTACCTCACTAACCGGCCACAGTTTGTGAGAACCCAGGATTGTGTGTCCAACACGGTCATCGGCAGCACGGGGGCCCTCCAGGGAACGGTTTTAGCTCCCTTCCTGTTCACCCTTTATACTGCGGACTTCTCACACAACACAATGCACTGCCATCTACAGAAGTTCTCTGACCGTCTCCAACGGAGATGAAGCTGAGTACAGAGGACTTATCCAGGACTTCGTGGACTGGTGCCATCAGAACTACCTCCAGATCAACGCGAGGAAAACTAAGGAGCTGGTGGTGGACTGCCGCAAGGACAACCCCTCACAGCACCAGTAAACATCCAGGGAACAGACATTGAGATGGTGACATCCTACAAGTACCTGGGTGTTCATCTGAACAATAAACTAGACTGGTCACACAATACCTACGCACTCTACAAGAAGGGACAGCGCAGACTGTTCCTACTGAGGAGGCTTAGGTCTTTTGGTGTACAAGGGGTGCTCTTGAAGACATTCTACGACACGGTGGTGGCATCAGCCATCACTTTTGGAGTGGTCTGCTGGGACAACGGCATTACAGCAGCCGATGGGAAGAGACTGAACAAACTAATCAAGAAAGCTAGCTCTGTCCTGGGACAACGCCTTGACCCAGTGGAGGAGATAGGAGAGAGAAGGATGGTGGCTAAACTGTCATCTCTGCTGGAGTCCGAGTCTCACCCTATGCAGGACATACTGAACGCACTGAGGAGCTCATTTAGCAGTAGACTACATCATCCTAGATGCGTGACCAAGAGATTTCGCAGGTCCTTCCTACCTACTGCTGTTAGACTGTATAACCTAAGCAGGGCTGCTTGCAGAGATAGCAAAAAAAACGTGATGACCTAATAGTATTGAATGCAAAAGACGCAACAGACTTACACAAATGGTCCCCTCCAGCATACAACTAGGACAATATCAATCGCTACGGAGGGTGACAATATATATGGGTAAATATTCATACCATGTAGGGTAACTAAATAGACGGTTATGCTGTTTAGTCCATCTAGCTACAATGCTCCTCACTGTGTATATATATTTATATATTTATGTGTACATATGTATATTCACTGCTCTTATTTTCTTATCTTCTAAATTATTGCTCTGAGTGTTGCTATCCCTGTGCTGTTGCAATCCTGGAATTTCCTCATTGTGGGACTAATAAAGGCTTATCTTATCTTATCTTATCTTAACATAGACCATAAGGCTGTGTGTCCACCAAACATGTTTTTTGTCACTGGACTACCCTGAGCTTTTTGTTTGTTTGTTTTTCATCAGTGTTTGTGTGCTGCACTCTGGAGAAAAAAAAGTCTGTGCCCTGTATCCCAGCAACAGCTTGTCACTCTCAGCTCAGCACTTCTTCTTTTCCTATTGTCAGATTTTCTACTGATTTTTTTAATAGCAGTCTCTAAATAACAATGGACAGGAAACATTTACTAGCAGCTCTGGATGTAAAATATGATGACACGGAAAGCAGGAGTCTGAGTACAGACTAGTACCAGCATCCTATGTCCTGCCCACGCAGCAGTTCTGATTGGCTACTTGGTCTGACATTGACAAGCTCAGCTGCAGTCTCTGAAAAGTTGGAACTTTTTTCAGTTCTGAGTTCCCTAAGCGCAGGGACAAAAAACAGCCACCGCCGAGAACGTTCCTGCACTGAGGGCGCTCAGCGCTGTAAACGCTGCACTACATAGAGAATGAATGGAAAATAGCCGCCTAGAGAGGAAAAAATGCATTTGGGGGACATACAGCCTATTCCCACTGCAATGACAGCTACCACTTCTTTCCATGGCACCAGCATCTCACTTTTCCAGCACCCAACCAAAGATAACAAAGGTGAAGAGTGTGAACCACTCAAGTTTGGAGGAGACAAGGTTAAGACAGTTCCAGAACTTGCTGACTCATATACCAATATCCATCCTGCCTTCTTTGCCAAAAGGAACCCTTCTCCTCCACATGGTGATGTGACAGTTCCAGATGCCACTCTCCTGAGACCACAGCTGACACTCGAGTATGAGTGGCTGGAGAAGGTCGATGATACTGATGAGACAGATAGGACAGAGAACGTGGCATGGGCAGCCCACCATGCTTCCAAGAAGAGAAGCCCTGCATTTGAGGCCAGCATCTCATCACTGTTACCTCTGCTTCGAGATCCAGCCCACTCAGTTGCTACAGTCAGACATGTGATGGACAAGATCAAGGAGACTGTATCATCCCTGAACCTGGGCCGAGTACCTGTCCTGACTGCCGACCAGCCCATCTATGCAGTAGCAAAGCAAATCCAGTGGCACTGGTCTGAACAGTACAGTGAGGACAAGTTCATCATCATGTTTGGAGGCCTTCATATAGAGATAGCTGCACTGAAGTCAATTGGAAAGCTTCTCCAGGAAAGTGGATGGACAGGGGCCCTAGAGGAGGCAGGAGTGACTTCTTCTGGAACAGCAGAATCTTTCCTAACAGCGTCAAGCATCACGAGGACATGCCAAATCCACCAGATAACAGCATACAGTCTCTATCAGCTCCTGAAGGCAGCCTACACTAACTACTACACAGAGGCAGCTGAGAACCCTGAGGAGGTGCTGAGCCTTGATGTCTGGTGTGAGAAGCGCAAACTGGAAAGCCCCCAGTTTCAGTTCTGGCATCTGGTGCTGTCCATAGAACTAGCGATCCTCCTCCTGGTTCGAGCGTTTAGAGAAGCCAACTTCAGTCTGTACTGCCAGTCACTGGCTGAGCTAATCCCATGCTTCTTTGCCAACAACAACACAAACTATGCACGCTGGCTTCCAGTCCATCTCAGAGACATGGTGACCCTGAAGGACAAACATCCCCAGCTTGCCCAAGAATTTGAGAGTGGAAAATATGTTGTTCACAAGTCCATTCGGGAATTTTCTGCAATGGCTTTTGACCAAGCCCACGAACAGGCCAATGCTGTCATCAAAGGCGATGGGGGAGCCATTGGCGTGACTGAAGATCCATCAGCCCTGAGAAGATGGATGGTGGCCGGTCCTCAGGTCAGCCACCTAGTTGAGCAGTATGAAGTGGCATCCAAAGGGAAGGAAGCTACAGAACAAACCAGCCACCATGAACAGACACCACAAGCCCAAAGAGATTTCCTTGAGAAAGTTCAGAAGCTGTCCCATGCAATGAGAGATCTGGGAAATCCTTTCCAGGAGGAGAGTCAGGACCTGCTGTCACTGGACACCAAGGACATTGCTGACCACAGTGCAGCTGAGCTGATCAGTACACACCATGAGAGAGGCAGGACTCGTTTCCAGGAGTTCATGGAGGGACTGGCACTAGAAGAAGTTACCACCTTCTATGAACCAATCAAGAAGAATAAGGTGGACTTCTTTCGACAGCAACCAGCCTCGGTTGATGCGACAAAACAAAAGATGCTGAAGGAAGACTGCCAACTCTTCTCTAAGCTGTTCATCTCATGCCAGAGCAGAGAGTGTGACCTGCAGGAGTTCTTTTGATCATGAGAATCAGCAGTTCCCTGCTTCCTTGAGTGAAGGTGGGAAGCTCTACTCATCGCTCACTTATCTGACAATCTACAGTATGCAGAATAAATGAAAATACATGTTGTAGATGTACATGTATTTTGTTTCATATCATTGCAAGTGCCGGGTTTCCTGTACATTTTTCACTGTTCTGGGCTAGAAATGGTAGAAAGAAGCTCCAAGGTGATCTTAGAGTTGTATTTATGGATTCCCTATACTTGAAAACCTACTTTTTAACACCAAGATCAACTAAATCCGTTACTGTGGTGAGATTCTGTAGCAAAATAAGCAATTTATATACCAGAATGGCAGCCATCTTGGAAAAATGGCGGCCATCTTAAATTTAAGGTGGCTAGCATATTTTTTCAAAAAAGTAACCCCTAAGGAGTGTTTGTGCCAAGGTTTGAGGTTGTATCACATTTTGAAAGATAATTTCACCTTTCTGCTGCACTCTGTAGCTGGTTTGTGGTGATAAATTGTCTCCAAGGTAGACCTGTGTTCAGGAGGATGGTAAACTCTATGGGTCGGGGAGTCTTTTGCTAATCAGTTATGTTGAAGTTGGAGCCACAGAGGGTTCCTCCGTGTCAATTCCAGAATATCGATTCTGGCACTGACCAGATTCTGGCATTTATGTGATTTTTTAAAAAAAATCACTCCTCCTCCTAGGCAATTACCTCAGTTCTCACCAAACTCACTCACTCTCTCACTCACTCCTAGGTAATTGCCATAATTCTCAACAAATTTATGCACAATTATCATCAGGTGGCTGTTCATCAAGGTTGTGCTCAAGGTCAAAGGTCAGGAGATCTGGGCACTTAACTGTATGATTTCATGAAAATCATTCCTTCTCTTCGGCTGTTGACCATAATTTTAAGCACATTCTAGACAGATCTGCATCTAGCATGTGCTGAAGGTCAACGGTCAGGAGATCTGAGCACTCTTGGGGTGATTTCATCAGACTGGAATGAGCTACTCCATCAATGATGGTCCGTATTTTGTTTTTCTTTAATTCAACATTTAGCCTAAACAACAAAGAGCATGTTAAGTCATCCACATTTTTAAGAATCCTAACCTGAATCTTAAATATATGAACTGCTATTTTTAGTAACAGTTAAAAAAAAAACATTTCAAAGACATTTGGATATTGTGAAAATGACACCGATCGAGTTAAGCTTAAAGGCCTCGGACAGTGACATTTTTTTATTGAACCAATCAACTGATTGTATGAAAATATTCCATTCTGCCCATTCCCGTGATTTAATATGTGTCACCAGCCTCCATAAATGACCTTATTTGGTCATAGCCCAGCCTTCACTTAGTGAGGCTGCAGTACCGCCATCTCTCGATAGGTGCGGGCATTAGTGACGTCAGCCCAGGAATACAAAGAAAATGGCAGAACGAGAGCAAAGTGATTTGGACAGCGAATTGACATGGCATCCGAAACGCACACAAAAAGAGGTCATCTCTTACTTAGCTTCAAGGGATCAAATAATCTACACTGATTACAGCAGTTTTTTTCAGCATGGTGATTTTAATGATGAAAGATAAGAAATTAGAATAGCTCCAGTGTTTCATTAATAAAACAGCTGAAGCACCGCTGAACATTACACAGAAATGACGTCTTCTACGACACTACTTTGGCTGCAAAACTCACTCAATCGGAGTAATGGAGTATGAGGGGATTTGGGAGCAAAGAGTGCCCCCCCCCCCAACTCCACAAGCACACACTCTTATAAACGCACTTCCTATTTTCTTTTAACCGACGTCCACACAGAGCTGGGGGGGGGGGGGGGGGTTAAAAACAATAAGGTCTGCACATCTTTGCGGAATACCTCCGCTCGCCGTGCAAAAAATAATAGGTGAGGAGGACGTGTCCACATTAGACACGAAATGCACACCTTCCGTGGTCAAGAAATTCTCTCCCTGAGTACACAAACCCACCCGACCGTTCCCCATCTTCGTGGCGCAGTAAAGGTGGACACACACATGGTCAGGGAGCCGTATGCGGACCCGAAACCACCACCACCACCCCGAAACTGAGCCAAAACGTGGAAAAATCAGCTCCTATTATGCAGTATTACCTGGGCGAATGAGTTGAGAAGCCGACTTTTTTTTCTTCTTTAGGCACATGTCGCTGGCAGCATCATCCGCTTCGGGGACGGAAGAAGATTTTTGGAGTAATTATTTCCACCTTTCTTATTAATCCTGCAAGAAGCGGCTTCTTGTCGGTAAGCACGGACCGGAGAGGAGCGTTTAACCTCACAGGGGAGAACGATACAACGTGTTCAAACCGAGTCCTTGTGTATTGAAAGTGGCCAAGTAGGTGTCTAACTGTTCCACTGCTTTTTTTCCTCCCCTTCTCTCTCTCTCCCTTGGCTGTAGTCACCGCATGCTCCTCTGGTATACCATCGCACCCGTAGACAACACAACGCCAAACCATATTAATTCGATTCCTGAAATCCTAATCTTAATAAATAATCTACTTGTAATCCACAAGTATTCCGAGAAATATCCGTAATCGCCGATTTTAAAATGTAAACATCAAGTGTTGCATGAAGCAAAACACAGCAATGGCCGCCGACCGTGTGCGTGTGTTTGCCTGAGCTGACGTCACACAGTCAGTGGCCATCTTAGCCGCTGATCGCTTGGCTGGGTCCGCCAGCTCTCCACGACAGCATACTTCAAGAGCGCATTGTCACCTTATGCGACATTCGTTGACACCAAAACATGTGCGGTTCGACTTAGCTCGTCTCAGACAACAATTTGAGATATGAATTAGCGATATTGAATTTTCGTCTGTCCGACGCCTTTAATTTGTGGTAATGACAAGATATTTCAATGCATTAATTATTTACACAAGCTCTACATGTGGTCAGAGGCAGAAGTAGATTTTATTTGTCTATATGAAGAATTCAGAACTACTAACATTTTGATGGATGAACATACAGTACCACGTAAATTCCCCTCTATAAACAGTTAATGCACAAATCTGTTCTGCTGAATTTTCATGAATGAGAGCCAATGATCACAGTGATCCTGGACCAGATGACAACACAGCAACTCGGGCTTCACAATAGAAGATATGATTTTGGTTTCCTTTCAACTGGAAAACAGTGTTCCACAAACAGAAGTCTCCTTTGACTTACTCAAAGGGAAACAAGTCCTGATAGATCTCCTCTAGAATAGTATGATGTAGATGGTTAATACGTTTTATGTTTCATCTAGTTGTTGCTTTTGTTTAACTGTCAGGAACCAAGTTTCTGCTCCATAGAGGGTTCCATGATTGATCTGAACAAGTCAATTTTCAAGGTGTTGTGGGGGCTAGAATACAATATTTTTTCTTGGGCATTGCAGATTTTTCAGACAAATGCCTCCTAGATCTAAAAGTCCTTATAAGATTCCATTACAAAAGAGCCCAAATACATGAAGAGACGTGAAAGATTTTATGGATTTGGGATTGGAGATGATACAGATATACCATGTCTTGACTTTGTTACAGTAAACCCAACTAGGGAGGCATGGAGTATTGATGATAGATTTCCTGGCAAAGGGTACCACAATTACCAGGACTTACTATGCGTCCCTGCTGTAGAAATTGTGTTAGGCTACCAAAACCCAGAGGCGTGACATGTGCACCAAAGGTTTCCATCCCCTGGAAGACAACACCCCGGTTCACAACTCACATGTTGCCCAGATAGAAGCACGGTCCTGCAGCTTTGAAATCCTTCCTCACTCCCCTTACGCTTCTGACCTGGCACCATCTGACTTCCACCTCTTTCCAACCATGAAGTCATTTTTGAAGGGCAAGTATCAGCAAGATGATGAAACACTGATTTCTGTGGTCAACCTGCAGACTTCTACAGGTGAGGTCTCTACAGCTGCATAAATTGATGGGAAAAGCGTGTGACCCTTGGTGGCACCTATGTAGAGAAAGACTAATAACTGTGCCAAGTTTGGTTCCTCTCAGTCCATGACAGGAACCGAGTCAGAGGAACTCCTTAATGAATAGCCCTGGTACATGTCTGTGGATTGTAGGAGGAAACCAGGGTACCTACAGTAAACCACAGGGAGAACATGCAAACTCCACACTACACTCCCAGTATGGGAATTCAAACAGGGAACCTTCAAGATTAGAGAGTAAGAGGGCACCTAAGGAGACCCTAAAACATTGAAAGGTAAACAAGATCAAGGTGGAAAAATTAAAAACTGCATAGAAATGACTGAGGGGAGCTGAACTGCACTCAATCACATACACTTACATTCACAACAGAAAGCTACTCAGCAGTACGGCTTAAAAGTGTATCCACTCAAGGAAATCCTCATTTATTTCACAGCAGCTGGTGCACCATGTGTGACTCCATCCAGCCATTAAATCACATGACCAAGACGATCATTTAAACTCCCTGGCTTCTTCTCTGACACAGTTGCTAGTTGGATGCTTTCCTTTTTTATTGGGGATATCTGCTTCTGCCTCCCTCCTGCCACATTGCCTAATCCCAAAATCTCAGCCCCAGACACGCCAGGTTCTGTGGGAAATTGCTGTTAGACTTCCACACACACATCCCACATACTCATGTCTAGATATGCCCCAGCTTATCTCCATCAGGCTTAATGCTCAGAATTGTAACCTCTAACATTCATTACTCCAGCATCAATTCATTCAAAGGATTTTAAACTCGTTGCATTTCATGATGAATACATTTGATTATGCTATGATTCCATGCAAGCAGTACTGCTATCCGGGGCGGGGGTGGGGGAGTGGGGTACATAGTGGTCAAATTTGACCAAATGTGGTTTATTTTTCAACATAGTCTCCCCTTCGGTCCACACACTTCTTCCATTGGTGTTGCAGCGCTTGGATCCCTGCGGTTGAAAACTAAACAAATTATTATACAAATAGGATTTTAGTGTCATAAACATTCAATTTGTTGTTTTTCAATTAAACTCATGGATGGTATTGTGTCTCAGGGCTCTTTGGATCACTGATATCAATCTCAGACACCTGTCATAATCAGTTTGCCAGGTGAGCTCAATTAAAGGAAAACTACTTAAGAAGAATGTTCCACATTATTAAGCATGGCACAGGTTTTAAGCAATATGGGAAAGACAAAGGATCTCTCTGCTGCTGAAAAACATCATGCAGTGCAGTGCCTTGGACAAGGTATGAAAACATTAGATGTTTCATGAAAACTTAAGTGTGATCATCGTGCTGTGAAGAAATTTGTGACTGATTCAGAGCACAGACGGGTTTGTGCAGATAAAGGCATAATGAGGAAGGCTTCTGCCAGACAAATTCATCGGATTAAGACAGCAGCTGCTAAAATGCCATTACAAAGTAGCAAACACGTATTTGAAGCTGCTGGTGCCTCTGGAGTCCCACAAACCTCAAGGTGTAGGATCCTTGCATTTAAGATAAGATAAGATAAGATAAGATAAGCCTTTATTAGTCCCACACCGGGGAAATTCCAGGATTGCAACAGCACAGGGATAGCAACACTCAGAGCAACAATCAGAAGGCAAGAAAAAAAAGCAAGCAAGCAAGAGCAGCTAATATACATATGTACATATATAAATATAATACTATAAATATATATATACTGTATATATATATATATATATATATATATATACACAGACACACAGTGCGGAGCATTGTAGCTAGATGGAATAAGTATGTAGATATATAAACACCCACAGTACGGAGCAATGTAGCTAGATGGAATAATATGTAGATATATATAAACAGTGTGGAGCATTGTAGCTAGATGGAATGAATATATAGATATATAAATATAAACATAAACATAAACACACCCAGTTGTGCATAAACCGACAATTCAGCCACCCCTAACCAAAGCTCACAAGCAGAAACTGTTGCAGTGGGCCCAGAAATACATGAAGACTAATTTCCAGACAGTCTTGTTTACTGGTGAGTGTCATGCAACCCTGGATGGTCCAGATGGATGGAGTAGTGGATGGTTGGTGGATGGCCACCATGTCCCAACAAGGCTGCCACGTCAGCAAGGAGGTGGCAGAGTCATGTTTTGGGCAGGAATTATGGGGAGAGAGCTGGTAGGCCCCTTTGGGGTCCCTGAAGGTATGAAAATGACCTTGGCAAAGTATATAGAGTTTCTGACTGACCACTTTCTTCCATAGTACAAAAAGAAGAACCGTGCCTTTCGTAGCAAAATTATCTTCATGCATGACAATGCACCATCTCATGCTGCAAAGAATAACTCAGTGTCATTGGCTGCTATGGGCATAAAAGGAGAGAAACTTATGGTGTGGCCACCATCCTCCCTTGACCTCAGCTCTATTGAGAACCTTTGGAGCATCCTCAAGCAAAAGATCTATGAGGGTGAGAGGCAGTTCACATCAAAATAGCAGCTGTGGGAGGCTATTCTGATATCTTTCAAAGAAATTCAAGCAGAAACTCTCCAAAAACTCACAAGTTCAATGGATGCAAGAATTGTGAAGATTATATCAAAGAAGGAGTCCTATGTTAACATGTAACTTGGCCTGTTAAGATTTTTTTGATTGAAATATCTTTTGATTTCAGTAAATATGACCTCCTAATGCTGCAAATTCAAAAAATGACCATTTTCAGTTCTTTACAACCAATAAAATGTTTTGAAACTCTGTTGTGCATCATAATTTGGAACAGTGTATTTAGAGTTTTTTTATTATTATTATTATTGCAAAAAAGTAGTTATCATTGGGAGGTTTGTTCAATAAAATTTGAATTATACTCTAACGGTTGATGTGTCATGATCCTGAGCATGAGTGGGGGCCGTGCTCAGTCTCCAGTTTGAGTTTAGTCCTTTCTCTCTTTGTTTCTTTCTTTATTATGGTCTGCTGCATTTAGTCTGTTTATTTATGAGTTGTTTGTATTCTTGTCTTTGTCCTTATAGTCTTGCCCATTTATTGTGTGTCACTTTGTAGTTATTGCATCTTTTGGAGTTGTGTTATCTTATTCTTGTATTGTTATTTAGTTTCCAGTCTGTGCTTTTATTTTGACAGCACTGTGCAGCTTCCGGCTTTCAAACTCTGTTTCGCAGGCTGCACAGCTGTCACTGATTGTGTTACGTTCTTACTCATGTATCCACACCTGTCATTCATTAATCGTTTGTCTGTCTCCATATTTAAGAGCACAGCAACGTTTCCCCCATTGCCGTGTTCTGCTGTTAGCCTCCTCAGAGGATTCTGCCTTTTCCTTGAGTGAGAGTGTTTTTGCGCGGAGGTGAACGGGTGAGCTCCATCCAGGTAATATTTTGCTTTTCCTCATTCCCAGCCGTGAGCCCCGTTTTCTTTTGAATCCCCCCCCCGCCTCCGGCATTTCCTGAAGCCTTAACCTGTGTCTCCACCACGTCATTATGGTCATCTGTTGATGTGTAGCCCCGTTCTCCTCCAGCATCTTCATTATCCCCATTATATATAGTGTAGTGTTGTATGTTATGGTAATAAATGCTACAAACTCACAGGCAGCATTTGGTGTCTTATGCAGCCCTTGAAAAGGGCGATTCATGACATGATGACTTGAAAATTATACTGACTGTCATTTGCATTGACTAGAAAAATCAGAGACAAATATTATTTGCATAATAATTTGGAGCATGGTGTAAACCACATTTGGTCAAATTTAACCATTATGAACTTTTAGCCTATGAACTTTTCAGCCCCCATATATGTATGTTATTTATGCTGCACTGTATTTAATCATATATATATGATTGTGTTACTGGAGTGGTGGCTCAGTTGGTAGAGCATCCGCCCCACACCCGGGAGGCAGGGGTTCAAATCCCGGCCTGGTCATGCCGAAGACCATATAAAAGCGGAATTTCCTGCCGTCCAGCTTGGTGCTCAGCAACAATGGAATGGAGGAGGGAAATCTGTGACGGCGCCTTGCATGGCAGCGGCCCTTCTGATTCTACACATGGGGTGTGTGTGATTAACACTGTAGATAGGATAAAACACAATTTCGTTCTACTGTACATGATTGGTTGTATGGTTGAATGACAGTAAAGGGTGATTTAATTTAATAATATCAGATTCCTTAATGCAGGGTTTCTTCTTTGTGGCTTTCATGAATTCAGTCTGACAGACAAGTTTCCTCAGACTGTGCTCCAGCTAGTTTGCAGCGTACAGTATATGCAGTCACCACCACAACAGCTGAGTTTCACCCAACAGCAGTGAGGCAGCAGCAGCTCAGGAGATAGAATAGGTCGCTGAATAGCTGGAGGGTTGATGGGTGGAACTCTGCTTTTCCCAGACATCCTTATCTACCTTGTTTCCAACGTCAGTGACACCTGTGTATGAATGTGAATCAGTGTTTGGTGGTGGTCAGAGAGGCTGTTGGCGCGGATTAGCCGTGACATTCTTGTCAGTCTGCCCCAGGGCAGCTGTGGCTACAGAAGTAGCTTACCACTATCAGTGTGTGTCTGTGGATGAATAATGGATTCACTGTGAAGTGCTATTGGCAATTTGTCTTTCAAGGTGTCAGTTAACTAATTTATAATGTTATGCAAACATTCAAGAAGAATTGTGTGAATATTTTAGTCAATAAAATATTTTTTGCCCTTGGTGATGTAAAAAGAAAAAACATTTTTTGAAATGAAATGACACATTCATTTTTGGCTGAATGATAGAAGTGGGAGGTAAATATACAGCAAAATCAACTTTCTGTTTCATTTTACTGTAGCTGTACTGTTTATATAGTCATTGAATAACTTTGCACATTCACAACTGATGAATAACAGACATTGTCATGAATTAACATCTTTATCTTGATAATGATGATGATGATGGTGAAGATGCATCAGGATGACCAGATTGCACAAATCAGTCAGCTTCTTCAAATCATCTGTTCTTGTTATGCGAATCCACAAGTTTTTAACCATTCCATTGCCTTCCCTCTCTATTCACTCATAATATATCTACAAACCAACTTCATGCATATGAACAAGCTACAGTGGTGTGAAAAAAGTGTTTGCCCCCTTCCTGATTTCTCTTTTTTTTGTATGTTTGTCACACTTAAATGTTTTAGATCATCAAACAAATGTAAATATTAGATAAAGATAACACAAGTAAACACAAAATGCAGTTTTTAAATGAAGGTGTTTATTATAAGGGAAAAAATTCCAAACCTACATGGCCCTGTGTAAAAAAGGTGATTGCCCCCTAAACCTAATAACTGGTTGGGCAACCCTTAGCAGCAACAACTGCAATTATGGTGGCTCGCGAGGGCCACCGCATGACAGTATACAGCTGCCAAAACGGCGTTTTAACGGTGACACCAACCCGAGACGCCTTTTGCCAGTAAGTTAGTGTTTAAGTGAACTTTCCTCTTTCCCTGTCTGGGTACGGTGCGCTGTGGACCCAATGCCGTCACGGAGGGGTCCGAGCCATGAGTTGGTGGACGTCCTGGAGTACGTGGACGAGACTCTCATCTCCGCTTCCCTCCTGGACTATGACCGCAGCGTACTCTGGTACCTGGACTGCACTGAGGACGCGCTCAATCATCTTTCTCCCCACTACGCCGACCACCCAGAAGTCGACGCGAGGAGGGTTGACATTGCCATACAATGCGAAATACTCCGTATGGTGGAGGAGGACTATGGCATGAAGCAGAGGAGGAGGCGTTCCTGCTCCTCACTTTGGGATCCTGTTCCTGTCCTCGATCCACTCCAGGAGTTCACACCATCCAGGGGCCGTCGTAGATGTCAGCGCCGCGGCCAAGGGCATCCCCAGCAAGCTCCTGTTCCGGATCCAGTTCCGGGCCGCCGGAATGACCCAGTCAACCAGTCAGCTGCCTTCTCGGCATCTTGTCAGGAGGGAATCTCCACAGCCTTGCTCCCTGGGCCATCTTCCCTTGCTGCTCCGTCAGCACGCCGTGCCCGGCTCGTCTCGGCTGTTGCCTCCTCCTCTCCGATGCCTCCTTCAGCTGCGGTGTGTGTGAAGAGTCCTGCTTCGGCGAGCCCCGTCCATGGTTCCTTGCGAGTGGCTCCCCTTCGTCCTTCCAGGGGGCCCTCTGACATCCAGCAGAAGGAGGGAGCAACACCCACTACAGCCGGCACCACCCTCCCTTTGGAAGACAGGCAAGTTCAAGTTCACTTCTCTATGTATAATGGTGTTCTGCCTTGTCTGACTCCTGGGGGGGGAGTTCGGGGTTTGCAGCCCCCCGAGCTCCCGCCACTGGCTGTAATCGTCTTACCTGAACCTGCTGCCTCTGTGTCTCCCCTTGCTGAGCGGTCCTCGGCGTTAGGCCTAAGTCGTCGGACTGGGGGGGCGGGGGGAACCTGCGGCTCTGGGAACAATTCCGGCTCCACAGCCATGTCATGGGCAGAGGAGAAGAGCAGACTGCGGCGTGGAGCCTGAGCCGACGAGGAAGCATCCCCGGGTCTCCACGGAGGAGCAGCCCAAACCGGCAGGTCGAGGGTCTCCTGCCGCCACGCTGTGTGGGTTATCGGCGCGGACGTCAGCACCAAAGGATCCGGCTGCAGAAACCATCATGCCGGCTGCGGAGCCCGACACAGCTGAGTGGGAGCCCGACGAGGAGCTTCTACCCGAACCTGGATCGACGGAGTCCTGGACGGCTCCAGAGCCCGAGCGCAGGCAAGTGCTCTTCTTTGTTTTCCTTTGTGGTGTGTTAGAGCATTTTTGCCTGCCTCGCGGGGAGGCGAGTGAGGGGCAGCCGTCTAATGCACCCAAACTCGTCTCGCTGGGCTCTGGCGCTGCCGGGGATACTGATCCCGGCCCTCTCTTGTCCTCTGAGCCTCTTCACAGTGTCACCGGCTTGGAGTCTGTCGAGGTCGCGGTGCAGGAGGTCCCAAGTTCGGGGGTGGAGGTCATCGCTGATGTGGTGCCGACCCAGTCGGGGTCCGACGAGACCCAGCGGGGGTCCGACACGGGTGCAGCTGTGACCCAATCGGGGTCCGATGCGGGCGGAGCTACAACGGCTGCATCGGTATGGGTTGAGGTTGGTGGAGGAGCTGCAGACCCTTCGCCGTCTGACGTGATGTGGGCTCGCCTTCTTCCTGATCATTCCCCTCTCAAGAGCCGCCAGTCTGGGTCGTCATCGCTGGGGGCCATTGGAGGTTTTTTTCTTGCGGTTCGGTGCTCCTATGCAGTTTTCCCATCAGGGAGGCCACCGCACACTATTCCTCCACGGTTCTGGTGGCTGAGGGATGCGGGTCGGCCACCCGAGGAACTGTTTAGCCGGTTCGGTGCCTTGGGTCGGCCACCCGAAAAATTGTATCTGTTACTGGGTGACCTGGTTCGGCCACCAGAGGACTTGTCTCTTGGGGCCTGGAACTGGGGCAGGCCGCCCGATCTCGTTCTGTTCCTCGTGACCACCCGCCGGCCATCGGACACAGGGAGACCGCTGGAACTGTTCCTGTGGTATTTGGTCTCCGCCTGCCGCCGCTCGTTTGGACTGTATGGTGTGAAGATCATCTGAGGCAATAAATTGACTCTTTTTGATCATGTTTACAGATTCAGTTATAAAATTCTAAGGGACTCCCCATAAGTTGTCATTTTTTGATTTAAGACTCTCTAGCAAGTAATTTGAAATTGTGTGTATATTGGTGATTGTGATTTGGTCCTCATGTGAGAGGCGCAACTGTATTTGCAATTTATGTCTGTTTTTTTTTTTTTTTCCTTTTTGGGTACATTTGGTGACTGTTAAATGGCGACTTTGTATTTAGGATTATTTCGAAGGTCAATGTTCATTTCCTGAGTTAAACTTTAATACTGCCTACATTTCTCTTCACTGGGCTTTTGGAAAGATTCTGATGCTCCTTTTTTGTCTTTCAACCACACATGGATTGTTATTGTAGTTTTATGCACTGTTCAGGCGCTGCTTGACCTCAGCAGCTTCATGTTTATGTTTGGGATAGCAAGCCTTTTTTTTTCCCTTCCCCTGTCAAAGGGACTGTAGCATATTACCATGGTGTTTTTTTTTTGTACATCAGTAGCCCCATGCGTATGTTTGGGTGCCCCGTGTGATTGTAATTCATGCATGCCCTGTAAATAAGTGCCCTGGTTGTTCCATTGTGTTCTGTATTGAAATGGGATGGGTATGTCAGGGGATGTGTGTTTTCCTTTTTTTTTTCTTTCTTCTGGGGCCTAGGTGTTACTGTGCGCTCAGGAGCTCGCCCTTGAGGGGGAGGACTGTCATGATCCGAGCGCTAATACTATTCACGCTTGGGCCATACATTATTCCTGTCAGGCTTTGACAGCGGTGTTATTATTCCGGCTCTCCGAGCTCTTATTGTGACAGCGCTTGGGGGAGCTTCCGCCTGTCAAGGCCTGAACAGCTGTGCTGCATTTGCGGTCGTTAGCGGCCGGCTTCTTAAACCGGCGCCAGCGGCAGCATCTTGCAGCAGTATCATCGTGTATTACGTCGTGTGTATCATCGTAATTGTTGTGTCGTATTTGGACCATCTAACGTGCAATCCTGTGGACCCGTAAGTGAGCTTTGTTAGCCTTATGCCTCCCAGTATGTATGTTATACTATTGTTTAACCGTTAATAAAGACATCACGCAACTCTCTGGTGAGGGTGTGGCATCTTATGGTGGCTCGCGAGGGCAACCGCATGACAAATTCAGCCACATTGGAGGGTTTTCGAGCATGAACCGCCTTTTTAAGGTCATGCCACAGCATCTCAATTGGATTCAGGTCAGGACTTTGACTAGGCCACTCCAAAGTCTTCATTTTGTTTTTCTTAAGCCATTCAGAGGTGGACTTGCTGGTGTGTTTTGGATCACTGTCCTGCTGCAGAACCCAAGTGCGCTTCAGCTTGAGGTCACGAACAGATGGCTGGACATTTTCCTTTCAGGATTTCTTAGTAGACAGCAGAATTCATGGTTCCATTTACCACAGCAAGTTTTCCAAGTCCCGAAGCAGCAAAACAGCCCCAGACCATCACACTAGCACCACCATATTTTACTGTTGGTATGATGTTCTGTTTCTGAAATGCTGTGTTACTTTTACGCCCGATGTAATGGGACATACACCTTCCAAAACGTTCAACTTTTGTCATGGCAATCCGCAGAGTCTTTTCCTAAAAGTCTTGGGGATCATCAAGATCCGGCAAAGATCTGGCAAAACTGAGACCAGCTTTTATGTTCTTTTTGCTCAGCAGTGGCTTTCGTCTTGGAAGTCTGCCATGCAGGCCATTTTTGCCCAGTCTCTTTCTTATGGTGGAGTCATGAACACTGACCTTAACTGAGGCAAGTGAGGCCTGCAGTTCTTTGGATGTTGTTGTGGGGTCTTTTGTGGCCTCTTGGATGAGTCGTCACTGTGCTCTTGGGGTAATTTTGGTCGTCTGGCCACTCCTGGGAAGGTTCACCACTGTTCCATCTTTTCACCATTTGTGGATAATGGCTCTCACTGTGGTTCGCTGGAGTCCCACAGCTTTAGAAATGGCTTTATAACCTTTTCCAGACTGATAGATCTCAATTACTGTACTTTGTTTCTCATTTGTTCCTGAATTTCTTTGGATCACAGCATGATGTCGCGCTTTTGAGGATCTTTTGGTCTACTTCATTTTATCAAGCAGGTCCTGTTTAAGTGATCTCTTGATTGAGAACAGGTGTGGCAGTAATCAGGCCTGGGTGTGGCTAGAGAAACTGAACTCAGCTTTCCAAAGATGTCATAAACCACAGTTAATTTATGCTTTAACAATGGGGGGCAGTCACTTTTTCACACAGGGCCATGTAGGTTTGGATTTTTTTACCCTTAATAATAAACACCTTCATTTATAAAGTGCATCTTGTGTTTACAGTGGTACCTCTACTTACGAATTTAATTCGTTCCGGAAGAATTCTCGTAACGTGAAAAATTCGTAAGTAGAGCCGCGTTTTACATGTAAATGCCGTAATCCGTTCCAAGCCCCCAAAATTCGGGCATAAATTTTTTATAAATCGTAAAAACGCATCAAAACATGTAACAAATACATGTTACAATTAGATTACTGCACAATAAACATAAAATGAGAGTTTAAAATGAGAGAAAGAATAATAAAAGAGAAAGAATAATAAAAATTATGTTCATTTACCTTTTAACTGCGATCGTCGGCGTCGGCGTCACCTTTTGCCTTCTTTGGTTCATGTTCTGTCTCATCAGTGGTTTTTGGCTGACGTTTTTTGAAGAAACGATCCAAGGACGTTTGCTTTTGTCGGCTTGTAACGATCCTTCGAAAATGTGCAAGGCAAACATCATCATAGTGAGCGATAGCCCGACTAGTGAACACTTTTTCCGGGTGATTCTTTTCAACAAATTCCGAAACTTCATGGAATTTTCCTAAAATTTCTTTAATTCGGGCTGTTGGAATAATGGATGCCTCCTCCTCCACCTCCTCCACCTCCTCCTCCTCCTCCTCCTCTCTGAACTCCTCCTGCACTGCTGTGTGCTGCATTGCCTCCAACTCCTTCAGCTCCTGCGTGGAAAGCTCCTCGTTGTGCTCCTGAATCAACTCGTTGATGTCCTCATCATTCACCTCAAGACCCATGCCCTTTCCCAGCGAAATTATTTCTTCAACCTCAGATTCAACTTCACCCTCCACCTCAACCCCCTCAACATCAACATCTTGTGGGGCAGCAGCATCAGGCCACAGCTTTCTCCAAGCTGCATTAAGGTTACGTCTGGTCACCTCCTGCCAAGCCATGTCGATTATCTTGAGGCAAACAACAATATCGAAGTGCTGCTTCCAAAACTCACGAAGGGTAAGCTGGGTGTTTTCAGTGATATCAAAACACCTCTTGAACATGTGTTTTGTGTAGAGTTTCTTGAAGTTCGAAATGACTTGTTGGTCCATGGGCTGGAGGATAGAGGTGGTGTTAGGTGGGAGGTACAGCACCTTAATAAAGGAGAACTCCTCCAGGATATCATCTTCGAGGCCGGGCGGGTGGGCAGGGGCGTTATCGAGAATGAGGAGGCACTTGAAGGGGAGATTGTTCTCCTCTAGGTAACTCTTAACAGCAGGGGCAAAAACCAAATTGACCCACTCAACAAAAAATTGTCGGGTGACCCAGGCCTTGGCATTGGCCCTCCATAACACCTGAAGTTTTTCTTTTAATATTTTGTGAGCCTTGAATGCTCTGGGATTTTCGGAGTGGTACACCAGCAGGGACTTAATTTTGCAATCCCCACTGGCATTGGCACAAAGGGCCAGCGTAAGGCGGTCCTTCATGGGCTTGTGGCCTGGCATTTTCTTCTCTTCTACTGTGATGAAGGTACGGCTAGGCATCTTTTTCCAAAAAAGGCCCGTCTCATCACAATTAAAAACTTGCTGTGCAACGTAGCCTTCATCAATCACCAATTGTTGGAATTTTTGCACAAATTCGTCGGCCGCTATGCGGTCGGCGCTACATGCCTCGCCATGCCGAACAACAGAGTGAATTCCAGACCTCTTTTTGAACTTCTCGAACCCCCCATGCGATGCCTTAAACTCCTGGTGTATTTCTTGGGCCGAAGTTCCCTCGCCTGCGTCTTCGCCTGCGTCTTCCTTCACGAGGTCATTAAAGATGGCGGCCGCCTTTTCACAAATTATGGCCTCGGTCACTGTGTCACCAGCTATCTCTTTCTCCTTTATCCACACGAGTAACAACCTCTCCATCTCATCGTTCACACCTGACCTCCTCTTCGAAATGACAGAGAGGCCTTTGGAAGGAGTCACATCCTTAAGGGCTTCCTTTTGTTTTAAAACTGTGCAGATCGTTGATGTATTACGGCCATATTCTTTGGCGAGATCAATCAAACGCGCCCCCTTTTCATACCTTTCAATTATCTCTTTTTTTGTCTGTATGGACAAAAAAAGTCTCTTCTTCTTTTCTCCTTTCCCACTTACGTCCGTCACCTTCTTGGGGGCCATAGCGAATAAATGGTAGTTCTGTACTGTTAACACACGTAAAACTGCCCGAACACTTCGTGGCCAATGGGATACCAGGAAGATGCTAGGCGATAGCCAATGGCAGAGCAGCTACAGGTATGTTTACGTTCGGTAAACTACGGAAGCTGCGAGGAGCGCGTACTTTTTTGCCTTTCGTATCCTGAAATTTCATTCGTAACTAGAGACAATATTTTCCCGTTGAGGCATCTCGTAACCTGAAAAATTTGTATGTAGAGACGTTCGTAAGTAGAGGTACCACTGTACTTGTGTTATCTTTGTGTAATATTTAAATTTATTTGATGATCTGAAACATTTAAGTGTGACAAACATACAAAAAAATGAGAAATCAGGAAGGGGGCAAACACTTTTTCACACCACTGTATGTGAGGAATAAATCCCTCGCTGTGATACTGCACAGCAGACATAAATAATATGATAAGTGGAATCACATAAAATAGTTCTTTCAAATGTATTCTCCAGAGCCCCCATTGTATATCTCAGCACTCAGCAGCCAATTAAAATTAAATACCATTAATATGATTTATGTGCAGCAGCTGTCATGACCCATCATAATAGAAATATTACATTTCATTATAACTAGGAACCGCAGCCCTCAAGACTCTAATGTACTCTCTTTAGCCCCTATAATATACCGGTTCCAATAATGATTGCTACACAGCTACCTTGGCTGACCCGTTCACCACCTATTACCCAAATTTATAGTTTAATTGTGGAATAAACTCAATATGATGTTTTAAAAGATGTTTTTGTTACTCCTGTTCACATTCAAATCATGTTGTGATGTTGGTGTATTCTCCGTAGCTCAGGGTTTTTATGTGTCGGGGTACCTGCGTTTACTGTAATGCTGTAACTTGAATACTATTTGAGGTTACTTCATGAAATTTTCACATCAAATTGTTTTGTTTCTATCTTTACTTTTTTATGTTTTTGGAATGCAAACTGACACCTTGAAAGAAAAACTGCCCTATGTAAAGCCAATCCATTATTATTAACATGTTAATTCACCAGCTACTCAAGTTGGGCAGTCGCTCAGGTTTTCATCTGCCCCAGTAAGCCAGTCTGGTTTGAAATTAATCTTCTGTCTCTTCTCAGTATCCACTGACATTGGTTGGCGTACCCTATACTGGACAGTTCCTCACATTGGAACCCCCAGTGTACCAGTTTAGTCCACAAGTGACACCACACTCCCCACAGTTGCCATCTATGCAGCCTCTTTCTCCAGTTCAATGTTAAAGCTTTCCCAACAACCCTGCACCACTCACCATGATAGAAATGGCCGTTTCTGCTTTGTATATGATCACAAAGCCTAAACCAACTCTATTCAGTCCTGCTAGAGAAAGTGACTTTATTATGTTAAAAAGGGGGTGGATAGTCTACTGGGGCCAAGACAGACTTGGCTGAGGACTACAGATAGCAAATACTACTTGAACACCTTAAGGTTCCCAGTGCCTACCAGGTTGCAAAGAATGTTGCAAAGTATGTTAATGATCCCACTACATATACCAGTGCAATGGATGCATTACAGCAGCATCATGAGCAGCCAAAGCAATTAGTCCAAGGAGTGTTGAAAGCCATACTTGACTCACCTCCAGTGAAACTCAGTGTTGCACGGGCCTTACAGGAATTCTCATCTGCAGTTAAGACTCTAGGATGCTAAAGCCTCATTTCTTCTGACTGTTGCATTCAGCTGTGGCTGTGATGTGGTTTAAGTCTTGTGGTAGTCCTCAGTGGCTGCATTTGTGCTTTGAAGCAGCACGGATCAGAAGAAGGTTTGCATGATAAGGTCGCAGGACAATGATATAAAATAACGTGAGCACTGGAGAGAGACTGAGATGTTATCATGGGATTGATAGGAACAAGGAAACAAGCTGTCCGTTCATCTGGATTCATGCTGTAGTAATCCATAAGAAACCCATCAATTTTAATTCTCTCAAATATTTATGTTATGTCAGTTTTTATGTTCTTGGACACAGTGGTGGAGGAAAAGCCCTCAGAAGATCATGGACAATATTTAAATGCAAGGGGGAGCTACTGTGCTAAGTTGGATCAAGTTGGATTTCACCAGTTAAAGTGAGAGAAATCAGATGCTGATCACAAAGATCATGAAAACAATCTTTGCAACATACAGAAGACATCAGTGATGACCTACCCAGAGATCCTGGAATGCTGGTCTGCTCTATAAATAGAATCAAAAGTGAATATATTGCCCTTGGTGTGTCAATTTGATCAAAATGTATCAATGAAAATTTGAAATGTATTCATATATGATTAGGGGTGTTGCAATGACATGCACCTTTTCCACTAAATCACTGAGGCTCAGTGTTTAAAATGCTTTGTTTAGGAAAATGTTATTTTTCTTTTTGTGCATATCTGCCTCTATATTATACACACGAACTCTGACTCAGACACTAATTTCTGTGGTGAGTTTCACAGAATTACACGCATCAGCCTGAAGAATCATTTCTACACTGTGTTGGACCAGCATCCACACCATCTTCTGGACTTATTCAGGAAGGAAGTTGCTCACACAAGGAAGGTGTCTGAGTGTTGTTGTAAATATGTGCTATATAAATGAAGCTGAATTGAATAGTGGTTAGCACTGTCACCTCACAGCCAGATAGTCCATGAAGGTCCTGGGACTCAACTGACCAGCCAGTTGGGGTCTTTCTGTGTGGGGTTTGAATGTTCTTCTCAAGCTTGAGTGGGTTCTCACTGTTTCCTAGACATTCACTGAGTGAATCGGGGTGGCTGTGAGAGGGTGTGGTTGTCTGTGTAGGTCCTGCAACAGAGTGGTGATCTATCCAGGGCGGACCCCACTTCTGGCCCATATCTCATGAGGCTTCAGACCCCTGTGAACCTAAACAGGATGAAGAGTAAAAAAAAAAAATGGATGGCTATTTAAATGGCCCATTCTGTCATGGGTGGCTCTCGCGAGCCACCATAAGACGCCACAAGTCACCAGTGAGTTCAGTGAGTTTTATTTACGGTGAGAAAAGTGACAACACAAGCTGCGGAGACAATGACTCTTGAGTCTACTCACAACAGGAGGCATAGGCTAAACAGCTCTACAGGTCCATAGCAGGAGACAGTCATACACTAGGCAGGCAAGGCTGGTGAAAATAATGATTACACCAGCTGCTAAGGCAGAGACACACAGAGATCGAAACACACCGGGAGGGGTAAGGCTATACAGCACACTTACTGGTCCAGGGGCTCGACAGTCTAACCAAGCAGACGTGGTAGGAATAAATCCTAAGCATCCGTCGCGTGACGGAGAGTTAACAGACACTGCTGCAAGGATGTGATCGCTAGGGAGGGTAGAAATAGTCCTGCACTAATGACCACAAATGCAGCACAGCTGTTCAGAGTTTGACAGCTGAGCGGAAGCCTCCCCGAGCACTATCACAATAAGAGCTCGGAGAGCTAGAATCATAACGCCGCTGTCAAACCCTGACAAGATTAACCCGAGCACCAAGGCATAGTGCTCGGGTCATGACACATTCACTCCAACATGGTGTGTTTGTGGGTTTTAACCTTCCAAAATGCTTTCTTGGGTCACATGACTACAGTAATAATAAGCAAATAATTCTATTTAACATTTTGTCAGAATGAGCAGCAGTCGGTTTTGCTCTTCCGGATCTTTTTCCCTACGTCACTGGCAAATGATTCGGTCTTCAGTTACAACATCACCGTGTTATTGACTGTGATGATCCAGACGTTCTTCCAGATGATCCAAGAAAATTCTGTCTTCATTACACCGGAGAAGGGACAGAGGTGGACTCCCAGTCCTAAGAGCCCCTCCAGAGTCTGCCAGCAGCACCGAACAAATGTGGCCAAGCTTACCTTTGACCTTTACAAGAACAACCCCAAGGATTTTATTGGCTGCCTGAATGTGAACGCAACCCTGTATGGTGTTTATTCCATGTCTTATGAACTGCGCTGCTATGCTCCTCAAGCCCCCACCCAGAGTTTCACAGCCCAAGGTGTTAGCTTCAGCGGCAACAGTACTAGTATGGGGTTAGCTTACCAAGCGTAGTTTATATTGTTTTTTTCTTTAGATTTCAGTCACCCTAACAGACATCCCTGTTTCCACCTGGTTCACGAATCCACAGTTGATAACATATCTCACATCATTCTGGCTTATTTTGTTATATTTTTGCTGTGGTGCTACATTGAACCTTTAGCATTAGCTTGGCTATGCGGTCTGAGTCTAACCTGAGTAGAGCTATTTTAAAATGATTTTTTGTCATAAATTTATGTTTCTTATGTAAATTTGCCTTTCAGTTTGAAACTTGTTAGTGTAAATACTCCTCAGTGAGGAGCTGTAGCATTTATTGTTGTTTAAAAGCAGCCTACTCTGTACATTTACTGATGTTGACAGCCTATTAATGTCACGTTCTCCCTGTGCGCTTTTACGCAGCGCACGGAGGAGTAGAAGGAAGGATGGATTTAAGCGCCGGTTACACCACAAACACATTTATTAACAAATGAAGGATCAGTTCACAAAAAGCAGACATACAAAAATGGTAAACAGGGTACATTTAACGGCTCACACGATGGGACGTGCAGCGGGCAGACCACAGTGAACGGTGGCAACAGAAACGTGAGACAAAACAACAGTCCAGCAATGCTTGCCTGGCAAAGAGCTGCTGAAGTACAAGCATTGTTGGCACGGACGATTGGGTGCACCTGGGCGAAGTGCGGGAAAGGCAATCACTGGAGTGGAACCAGCTGGCTGTCATGAGAGAGGGGGCGTGGTTGAACCGGCAAGTGTCAGACAGCGCCAACACGAATGTAGGTCAAAGGAGGTTGCCTCACAGCTGCCGGCCAGAAGAGTGGCTACAGGTACGGAAAAAATAAACTAGTGCCACAGAAACTACAAAAACTCAAAAGATAACACAATACACAGATAAACCTGAGCCACAGCAGGTCAGAACCGAGCCCGAAAGACAACCGGCTTGGATCATGACAATTACTAACTAACCTGCACTTATATAGTGCTTTTCTAGTCACAAAAGGGCCTTTTCCACTAGCTCGCTTTAGCGCGACACGGGACCGCTCAGCACGCTTTGTACGCTTTTCCACAAGCCCCAACACGGTTTAACAGCCGCGATTCTCACCCCCGCTCCAGGGCAGGGTACAGCAGTGCTGAGCTGTGCCGTGTTGTGACGTTAACAGACTGGTCGCCGCTGATTGGTCAGGTCGTAACCGGCGCTGATTGGTCAGGTTGTAACCGCCCCTCTCCTCCTCCTCATCTACCAAATCTTCACGACCTTCTCAATAAAGTTTTTGAAAAAAAAAAAAAAAAAAAGAATCTTCACGACTGCCTTTACTCAGCACGCAACCACTGTTGGCGGTTCCTTTTCAGTGTATTGCTGTGCTATTTTCATTTATTCTCTATCAAAAATGGCTTCACGTAATAAGGGTGTTCCATGGACCAATAAGGAGCTGCAGTGTCTGCTCACTGCATTGTCAGACGAACGTATTCAGCACGAGTTAGACGGAGCCGCCCGGAATGAAAAAATATACCAGGAGGTCTCGACATCGGAGTCCTTTAACGGTGAGTTTTAATTTTTTTTTATTGTGCGTTTTTTCGCAAATATATTCGGTAAGACGCTCAGTTTATTTATGCAATAAAAAAGCTGTTCATTTGTGGATGGATCGCTGCTTTATTGCAGCACACTGCGGACTAAAGCTTTTATTGTAATTATTCATGTGAACAATACGCTGAAATAAGCTTATGTATTCTTGTTAAAAACTATTGTCTTTTCTGTATATATTGCACTTTCGTGCTGTATTTTATTGTGTGCATTTTCCTTGTAGAATCATCCCACGCGTCCGCCGCGACAGCCCGCACTGATTATTCAACCGAGCCTTCCTGAACCAGAGCTGGCAGAGACGCCTTCATTCTACCGAGCCTCAGCACTCAGTGGTCGGCGTGTATAAAATGTCGATTAACCTTCATGTTGTGTTGCAAAGTTTTTTTTTATTTTAATATTTTGTATATAATAAAATGGAATTGTTTTGGAAAGTGTGGTTTGTCTGTTATAACACTGAATTATAAAACAGTATAATTACATAGAAATTCCATTGCCTAGTCTGATCAAAATGATGCTGAGGGTCAACCATTGTAAAGGTAAGGTAATTTTTAACTAGACCAAAAAAGAAATCTTTTTGTAAGCTTTCTGTTCTTTTTATTGAAATATCATAAAAAATTAGCACCAAGTCAAAGGTACAAGTATATGTAAATTGAATGTTCTATCGGCATTCCAAATTCAGAGATTTACAATACTTCAGAAGGAGTGTAGCATCATCTAAACGGAAAATAATAATACTGTTGTTCCAAACGTTGACCTGAAGGTGAAAAACATGAATTTTTTTAATTCAGTACATCCAAAATGCCCTAGGATGTGGTGTTGGACAGTGTGCCACCGTCTCATTATTTAATACGAATAAAAACAAGTTTCAGCTCATTATTTCTAGGTCATTTGGCAGTTAATTCAAAACAAAAGTGACTTGTGTTGTTGCAGCTTAATTATGAGATAAAATTAATTGTGAGATAAAACCACAGAGCGAGCAAGGCAATAATCCTTGGATCCTCCATTTTTTATCTCGTGTAAATAAGGACTCAGTCGGGTGCGTAACATCACGGGAGTGTGGCCCCGCCTCGCTGGGAATCTGCTGCTGCCCCGCTTCTAAAACCTCCTAACACAAACCATCACAGCACAAGCACAACACTGTGCTAATGGAGATAGAAGCATTCCGAGCCGTACTGAAGTGAATTGAGCCGTACCGAGGTGTGCTGGGCTAGTGGAAAACAGGCTAAAGACCACTCAAAGCGCTTTCACTAGTACTAACCCCCTATTCTAAGGGCCTATAGGAAACAGATATCTAGGGACAATTTAGAACAACCAATTAACCTAACATGCATGTCTTTGGATTGTGGGAGGAAACTGGAGCCCCCGGAGTAAAGCCACACAGCACAGGGAGAACATGCAAACTCCACACAGAAAGGTTCCAACCCCTGCCAGCCTAGGGATTCGAACCAGGAACCTTCTAGCTGTAAGGCAACAGTGCTAACCACTGCACAACCGTGCTGCCCCAATTAATGCAGTCCCAGCATGCAACACATACATACATACCTTAAAAGACATACTCTGAGGCATGCTGCTCCCGCTATCTGTGACTCCCTCACTCTTCCTTGACCACTCACATGCAGTGGCACCTAGGTTTGGATTAGAGCTACCTCTGCTGGTGGACTCTATAACTGCATTTAATAAGGCAGTTCCAATATGTTCAAACGAGATATAAATAAATAATTGACTTTTGGAAATGGCCTGGCTGGCAGTGGATGATGTCGGGAGCTGCATGCGGCCCGTGGACTGCCAGTTGCCCATCCCTGATATACGTTGTTCTATGATGTTTTTTAAGCTTATGTCACTATCGTTTTATTTTCTCTAACCGAGAGCCAAGACAGCTAGTTGAAGTTAGCAGATTAGTCACCCATTTATGAATGTTTCTGGTCTTATTGTACTCCAGGGACCGGTCATATCTTGTCAACCACTGATGCTTTATTTCATTCATTCTTTAAGGCAAATTTACATTTGTTGGCTCACGTTCGCTACCCTAGCTAGGAGCTAGCCAGTGTGGAGAGCGTGAAATGAAGAGGCTGAATTTATTTCTCAATTCAGGTTTATTAACAATCACGTGTCTCCAACATCCTTTCAAACAGAAAAAGAGCAAGAACTTCCCACATCTCCCCTTTTTATACCCGGGACATCAAAGTACAGAGTCACATTGTCATTCAATCCCCAGAGACAATACATCACCCCCCAGGTCTTCTCTTCTCCACCTAAAACCCTGGTGGTCAGGAAGTCTTCTCAGAACCATTTCTAAAGACAGATTTCACACCCTCCTGTTATCCCCAGGAGGTCCAGACTTATTGTTCCTTCTAAGACGTGAGGTAACAGTAATATACATATGCAGCCTAAGCATCTCAAATATGTGTGCCACATGACCCCCCCCAAACATCGAAGATGAAACAATACAACATAGTCTACACCACATGATAAAATCACAAACATCAGTCCATATGCTGTCTGGGCTTCAACGGTCTTCCGAACTTGCTGTAAGCGGGCTTAGCCGCTCCCGCAGCGCCATCCTGCAGTGAATCCGCTATCTGAGGATGAGAACTGTTAGACAATCCCTGTGGGGGCTCTGGGGCATGCTCCGTGAGGGGTCTGCCGCGTCGAGGAGCCCTCGCCACTTGCACAGCTTCATCAGCCATCACAAAAGCAGGTTTAAGTCTGTCTATACCAATTGTTTCCCTCCTGCCCCCTAAATCTAGCAAAAAATGCTTATCACCTGTTTCCAGCACTCTATATGGGCCATCGTAAGGGTTGGGCGCTGAGCCTTGTGCCTAACAAAAACAAACTTGGCGTTTTTTAAAGATTTAGGTACAAAAACACGCGGAAAAGTGTGATGAATGGGGCCCGGAAGCGTGTCCGCTCCCATGTCGTTCAGTGACCGCTGAGCAGGGGGACGCTCTGGTGCCGGATTATCAGGAAGAAACTCCCCTGGCAGCCGGAGTGGTTGCGCAAACACCAACTCAGCTGGGGAGGCTTCTAAGTCATCTTTAGGTGCAGAACGCAACCCTAATAAAACCCATGGTAGTCTGTTTACCCAATTTGCACCCGTAAGCAACGCTCTGAGGGCTGCTTTCAATGACCTATGAAAACACTCGCATAAACCATTAGCCTGGGGGTGGTACGCAGTAGTGCGGTGAATTGTTGCCCCCAGGCTGCGGGCCATCACTGACCAAAGCTCAGAAACAAATTGAGGTCCTCTGTCAGACGTAATATCCGACGGGACCCCAAAACGCGCTACCCAAGCCATTAAAAACGCGCGGGCCACCTCTGCGGCTGTGGTTGATGCCAGTGGGACCACTTCAGGCCAACGCGTGGTGTGGTCCACCATTGTCAAAAGATGCGTGTACCCCTGCGATGACGGTAGGGCACCTACGAGGTCGACATGCACATGATCGAACCTCTTGGCCGGGATGTGAAACGGCTCTAAGGGGGCTTTAGTGTGTCTGTGTATTTTGGCCCGCTGGCAAGCCATGCAGGCTCTTGCCCACTCTTTAACGCGCTTGCGCAGGCTCGGCCAAACAAACTTCTCTCCTACCATTTTTACCGATGCGCGCACCCCCGGGTGCGCCAGAGAGTGGATCAAGTCAAAAACACGGCGGCGCTACGCGGCCGGCGCTACCGGACGCGGTCGTCCGGTAGAGACATCACAGATTAAGGGGGGCATGCCATCTTGCAGCCTCCTGCTCTCCAGCCTTAACCCTGTTGGTCCAGACTGGAGCGCACACACGTCCTCATCGCTACCCTGATCCGCGGCCATGGGTGCATAATCTATCCCCACGTGGACTGGGGCCGCGTATGCTTCCGCGCTGCTATTTTGCTCCGCGGCCGTGGCAGTATAATCTACCTCTGCGCGGACTGGAGCGGTTACGGCGCGAGAGAGGCAGTCTGCCACTACGTTAAGTTTACCCGCTACGTGTTGAATATCAGCAGTAAACTCTGAAATTGCAGCTAGCTGCCTCTGCTGCCGGCCCAACCATGGTTCCGAAACTTAGGCCATCGCAAAAGTGAGTGGTTTGTGGTCGACAAACGCGGTGAAACGCCGACCTTCTAGCCAGAACTGGAAGTGACGAATGGCTAAGTGGAGCGCTAACAACTCCTTGTCGAACGAGCTGTATTTTCGCTCAGCCTTGCGCAAGGTCCTGCTGAAAAAGGCCAGCGGCTGCCAAGCCCCGGCAACATGCTGCTCCACTACCGCCCCTATGGCCACGTCTGACGCATCAGTGGTGAGCGCTATGCGGGCCGTTGGGTCTGGATGAGCCAACAACGCAGCGTCTGCAAGGGCTTTTTTGACCTCCGAGAATGCACGCTCCGGCTCCGGGGACCATTTGATTGCATTTGAGGGTTTTTGTTTTTTAAGCGTGGCATACAATGGTTGCATGAGCTGCGCTGCGCGGGGGAGGAAACGGTTATAAAAATTCACCATTCCCAAAAACTCCTGTAGTGCTTTGACCGTTTGTGGCTGGGGAAAGTTTGCTACTGCGCGCAATTTGTCCGGCAGCGGAACTGCCCCCTCTGGGGAGACGCGGTGCCCCAAAAATCAATCTGCGCCACCCCGAACTGGCACTTCGCTGGGTTGATTATTAACCCGTGCTCTCCCAACCTCCGGAAAACTGCCGTGAGGTGCTTTTCGTGTTCTTCTTCGGACGCGCTGGCTACCAAAATGTCGTCCAGGTAGACGAACACAAAAGGGAGATCGCGTAACACTGCGTCCATCATGCGCTGGAAAGTTTGCGCAGCGCCTTTAAGCCCAAACGGCATGCGCAAAAACTCAAAAAGTCCAAACGGAGTTATTACCGCTGTTTTGGGAATGTCCTCAGAGCGGACTGGGACTTGATGATAACCGCGGACCAAGTCTATTTTAGAAAAATGCGCGCCCCCACCAGATGAACCGAAAAATCCTGAATGTGGGGAATTGGGTAGCGGTCGTGCGCTGTGGCGTTGTTCAACCTGTGGAAATCACCGCAAGGTTGCCACGAGCCGTCAGCCTTAGGGACCATGTGGAGCGGGGAAGCCCATGGGCTATTCGAACGCTGGATGATGCCCAACCTTTCCAGGTTGGCGAACTCCTCGCGCGCTATGGTCAGTTTAGCTGCATCCAAGCGCCGAACTTTTGCAAAAACGGAGGGACCAGCGGTAGTGATAAAGTGCTCCACCCCGTGTTTAGTAACGGCTGCTGAAAACGTGGGAACCGTGAATGCTGGAAACTGAGTGAGGAGTGTGTGAAACTTACCGCCTGCTGTGGTGACGTTGGCTTGCGCTGTGGGCGGGGACACTCGAGCTGCACAAGGGATAGAGTAAAAAGAGAGTGCATTAACCAAGCGTCTATTGAGAAGATCAACCAACAACCCATGTGAGCATAGAAAATCAGCACCTAACATGTTGAAACTCACCGCCGCTATGATAAAAGTCCACTCATATGTGTGGCCGTGCAGGGACAGAAGTAGAGTCCTTTCACCGAAGGTCTTAATGCTCGAGCCGTTCGCCGCTGATGCTCCGTGACTCCTGGGGCCTGCCAGCCGGTCAGCGTAGGTTGGCATGATGAAACTCACTTGGGAGCTTGTGTCCACGAGGAATTGCCTCCCAGAACGCGCATCCGTCAGGTAGAGCAGCTTGTTCTGTTCACCGAGGGCCGCAGCTGCTACCGACTCCCGGTCCTGGCGTTTCCCGAGCTCTTGAACTGACACGGCGGTATACACTTGCGTGCCCTCTCTGCGAAACGACAATGGTAAAAACAGAGGTCGTCTCCTCCGCGATGTCGGGGCTTCGCCGCCGCCGTTGTTGGTGTGTCTGCCTCCGTCGCCTCTGGCCCTTTGCCGTTCCCGGTCGTTGCGCAGAGGTCTTCCGCTGCTGCGGTGGCTGTGTGCCGTCTGCTGGCGTTGAGGATCCGCTGCGCCTCCTGGGCTAGCGCGCGGAAGTCCCTCTGGGTCACAAACTGAGAGCCCGCCAAGGTCTCCCTCGCCTCTGACGATAGAGTTCTCAGGAAGATGTGAGTGAAGAGGAAATCGTCGTCGTCTGAGCCTCTCAGCTTCAGCATGTCTTCCATCAGGTCAACAGGCGTGCTTTCTCCCAAGTCGTGCAGAGCCAGGAGTCTCTCAGCTCTCTCCTGGGCTGAAGGAGTGAAACGCTGAACGAGCGCAGCTTTCAACCTGCCGTATTTGTCGCCAGCAGGTGGGCGCTGCACCAGGCTCCGCACATGTCGAGCTGTGCGGCTGTCGAGTTTGGCGATGACGTGGTAGAACTTTGTGTCATCTGCTGTTATTCCCCCGAGAGCGTACTGGGCTTCGGCCAGGAGGAACCATGAGTCCGGGTTGTCCTGCCAGAATTCTGGTAGCTTGACTGAGACTGCGTTTGCCCAGCTGGTCCTTGGCGAGTCTGGTTCGGGGGAATTGTCTCTGCTCATTATACGTCTTAAGGTCACCAGTGTGGAGAGCGTGAAATGAAGAGGCTGAATTTTTCTCAATTCAGGTTTATTAACAATCACGTGTCTCCAACATCCTCTCAAACAGAAAAAGAGCAAGAACTTCCCACATCTCCCCTTTTTATACCCGGGACATCAAAGTACAGAGTCACATTGTCATTCAATCCCCAGAGACAATACATCACCCCCCAGGTCTTCTCTTCTCCACCTAAAACCCTGGTGGTCAGGAAGTCTTCTCAGAACCATTTCTAAAGACAGATTTCACACCCTCCTGTTATCCCCAGGAGGTCCAGACTTATTGTTCCTTCTAAGACGTGAGGTAACAGTAATATACATATGCAGCCTAAGCATCTCAAATATGTGTGCCACACCAGCTACGATTACCAATAGTGATGTAAGAGGGAGGGCGGAGTTAACTGCAGCTCTCAGGCATTTAAAGAAACATGCACTGAAATGAGCCATTCTGGGGAAGGCTGCAAAACATGACTCATAATGATGCTGCAGTAATGAAATAACATAAATTTGGCCAAAATATGGTGTAAACATTTCATTAAGATCTGTGGGAGCTGTCAACATGTGGGAAAAAGTGCAATAAATGGGACCTTTAAGACTGGTTGCTTGTCTTCATGTTTAAATTTTCTCTGACACCAGTCAGACAAACTGATCTCTTAGATACATTGATTTCCTCAGGAAATCAGTGGAAGCATTTCAGCTTTAATGTAGACAAAACAGGAAGAGAATACCTGTTTGAATTTAGCAGGAAATGAAGGAAATGGGCTGTGACAGGGATTTTTGTCAAGGGGCTGAACGCAGATTGTCACCGTGCTCAGGCTCTTAAATTATGTCTGATTATTTTCTATATTTTCTTCCCAGTTCTGTGTTATTATTTTAGTGTATGGTTGGTTTTGTGTTTTGAGTGTGTCTGGCATAGTTTCTGTTTCATCTGTATTATTATCTGCCTTTTGACATGAGCCCTCACCCGTGCCTTTTGATACCGGTTGCCATTTCCTGTTTGAGCCTTTATTCTAACAGTGTGTATTGTTGACTTCCTTTGTTAGCTTCGCTCGTGGTCCTGCATCCTGTCATCCATTTTCCATTACTCCTTGCTCTGCTATCCACACCTGTAATTGTCATATTATCTGGATAATCAGCCTATGTGCAGGGTGCAACGCCAAAGGAGACACAGAAAACAAGCGGGAACGTTTGACAATTTATTAAATCTCAAAAAGGGCAAGATTGGAGAAAAACAGTCTCTTGCCAGAGCAGCAGCAGCCTGTGGAGAAAAGACGAGAGCTGATTAGGGAGAGGAATGGGGAATGAGTGGAAATACTAATTATGCCACTTACGTGGGGAACGAGAGAACCCAGCACAGTGCCCAGCGAGGAGAGACAAACCAGCAGGATGAAACTGCTGGGATATGGGAATGAAGGGCTGAGTCTGACCGGGTGGAGATGAGGAGCTGCAGCGGGAAAAACAACAGGCTGGTAAATGGTAAATGGCGTTCACTTATATAGTGTTTTTTCTCATCTCTAGATGACCAGAGTGCTTTATAGATCCTGCTATTCACCCATTCACATACATATTCACACACAGATGGTCGCGGAGCTGCCATGCAAGGTGCTGGTCTGACCCACATGTCACAATGGGAGCACCGTGCTCACGCTTTCAGTTATTGTAGGTTATTTTCTGTAATTTCCCCACTTCTGTTTTGCATTTAATATGGATGATGTTATCTGAGTTTGCTCTTTGTTTCTGCTTGTTTTGAGTTGCCCTGTTCTGGTATCTTAGTTTGGTTATTATATCGTGCTTATTATGATCATGGGTTTTTGGATCATCTTGTGTTTATATTATATTGTGATATCCTACCGTGTAGCAATGATCACACTTGAGTTATTTCTTTGGCTAACTCTGCCGTTTATTCTGCAACACACATAATATGACTGAACATGGATTCTGCGCGGGGTTTTCACACTCTTGTTCTAATGTGTCCCCTTAATAGTAGTGCTGAACAATACAGGTAGTTCCCCCTAGAGGCATGTGCCAGTAATGTTTTAAATTAGACTTGCAGTCTACCACATCCCTCCCCTCTAGATTAAACTACTTTTAATTACACTAGCCAATTATGCTAGACATCCTGGAACTCCCATTTAACCCTAAACAATCACAGTTACTTTTAACTTCTTAAACACATGTGCCATACACATAATTTCTTTCTCTTTTTTTTTTTTTTTTTTTTTTTTTTTTTTTACATGTATAACACACATAACAGTCTAACTGGGGATTTGGTTTGACTACCGCATCCCAGTGAGGTTCCAGGACGCATTCTTGTCCTGTGGCTGGGGAACTCACTACTGACTAAGTATAGTCCTTCAAGTAGTCTGGAGCTTTCCTAGCTCGCTGAGATCTTCTCACGGCGGGTGAGCCAACTGCAGGTGAAGACTCAGACTGCTCCACTGTTTCGGCTGCTGCAGTGCTGCCCGTAGAATCTGCAGAGACGGTTACCTCAGGTTTCACCTGAAGTGGTGGTTCGTTGATGCTCTCCTCAGGATGGGTGTCAGACAACACCTCTGGTGCCATCGGCAGGGGAATGGAGCTCCTACCATGAACTTGGTCGATGTGTCGCCTCACCACTTGTCCATGGCCTAATGTCACCTTGAATGACACAGGGCCTGTCTTTTCTGTTATTTCTCCTGGTACCCAGGCTGGTCCTGAGCCAAAGTTGCGGGTGTAGACCACGTCTCCTTCTCTCAGTATTCTCTCTCTAGCATGCATGTCATGATAACCTTTTTGTTTCTCTTGTTTGTCATGCACTTTGTTTCTGAAGTCTGGATGTATTAAGTCAAATGTTGACCTCAACTTTCTTCCCATCCATGGACCTGCGTAGTCAATGTGAATTCTTCTCCATGGTTTATCTGGAACTTCCCAGGGATGTAGTGGGGCTGCTGGAGGACTGTTCCTGTTCTCCTGGCATGCCGCACATGACTTCACAAGCGCCTCCACCTCTGCATCCATGTTGGGCCACCACATGTAACTCCTCGCCAACGCTTTCATGCGAGTGATGCCAGGGTGTGCTTGGTGTAGTTGTTGCAGTAAGGCATTCCTACCAGGTGGTGGAACAACCACGCGTCCTCCCCACAGGATACAACCTTCCTGGGTGCTGAGCTCATCCTGTCGTCGGGCATAGGGAATGAACTCAGGACTGTTCATCTTCGGCCATCCTCGCAAGATGTATTCTCGCACTCTTGCTAGAACAGGGTCTTTGTCTGTCCACTTCTTTATTTGTTGTGCGTTCACCAGGGGCACGCCGATATCTTCAAACAATAGCACTCTCTCCTCCTCCTCAGGCGTGCTGTCTCTTCCTCCATCCAAGGGTAGCCTACTCATCGCGTCAGCATTCGTATGGTCCCGTCCTGCTTTGTAAACGATGGTGTACTCATACGCTGCTAATGTAACGGCCCATCTCTGAATTCTCTGAGATGTCATCTGGGGTATGGCTCTCATTTCACTGAACAGTGAAATTAGTGGCTTGTGGTCAGTCACTATAGCGAACTGTCTCCCGTACAGGTATTTGTGGAACTTTTTTACACCAAATACTACTGCAAGGCCCTCCTTGTCTAGCTGGGAGTAGTTTTTCTCAGCTGCACTAAGAGTTCTTGAGACGAACCCTATGGGTCTCTCTGAGCCATCCTCCATACGATGAGAGAGTACAGCACCCACACCGTAGGGTGATGCGTCACACGCCAGGATGAGTGGTTTGTTTGAATCATAGTGCACTAACACACTACAGGACTGAAGTAGCGCTTTGGACTCTTCAAACGCCTTCTGCTGCTTGACCCCCCATGACCATTTTTCTTCCTTCTTAAGTAAGGTATGTAGTGGTGCCAGCAGCGTGGAGAGCTTTGGGAGGAACCTATGGTAATAGTTCAACAAGCCCAGGTAGACTTTTAACTCAGTAACATTTTGTGGCTCAGGCGCCTCCGCAATGGCTTCCACTTTGTCTGTTAGAGGGTGTAGACCACTGGCGTTGATCTTGTGGCCTAGGAACACCACCTCTTTTCCCATGAACTCACACTTGCTTCTTTTCAACCTCAGACCGCTTTTCTCCAACCGTTGAAGCACTTCCTCCAGCGTTTTCAGATGTTCTTGTTCATTTGGTCCTGTACAAAGGATGTCATCCAAATATATGGCAACATTCGGAATTCCACCTAGGATGCCCTCCATAGTTCTCTGGAATATAGCAGGACTGGAAGCTACTCCAAATGGTAAGCGTGTGTAGGTATATAAGCCTTTGTGTGTATTGATGGTTACATACTTTCTTGATTCTTCTTCCAAGACTACTTGTTGGTAGGCGTGACTCATGTCTAATTTCGTGAAGTGTCGGCCGCCGTTCAGCTGTGCGAAGAGGTCCTCCACTTTAGGAATTGGATACTGATCCACCCGTGATGCTCGATTGACAGTGAGTTTGTAATCTCCACATATTCTAATGGAGCCATCCGGCTTTCTCACTGGGACTATGGGTGCCGCCCATTCTGCAACCTGCACTGGCTCAATGATCTTGTCATCCAGCAGCCTCTGTAGCTCGCTTTCAACCAGTGGCTTGACTGCATAGGGTACCGGTCGGGGTTTGCAGAATCGTGGTTGGGCCTCCTTGTCCACATTAATCTTTGCAGTGACACCTTTTAGCTGTCCTAAGCCTTCTTTGAACACCTCAGCGTGTCTTTCGAGGATCTCCTCCAGCTGCAATTTGGGCTGAGATTCCACTTTATTCACCAACTGATCAATCATGGCCAGTTCTTGTAGCCAACTTCGCCCTAGTAGATTTGGTCCTTCGCTCCCAACTACTACTACAGGTAAGTCCTTTTCTTTGTTTTCGTGCTGCACCTTCACTTGTGCCATGCCTAGCACGTCTAGCTTCTCTCCTGTGTATGTTTTTAATTTTAATGAACAGGGATTTAATTCTGCTGTGTCTGTTTTCTTCCACAGTTGTGTATATTGCTGTTTACTTAATATGGTTACTCCACAGCCTGTATCAACTTCAAATGTTACTTTCATTCCATTAACATTCATGGTACGCGTGATGGGCGCTACCTTGGTCAGCTCCTCTGACGTGTTGTAAATTGTGTGAAAACCCATGTCTTCTGTATCACTTTCTCCCTCCCCTCTAAGTTGATTCGCTCGCTGTTCCTTTCCTGGGCCCTTGTTTTCATACTTTTGCCCATTAACTGTCGCTTTCAGCACCTGTGCGCTGTCCACCTTTATTCTACATGCTTTCTTAATGTGCCCTCGCTTGCCACAATTATGACACAGCTCAGTGGCAAATTTGCACTCGGCGGCATTGTGCTGGCCTTTGCAGCGATAACAACTGGGGAATTTGTGCTGAGTTTTGTCAGTCAACACTTTGTGGACACCTACTTGGGTCTTAGGCACACGAACATGCGTTGCTGTGTCCTCTGTTAGCTTCCCTTGCATCTCTCTCACATCTTTAGATGCTGTTTCCATCGCTTGGCATAATTCCAAAGCCTTCGCAAAAGTGAGTTTTGTTTCAGATAAAAGTCGCCGTTGCATTCGGTCATCATTCACTCCACACACAAGTCTGTCTCTTAACATTTCTTCCAATGAGTCTTTGTAATCACAGTGCAGTGTTAATTTCTTCAATTCTGCCACATACTCTGCTATGGACTCAGTGTTCCTCCTTATGCGTGAATTAAATTTGAATCGTTGCACGATTTCACTCGGTTTGGGGCTGAAGTGCTTCTGAAGCTCAGCAGTAAGCTGGTCGTACGTTTTATCTTTCGGTAATGCAGGGCTTATTAAATTTCTCAACAAACTGTAAGTAGTTGCACCAACTCCACTCAACAGTACAGCCTTCCTTTTGTCTGGCTCCTCAATGTCATTAGCTTCGAAGAAAAAGTCCAACATTTCACTATATTCTTCCCATGACTGAGTCGAGTTATCAAAAGGGGTTACCGTTCCGATTACAGCCGCCATTGCTCGTCGTGGTGGGGAAACCTCGTTTTTCCTCCTCTGAACTTGCACTCGAACTACTGGAGTCACTTGAGTTCGCCACACTTGCAATGTTCTCTGTTTCTCGCCGCTGATTTTTTTCTTTTAATCCTCGTCGCCAATTGTGTGATATCCTACCGTGTAGCAATGATCACACTTGAGTTATTTCTTTGGCTAACTCTGCCGTTTATTCTGCAACACACATAATATGACTGAACATGGATTCTGCGCGGGGTTTTCACACTCTTGTTCTAATGTGTCCCCTTAATAGTAGTGCTGAACAATACAGGTAGTTCCCCCTAGAGGCATGTGCCAGTAATGTTTTAAATTAGACTTGCAGTCTACCACATATATCTTCCTGGGGTTATAGTTGAGCCTTCTCTGCCCTTGCCTTGTGCAACTTCAGTATTAGTTCTGCATGTTATTTATTAGTTCTGCATTATTAGCAGCTCTTGGGTTCTGTATTTTATCTTGTCCTGGCCTCGATGGATTATTATTATTTTCTCCTTGTGTCTCATCTCATTTTGTATCTATATTCTCCTGTGCTTTTATTTTGACAGCATCCTGTGTTTACTTCCTCTTTTGGTTAGCTGATTTGAAATAAGGAAAAATTCATTCTTTCTTGGAGAAGAGCCAAGGCCCCTCCTTTGACAAGAGAGGGGGCAAGACAAGACAAGAGTCTGTTCTAGTCTCCTGCTCTAAAAGGTAATTGGTCCTTTTTACTGCCAGTCAAGTTTTTACTTCGGGAAAGCGCTCACTTTAAAGAGTTGGAATCGCCCAAGTTTTTTTAGTTCAATTCTAAGTTTGTCCCAGGCTGAGTCCTGTCTGTTCTGCACCTTTTTCTTTCCTCTGGGGAGAGACCGCTTTTTTGCAGGTCTTGTTGGACCTGCAACAAGAAGGGTTTTCCGGCCAACTCAACTAAAGGTGAAGCTAAAAAATTTTATTTATATGGATATGGACATGGTCATTTCACCCTGTACTCTATCTGGTCTTCAAAAGCCCTGAGAAAAAGCTTCCAAAACAAGGCAAACATGGCTGTTAAGCAAATATCACAATATGGCAGAGGCTATACAGTTAAAGTACTGTTAGTACTGCTACTTCTGGCAGGGGATATTCACCTTAACCCTGGACCGGCCACTATTAAACAGCAGACCACTGGACATAGCGAGTCGGGTGAGTCGAATTGCACTGAAGAGACTCACATATCTGATCCTGCTGTAAACAGCTGCGCTACGTCCAAACTTTTGGAAACAGGAGCGGTTAAACAAATTGCAAATGAGGCGAGATCCGAAAACCGAGCTGTACAAAAGCAAAAACAACATTTATTTTTCCAAACTGTTAATCATGCACGAGTTCTTTGGGACACAAAGGCTAAACCAAAGGGGATCCTCGGCGGACATTTAAACATACGGAGCATAATCCCCAAAAGAGATGAGATTTCGGTGTTGCTGTTGGACTCAAATCTAGACTATCTTTGTCTTTCAGAAAGCTGGCTACACAGGAACATAGACACTAATATGATCGATATTGTGGGTTATCAGTGTTTTAGAAAAGACAGGCAGGTAGGGAGGGGAGGAGGTGTTTTAATTTACATCAAAGAGAAATTTAAATGCCAATTGGTTGATTTGAATACTTCACTCGAATGTTTAGCTGTTAATGTATGTCTCTCACCGGTAATGAATTTCAACATTGCAGTATTGTACAACCCACCGTCACACAATTCTTCTTTTTTATAATGAATTAAGTGATCTGGTTAAACAACTTGAGAGGAGCAGAGAAACAATATTTCATGGTGACTTTAATATTAACTGGTCTGATAAAAAGGACAAACAGAAACTGAAAAGCCTCATGACTAAATTTAATTACCAACAAATGATCAAAGGACCCACCAGGATAACCAAACAATCCAGAACACTTATTGACATGGTATTTGCTAATAAACCAGAACGAATAACCAGAACCTATAATCTTGTAACTGGTCTCTCAGATCATAACATGGTTCTTGCTGTCAGAAAACTTACTAAAAAGCGACTGCAGTATTTTGGGGGAGTCGATATTGACAAATCAAATTTTATTATTCCCAAATCAAAAAATGAGGAGTTTGAACATTACTTAGAGAATCAAAATTGGGAGCAGCTCATGTCAATATATGAAGTAGATGATTGTTGTAATTTTATAACTGCAACAATTACAAAGTCCATAGAAAAATGTACAAAGCAAATTAAAAGTTGACAACAGAAGATTAACCTACCATGGTTAAATAATGAAATAAGAAAACTTATGAAGTGGCGAGACTCTGCATTGAAAACATCATTAACCTCTAAACTACAAAATGATCACCTTGTGTACAAAAGTTTAAGAAATAAAGTGGTACAAGAGCTGCGAAAATCAAAAGTATCTTATTACAATAAACTGATAGATCATGCAAAGGGTAACAACAGTTCCCTATGGAGGCATTTAAATAACTTAACTAATAAAAAAAGTGTTCAGAAGGGGGTAAAGGAACTTAGAATCAATGGCAAGACCATCAGTGACAAGGCTACATTGGCAAATGAATTTAATTCATATTTTGTGGACTCTGTGGAAGAATTAACAAAAAACTTTGTGCTGCCAAATGTGTTCAACAACACAAAATCAATACTCAACAGATTCTTTTCACATCGATGAGGTAAATGAGGAGTTAATTGCTGGTATTGTTAAAACACTGTCAAACTCAAAAACTAATGATATCTACAATATGAGCACTTCCTTTCACAAAATGCACAGCAAAATATTAATCAAACCACTGACTCATCTCATTAATCGCTCCATTAGGTCTAGTACATTTCCATCTGGCTGGAAAAAAGCTGTCGTCATACCAGTTCATAAATCAGGCAGTAAAGACGATATATGCAATTACCGCCCAATCTCTATTTTACCAGTCCTGTCTAAGGTTCTTGAAAAAGTTGTAGCTACACAGCTGATAGACTATTTACAAGACAGTCAACTTCTTCATCCACATCAATTTGGTTTTAGACCAGGATACTCAACAGAAACAGCAAATTGTTACCTTATTGAAAATGTCAAACAGTCCTTGGACAGGGGTAATGTGGTAGGGGCTGTTTTTCTAGATCTCAAAAAGGCTTTCGATACTGTAAACCACAGTTTGCTTTTATCCAAAATGGTATCTTTTAACTTCTCTCCAGACACATTAGAATGGTTTGCATCTTATCTCCAGAATAGAGAACAGTGTGTAAAAGTTCACCAGGATAAATCCTCATTTTTAAACAACCGTATGGGTATCCCACAAGGGTCCATTCTTGGTCCTTTACTTTTCAGCAATTTTATTAATGACTTGCTGCTACACTGCTCAGCTGCAACATGTCAACTTTATGCAGATGATGCAGTTATTTACACAGCTGCCAAGACTCCAGCACAGGCTGCAGATGTACTGTCCACAAGTATGGTTGATGTCCAAGAGTGGCTCTTCCAGAACCATCTATTGCTGAACCTTCAGAAAACAGTTTCAATGTGCTTTTCAATCAAAAAATGTAACCTGCAACGTTTTAAAGTTAATATACTATACAGTATTATATACTATACTATACTATACTACTATATAAGACATCAGTTTAGTTACAGAATTCAAATACCTTGGCATTGTACTAGATCCTCAATTCAAATTTAATCTTCATATAAAGAAAATTTCAAAAACAGTAAAAAAAAATCTGAACTGCTTTAAATTAATTAGATATTACATACCATACGAAGCAGCTGCACTGTATATGCATTCTATGTTTTTTTTCTCATATATCATACTGTTTGACAGCCTGGGCTCAAGCAGCCCCTTCTATAATAAGACATATAGGTTCATTATATAATCAAACTCTAAAAATCTTGGACAAAAAGCGCATTAGGTGGCATCACTGTTATATTTAAAAAAAAATACAACCTATTGAGTTTTGAGAGTTTCATTGACCTCTGTTTTCTGAAATTAATTTTCAAATGTTTCCATAAATCAGCGCCTGAGCCACTTGCTGGTTTCATCCAAAGACAGGACAGCAGCAGAGCCACCAGGAGTTCTGTTAACAATAACTGTAAAATATTCCACTGCAGAACCACATTTGGACAAACAGCTTTCTCTATAAAGGGCAGTCACATCTGGAACACAATGCCAAATGAAATTAAAATAATAATGGACTTTAAAACATTCACTAAAAAGGTTAAAAACTGGCTGAAAAGTAAACAAGAATGTACCCATGTATGAAATGATTGTCTGCAGGGTGAGAGTGAATGAAGGGAAGGAATGAATGTGTTTGTTTATAGTGAGTGACGAAGGGAGAGAGGCCTGAAATAGGCAAATGTGAGTCAGGTTGTTATACTGTGTATTTATAATATTTATAATCTTTATAATCTTTATAATTGTGTATTTATAATGTATTTATAATCTTTTTTGCATTGATGTATGTGGTTATTATTTATTCTGTTTTCATTTTTTCTCTTCCTTATCCTTTTTTTTTTTCTTTTTACTTGTTTCTCCTTTCTAAAGCCCATCCAGGGACAAGAGCTGCAAATTAGCTAATAGCTATACACTCTTTGTGCAACACATCAGATTGATTGTCATTTGATTAATTGTCTATGTTTATTGCACTGTCCCTGTCAAATAAACAAATAATCTAATCTTTTACCTTCCTTCTTTTGAGCTCAAAATCTTCTTTATTGCCTGAAGTGAAACTCTGTCCGTCTCTCCTCAGACCTACTTTTAATAATTTGTTAAACTTACTCTAATTTTTCCTTAAATCACCGTGTCAAAGAGGACCAATTTTGATTTTTTTTTTTCACATTTCACTAGAAGCTTATTGTCACTCAATTACCACGGAAGAACTCGGTTTTCGTGGCTTAAATATTTTTATTCTTTTCTTCAAGTTTTGTGACTTTGATCGGACTTTCAACAATCTACAAAATTCCAGGGACCCAGGAGAATTCCGCTGAAATCCCGTGTTTGTCCCATCCGAATGACATACAAATCAGCGGAGCCAGCCACACATCTCAGTGTCTCCAGGTCTCAGCTTCAAGACGGTTGAGTTTGGGGAGAAATTTTCTGCGGGCAGATAATTTCCATGCCATCTGATGACCAGCCAGAATCCCGCTGATATCAACTGATCATCGTAAGCAAGACCTATTGTTTATCTGCTGGGCTAAATACGATGCTCATCCCAACTGAAGTATGCCAAAATTTCTCATGTTGAGATCTAGGTCATAAACTCCGACCAGAGTTATAAAATTTAGGAAAAGTAATATCCATCTTTTCATTAACCTCTGTTCCTTTTTAGAGTAACCCAAATTTTCCTTTTTTATATAAATATGCTTTTATCATTTTCTTCATAAAATTGCATCCAATTTTTCTCAACATTCTGTTACAGTTTTTTTTTTTTGTTTTTTTTTTATAGTTTTTCATTTTCCATCACAGTTCCAATTTAAGCTATGGTTTTCCTTGGTTCCACAAATGAATAATAATACACATTATGCAGTAATGCCAAGACAGTTTAATGTGGTGCTTTATACATGTTGATCATTTCACATTGCCTTCAAAGTCATTTGAATATAATACTTTATCGAAGCTGAGTTTGATCATTACACTGCTAAAGGTGCATTGAAGTTTCTGCTTGATTTTTTTTTTTTGTCTGTTCTCTCGAATCACGCAGAAGAATTCACGAATGTTTGAGACTGATTCATAGCGGGTACAAAGATTAATTATTAATTAAAGTGTCCACTCTTTTGGACTGGTGCCCCATGAGCTTATGTGTGTTGGTAATGAAGTGAAACCTCATTCACACTCACACATATATATAAATTAAATAATCATTGTACCTAATAACAATAAATTACTACAACGGGCTGTCACAGCTGTCATTAATTTTGGTCTGATTATCCTCGATCCTGTTACCAACACCTACCTTCATTTGTAACCATTTCCTCTGTGCCCTATTTAAAGGCCGCTGCAACGCAGTTTGTTGCAGCATCATTCTCAATGTCCAGATGTGAGTCCCACGTCTAATTTTTATCTGTATCCCAGCATTTCCATGCTCCTTTCCTTTTTGGTCAATTTGGCATTTCCATAAGCCTTAGCCTCTCGCTATTTGACTTCCTGTATCCTGCTTTTTCCTCAAGCCTGTAAGTTTTTGTTCCTTGCTATGTTTGTGTTTTTGTTATTAAATGTCAGCAACTCACAGTCCAGCGTTTGGGTCTTCGTTCGTCCCATAGAGTTTAGAATTAAGTTTAAAATCCTTTTTCTCACTTACAAAACTCTAAACAATCAGGCCCCTTTTTATTTGAAAGATCTGACACTACCCTATTATCGTAGCAGAGCACTATGCTCCCAAAATTCAGGTTTACTTGAAATACCTAGAATCTCCAAAAGTACAATGGGAGGCAGAGAATTCAGCTATCAAACTCCTCTCCTGTGGAACCAGCTGCCAATTTGGAGTTGGGAGTCAGACTCGATCTCTGTTTTTTTTAAGAATAGGGTTAAAACCTTCCTTTTTGATATAGCCTATAATTAGGCTGGGATCATGTGTCTCTGAACCCTCCCTTAGTTATGCTGCTAATAGGTTAAGACAGCAGGGGGACCTCCAACAATGCACTGGGCTTCACTCCTTTCTTCACTCTCAATGAAATATTTTTGCTGGTCATTAACATCTGTTTGTTCTCTCCCATAGATTGAGTCCCCATCGTGCTGTTTGCTTTCTACATGTCTGTTCTTTTCTTCTTCTCTATCCCCTCACCCCCCAGCCAGTCGCAGCAGATGACTGCCCCTCCCTGAGTCTGGTTCTGCTGGAGGTTTCTTTCTGATAAAAGGGAGTTTTTCCCCTCCACCATCACCAACTACTTGATCACAGGGATCACTTGATTGCTGGGGTCTTTTCCCTACAGTTGAAAGTGCTATGAGATGATTGTTGTTGTGAAATGACGCTATATAAATAAATCCATCCATCCATCCATCTTCTACCGCTTCTCCGGAGGTCCGGGTTGCGGAGGCAACAGTTCGAGCAGAGAAGCCCAGACTTCCCTCTTACCAGCCACCTGCTCCAGCTCTTCAGAGAGGATGCCAAGGCGTTCCCAGACCAGCTGGGAGACACAGTCTCTCCAGCGAATCCTGGGTCTGCCCCGGGGTCTTCTCCCAGTGGAACGTGCCCGAAACGCCTCAGGTGGGTGGCATACAGGAGGCATCCTGATCAGATGCCCAAGCCACCTCAACTGGCTCCTTTCAATGTGGAGGAGCAGCGGTTCTACTCTGAGCCTCTCCCAGATGACTGAGCTCCTCACCCTATCTCTGAGGGTGAGTCCAGCAATCCTACTGAGAAAGCTCATTTCAGCTGCTTGTATCTGCAATCTCGTTCTTTCGGTCATTACCCAAAGCTCGTGACCATAGGTGAGAGTAGGAACGTAGATTGACTGGTAAATCGACAGCTTTGCCTTAGAACTAAGCTCCTTCTTCACCACAACAGACCGGTACAACGTCCGAATCACTGCAGATGCTGCTCCAATCCGTCTGTCAATCTCTCAAACCATTTTCCCCTCACTCGTGAATAAGACCCCAAGATACTTAAGTATCTTAAGTACTTGTCCCTGTCCCCAACCCGGAGAGGACAATCCACCTTTTTCCGGCTGAGGACCATGGACTTGGACTTGGAGTACCATGGTTTTGGTATATAAATAAAGTTGAATTGAACTGAATAAAATGAGTATATAAAAATAATATGCAAAATAAAAAATAAATAATAAAAATAATATATAAAGATATGTAAACATATATATAAAATAATATTAAAATGACTGATAAAAAATAAAAATAATGTATACAAATAATTCATTATTTATTTATTGGTTTATTTAGCAGTCACAGTGCCCATTAATGAACAGTTTTGTAAATGTGCCAGAATTAGCCAAAAGGCTATTTTTCATCTGTAGACCCTGGACAGATGTTACAAGTCACCCTAAAATAAAAACAAGCGAATATAAAATTACAAGAAATATAGGAGACAACTAATAACAGAAATATTGGCATAAACATGAAAGCTTATTAGAACATCCTTCTGTTATAGGCTATTGTCACAAAAACATGCAATTAAGACATTTAACATTTAAAACGTGACAAACAGTACAAATCATGCAAGACAATAAGATGAGAAATGTTGGTGTTGGATAAAATATGAGCCAAGTTAAAATCACATATAGTAAACAGAATTACTAGACACAAAAGAAACATGCAAAATGGAAGCAAACAATAATATGTAGAACATAACATAAAACAAGGCAACAATAAACCATGCACGCAGGCACATAAAGACAAACTAAGACAGCAGCAGGTGGCAACAAGAGGACTTCAGCACAGAAACACTAAGACTATTAAAAATGCAACTTCGTTTTAGTGCTGACAGAGCTGATTGTCAGCCATTTCTTTGAAAGAGCTTTAAATAATTTATATAAATCCAATTCTCTGCTAGATTTGGGGATAGAATTCCATTCTATTGCAGCTTTAACAGAGAATGCAGACTGACTGAAAGTGCTTTTTCTGAGTGGAATAATGCAGTCCCCTCCTGCTGCACCTCAGTATTCAGTCGTTCTTATGGTAACAAACTCTCTAAGTGGAGGAGAGGTCAAGTTATGGATGATCTTATACATAAGACAATACATACATGTTTAATCAAATTTTCCCAGCTCAACAGATTAATTTTTTTTAGTATTGAACAATGATGATAATGTACCCATTGTCTTGTCAAGAACTTTAAGTGTTTGTTGGTATAAGGATTCTAATGGTTTCAGAGTAGTGATGCCAGCCTATGACCATGTTGTTAAACAGTAAGTAATATGAGAAAAGACCATGGAGTACATGTACATCTTAGCTGCCTCAATTGACACGCAATTTTGAGTAAATCTAAAATTTGATAGATTGAATTTGACTGTGTTACAGACCTTTTTCACCTGTGTCTTGAAAGAAAGTTTAGAGTCTATGACAACTCCAAGATAGTTAAATTCAGACACAACCTGTAGCCTCTGCCCTGAAACAAAGACATCTGGCTCTAAGTGGTTAATGTTTTTGGACTTGGTGAAAAACATGGACACTGTTTTAGAGACATTTAGCTGCAGACAAGATTGATTTAACCATGTTGTTACATGAGTCAAGGTGTTTGTAAGTTCATCTGCAACCTGTCTCATATTACTAACGTATGTAAATGAGAGTGTCATCTACATTTGGATGTAAGCATTAGGACAAATGGATAGATAGATAGATAGATAGATAGATAGATAGATAGATAGATAGATAGATAGATAGATAGATAGATAGATAGATGTACTTTATTAATCCCAAACTGAGAAATTACAGTGTAACAGCAACATGACACAGTCAACAACCTAAACCAACAGAAATACATACAAACGGGACACTTCCTTGTTAAAAACCAAATGCGGGAACACGGTCTCTTGCACCTCAAAACAGTAATATAATCATACCACTTCCCACAACTATCGAGGGATGGAAAGATGACCTTAAAAAGTGACCTCGTATACAGTAGCTCCGTTAGTTAGAGCCGCTGCTAAGATGCTAACGCTGTAAACAAATGACCCGTGCTGGCAAAATGAGTCACTTTGAGGACATTTTCAAAACTGATGTTACATTATTTCCATATTCTGTATTGAAAGACCTTCAAAATGATATTTAATTTGTAGGAAGTGTGCAAAAACTGGCCCAGAAAAAGACGATTTGTTTATATTTTATCTAGTTTGAAAACTCATGTTTGATTGGTCTGGAGTTAGATCTTCCGCAAAAACATAGATATTTTTAGAAAGTATGATTTCTAAGCTTTCCAATGATACCAGGCACTCATGGGTTTTCCCGGGACTTGCACTACCAAACAAAGAAAGAGTCATGATTTATGACGTCTCGTTGCCTGTACTCATAATGACACGGTGCACATTCTGACCAGCACGTGTCCACCGCAATAAAGTCGGCTGCATTTTGTTAAAATATGTTGGACATAATCAAATTTACCTTAGAGCAGATGTACACCACAACACCATGTTTGGATGTCATCTGTTACTGTGTGGTGAAGAGCCTCCATTTATCCAGTCTATTGGCACAACCATGAACACCAGCTAGTACCAGAACGACGCCGAAACATTCAAAAAATACAAAAACTACAAGAGCTGAAATTAGCTGCCACTTGAGTCTAAAGCACCTATGTGGACTATACATTACAATGAATTTGAAAAACTTTTAAAAATGCTATTTTAAATGCCCCTGCTACTCCACTCTTACTGACTGATTTAATACTACGTCAGCCGAAACCGGAAGCTCCGCACATAATCGTTCCTACAGCGGCACCCCCAGGAATAAGGTGGATAAAATATACACTACCGTTCAAAAGGTTGGGGTCACCCAGACATTTATTTTGTGTTTTCCGTGAAAAGTCACACTTATTTACCACCATGAGTTGTAAAATGAATAGAAAATATAGTCAAGACATTGACAAGGTTAGAAATAATGATTTGTATTTGAAATAATATTTTTTTCCAGATACTCAACCTGCTCAAAGGAAGGTCAGTTTTATAGCTTCTCTAACCAGCTAAACTGTTTTCACCTTTCACCTTTCATGATTGCACGAGGGTTTTCTAATCATCCATTAGCCTTCTGACGCAATGAGCAAACACATTGTACCATTAGAACACTGGAGTGATAGTTGCTGGAAATGGGCCTCTATACACCTATGTAGATATTGCACCAAAAACCAGACATCTGCAGCTAGAATAGTCATTTACCACATTAGCAATGTATATTAGATATTAGAGTGTATTTCTGATTAGTTTAAAGTTATCTTCATTGAAAAAAACAGTGCTTTTCTTTCAAAAATAAGGAAAGTTTTAAGTGACCCCAACTTTTGAACGGTAGTGTATATTTGTACATATGTTTGTTCAAAAATATATGTATATATAAAATAATATTTTAAAAATATACTGCTTAAAAAATAAAGGGAACACTTTGAAAACACATCAGATTTTAATGGGAAAAAATAAGCTGGATATCGAAATTGTGGCAGGCTAGTCCAGCTTACTCAGATTAAAAAGTGTTCCTTTATAATAATAATAATAATAATAATAATAATAACTAGAAAAGCACTCGGAGAGCGCAGACCTCCGCCAAGCGCCACAGTTCCCCCCATACAGTGTTTGTGTGTACGTTTTCATATTCCTTGACCATGAAAACATATGACTAGCAATTGGATTCACAATGATAGGATTAGTGGTTCAGTAGTAAAAGCATTACCTCCTTGGCGGAGGTAATAAACTGAAGTGTTGGTATTGTGTCCATATCCTCCATCTCCAAACTCCCAGGCTGCAGGCGTTGCAATTCATCGCACAACCGCGTACAACCCACAGGCCAATGGGTTATGCGAGCGTTTTCATAGATCACTGAAAGCAGCACTCAGGGCTTCACTGACGGATGCAAATTGGGTAGACAGGTTGCCGTGGGTTTTATATTGGGGTTGCGCTCCGCGGCAAAAGAGTATTTGGAAGCTTCCCCGGCAGAGAGCTTGTTTTTGTGCAGCCCCTATGGCTGCCCGGGGAATTTCTGCCAAATAATCCAGTGCCGGACAGCTGCCCGTCTCAGCTTTTGCAGCATAGCGCAAACACAGACACGCTGCCGGGCCCGGCCCACCACTGTTTTCCGCGTGCTTTTGTGCCTAAAATTTTGAAGAACGCGGAGTTCGTGTTCGTCAGACACGACGACCAGCGCCCTCCATTGCGCCTGCACACATGTTGAAAATGGGCGTATCTCTCAATGTTAAAGAATCCTTTAAAAAATTCCTGTATCCAGACGGTGATCCAGATCATCCCCAAAATTTAATCAGTTCTTCCTTGTACCATTTCCAACAACGCCTGAAAGTTTCATCGAAATCCATCCAAAACTTTTTGAGTTATCTTGCTAACCAACAGACAGACAAACAGACAAACAGACAAACAGACAGACAAACACTGGCAAAAACATAACCTCCTGCGGCCTGTGGCCTGGCGGAGGTAATAATAATAATAATAATAACAAGTGCCTTTCCTGCTGAAACAGTTTGTCCATCTCAGACAAAACGGCCTCTGCTGTAACCGCTGTGACCAGATATTTGGCATGCTCTTGCCTCACTGATGGTGTCCCTCTCATATCGTAAATCTTTCTCCAGATTTTTCATTTTTTCGTGAATTTTGTCAATGGTTTGGTGGAGAACAGATTTCTCTTGGACCCATTGCTGGTTTTGGGCCTGCAGGGTTCTGTTGGCCTCCTGTTCAGCCATGTGAGCTTCTTCTATCTGTTGAAGGACACCACCTCTTTGGTCCATCCACTGCTGTCTCTCCTGGTGAAGATGTTCCTCCATCTCTATCAGATTGACTTCAAATTGCCTCTTTTGATTCTCCAGGCAGGTCTTTGCCTTGGTGGTCTCCTCCAGAAGTTTCTGCATGGCACTGATCTTCCCCAGGAGAACCAACTTCTCCTCATCAAATTGCTGTCTCTGACTGACCAGGTCAGCTTTTGCCTGGTTTAGAAATGCCTCCATGGTGGATCTGATGTGACTTTGCTCTTCCAGCAAACCAGATCTCTCCTGGTTCTGCAGCTGTTTCTGTTCATCCAACTGTTTCAGCGTGTCTTCCAGAGCAAGTCGAGTCTTTTCCACTTTGTCCTCCCACTCAGCGTTGTGGTCACATTTTTCTTGGATCAGTTATTTTTTGATCCTTCTCTGCCAGGATCTTGTGAAAATCCAGCTCAGAAATCTGGATAAGAGTGACCCCTGGCAGAGCTGATGGAGTGGGAGGTTTTGGCTCATCTGCTATTTTCAAAATTCCCCTCAGAATGTTTGTCAAATCAGTTTTTGACACAGGACATTGAGAGGGAAAAGATGATGTCTGGATTTGTTACGGAGTGGCTGATGTAAAAACCAAGGGGAAAGAAGACATGTTCAGACTCATAGCTTCTCACTGGTCCTCTCTGCAGGTCATCCAGAAAGTTCTCCTCCTCATCCATAACGATGTTTCCACCACTGGGAAAGTCTGTCTGGAAACTGATTTTCAGTTTTCTGTCCATGTTCTCAAGAGAAGAATCATCTGGAGTTCTCTCCAGTGTGTTCTTCTGTTTGAGTTGGTGATTTTTTTTCTCCAGCCGTTGGATTTTGGTGACCAAATCCTGTTTCTCAGCCTCAAGAACTTTAATGTCCGCCATGTGTTCAGCACACTTCTGTCTGAGCGATCTGTTCTCGATGGCAGATTCTTGGTAAGCCAGGCCTACAAGATCGGGCCATGGCTCATCTTCCCAGATTCAAGGCTCAGATTCAGATATGTGAGACATGATGTCTTCAGATAAATGTTAAGTTCTTGTCAATAGTTCTGCTGAACTCAAAATAGACAAAGATAAATGGATAACTTCTCTTCAAATTCACAAGATTGACTTGTGATAAAGTTGGTAAAATAAGCCGTTTGCCAATAAAAAAAATTCTCCTTAAATTGCCACTACTGCTCAGAGCTGTGAATCATCTGATCTCTGTGGATGTCAGGAATCAAATGAGCCAACAATTTGGAATGTAGAATATACAACCTCTGTGACATCACACTGCAAAGGAACGTGTTCTATGACATAAAACAAACAGAATGTTTGTACACAATAAATGCAGACAAAGTTTTCTTTAGAAAATAGCCAGGCAACTTTGATGTCGCTGCCTAGCAACAGTGAAAATGTCACATCTGCTAAAGCAGCCCTGAAGGATTTTAGAGTCACTTAAAAAATAATAAAAATGAGGCTTTTTCTGAATTAACGAGGTAATTGTAAAAGTAACAATAAGTTTGTTTCTGTGTTTTGTGACTGAATTAAAGTGAAGATCCTGAAGAGGCTCCTCGTGAATGAAGTAACAGCAGGTATGAAACTGATCATCTGTTTGGTCCAAAATTAAACAAATTATTGACTAAACATGATCAGAAAATCAATTTTCCCTACTTTCTACCTGTGTGAATGCTCTGGCATGATGTAAAGAAATAAAATATCTTGGCCATGTCATCACTGATGATCTGAATGATGACAGAGATGTATATATAGACAGTGCTGTAAACTTTATGCCCAAGCCAACATGTTAATTAGACGGTTTAGTGTGTGCACGTACTGTTATGTATGGTAAAATACCTTGACAAAGGATGAGGCCAGATGGCTGGACGAACACAGCTTTATTGAATGTTGGTATAACAGCAGACACACGGTAGGCACCAGGCAGAGGGCACCGGTTGAAGAGGCCACAATGTGGCTGTCCTCTACTATTAATAGGGCGGTGCACTACACCGCACTTCACAATAAGGTGTCAAATCCCACACCACATTTCCTTCCCCCCCTTAGAAAAGTCCAAAACCACACACACAATCAAAACCCTCCCCAATTTGTGACTGAATCACGCACTAACATAATGAAAACTGATGCACTAAAAGGGCCTAACACATTCACACAAGCGAACCTAAAATAAGGCTGACAGGTGGACTACCGTATAGCCCACATGGCACGATGGATTATTCTTCCACCTGATAAACTAAAGAAAAAGTCCATTATTAAACTAAAATCACTGTCATGTTCCTAAACTAAGTAAAATACACAAAACAATCCCATTTTACCACATGGATATACATAAGAACATATGAACTATTAACATAAAAATTTACAGCACTGTTCCTTGGGCAGGAGGAGCAGAATTGGCAGGGGGGGGGGCAGTCCCTCAGCAAGCGCGCCCCTGGAAGCAGAAGGACCTCAGGATGATGGCTGATCTTCTGGATGAAAGCACCATTCTTCCTCACCACCGACTCCCGCTCTCATCCAGCCCCATCACCTGAAGCTTCTTCTCGGACATGCCGAAGCTGATTGGCGTGCCTCACCGAGCCATCAGACAGCTTGAAGTATGCTGCACCCAGCTTAGCCACTATGAACAGACACTCCTGATGTTTTGCTGTCTGTCGTCTGGCCCATCTTCACCATGGACATTCCTCTCCTCGAACCCGAACCAAGTTCATAACCCTCTGAAGGGCTCGGCTCAACCTGACATGGTGCTGCTGAGCACACGGTTTTCCCGTGCTCGTCGGTCTGGCCCCGACCTCTTCTGAAGCTGTCGTAGCAGTCATCATCGTAGCTGCAGACCCTCCATCCCTCTGTGGCAAAGCGCCGGAGGAATCTGGGGCTAGCACATCTGCATCACTCGCCGACGCAGGTGCCTCGCCACCACACTCGGTACCCCTCTCTACCGTTTCCTGAGCAGCGTCACTGAGACCCTCCTGCACCAAACCTGAATGAGGCTGGTCCTGCTTGACCACTGTGGTAAATGGTAAATGGCATTCACTTTTATAGTGCTTTTATTCTCATCTCTAGATGACCAAAGCGCTTTACAGATCTTGCTATCCACCCATTCACGCACACATTCACACACTGATTGTGGCGGTCCGTCAGCTCTTTGTCCCAAACAACATCTTCATTGACCACCGGAACCGGAGGGTTCCACTGGCCATAACCCAGTCATTCTTCCCCATCGTTGTCTTTAATGGCAAAACCCAGTCCGTAGAATAAGTCACCACTCATGATATTATTATCTCGGGCCATTATGTGGAACGTGAAATCAACCATCGTCACAGACTTGTTCGGAACTCTTTACTCCAAAGTCCTAACCGTGCACAGCCTGTCACCTCAATAACCATAAAGCGGCGGAGTGTTACCTCTAACACTGTAGTGGGGGTAAAACTTCCTCACCGTGGCCCAATTCAGCAACAACCCCTCCGCCCCCATGTCGAGCAGCAGCAGTACCTCCACGTCGTCCAATTCTACTATGCAGAACATGTACCCACTGGTACTGGGGAACTCATATGGATGGTTGTTAGGGGCTGGCGGAGTGATTTCTTCCGTGGGCTCTCCAGCTCAGATACACGGCACGTTCTAACATAATGATTCAAACGTCCACATCTGCTACAACACTTCCCTCTAGCTGGGCAGTCCTTAGCCTTGTTGTGGTGTGTCGCGGACCCACAACCCTTGCAAAGAGGTTTTCCTGGGGCAGACCTTCGGCTGGCAGCATTGGCTTCCATAGTGTCATTGTCCAAGCTATCCTCGCGATCTGAGTCTGCAACATTTGCCGTGGCAGGCGGCTCCGGCGGCCATTGTGACTGGCGCCAGTTTAGCTCTGAAGGTAGCTTGTCTGCGGCCTCCAGTTGGAGAGCTAGCTCGACAGCTCTGGCTAATGTTAAGTAATTTGGTGCCAAAAGTAGCCTAGCCCACAATGCGGTGCTACACATGTGCTCCGCAAGATGGTCACGTACCAATTCATCCTCCAGCAGCCCAAAGCGACATTCATTAGCTACCTGCCTTAAGTTGGCGACAAACTGATGAATAGACTCACCCACTCGTTGATGTCGCTGCCAAAAGCAAATCCTCCGGACAGTCACGCTATCCGGGGTGTGAAAGTGGTTTGCTAGCAGCTTGATGACATCTTCAAAAGAGTCCGATGCTCCGAGTGTGCACAGGACACACTGGCCCTCAATCCCCGGGTTGTGAACAAGTAGCGCATGTGCGCTTAACTTGTCGAGCTTACCTAGGCCGAGTGTGGTGATGTAGGTCTGGAAAGCAAAAGCTCCACCCATTCGTATATTTTTCACGGCGGCTCACGCCGGCCGAGAGGAACTACAACGTAGGGGACCAAGAGCTTCTGGCCATTAAATTGGCTCTGGAGGAGTGGAGGCACTGGCTGGAGGGAGCTGTCCACCCTATCATTGTGTGGACCAACCATAAAAATTTAGAGTATCTCCAGTCGGCCCGCAGATTAAATGCCAGGCAGGCCCGTTGGGCCCTATTCTTTATCAGATATAATCTTACCATTACCCACAGGCCTGGCTCCCATTAACATCAAACCAGACGGTCTCTCCCACCAGTTCACCCCTGACCACTCGGCCTCCCCTTCCCTCCCCCAACCTATTGTGCCCTCCTCCTGCATCTTACGTGCTCTTACTTGGGAGCTCGAGCAGAGGGTCCAGCAGGCCCAGTCTACTGAGCCCAGATCTGAGAGGGGTCCCGATGATCGTCTGTTTGTCCCAGCCGGCCTCCGCAGCTACGTCATCCGGTGGGGTCACACGAGTCACTTTGCCTGCCACCCAAGAGTTTGCCAGACCACCAACTTAATCCAACTAGTGTTCTCGTGGCCCACGCTGCAGGCGGACGTCCAGGACAATGTCAAGGCCTGTCAAGTCTGCGTTAGAAACAAATCCATCTCTTCCCCTCCCGCTGGCCTTCTTCACCCCCTGCCGGTCCCCAGCCGCCCTTGGTCATACGTTGCACTGGACTCCCCCCTCGCATGGTAATACAGTCATCCTCACCGTTGTTAACTGTTTCTCTAAGGCCATCTGTTAACCCCACAAACACATCCATTTAGTGCCCCTCCCCAAGCTGCCCTCCACCTCAGAGAGTGCCAGCCTGTTCACTACCCACATTATCCGCCTTCACGGAATTCCTCTGGACATTGTGTCCTACCGGGGCCCACAGTTTACCTCCCGAGTATGGAAGTCCTTTTGTCGCTCCCTGGGCACTACGGTCAGTTTTTCATCCGGATACCACCCACAGAGCAACAGGCAGGCTGAGCGTACCAACCAATCCCTGGAGGCCACCCTCAGATGTGTGGCATCCTCTAATCAGTCTACTTGGAGCACTAATCTGACCTGGGTGGAGTATGCTCACAACTTGGCAGTCTCCTCGGCTACTGGACTAACGCCTTTTGAGTAATCTATTGGGTATACCCCCCCCCCCCCGTTACCCATGGCGGAGAGGGAGGTCACCGTGCCATCTGTAGGGGCCCACGCTCGCTGTTGCCGTCATCTTTGGAGGGCCACCAGGGCTGCGCTTCTCCGCTCCACTGAGTGGAGCCTGCAGTACGTGGACCACAGATGGGTTCCAGAGCCCAGATACACTGTTGAGCAGAGGGTGTAGCTATCGAAGGACCAGATGCCCCTAAAAATGGAGTCTCAAAAGTTGTCACCTCGCTTCCTGGGCCTCTTTACCATCTCCAGAATCATAAATGATGTGACGGTCCGCCTGGAGCTCCCACCGACACTCCACATACCCCCTACTTTTCACGTGTCCAAAATTAAGCCCCTCTCCGTCAGTCCCCTCTGTTCCCACCAAAGCCTCCTCCTCCTCCTCCTTGTATCCTCGACAGCCAGACCACCTACACCGTTCAGAGGATTCTGGATATTCGCCATTGGAGTCGGGGGTTGCAGTACTTGGTTCACTGGAAGGGCTAAGGACCTGAAGAAACGTCATGACTCCTACTTCCATGCCATGGGGATGGTCCAGGCCTTTCACTGAGCCTATCCCAATAAGCCCGGTGGGCCGCCAGGAGGCGTCCCTGGCGGGGGGGGGGGGGGGGGGGGAGGCACTGCCATGATCAGGTGAGTGCACTCCCCCTCCCTCCCTTCCTGTGGGAGGTTCCTCGTCGAGTCCCCACCTCCGCAGGTAATCAGTACACCTGCGTGAGTGGATGCACCTGGCGCCTCTTCTCTGCCAGCGCTTAAAAGGACCAGTTTATGAACGCTCCAGCGCTGGCTCGTTAGGTATAGCTGCCCTTAATAAGTAAGTGTTATTTAAAGTTATTAAGGAACCCAGCCATTAAACTTTTTTCCTCTTCCTCCTCCTCAGGTTGCTGCCATCTTCACAGTGAGTCTCCAGGGATTGTTGTGTGCTCACTTGCTCCATCATTATCATCATTGCTCTAGACTGCCTTCTCCACCCGGTCAGACACCTCTCCCAGCTGAACTCATCCATTACTCCCTGCCAGCTCCACTTCGCTGGTTCATCCTCTTCCTGCTGGGTTCCTCTGCCAGGATCTCTGCTCCTATTCGTAAGAATATCATTGTAATTCCTTATTCCCCGTCTCCCTCCTCATAGCTAACCTGCTCTCATCTCCCTCTTTACAGGCTGGGTACTCCTCTGGCGAAGTGACGCTTTTTTTCTCTAAGTTTGAGTTCACCTGTTCAATAAAACTTTTTTAAACGTGCTTCTCTGTGTCGTGTGCATTCTCTGGTGTAGCATCCTGCACGTGAGCTGATCATTCTCGTAAACATCCACCCATCTTCTTCCGCTTAATCCTTTTCAGGTTGCAGGGGGGCTGGAGCCTATCCCAGCATCTTTTGGGCGAGAGGCATCGTACACCCTGGACAGATCACCAGCCCATCGCAGGGTCAACACAGAGAGACAGACAACCATTCACTCTCACATTCATACCTAAGGACACTTTAGAATCCCCAGTTTTGATGCCAATTAACCTAACTTGCATGTTTTTGGCATGTGGGAGGAAACCGGAGAAATCCCAGAGTAAACCCACGCAGACACGGGGAGAACATGCAAACTCCACACAGATCACTGTTGGTCGGGGGCTGGGATCGAACCCAGGATCCCCCGGCCAAGGGTGAGTTGCTGTGCTGCCGCAGTGCTAACCACTCCGCCACTGCGCTGCCTCTCATAAACATGACAAGTTGACAAGCTGAAATAATTTTTTCAAAAAGATAATGTGAATCCAAGAAAAAAAAACCTGAGCTTTTTATTTATTTTTTTTTAAGTGAATCCAGTTTGCTTCAGTAATGACTGCTCTGCGTTGTCATGGACCGCTAATTTAATTTTGCTCTAATAATTAAAATCTCACTGAGAAACGTCTTAATGGACCTTTAGACTGTAGAAAAGCGTTGATGCAGAAATGTTAACTGAACAGATTCATAGGGCTACACCCAGTAGCTGATTTGTTATTATATAACAAGGGGGCGGGGCTTATTCACCAATTTAGCATGAGCTACAAATGTATAAATGGAAATTAGGTACAAATTTGCATGAAAGAAGGTGCAAAGATATGGTAAAAAGATGTCAGTTTAAAATAAAAAAAAATGCTAATTACTATTACTATTTTTTACTATAAAATTACTATAAAAATAGCAATTTTTGAAGAAAGTTCAATTTTTTAAAAAAGTTTCAAATTTATGAGAAAAAATTCACAACTTTAGGAGAAAAAAGCAGCAGATTTATGAGTACAAAAGTTGAAAAATTACTGGAAAACACTGCAAATTTACAAGAAAAATAGCAAATTTATTTATTTAATTCACAAATTTTTGTGGAAAAAGTTGAAAAAATTATGAAAACAGCTTGCAAATTTATGAGAAAAAGAAATAGTTTTTAAGAAAAAAGCTGCAGATTTAGGAGGAAAAGAAGAAGAAACCAACTTTATTGTCGTTCAATCCATACAGCAGAACAAAATCATGTTTCTCCTACCTACGATGTTAATCCCATCTAGAGTCAGAGGGGCCGCTGCCATGCAAGGCGCTGCCACAAACAACAACTTTTCCTTCCCCCATTCTATTATGCTGAGCACCAAGCTAGAAGGTGGGAAGTACCATTTTTATATGGTCTTTGGTATGACTGACTGTGGCTTAAGCCCACAACGTCACGGCTGTGGGGTGGATGCTCTACCACTAGGCCACCACTCTGGTGTGATAGTTGATAATTTAATGGAACACATTTTGAATATTCTGACATAATGTCTGGCCCAGGAAACACGCATGCAGGCTCAGGATAGATTTAACAGCTTTATTCAACAAGCAGGTGTGTCTGAATGGATGTATACGGTATGTGTATGTGCTGGGGGTGAACGTCGATGTGCAGGAAGCAGAGCAGCGCTCCGTACAGCTGGACAACCCTATGGAGAGAGAGCAGAGGACAAGGGTAACGGGCACCACACCTAGACAGGGATAATGAGTCTGAGTGTTGCTTACTTGTGGGTACAGGTGGCTGGCGTTGGCAAGAGAAGAGCCCGGGAGACAGCGTACTGCTGAGCCTGCGTAGATAGTGGAGATGGGTCGGCGATGACGGAGGAAATCTGCCGCCGGGGAATCCACCTGTGCCCAGGGGTGAAGAACTTGGAGAAAAAGGTAAGGGATGCTTACGCGTAGAAGAAGTCTTGCTGGTGATCTGAGGTAGATTCACGAGCTATGAAGTGCCGATGCGAACAGACGGCTCCAGACCGCAGCACTGGGCCGAGTGGGCTAAATAGCCCGCTGCTGACGGGGCGCAGGTGTGCGCGCAGCTGAAGCCGCTGATGAGCGGCGAGTCGTGACAGTACTCCCCCCCCTAGCAGTGCCTCCTGGCGCTGGTTTGTCCGGATGCGCCCGGTGGAACTCCGTGATGAGACTTCTGTCCAGCACCAAAGAAGAGCGCACCCAGGACCTCCACTCAGGACCGAATCCCTCCCAGTCCACCAAGTACTGCAGCCCGCGACCTCGGCGCCGGGAGTCCAAGATGGAGGCGACTCTCCAGGCCGGGTGGCCGTCGATCATCATAGGCGCGGGCGGCGCTGCGGGCGGGGGGCAGAGAGGATTGGAGACATAGGGCTTGATTTTGGAAACGTGGAAGGTGGGACAAATGCGGAGGGAGGGGGGAGGGCCAGACGCACAGCCACCGGGTTAACAATTTTAGAAATGGTGTGGGGGCCAACCCGGTAGGCAGGGGCCGGTCTCCTGTGGCGATTAGCCATGGTGCTGTTGCGCGCCGTCGTGCATAAGAGCGCGTCGCGTGTCTTGGACCACAGAGCCCGACACCGTCTCAGGTGCGCCTGGATGTAAGGAACCGCCAGCTCCGCCTCCTGCTCCGGGAACAAAGGTGGATCATAACCCAAGGACGCCTTGAAGGGGGACATCCCTGTGGCAGAAGACCGAGCTGTGTTGTGGGCGTACTCTACCCAAGACAGGTACGTGCTCCTGGAGGACGGTTTAGAGGAAGTGACGCAGCGTAGGGCAGCTTCCAGCTCCTGGTTGGCCCGTTCGCACTGCCCGTTGGATTGCGGGTGGTGACCGGAGGAGAGGCTAACTGTGGCCCCCAGGACGTTGCAAAAACATTTCCACACCTCTGAGACAAACTGGGGCCCCCGATCCGAGACGACGTCCACCGGTATCCCGTGTAGCCTGACCACGTGCTGAACCAGGTGGTCCGCTGTCTCCCGCGCCGTTGGAAGACCCCGAAGTGGCACGAAGTGGGCAGCCTTGGAGAATCGGTCCACGATGGTCAACATGGCGTTATAGGAGTTAGAGGTTGGGAGACCGGTGACAAAGTCAAGGGCTATGTGGGACCAGGGTCTGCCAGGGGTCGGCAGAGGCTGGAGCAAACCCGCGGGGGGAGAATTTCCTGACTTGGCGGTGGCACACACAGGACACGCCAAGATGTAGTTGGCAGCATCCTTCTGCAGACCTGGCCACCAGAAGGAACGCTGGAGGAGATCCACTAGCCGGGATACGCCAGGGTGACAGGCGAGTTTGGAGGTGTGAACCCAATGGATGACCTCCCCCCGGACAGAAGACGGAACGAACAGCCTTCCCTCCGGTCCGCCGCCAGGGTCCGGTTCGGTCTCCTGCGCCCTCCAGATCTTGTCCCTGATGGACCAGGAAATTGCCCCTACCACACACGAGCTGGGCAGGATGGTATGGCCCGGCTCTTCAGACGTCTCAGGGATGAACTGCCTGGAGAGGGCATCGGGTAGGCCGTTCTTAGAGCCAGGGCGATAGGTAATGGTGAAGCGGAACCGGGCGAAGAACAGGGACCAGCGCGCCTGGCGGGCATTCAGACGTCTAGCAGATCGAAGATACTCCAAGTTCTTATGGTCCGTCAACACCACGAATGGTAAAGCAGCCCTCTCCAGCCAGTGGCGCCACTCCTGCAGGGCAAGCTTGATTGCGAGAAGCTCCCTGTCCCCGACGTCATAATTCCGCTCGGCTGGGGACAGACACCATGAGAAGAAGGCGCAGGGTCGCTTGACCCCATCGGTGGGTGATCGCTGGGATAGCACTGCCCCCACTCCCGTATCAGACGCGTCGACCTCCACCAGGCACTGCAGAGCGGGGTCGACCTGGGTCAGGACCCGGGAGGAAGAGAACTCCGCCTTCAACGCCTAGAACGCCGCAGCGACCTCTTCGGTCCAGCGGAAGGTGTTCTTGGGGGAAGTGAGACGGGTCAGCGGGGCAACGATGGCACCGAAGTTGGGCACAAAACGGCGGTAGAAATTGGCAAACTTGCTGGACCTGCTTCCTGGAGGTCGGCGTGGGCCATTTCACCATCGCTTTAACCTTAGCAGGGTCAGGTAGGACCTGGTTGTGTGAGATAACAAACCCTAAGAAGGAGGTGGTCTTGGCGTAAAACTCACACTTCTCGGCTTTGACATACAACCTGTTTTCCAGCAGCCGCTGCAAGACCCGCCTCACATGCACCTGATGTTCCTCTCGTGACCTGAAGAAGATGAGGATGTCATCCAGGTACACGAACACGAAGAGGCCGAGGAAATCACGCAGGACGTCATTGATTAGGCATTGAAAAACGGCAGGGGCGTAGGTCAGTCCAAAGGGCATCACCAGGTACTCAAAATGCCCACTAGGCGTTCTAAAGGCCGTCTTCCACTCATCCCCCTCCCTGATCCAGACGAGATGATATGCACTGCAAAGATCCAATTTGGTGAACCAGGTCGCCCCCTGCAGGGAGTGGAAGGCAGTGTCCATCAGTGGCACGGTGTAACAGTCCTTCTCCGTGATGTCATTCAAGGCCCGGAAGTCGATACCTGGGCGGAGAGACCCATCCTTCTTCGACACGAAGAAGAACCCTGCGCCGAGCGGAGACAAGGAGGGGCAGATGATACCTGCGTTGAGTGACTCCTTGATGTAACTGTCCATCGCTTCCCGCTCCGGTGCTGACAGGCTGTAAAGACGTCCCGACGGCAGGGGCGCCCCCGGGAGGAGGTTGATGGCGCAGTCGTAGGGCCAAAGAGGAGGAAGGGACATCGCTCTGGACTTGCTGAAAACGAGACCCAGATCATGGAACTCCGAGGGCACCAGGGTGAGATCCGGAGGTGCGGCGTCCTTAACCGGGGGAGGAGAAGACGGGGCGCAGGCTGCGGACTGTAAGCAGGTGCCCATGCAGAATGAACTCCAGGCGGCGATCTTTCCTGTCTGCCAATCCAGCAAGGGGTTGTGCAGACGCAACCAGGGATACCCAAGGATGACAGGCGTCACAGAGGAAGACAAGACGTAAAGGGTGAGATCCTCTCAGTGGTTACCCGAGATTATGACTGGGACTGGTTGCGTGCGATGAGTCACTTGTCCGAGGGGCGCACGGGAAAGGGTGATCAGGCTGAGAGGAGCGGCCAGAGGGTGGCAGGGAATGCCCAATTGGGTTGCCAGGCTCTTTGAAATGAAGCTCTGCTCTGCTCCTGAGTCCACCAGTGCGTGTGTGAGATGCCCCGTGGCGTTGTGACAGAATCCGATGGGCAAGGACAGACTTGTGAGGGGATTTGACCGGTTAGAATCTGCGAGGCCCCCTACAGTGACTCGCGGACCTCCCGGTTTGGCTTCTCCGGGCAATGCTCCACGGAATGTTGGTCTCCTCCGCAGTACATGCAGAGGTCCAACTTCCGGCGGCGCTGTTTCTCCGCTAGGGGGAGCTTTGACCGACTGACCACCATCGCCTCCGATTCCTTGGAAGCCTCCGGTGGAGGTAACGCCAGGGGGTGGTCTTGAGGCATGCGGACGGAGCCTCCACGCGAGCGGCTGCTAAACTTCCGCTCGGTGGACCGTTCACGCAGCCTGTTGTCTAAACTAATGGTGGTGGAGATCAGCTCCGCAAGTGTCTCCGGAAGATCTCGACCAGCCAGCTCATCCCTCAGACCTGAGCTGAGGCTGCGGAGGAAGATGCCACAGAGTGCGGCCTCACCCCAGCCAACCTCCTCCGCTGCAACCCGGAAGTCGATAGCATAATCCGCCGCTGACCGGCTTCCCTGTTGGAGACCAAGGAGCCGGTCAGTTAGGACGCTATCGCGCCGGGAATGATCAAAGACCTCGAGAAAGCTCTGCACGAACTGGCTATAGAAGAGGTTCGCGTAACTGGGCTTCGCCATTACGGCGTAAGCCCAAGTTAACGCTCGCCCCTCCAGAAGATTACAGATGTAGCCAATTCGGCTATGGTTTGAGGGAAAATCCCCGGGAACGCGCAGGAACACTGACTCACACTGCATAATGAACCCCCGCGCTCCGCCGAGCTTCCCGCTGAAGTGGGCGGGGGTTGGGATCGGTGTGAGTCGAGTTGGTGTCCTGAGGTAGACTGACCGGGCACCGGAGCGGCAGGAGCTAGCCCACCCTGGCGAGCCGAGGGGAACGCCTGCTGGGGGTCCAAGCGGTCTAACCTGTGAGTTATGTTGACCAACTGGTTTAAGATCACCTGCTGTTGATGGGCTATTAAATCCACCCGAGCCTCGAGGGTGGAAAGACGGCGTGCGAGCCCGCTGTCTGCTGGGCTGCTCTGCTGGAGCCGTACTGACATAATGTCTGGCCCAGGAAACACGCACGTAGGCTCAGGATAGATTTAACAGCTTTATTCAACAAGCAGGTGTGTGTGAATGGATGTATGCAGTATGTGTATGTGCTGGGGGTGAACGTCGATGTGCAGGAAGCAGAGCAGCGCGCCGTACAGCCGGACAACCCTATGGAGAGAGAGCAGAGGACGAGGGTAACGGGCACCACACCGAGACAGGGATAATAAGTCTGAGTGTTACTTACTTGTGGGTACAGGTGGCTGGCGTTGGCAAGAGAAGAGCCCGGGAGACAGCGTACTGCTGAGCCTGCGTAGATGGTGGAGATGGGTCAGCGATGACGGAGGAAATCCGCCGCCGGGGAATCCACCTGTGCCCGGGGTGAAGAACTTGGAGAAAAAGGTAAGGGATGCTTACGCGTAGAAGAAGTCTTGCTGGTGATCTGAGGTAGATTCACGAGCTATGAAGTGCCGATGCGAACAGACGGCTCCAGACTGCAGCACTGGGCTGAGTGGGCTAAATAGCCCGCTGCTGACGAGGCGCAGGTGTGCGCGCAGCTGAAGCCGCTGATGAGCGGCGAGTCGTGACATATTCAAGAAAAAGAGTAAATTCATGAGGGAAAAAAGCTGCAAATGTTTGAGTAAAATGTTCCAGTTTTATAAGAAAAAGTTACAAATTTGTGAGAAAAAGTTGAAAATATATGAGGAAATAGTCACAGATTTTTGAGGAAAAGGTTACAAATCTACAAGAAAAAATATGCAAATTCATGAGGAAAAAGTCCCATTTAAAAAAAAAAACCTGCAAATTTATGGGATAATAGCTGCAAATCTTTGAGAAAAAGTTCCAAAAAATATACAAATTTTTGAGGAAAAAGTTGCAAATTTATAAGAAAAAAGTCAGAAATTTTTAAGAAAAAAGTTGCATATAAAAATTTTTAAAATGATCATAAAAAATTACAAATTTGCAAGAAAAAAATTGCACGAAAAAACTCTCCACAAAGCAATGGCTTTCACATATTTCTTCAAAATGTTATGAACAATTTTTCTGATTTTTTTCCTCTCTGCTTTCCTGTCTTGCACAGTCCACTGTTAACAAAAGAACCAGAGCATTTGTATTTGCAGCAGTTTTCTGAGAGAATTCTTGTTATGTGACAGAAATGTATGCTGCCAGTATTTCTGCTGATGACTGCATTTCAGTTTTTTCTCTTTTTTTCATGAATGCAGCAGATCTGGTTCCCAGTATCGGCACATGATTGAGTTGGTAGATGTGCAAGTCTTCCTTGACCAGTCATTTCAGAAAGGCTTCAGGCAGTGATGGTGTCTGAATGTTGGGCACCAAGCTAAGCCCAAGGCACAAATCCCACAACTGCTACTTAAAGTGGTGCAGATGGAGACCCGCCAAGATTTTTCTTCACAAGTGTTCTCTGTGACTGATGAAGGAGAAGCATAAGCTCATTACAGTATTCACAGTTGCTGCAGGTACCTGATGTTACTACAGTTATTAGGGTTACTGTACATTTATTCAGTTGTACTGAAAATGAAAACTGCAAACAAGCAAAGCATTTTTCATATGTGCTTTATTTTAAAAGACACGGCGGAAGCTCAGAGGTAAATGGTGTTCACTTCTATAGAGCTTTTTACTCATCTCTGGATGACCAAATTCACACACTGATGGTGGCGGAGCTGCCATGCAAGGCTCTGGCCTGACCCACTAGGAGCAACTGGGGGTTCAGTGTCTTGCTCAAGAGCACCTGGACATGCAGACTGCATAGAGCAGGAATCGAACCACTGGCCCTTTGAGTAGTAGTCAGCCACACTACACCTGTGCTACAGATATAGAGGTGATGGTGCCAGTTGTGGCTCCAAAACTGTGGGATGCGTTGCCATTCCACATTAAACAGGCTCCTTCTGCTCTTTCTAAATCTCTCTTAAAAACACACTTCTGTAAACAATACAAAGCAGATTCTGTGAGCAGATGCTAACAAGAAATTTCTTCTTTCCACAGTGTCTTTGTGTGATTTCACAGTTCTTTTTGCACATTTATTTTGTTTGACAAAACTTGATTTACAGCTACAAACTCTGGAATCATATATAAACAACTTACAAGTTTCCAATATTAATGTTAATTCTTGTTATGTGACAGAAATGTATGCTGCCAGTATTTCTGCTGATGACTGCATTTCAGTTTTTTCTCTTTTTTTCATGAATGCAGCAGATCTGGTTCCCAGTATCGGCACATGATTGAGTTGGTAGATGTGCAAGTCTTCCTTGACCAGTCATTTCAGAAAGGCTTCAGGCAGTGATGGTGTCTGAATGTTGGGCACCAAGCTAAGCCCAAGGCACAAATCCCATGAATTTGGAGTCAACAAAATGACTCCAAATTAAGCCTAAATTATTGTGTGAGCAGAGTTAGTTCCACTCCTGAACACAAGAGGGCAGAAAAGCTAAAATCCACTGTCAGTAGAAACTTTTTTCAAATGCAGAGATAAACACTGTCCTGCTGCATTGACTTTCTGTCTGTCTTATTTATCATTCTTGCTATGGAGATATAGCGGTAGAAAATGAGCTTACAGCTAAATAACAAGTGTGCTGACAACACAGCATGCTCTGCTCATTGTGCACACACTGATTAATTTGAATGCTGAAGACTTGTTCTCTTTAAGTTTGGGCTTGTTGCATCAGTGCAACACAGCACGTGTACTGTAACATTTTAATCACTTGATTTTATTTGACATTGTTCCTTCAAATTCTGATATTCAATAACACTCAGAGAAAATAAAATATTCTAAAGTGTTCTGAACCTATCTATCTGGCTAGATTCCAGTGGCTGTATGTGGGGAAAAAAAGACGCATGATTGCAACCATTTCCCAAGGCCTACTTTTCCAGGATTGTGCATCTACAGTGTATTTATAGTTTGTGGTTTTTTTTTCCTCTCTCGCCAGGCACTTCTCCACACACACACACATTTCCCTGTGGTATCTGAAGCTATCATCCACAAAGCCATTGTTGTCTCCCTTCCCAACAGTCTGTAACCCTGATTATCCTTTCCCTCTCTCCTCCACTCTCTGCTCCTCCTTCCCACTGGCTGCTGCTGTCCTGTGCTGTGATTAGGATCGACACGTTGCCTGGAGCTGTGCCGTTTGTTTCTGACTGGCCATTCTAGCTCATTCATCCTGCAATTTCCCCCACTGTCCTAACCCGAGAACCAACATCAGCGGTCAACCAGTCAAAAAGCTACTTCCACAAGGAAATGATCCCCTACTTTGAGGGAAGCATTGATATTAGCTTTAATTAAAGGAAACATCTCAAAGATATTTTTTTTATAATAAACTATGAAATAGCCATAAGTTGTCTCCAGAAATTAAACAGTTAAGCTGTACAAGATAATATTATACTGAAAACAACCAATTTTATAAAAATAATGCTTAAGTGTTTAGAAAGGTGTAGAGTTAAAGCCTTTATATTCTTTGTTAAAAGCTAAGAAGTCCCAGCATTTTCCTTCTGGTGTGAAGAGAATAAGTGAAGCTGTGGCAGATGATATAGAGAACCCAAGTGTGGAGGCACGGAATAAGTGCAGGCACGGCGAACTGAAGTTTAAAAGGGTGTTTTATTCATCCACCATCACGGGACTCACTCCAGCGCTGTATAAGCGCGCTGCAGTGAGCCCTCAGTCTCTAGTCAGCAAACAGGCAATGCGTGTCATCAAAAGAGCAGTAAGAGAGAGAGCAAGCGATATTCAGTTCACTTATATACCCAGCTAGACAATGCATGCATGGCACATTAGCATCACAGTACAGCAGGAATGCATGGGACATTTACATGAGAGTCACACATATCAATAGCAGGATTACTGGCAGGAAGGAAAGGCTGCCTATTGATATCAGTAAATACATCTCACTGTTCTGCTAATTGCTCCAGCTGAGCGCTCTGCTTGACCCGAGGCTGTGGGGGTCACCCACAAAGCGTCTTTTTTTAGCGGTCAGGCATATTTGTTGAACCATAGCATGGAGCAGAACACATACCTTCCGTTTGTCTCTACTCAGAGCAGCAGCTCTCTGTTCAGAGTAAATACACACTTGACTTGCTTTGCAAAGTCATCCTACATAGGCCGTGGGACGAGACCAGAAATTGTGGCTGGAAATGAAGTTTCGTTTGACGGGTGAGCGAACCAAAAAAGAACACTTGTTTTAGGGTAATTTGAGGGTGCTCTTTCCAAAAATAAAGTTTTCTGGATTGTAAATTTGCACGTTAATTAGCTATTAATCAAAACATAATTAGCTACTAATGAGCAGGGAAAAACACTAGCTGTCCACCAAACTATTCTTAAGTATCTTACATACTGAAAGTTCATTATTTTTCTAGGAAACTAACTATTTTGTGTCACAGATGCAAAAAAGACCCCAAAAATGTTTGATTTTAGTCACCTGACTGACCCAGATATTATATTTTGATCAAATTATGGAAAATGACGAGTCCGACACGAGTCTGCAGATATTGAGAAAGACCAATACATAACAGTACAGAAATATTTTAGAGCTGTACTAGATTAAAAGAAACATTCCTACCCTGTCATTAAAATCCAAGCTGGAATATATCTGAATAAGAATTAAATGCAAATTGGTTTGCTAAGAAATTCTTTCCTGTTCACTGAACTCTCTACCTTTCAAGTCATCCCGTCTGATCTGGGAGTTTACTGATCTTGTTTCAAAGGAAGAGCGACGTTGTGTACAAGTGACGTTGTTCTTCTAGATAAACATGTGCATTTTCAGCATTGCCACCACTATCCTTACTTTCAGACTCTGTCTCTTCAGTTTCAGTCTCAGTTGTGCTTCCAAAATCCTGAGCTATCACCTTGGAAACATTGTTTACTTCACTAAGAACTAGTTCACATAAATTCCTAGTTTTGTTTTTGACAAAGATTAAGCCAGGATATCTGCTCACGAGTCGCCTTTTCAGTTGACAATTCCTAAATATGTCTTCAAATGGCTCACCACCAGCTTCTTTTTTCAGGTATTCTACAAAGATATGAGTCAGCTTGTTCATCCTAATGACTTCCCCACTTTGCAAATTGATTGTCAAACTTATTTGTATCACTGACACTTGCTCTTTCTTTGCTGCAAGATGTTGTTCTTGTATATTCCCTGTAGCAAGATTTATGATACTTTGCTTCCTTTGCAACTATGTCTACTTGCCTTATTTTCAAAAGCAGTTCCTCATCGTTCTTTTCTTTTGCTGCTTCCTTCAGTGCATCAGCTGCTTGATATGTCAGGCATTGGGTTAGCGGTGCTAATTTCCGTACTTTCCTGTGAGAGTCCTTCTCATATTTATTCCTTTTACAGATGCAGCACTCAGCCGGGAACAGATCCAGTCGCTTCCTGTTCTCCTCAAAATCCGCTGATTTTGTACGCCTTACTTTTTTTGGTGGATTGTCAAGGGCTGATCGAAGGAAATGTTCAGATTGACGCTTCCTGGAAGTACTTGGTTCTGGATCACTTTTCCGCCTTTCGATCCTCTTTCTCGCATCTCTGATTCTGGTGACATCAGTAAACTTTGCATAACATCGTTTGTGACTGCCAAAGTTGGATAGTAACATTGGTAAACATACGGTACATTCTGTGCAGGAATCCTCGCCTGAGAACAGAGTCACATGGTTGGGGCATTTTCCCTCTATTCCACACAATTCCAGTGCAATTTCCCCTTCTCTGCTATCTATATCCTTCCACTGCTCAATACTTTGACATATCTTCTTATATTTAGCCACAGTTAGCTTTATAACCTCAGTATTATCGTCGGCGACAACGTGTACACAACATTCCATGGAGGCTGCCATCTTGGAAAATATCAGACTGTAAAAACATCTCTGATTGGCTGGGAATGAGACAAGCAATTTGAATGGCTAGCTAACTGCACATAGGCCATCTAGTGAGAAAGTGCTAAACTAGGCAGGAGTCAGTTTTGGGTCGCTGTAAAGATAAGCTTTTAAATTAGTTCTATAATTTAATGTGCAACTTATTTTTCCAGAAAAATGTGTTTTAATATTACAGTATATGTCATCTTTAAGATGCAACTAACAGAACTTGGTTCGGTGAGTCGTCAAACGAAAGTTCATCTTTTCAGACCTCGTCCCACGGCCTAACAGGCTACCATCCGATGCTGTCTAGCTACATTCTACCCTGCCACCACTTTGCAGTCTCCTATCTCTTTCAGATTTCTCCTTCTGCAAAAGATGTAGTGCACCTGTGTGCACCTTCCTCCACTCCAGTGAGTCACCCTGTGGTCCTCTCTCTTTTTAAAGTATGTGTTCACCACAGCCATTTCCATCCTTTTAGCAAAATCTACAACCATCTGTCCTTCCATATTTCTTACCTTAAGACCATATCTACCAAGAACCTCCTCATCACCTCTGTTCCCTTCACCTGCATGTCCATTAAAGTCTGCTCCAATCACCACTCTGTCTCCCCATGGGAACACTCTACCACTTCATCCAACTTACTCCAGAATTCCTCTTTCTCTACTCCCTGACATCCAACCTGCGAGGCATACACACTGACAACATTCAACATCACACCTTTGACTTCTAGCTTCAAACTCATGATTCTGTCTGACTTCCTCTTTACCTCCTGAACACTCTTCACATACTCTTCCTTCAAGATTACTCCTACTCCATTTCTCTTCCTATCTGCACCATGATAGAACAGTTTAAATCCACCTCCAATGCTCCTAGCCTTGCTTTCCTTTCATTTGGTTTCTTGAACACACAGCACATCTACCTTTCTTCTCTCTGTCATATCAGCCAACTCTCTGCCTTTACCAGTCTTAGTCCCTACATTTAACATCCCTACTCTCATCTCCATGCTTCTACCTTTCCTTTACTCTCTCTACCTCCTAACACACTTTCCCCCTCTCCTCCCCCTCGATCTTTGACCAACAGTAGCTCAATTTCCACTGGCACCCTGTCGGTTAACAGCACTAGTGGCAGTCGTTGTTAACCCGGGCCTCGACTGATCTGGTATGAAAGTCTCATTCATCATCATCTGCATGTTTCATTTGGCGTTTGATTTTGGTTTTACGTGGGATGCCCTTCCTGACACAACCCTCCCCATTTACCTGAGCTTGACACTGGCACTTGGAGTGCACTGGCTTGTGCACCCCTGTAGCTGGGTTGCAGAGGCATCTACATGTATATAAAGACGTCTTTTTAACAACCTAAAAAAACAGCTTTTATCTTTCACTTCTCAACCAAATCCAGACATTTTTTAAATGGTTGGCAAAGCTGTTTTTTTTTTTCAACATTTTTCAACTAATTTGTATTGGGGCTTATATTTAGGCATTAAATAGTTTAATTGGTTAGGCACTAAAGCTATAGCTACTTTTTGGGGGGTAAGGAAAAGTTTGTGGGTTTGTTTTACATAAACATGCCACATTACAGCTGCAGCCCTACACATTGTGATGTGATGCCTTCGGTTACATTACTAATGCTGCAGACTGGATGTGTGTATTTGATCCCAGACTGTAAATTTCACTTCTAATGGTGTCGTCTCTGATCAGGCTATATCAAGTATGGAGGAACATGTTTGTGAGCTTCCATTTTTTTCCACAGATGTTTCATGGGGTTAAATTTTCAAAAGTCACCCCAGCAGGGCTTGACATGAACTTTTTTGCTCACCAGCCACTGGGGCGAGTGATTTTACAAAGTTACGAGCCACTAAGCCTTTTCACTAGCCAAAATTTTGTGGTTGGAAAATTATATTTAATGTGATCAAATTGGACGATGGCGTGCTAAAGTTTTAAAGTTACTTTTTCAATGTAAATTAGCCTTATAAGTACATAAAAATAGCAAGAGAAACACTGTCTGTTTAATTATTTATAAAGAGCAGTAAATCTGTAAAACAGTAGAGAAAAATATTCGCAATAGCAGAATGAAGTACAGGTAGATTTGAGTCCGTGCCAGCTCTCATTGGCACCCCTACCTCTTTGCCTACCCCTATGAACTGGGACATCCCTTCATGGCTGCATGATGTCATCAGTACTTGCTGATGGACACTAAATGGACACTATCCGTTATCACCAGAATAAAGAAGAGGAAGAAAAAGAAAACCAATTTGAAAAAAACAGTACTTGTGGGAGTTGTAGTTTTGTAGTCTTATGCTGTAAAAGGTTTATTATTTTAGATGCTGTTTAAGAAAACTACAACTGGCCAAAGTGGCTAGTGGGTGTGGCTGTCTTACCAGCCACTGCTGAAATCCACCAGCCATTGGCTGGCTGGCCGGTGTTAATGTCAAGCCCTGCACCCCAGCATTTCAGTGCCTGTCTTTGGATCACTTTTGTTCCTGCCTTCTGTTGTAGTTTTTCCACACAAGAAACACATTTCTTTAATGCTTCCCTTTTCTTATTATGAGCACTCTCCCAGTAACTGTGTCTACAACATCACTGCTACCGTAATGCACTGCTGTCGGCATGATATAGGTGCAGAGCTCTTCCTCTTTTTAGATAGGATAGGAAGATAACTAAATACCATGTGGCATTTATAGTCAAGTGGTTTTGACTAACACCACTAAATTATAATGGTAAAAGAAAACAGATTTTTTCAACATTTGCCAAATTGGAAAATGTGGAAACAAACTACTGAACTGCTCTTCTTTTGTGTCTGTTCTGTTCCCTTTGTCTTCCCTTAGCCTTCGGGGACAGAGTGCAGCCCCGCCGACTCACTAGCTGTGTCATACAGGTGATATGCTTTCGGCCATGACTGTTCTAGAACAAACGAAGCGCACAATCCATGTGGCCTTCATGTGACAAACCCCACCACACATGACTCTGCAAGCGTCTACTGACAGTCACAAAACCCAGAGTGGCCAACGCCGAGCACAGGTTCTATCTCTGGCATTGAAACAGTGAAGACAGTTTTGTATGGGACATCCTGTTTTGCCCCTCCTCCCCAGGCATAAGGGCCACACTGTGGGATAACACTGAAAATAGCAACCATGAGGTATGGCAGTATTGGATCTAATGCAAGAACATGTTAGTATGAGTAAACCTCTCCTACTTTGTTAGTAAGCCATGTTAGTACGAATGAGTATGTCCTAGCAAATATCCTACATCAAACTGATTAATTCCACTTGTGTGTAAGTGAGCCACATTTGTGAGAATTAAAGCATTAGTGGATTTGTTTACTGATGCTGTGGTTAGGTGGTGGCCGAGTAATTTCAGAGTGGTGACTAAACTCCAGCCAGAATGCATTTTTTTTCAAGAGGCACTGAGGCACTTTCATTTATTTCACAAAAGTAACTGGATGGGTTTGCACTTTGTGTATTAAGCTTAGATAAAAGAAGAGCCCTTCAGCTTTTCTTATAAGTTAATTTTATAAAAGATTGGCATTTTATTAAAAATTCGTGGATTCATCTGTGATCACAGCTTTATTTGTAAAAAAGGTTTTGTTTTCTTTGCGTTTGTCTCCCAGTACAGGGCGAAGATGGTTTTGTTTGATATAAAAAGAATGGATTCATCAGGAGCGCTTCTAGGACCAGAGCTGTCCTGAACTGAGACAAAAAAAATCAGCCCTGGCATTTTTGTTCCAATTTGTTCAGTAGCAACATTCAACCTTCACACTTAATGACCTAACAGAGGTCAGAATTATCCCACTTTTGCCCTTAACAAGTACACTACCGTTCAAAAGTTTGGGGTCACTTAGAAATTTCCTTATTTTTGAAAGAAAAGCACTGTTTTTTTCAATGAAGATAACTTTAAACTAATCAGAAATACACTCTATACATTGCTAATGTGGTAAATGACTATTCTAGCTGCAGATGTCTGGTTTTTGGTGCAATATCCACATAGGTGTATAGAGGCCCATTTCCAGCAACTATCACTCCAGTGTTCTAATGGTACAATGTGTTTGCTCATTGCGTCAGAAGGCTAATGGATGATTAGAAAACCCTTGCGCAATCATGTTAGAACAGCTGAAAACAGTTTAGCTGGTTAGAGAAGCTATAAAACTGACCTTCCTTTGAGCAGGTTGAGTATCTGGAAAAAATTATTATTTCAAATACAAATCATTATTTCTAACCTTGTCAATGTCTTGACTATATTTTCTATTCATTTTACAACTCATGGTGGTGAATAAGTGTGACTTTTTATGGAAAACACAAAATAATTGTCTGGATGACCCCAAACTTTTGAACGGTAGTGTAAATCCCTGTGGTTTTGAAGAAAGGAAGAAAGAAAGAAAGAAAGAAAGAAAGAAAGAAAGAAAGAAAGAAAGAAAGAAAGAAAGTTATTTTATTATCTATTTTACATAAATAAAAAATCTCATAATTTTAAAGTCGCAAAAATTTTCAAAGGTGCAAAACTTTGAGAAAAAGCTACACAATTACAAAGAAAAAAAACATCACAAACATACAATAAAAGCTTCAAATTGACTAGAATAACATAATAAATTTATAGGGACAAATGCCCATTTATTTAAAATATGCACTAAATTCCTGAGAGAAAAAAAATGCTAAATTACAAGAAAAACAAACTTGAACTCTTTTACTGAGATGTGACTTTAGTCTGGGCAGTTTGAGGTTTTTTCCTAAATTTATGGCAGTTTTATTCTGAATTTATTATTTTTCCTTGTAAATTTGAAAGATTTTTTTCCCCACTTAAATCCATTTTTCCTCATAATTTGTGTTTAGTGCTAATTTAGGGCTTTTTATCTTGTACATTTGAGACTTTATTCTCATAAATTTGAGGTTTTTCTTCATAAATTAAAAATTAAAAATAAAATGAACAAAGATGTAGCATTTTCTGTTATATTATAGGCTATGTATAGCTTATTGATAGCCTATTTTCTCACCCCCACCCCAAGTGAAAACCTCAGGTACTTTGAAACCTAAATGTTTGCAGGTCTGCATCCTACTCTTACTGAATAAATTCAGACAGACTCAAAACCTATTCATAACATTGCAGAATATTCTGGATGAGGTTGGCGTCATACAGCATTATGAGTGTATTACCTGTAGAAAAGCTACAGCGGCCTCCCCTCACTTTTCCCGCTGTTGGGATAGGGAGGAAGGGACCTCTCTGTGTGTGTGCGCCAGACTGCTGCAGCCAGGGCTCCAACGTGTGCAGGTACAGGGGAGAGAACCCATGTGAGAGGAGAAACCATACCATTTGCCTGGTGAGGGGTGTTTTCATTTTCATTTTTAAAAAGTTTAAACAGCAAACTACTGGGTATGTTTTGGATGTTATATCAGCTTGTCAAAGACAAACTAAAATTTTATGATCACAACTTTTCTTACTCCAGTTTTTATGGGTGCTGAGTTTAAATTTAGGGGTGCTACAGCACCCCTAAAAAAAAACCTAATGCCACCCATGGGATTGATCATAATTCCTTGCCTTTTAGTAGTTGATATACAAACCCCAATTCTGGTGAACTTGGGATGATCACAGGAATCATGGTGCTATGTGAAATGGGCAGCAGTCTGGGCTACTCTGCTTGAAATTGTCACAAACTGAGCCGATGTTGTTCTTCAGGCTCGGTTCTGACCGTTCTCTGTGGCTCGGGTATTGGGTGATTTATGTATTGTGTTATCTTTTGAGTTTTCATGTCTTGTTCCTTTTCTTTTCCGTGCCTGTAGCCACCGCTCTGGCCGGCCGCTGTTAGGCAGCCTCTTTGACCCACATTCGTGTGTCTAACACTCGCCGGTCCGACCATGCCCCCTCTCTCTTGACAGCCAGCTGATTCCACTCGGTGATTGTCTTTCCCGTGCCTCGCCCAGGTGCAGCCAATCTGCTGTCCAGCAATGCTTATACTTAGGCGGCCTTTGCCAGTCAAGCACTGCTGGACCGTTGTGCATAGTCGTACCTGTGTTTGTCACTGAGGGACGTTTGGCCACGGTCCACTGGGGTCTGCCTGCTGCACGTCGCATGTAAGCAGAAAGTGGACATTTGTCTCCTTTTGTGTCAGTTTTTGTGTTTTGAACTGTCTGTTTTTGTGGCCACTGCACACTGTGGTCTGCCCGCTGCACGCTTGGCGTGTTAGCCCTTTTAGTGTGCCCCGTTCCCTTTTTGTATGTGGCTATTTTTGAAATGTGTGATTTTCTGTTAATAAATGTGCTTGTGGTGTAACCCAGCTCATAAACGCATCATTTCTCTTCACTCCTCTGTGCGCTGCGCAAAAGCGCACGGAGAGGTCCGTGACAGAAATGCTGCCCCTACAACCTGGACCCCGGATGAGTGGTACAGGATGAATGGATGGTCTTACTGGACTAGCTGAAATGAAAAGAGGAGTTTTCCTGCACCATTATAGAAAGAATTGCTACGTTTCCCGTTCTTGCTTGATATACGACTTCAGCTGCTCAACAGTCAGGGTCTCCAATGTCGTATTTTGTATATCATAATTCTCTACACATTTTAAATGGGAGACAGGCCTGGACTACAGGCAGGCCAGTCTAGTAGCCACAGTCCTTTACTATCAGACCACAGCCCACTTTCCAACTTTGCATCAAGCCATCTCAGATGAGCTCAGGTCCAGAACAACTGATGCCATTTCTGGGTGTTGTTGATATATCTTAACCGACCCACGATGCTAACGCAAAAACTCGACATACCGGGACTCGACATACCGCTTCGTGTCGAAATGGACCTGTATTGTGTTACTCAGACTGTACTTTCGCTTCTGCTGGTCTCCGTAATGAAGCTACAAGTACATACTTCTGCATATGACGAACAGAGGGAGACAGCAGGATGATACAGACCAGTTTTGTTTTACTCCCGCTATGTTTTTCACTAGCTGCTGTAAAGGCAGAAATACATCATGTCAATGTGTGGCTGGCATACAGACATGCGGAGAAAACATATTTTCTGCCTAACCTTCGGAATAAATGTTTTCATGTGTACAATTTGGATTAACAATCGGCATAACCCACCTGTCTCAATCGGAATGAAATTTTGATCCAATTGAGCATGATCGGGTTAGAATATTCAGATTGGTGTGTTTACATGAACCATTTTTATTCTGATCAGGTTTTTAATCCGGTTACTTGTGTCCATGTAAACATGGTCATTGTTGCACTTTATAACTGAGTGTGTAGTCTGCTTCTGGGTCTAAATACCAAATCATGTCAGTACGTCCCCGTCAGTTAGACCCAGCAGACCCTACTAACGGCGCAAATATGCACTGCCTTAACATCGCTGACACTCGGTTAACTCAGATGTTAGTTCAGCAGCAGACGGTTCTTTTTCAGCTCACACAGATAAATGAATGGCTTAATCAGCTTACTGCTGCTCATCACACTCAGACCTCATCAGCTACACCGGTTAGCTCCCTCACTCCTTCCCCTCCATTGACACTCTTTCCACTTGTCACACCAGTGCCCACGCTGGCCCGTTTCTGTGGTAAAGTGGAAGGGGCCTGACGCTTTCTTCTAGCCTCGTTTTTCAGCTTGTACCGGGGGATTTCCCTACAGATCACAGCCAGATTAGTTATGCGGTTAATTTGCTGGAGGGGTGGGCCTTGTCTTGGACATATGCTATTTTGAACCGTTCCGATTATCACTGTTACGCCTATGATCGGTTCAGGCTGGAATTCATTCAAGTGTTTGACCATTCTGATCAAGATGACGTTAAGACCACCAGCCTCTTAAATCTCCAACAGGGAGCCAGGTCTGTGGTTGATTATTCAGTGGATTTCCGGGTTTTAGCAGCGGAGGTGGGATGGAAGGAAACAGCTCTAGGTAGTATTTTTGTACGCAGCCTTAGTTCCAGTCTTCTGGATGAGCTGGCCCGGTTAGATAAACCTGCCACCCTTAATGAGCTTATTTCCCTGGATATTAAGCTAGATCACCACCTTCGGGAACGCTCCAAGGAGCGAGGTCAGACGGGCCACTCCGAACATAAGGTGATCCACTGCCCCCGTCAGGCGGAGGGAGGGGGTTTGTTCACAGCGGTGGGGGGAACTGGCGGACAAGAAATGGTTCAGACCCCTTACCCAGTTTCGCTTACCCATTCGTTTTGTCCACGGCTGCATTGATTTCAGTACCACTGCTCTCATTGATTCTGGTGCGGAACACAGCTTTATTTTGGAGAGCCTGGCAACCCGACTGAAGCTCCCGTGCCGTTTGCTGGCTGTTCCTTTAGATTCGGTAGCTGTTTTGGGGGAGTCACTCACCAGGGTGTCCAAGAGAATGGAACCCATTTCCATTTTAGTTTCCGGCAACCACAGACAGCAGTTACGCCTTTTTGTTTTACCATCATCATCCTGTTATCCTGGGTTACCCGTGGCTAAACCTGCCTAATCCTGTTATTGATTGGCAGCAGGGAAGGATTATCTCCTGGAGCACCTTTTGTTTGTCCACCTGTCTTCAGTCAGCTGCTTGTTCCCCATCTGTTCCCCTTAAAACATCACCCACCCAAGCTCCTGATTTAGTCAATGCTCCTTCTGAATATCATGATCTGGCCCTAGTCTTTAGTAAGGCCAAGGTGCTCTCTTCACCCCCCAGAAAATGACTGTGCCATTAACATCCAGCCCGGGGCCACCCTACCATCTAGCAGACTCTACAGTCTGTTGGCACCGGAGTGGGAGGCCATGGAGAAGTACATTAAGGAGTCTTTAAACTCTGGCATCATTAGACCTTCTTCGTCAGTGGTCGGGGCGTTTTTTTTTTTTTTTGTGGGCTAAAAAGATGGATCACTTCGGCCCTGCATTGACTTTAGGGAGCTCAATAACATCACAATCAAGGATAAATACCCTCTACTCCTCATCAACTCTGGGTTTGATCTGTTGCAGGCTGCTTCTGTGTTCACTATGCTGGACCTTCGCAATGCTTACCATCTAGTCCGGATTAGAGAGAGTGATGAGTGGAAAACAGGGTTCTGTACCCCTATCGGATATTTCAAATACTTGGTGATGCCATTTGGGTTGACCAGCGCTCCAGCCGTATTCCAGCGGCTCATCAATGATGTCCTTAGGGATTTTCTCGGCTCTTTTGTTTTTGTCTACCTGGATGACATTCTTATTTTCTCTCGCTCTCTAGTGAACACCGGGTCCACATAAGGGCTGTGCTGCAACTGCTGCTGGAGAACCACCTGCATGTCAAGGTGGAAAAATATAAGTTTCACACATCCACAACTTCATTTTTGGGTTTCACCATCTCTCACAAACAGATTGTTGCAGAACCTGGCAAAGTGAAGGCTGTTACCGACTGGCCCATCCCGTCGTCTCGGAAGCAGTTGCAGCAGTTTTGGGTATTTGCTAATTTCTATCACTGCTTCATTCAGAATTACAGCACGGTAGCCCAGCCGCTCATTAAACTCACCTCCAGATTCCATTCAAGTGGTCTGACGAGGCCAGTCAGGCCTTCGCTAAACTAAAGGACCTGTTCTCTTCTGCTCCCATACATGCCCAGGTGGACCCAGAGCTACAGTTTATTGTGGCGGTGGACACCTCTGACTCTGGGGTGGGGGCAGTCCTGTCACAGCGTTCAGCCACCGACCATAAGGTCCATCCATGTGTGTATTTTTCTCGGTGCCTCTCCCTGGCCAAGAGGAACTACGATGTTGGCGATTGGGAGCTGTTGGCCATCAAACTCGCCTTGGAGGAGTGGCGTCACTGGCTGGAGGGGGCCGCGCAGCCGTTTGTGGTGTGGACGGATCAAAAGAACCTGGAATACCTGAGGTCAGCTAAACGTCTTAACTCCAGACAGGCTTGTTGGTCTTTGTTCTTCGACAGGTTCAGGTTCAGTATTATCTACCACCCAGGCTCCAAGAACATCAAGCCGGATGCCCTTTCCAGGCAGTTTGCTATGGACAACTCCCCTCCGGAGCAACACCCCATCCTCCCTTTGCCATGTGTGGTGCGAGCACTTTCATGGGAGATTGAGAAGAGAGTCAGGACAGCCCAGCAGACAGAGCCTGACCTTGTATGTTCCTTCCTCCCTTTGGGGGGCCGTCATCGACTGGCTACACAAGAGCAAGCTCACTTGTCATCCTGGGGTTTCTCACACACTCGCCCACTTCCAGAGAGCATTTTGGTGGCCGTCCATGAGGGGAGACATTGATGAATATGTCAAGGCATGTCCACAGTGTTCAGCTGGCAAGTCACCATCTTCTTCCCCCACTGGACTGTTGCATCTGCTGCCCATTCCCAGCTGGCCCTAGTCGCATGTGGCCTTGGACTTCATTATGGAACTCCCTCCCTTGGATGGAAACACAGTTGTTCTCACGATTGTGGACCTTTATTCCTCCTGCTAAGCGCCCCTCAGCCAGAAAGACAGCTGATGTTTTTGTCCTTCATGTGCTCCACCTCCACGGTATCCCCGTTGACGTGGTCTTGGACGGGGGTCCCCAGTTCATTTCTCAGGTGTGGCGGTCCTTTTGCAAACTGCTTGGGGCTTCGGTCAGCTTGTCTTCAGGGTACCACCCCCAGAGTAATGGTCAGTGCGAGCGTACCAACCAGGAACTGGAGGCAGCCCTGAGGTGTGTCATGGCAACCAATCCAGCATCTTGGAGTTCATATTTACCTTGGATTGAGTATGCCCAAAACACTGTGACTTCCACTGCTACTGGTCTCTCTCTTTTCGAGGCCTCATTGGGTTACAACCCACCCCTGTTCCCCACCTAGGAGGAGGAGGTGGCGGTACCATCTGTCCAGGTGCGTATCAGGTGCTGCCGCCATTTTTGGAGGACCACCAGAGCTGCCCTTCACCCCACTGCTGACCGGAACTCCGAGATCACCAACCGATGGAGGCTTCCGTCTCCCGCCTACCATGTGAGGAAGAAGGTATGGTTGTCCATCAGCAATATCAACCTGAAGACTGATTCCAGAAAGCTCTCCCCACGTTTCATTGGTCCTTATCCCATTTCCAGAATTGTCAACCCTGCATCTGTATTCTCTGACCCGTAAGGCTACAACTCATTATGTCTGTGCCATTTTCTGTGTCTCAGTTACTCATCCCCCTCCTCTCTTCTCCCCGCAGGGTTGTCAGACTCTTCACGCACCTCATGTCACGCTCTGCACAGTAAATCATTGTTACACTTTATAACTGAGTGCAAAGTCTGCTTTTGGGTCTAAATACCAAATCATGTTAACTACGGGTATTAACATCTCTAGTTTTCTGTATATAGGATTGCTGGCTTTTATCATCATTTTATCATCGTTGATCATTCATTCATTCATCTTCTTCCACTTAATCCTTTTCGGGTCGCAGGGGGGCTGGAGCCTATCCCAGCATCTTTGGGCGGGAGGCAGGGTACACCCTGGACAGATTGCCAGTCCATCACAGGGCCAACACAGAGAGACAGACAACCATTCACTCTCACATTCATACCTAAATTTATCTCCGTTTGTACTGTGGGAGGTCTGGGTCTATTCTTTGTCACCACTTGCACTACAGGTTTTATTAGTGTACATAGACTGCTGTTGTTGTTGTTTTCTTTTTTTTCCAGTCTTATTCCTTTTTCTTTTTTATATTGTGCACACCACTGAAGAGAGAGAAAGATGCCATTTCAGTTCTCCTGTATGTCCTGTATGTATATTAGTAATGACAAATAAAATCTTTTAATCTTTGAATCTTGAATGTGGTAACTCGGACTCGGCCTCGGATTGTGGTGACTTGGTCTTGGCCTTGGAATATGATGACTCGACTACAACACTGGAAAACAGAGTTCCCGAAAACTATTATTTTAATGTTTACACTATTAATTAAGCAGAAGACAAAATAAGGTGGCAGACTGTGAGGGGTCACAGATTTCTGTGCAACACTAAAGGGCTTGTTTTATTCGGTGCATTTGACACTTTATTGTACTCTTCACAGAGCTTTTTAGAGTTGTTGAGCAGCTGATTTTTGAATCTCCCTTTCCATGGACCCTTTACTAATGGGGCTTTTCTGCATTTTTTGTGTAGAGGAGCACTGATGTGATCATCTGACCAGTTTGCACCTCCTTACAAAGATAAGATAAGATAAGATAAGCCTTTATTAGTCCCACAACGGGGAAATTCCAGGATTGCAACAGCACAGGGATAGCAACACTCAGAGCAACAATCAGAAGGCAAGAAAAAAACAAGCAAGCAAGAGCAGCTAATATACATATGTACATATTACTATAAAATATATATATATACACACACACACACACAGACACACAGTGCAGAGCATTGTAGCTAGATGGAATAAATATGTAAATATATAAACACCCACAGTACGGAGTAGTACAACTCCAGGTTTGTGCGTGATTCATCCTGCTGTGCATTTTAGGTGTTTGAAAGAAATAAATTTAAATCTGCTTGTAATATAATGCCCTCAATTCACGTGTTTTCTTTTGGTTCCGTTTTATTTTGGTATGCTTTCTCCCCTAGAGGACCACACCAGAGTTCGCCAGATGATTCGGACCAAGACCACCTCTTTAAGGTGTGATTGTTTTGGTGCGCACATGAGTGCAATTACTGTGTTATTACCAGACAAAATGAACTGCATGGATAAAACAAGCTCAAGTTTGGAATGGGCTAAAGACCATAGGTGTGAAAGCACCCTAAAAGATTCAATTGTCAATGCGCTGTGAAAAGCTACAGTGTGTCATTTTGTAACATTTTTGGCTGGTGGTGTGCTGTGGGATGTTTTTCATTGCATAAAAATGTGCTGTGGCTCAAAATGGGTTAAAGAACAGTGGTCTAGGTCATGGTTGAGGTCCCCTGATGAAAAATGTCCCCATTCCTGACATGTCCACACCAATACTGTCTTTAGACTCACTAACTGATCTGACTGCACTGTGAAAGGAACCTCTTCAGATAACAAAAATCATTTGGCTCAAATTCAGCACGGAGCCTTCTTAAATTTTGGACTGGTGTACTTTGGCACAGCGGACCAGTAGTGGCGTGGATCCATTTTAAAAGTCTGCGCCAGCACTGGACCATCTCCAAATTGAATGAGGAGCTTTGCCCCACACTGCTTTGTTGTGGGAACAAAAAAAAAAAAAAAAAAGCTGCTGCATTTGCTTGTGCATCCTAAATGTACACTTTAGTCACGGCTTAATGGTCAGTGCTATGTTGCTAGTTTGAATTTAGTTAATGAAGGACTGATATTTAGACTAACGACTGCGCTATTTAGCACTTTTAAAGTACTAAAAAGAAAAATTCAGTCATGAAAGAACCTTTTAATGCAATAACTGTAATCAAGTGATTTCTGTAACTCTCAACGAGACTTCTGCACCTGTCCACAGGTATTCTGGCCCACTCCTCTAGAGCAAACTGCTCTAGTTGTCTCAGGTTTGAGGGGTGCCTTCTCCAGACTGCATGTTTCAGCTCCTTCCACAGATGTTCAACAGGATTTAGATCAGGGCTCAGAGAAGGCCACTTCAGAACAGTCCAATGTTTTGTTCTTAGCCATTCTTGGGTGTTTTTAGCTGTGTGTTTTGGGTCATTATCCTGTTGGAGGACCCATGACCTGCGACTGAGACCAAGCTTTCTGACACCAGGCAGCACATTTCGCTCCAGAATGGATTAATAGTCTTGAGATTTCATTGTACCATGCACAGATTCAAGACACCCTGTGCCAGAAGCAGCAAAGCAGCCCCCAAACAAAATGAAGCCTCCGCCATGTTTCACAGTAGGTACAGTGCTCTTTTCTTTGTAAGCTTCATTTTTCCTTCTGTAAACATAGAGCTGATGTGACTGGCCCCAGAGTTCTAGTTTTTTCTCAACAGTCCAAAGAGCAACCTCCCAGAAACTTTGGGGCTTGCTAGCATGCAATTTGACAGCTTTGTAATGATTTTCTGTCAGTAGTGGAGCCTTCATCTGATGTGCCGGATGAAGGCACATGGTCTCATGGTCTTCTTCCATAGAGTCCATTATTGTTCAAAATGTGACCCATGCTGTGATTAGAAAGTGACGTACCTTGACCTTAGAGTTCAACTTGAATGATTTTGGATGGTTTCTTAGGCTCTTTTTCTACAATACACACTAGTCTTCTGATCAACCCGAGGTTGCACTGCCTCTTGCATCCATGTCCTGGGAGGTTGGCCACAGTCCCATAAACCTGAGACTTTTCAATAATATTGGCACCTGTGGTCACAGGAACATGAAGATGTTTGGAGATGGGCTTATAGCCTTTACCTTTAATGTGCATGTCTATAATTTTCTTTCTAAATTTCTGAGACAGTTCTCTCCTTAGCTGTCTGATGTCCATGTTCGGTGTGGTACACACCATGATACCAAACAGCACAGTGACTACTTTCCATCCCTTAAATAGACAGACTGACTGATTACAAGTTTGAAGACACCTGTAACACACCTTAGTTAAACATGTCCCTATGGCCACATTATTATTACCTCCACTAAGGAGGCAATGTAATCAGGGTGGTTTGTCTGTTTGTCCGTCCATCTGTCGGTTAGCAGGATTATTCAAAAACTAATGGACAGATTTTGATGAAAATTTCACCTGAGGTAGCCCTTGGGCCAAGGATGAACCCATTAAATTTTGGTGATGATACAGTACGAGAGTGCATACCTCCACGAAAGACCTTGTTTGAATTTGTGCAGCAGGATTACACAAAAACTACTGGATGGATTTGGATGAAATTTTCACCAGAGGTGCTCCTTGGGCTAGAAAGGAACCCATAACATTTTAGTGATGATCTAAGAATGCATACCTCCACCAAGGCTCTTATCTTCTCACAGTATGTTAGCAAGAATCCTTCAAAACTATTGGATATACTTTGTTGCAATTTTCATCAGAACTGGTCCATGGCCTACACATGAACCCATTACATTCTGGAGGTGATCCATGATGGACGGAAGGATCCTTGGCAGAGGTATGCACTCTGTGAATGCTTTTCTAGTTTTACATCTTTTCTTGGGGTATCACCATTTTTGTCCAGGCCAGTTTTATTAGTTTGTTTTTTCAAATGATTCTGCTGAACCAAAATTCAACAGCAATGTCTGATTTGAATTGGCTGTTTTTCAGTAAATGTTATTACTTTTGTCAGTTTCAAGTTATTTCAGTGATCATTGTGGGATTGTGATTCGCTAATGGAAGGCTACCAACAAATTTGTCCACATCTGTATGTTTCAACTTTTCTGTTTTAAATTTACTAGTTTTTTCATGTAAGTTTGCAAATTTTTCCTGAGTATTTTACTTGGTATGTATTGTATTAAGAACTATCTGTATTTTGTATACAAATTTAAAGTTAAAACTCTGGTTGCAAGGTTTAGTTTGTGATTTTTTTTTTCTATTTAAACAAAACTGATTACTTTAGTGTCCCAAGAAGCTCAGAATGATAACAAAACTTCATCATCTTTTTTTGTCTCTTTTACAGCTGGCCTCTAACCAGTTCTTTCCCTTGCAAGTTACGCTGTTCACTGACGTTTATGTAGTGATCATTAAAATAACTGCACACATGCTGGCTGCTTAGATTTTTGTCCATCTTTGTGTTCCTCTGTTTATCAGCCTAAAATCACACAATAGACTTCTATTCCTGGCAGTGTAACTCCCAACTGCACCTGTCTGTCTCAGTGGACAATGCCACGCTTCCTAAAGTTTATAAATCAGCAGAGACAAGAAAGATAGTTGATGTCCCGTGATGTCCTTTTCCAAGTTTTTGAATTGAAAGAAAAAAAAAAACCTTTCCAATCTCTTTTCAGCAAAACAGTGCACTCATAGTACTGTCAGAGGAAGGATAGGGAGTATTCCATGCTTCTATTTTTTTAATGTAAATCAGCTAAACGCTACCCAAACAACCATCAAGTCACTGATGTCATTTAATTATCGCATGCCATTTGAATGTTTGTCCAGGCAGATTTGGTGACTGCGTGTGAGCGTGCACCCTGGTGTTCCATTTCCTCCCAGTGCCCATTGGCAGAGCAGTAGAACAGATTGTCAGCTTTGCATCACACTTTGATGATGCAGCATTTGCAGCACATATTTTTATCAGTAGTAGAACAGAATCTGTAGAATTCATTATGTAAGCAGGGCCTGGATGGAGTTCATGGCCTGAACAAAAATATGTTTGTAATTATGAATAAAAATGGTGAAGCGTTTATTTTTGCCAGTGCGCATAATCATGGTGCAACACCGCAAGAAGGAAAGTCTGTTCATGAATTATTCTTCATAGTTCTTCATTTGTGTCGTACTGTGTTGTGAATTGTAGCAGCCTGACAGCAGGGACTCAGTTACAGTATGTTGGGAATTTTATACACAGCGGGGAAAATAAGTACTGAACACAACATATGATATTTAAATGACACCAGGGACTTCATGGTTGTTTGGATAACATTTAGATGATTTACATTAAAAACGTATTTCTGATGGACCCATTTGGCCTGAGATTTTCACCAGATGTCAGTAACAACCCAAAAAATCCATATAAATAAAGAAATCAAAGCAACTGTGTTTACAATTTATATTTAATAAAGTGGAATGACACAGGGAATAAATATTGAACACACTTGGTGAAATTCATTTAATATTTAGTAGAAAAGTCTTTGTTGGTAATTACAGCTTCCGGATGCCTCCTGTATGGAGAAACTAGGCACAGGTATTGTTCAGGAGTGATTTTAGACCATTCTTCCACACAAACTGTCTTCAAATCTTGAAGGATCTGTGGGTGTCTTCTATGAACGCTGATCTTCAGTTCATTCCATAGATTTTTCCATTGGATTCAGGTCAGGTGACTGATTGGGGCATTCTAGCAGCTCTATTTTTCTTCTCTGGAACCAGTTGAGAGTTTTCTTGGTTGTGTGTTTGGGATCATCGTCTTGCTGAAATGTCCACCCTCGTTTCATCTTCAGCATCTTGGCAGATGGCAACATGCTCTTATCAAGTATGTCTCTGTACATTTGCCATTTATTTTTCCTTTAATTATATGAAGTCTGCCTGTACCATGCGCTGAAAAACACCCCCACACCATGATGCTCCCACCTCCAAACTTCACTGTTGGTATGGTGTTTTGGGGCTGATGTGCAGTGCCATTTCTCCTCCAAACATGCGGTGTGGTGTGGCATCTAAAAACTACAATTTTGGTCTCATTTGACCAGACTATATTCTCCCAGTATTTTACTGGCTTGCCCAAATATTATGCAGCAAACTTTAAACGAGCTTCAACATACTTTTTCTTCAGCAATGGAGTCTTGTGAGGTGAGCAGGCATAGAGCCCATGTCGGTTGAGAACATTACTTATTGTTTTCTTTGAAACAGCAGTACCTGCTAACTCCAGGTCTTTCTGGAGCTCTCCATGAGTGGTCTTTGGCTCTTGGATCACTCTTCTGATAATTCTTTTCACTCCCCTATCAGAAATCTTGCGAGGAGCTCCTGGTTGTGGCCGGTTTATGGTAAAAGGATGTTCTTTCCACTTCCGAATGATGGTTCCAACAGTGCTCACTGGAGCATTCAGCAGTTTAGAAATGTGCCTGTAACCAATGCCATCATTATGTTTTGCAACAATAACGTTCTGAAGGTCTAGAGAGAGCTCTTTGATTCTGCCCATCATGAGTTCTTTGTAGTGTGACAATCTGATTGATATTTACAGACTTTTTTAAAGTCTATCAGTTAAACAGCTAATCAAACAGTTGAAATTAGTTTGGTTTCTTAGCTTTCTATGCCTTTTTGCACATCTTTTTCTTCACGTGTTCAATACTTATTCCCTGTGTCATCCCACTTTATTAAATATAACTTGTTTTGTGAACACAGTTGCCTTGATTTCCTTGTATGTATGGTTTACTTGGATTGTTACTGATATCTGGTGAAAATCTCAGGTCAATGGCTCCATCAGAAATATGTTTAATGAGAAAAATGTTAGTGTGTTCAATATTTATTTTCCCTGCTGTATGTTGAGAATCAGCAAGGTTGATTGTTAAAGAATTAATAATTATACAACAGTTAGTTCTAACTGAGCAATTTGATTGGACGGATGCCAGGAGTTATTATTCCATGATAACCATGTTCCAACAAGTATCAGATATGTATCACACTGCTTTAACTGTGTTTTAATAATATTTTTTTAAATTATTGTAACTGTCGGTGACTTATGTGAGAATAGTAATGCTGTGTTGTATACAGCAGGCATCCAAGAAAAAGATGCAAATTGAAGAAAAACTTTAAAATATACAAGAAAATTACAAAGATTTATGAGACTACAGTGGTGTGCAAAAGTGTTTACCCTATTCCTGATTTCTCATCTTTTTGTATGTTTGTCACACTTAAATGTTTCAGATCATCAAACAAATTTAAAATATTAGACAAAGATAACACAAGTAAACACAAAATGCAGTTCTTAAATGAAGGTGTTTATTATTAAGGGTAAAAAAAAAACCAAACCTACATGGCCCTATGGGAAAAAGTGATTGCCCCCCTTCCCCATTAAAATATAAATTAACTGTGATTTATCACATCTTTGGAAAGCTGAGTTCAGTTTCTCAAGCCACACCCATGCCTGATTACAGCCACACCTATTGTCAATCAAGAAATCACTTAAATAGGACCTTCCTGAAAAAGTGAAGTAGACTAAAAGATCCGCAAAAGCTAGACATCTTGCTGCAATCCAAAGAAATTCAGGAACAAATGAGAAACAAAGTAATTGAGACCTCTCAGTCTGAAAAAGGTTAGAAAGCCATTTCTAAAGCTTTGGGACTCCAGTGAACCACAGTGAGAGCCATTACCAAAAATGGCAAAAACATGGAACAGTGGTGAACCCTCCCAGCATTGGCTGCCCGACCAAAATTAGCCCAAGAGTGCAGCAACAGCTCATCCAAGACATTTCAAAAGCCCCCACAACAACATCCAAAGAACTGCAGGCCTCACTTGCCTCAGTTAAGGTCAGTGTTCATAACTCCACCATAAGAAACAGACAGGGCAAAAATGGCCTGCATGGCAGAGTTCCGGGATGAAAACCATTGCTGAGCAAAAAGGACATAAAGGCTCGTCTCAGTTTTGCCAGAAAACATCTTGATGATCCCCAAGACTTTTGGGAAAATACTCTGTGGACTGACGAGACAAAAGTTGAACTTTTTGGAAGGTGTGTGTCCCATTACATCTGGCGTAAAAGTAACTCAGCATTTCAGAAAAGGAACATCATATCAACAGTAAAATATGGTGGTGGTAGTGTGATGGTCTGGAGCTGTTTTGCTGCTTCAGGACCTGGAAGACTTGCTGTGGTAAATGGAATGAAGAATTCTGCTGTCTACCAAAAAATCCTGAAGGAGAATGCCCGGCCATCTGTTCATGACCTTGCTTTCTGCAGCAGGACAATAATCCAAAACACACCAGCAAGTCCACCTCTGAATGGCTTCAGAAAAGCAAAATGAAGACTTTGGAGTGATCTAGTCAAAGTCCTGACCTGAATCTGATTGAGATGCTGTGGCATAACCTTAAAAAGGTGGTTCATGCTTGAAAAATTTCCAATGTGGCTGAGTTATAGCAATTCTGCAAAGAAGAGTGGGCCAAAATTCCTCCACAGCACTGTGAAAGACACATTGCCAGCTATCGCAAACACTTGATCGCAGTTCTTGCTGCTCAGTGTGGCCCAACCAGTTATTAGGTTTAGGTGGCAAACACTTTTTCACACAGGGCCATGGAGGTTTGGATTTTTTTTCCCCATAATAATAAACACCTTCATTTAAAAACTACATTTTGTGTTTACTTGTGTTATCTTTGTCTAATATTTAAATTTCTTTGAAGATCTGAAAAATTTAAGTGTGACAAAGATACAAAAAATGAGAAATCAGGAAGGGGGCAAACACTTTTTCACACCACTATATGTTGCATAATTATCCATCCATCCATCCATCCATCCATCCATCCATCTTCTACCACTTTTCCAGAGGTCTAGGTCGTGGAGGCAGCAGCTCAAGCAGAGAAACCCAGACTTCCCTCTCCCTAGCTACCTGCTCCAGCTCTTCAGAGAGGATACCAAGATGTTCCCAGGACAGCTGCGAGATCTAGTCTCTCCAGCGTGTCCTGGGTCTGCCCTGGGGTCTCATCCCAGTGGGATGTGCCCAAAACACCTCAAATGGGAGGCGTCCAGAAGACATCTTGATCAGATACCCAAACTACCTCAACTGGCTCCTTTCAGTGTGGAGGAGCAGTGGTTCTTCTCTGAGCCTCTCCTGGATGACTGAGCTCCTCACCCTATCTCTGAGAGTGAGTCCAGCAATCCTACGGAGAAAACTCATCATTGTTGCTTACTTATAAGAATGAAATTGTGAATTTACAAGAAAAAATTCCAAAATAAATAGAAAAATGCACATTTACAAATTTATATGTAAAAATTTATATGTAAAAATTTTGCAAATTTACAGTTAAAAGCTTCAAATTAAAGAGGAGAAAGTCACAAATAAGAGAGAAGAATTATGCACATTTACAAGGAAAAAATTACTAGAAAAACTGCAAATTTTTGTGAAATAAGTTGCATATGTTTAAGAAAACAGTTGCAAATTTCCAAGTAAAAAGGCTACAAATTTAGAAAGAAATGTTGCAAATTCAATGCAAATTTACATTGGAAAAATTGTTTGTTTTCAGGAAACGAATGCATTTGCATATCTGAGAGAAAAAAAATCAGGAGTTGTGAGGAAACAAACCTCAAATTTATGAGAGACGTTGCAAACTGTTGAGAAAAATAGCAAATTTTTCTCAAAAAAGTTGTAAATTAATAAAAAGGGTACAAAATTATTAAAGTTAATAATGACAGAGCAATGTTGCAGTTTTATTTGACCCTTTTACCTGTTATTTAAGGCTTAAACAGGTTCTGTGGCTCCATGAGTTTCAGGTTTACTGTTTTTTAGTCAGTGAAGCTTTTTCAGTAAATCCATTTGGCTTGGCATGTTGTGAGTGTTTTTGGATTGTTTCTCATTTCCTTCCCACCTGAGAACTGAGGTAGCAGCAGGTGGTCTTTTAAAGTCTAAATGAAAGCATAACTGGCTCCAACACTCATCTACCAAAAACGGATGGGCTGCTTCGTCTCATCATTAGTCAGATCTGTCTGTCTGTGACTTACAAGTTCAAACGTTCTATTCTCAGCTGATGGAAAGAGAAAACAGCAGTTACACGTATGCAACTTAATAGAACGTGTTATGTTTGTTCCTACATTTTGAACAAAATCAATATTGGCATCATGAGCAGCACATATTTCTCCACTTTCTTTTGCTACAAACATCTCTGATAATGTCTTGTTTCTTAAACTTTTCTCAATATTAAGAGTCTCAATGATGTATAAAGTTGTTTTTTTCTACGTTGAACTACGAAATTGCTTGGTTGCGCTTAAATTAAAAAAAAAAAAGCTTCTGTTTTTCCAAAATGGTGCAGGGGGACAGAAAAGAGAAAGTCATAAACTCCTTCAGTTCTACCTGAAAAATTGAGACCTGCTTGAAAATCTCCACAATGATCAGGCAAAGTTGGATCTATTTTGACTTCACTCAGACCGTCACCATGGTCTTTACCTTGAATGATGCCATCATCTACCTATCCTTGAGACCATATACAGTAACAACAGTTTCATGTGACTGACTTTTAGGAGGCTTGGCTCACCATCTATAAAGATCCCCGGTGAGTGCGCCTCTTCCTCTTTGCCTCATTCGCCTCATCCTGACTCCACTTTTTTCAATCCATCACTTTGCTGCAGATGCCTAGTGTCCCTGAAGATTGCTTTGGTTGTCCGTTACCTTTATCTGTGTTTAGTTGATGGAGGATACACTGACGTGCGTTTACCTCTTTGTCATTTCCAGGTAGTAGCTAGATTATCGCACCTGGTGTTAATTTGTGGCAGCTCATGGTTAGTGCTGTCCTTTTGTTTCATGTTCAGCTCAGCTTTGTGATGATCGCCTTGTTATTATCTATTTTAGTTAAAGGGGTCATTGACTGCTCTTTTTACACATTTCAACAGCTCACTCCGTCAGGGCACGGGTCAGAGCCGTGTCCTTGCCTCATGTGATAGTTTATATTTCTTGCCCCCAGGACATGGTCTCCAAGCCACATCCTCACTTTGAGTTATTGTCTGTTTCATTTGGATTGTGATCTTGGCTCTATTTTTGGTAACTATTATCATCCTTGCCATATCTTGGTTTCTTCCTAGTTATTCTGTGTATTTGTATTATATTCTTGTTTCACATTTATCTCAGCTCTGTTTGGGTTCTGTTTTGACAGTGTCTCTGGTTTTTTTCCATAGTCTAGCTTGTTTGGCATTGTTAATTTCCTGCTTATTCATGGCTGTTTTGTGTTGCTGTTGATTATGTTCTGATCTATTTAACGGACACAGCCCTGCACCTGGGCGCTGTGCCATCATCATTACTGGTGTTTCATACATGCTCCTGTCTGCTTGCCTAAGTCTGTGAGTTTTGCCTGCCAAGGCTGAGCTTAGCTTTTGTTTCGGCTTTCGAGCTGTTTTGTGTTAATAAATAATGTTAAATGCTTGTCTCACATCTGGTCAGTTATCTGCCCTGTTGGGGCTCAAACCATGACAGTATGACGCAGCCTGTCGTGGACTCAGCAAGCGAGCCCAGCAGGAGGAGGAGGAAATGGAGCCGCAACGAGCGAGATGTGGTGGCTGCAGTGGAGGATCTGGTGGCTGCCGCTTGGAGCAGCTCAACCCCAGAAGACGCAAAGGATTGCTGGGGGGGCGGTGAACTTGATGAGCGCTAGACCGAGTTTGCACTCCCACCCCCTGGTGAAGAGACTCGCGCTTCCTGCGCTTCCTCCAGTACCAGTTGTCTCCTTCTTGCCGGAGCCAGCTTTCTGGCCACCTGTTCTCTCTCTGGCGGAGTGGAGAGAGCTTCTCGGCTGCAAGTTGGCGTTCGGGGGCCCTGGGTGGAAGCATGATTCGAGGAGATGCCGCTCCTCTCATCGCTCTGCACCTACACCCACAACTCCCAACCAGACGATCTCTGGAGCCACCCAGAGGAAGTCATCTGGATCATCAGTGGCGACAGAGCGGGAACTCAGGCAAGTACCCTTTCATTTTTTAACATAATTGAATAATAGGTCTTACCGGGTTCCCAGTGGGAGGGCTTGGTGGCGGTCGTCTGCCGCTGCAGAACTTTCGCCACCCGCTCCTGCCATTTTCTCTGCTGCTGCCTCCATCCCTCCATCCTCATCTGTTTCTCACCCCTCTGTTTGTGTTTTTTTTGGAGTGTTTGCCAATACTGGGTGGAAACCAGATTATTTGGGAGGAGTCTGCTGTTCTGGAGAGCCCGCTAGAAGCACCTTCCTCCACACCAATGCCGCAGGACACTGAGGTTTGCTGAATTGGGGCTGCAACTTTGGAACCCCTGTGTGATGGGGACGAGGAGGAACATTGGCAGGCTGTGCTAGCCCAGGAGGAGCTAATGCTGGACTACAAGCTGTGGCTCCTTCCAGAGCCACCCAGCTCCAGAACCAGCACCACATCACTCCCCAGCTCCTATACCTGCTCCACCACCGTCTCTAGCTCTTCTTCAAACGACTCCAGCCACTCCTGAGGTGCACACAACAGCTCCAGCCACTCCTGTCACCGCGTTTTCTGGGTTGGTTGACCATCTCACGGATCATCAGTGATGTCACCGTTCGGCCTGACCTTCCACGTCTCATGGATTAAACCCCTCTCCGCCAGCCCCCACTGTCCTCCTCTGAAGCCTACTCCTTCTCCCCAGGTCCTCGACGGCCATACCACCTACGTGGTCCAAAGGATCTTGGACGTCCATTGTCGGGGCTGGGGCCTGCAGTATTTGGTCCACTGGAAGGGTTATGGACAGGAGGAGAGGTCGTGGATCCCCGGGTCATATTTCCATGACAAGGGAATGGTTCAGGCCTTCCACTGGATGCATCCCACCAAGTCTGGAGGGACACCAGGAGACGTTCCTTGGGGGGGGGGGGCACTGTGATTATCAGGTGAGTGTTCTCCCCCTCCCCTCCTGTGTTGTTTCCCTCTGCCTGTTTCCCGGCTCCGGAATTGATTACGCTTACCTACATGATTGGGCGCACCTGCTGCTTCCTCATCTGCCAGCTTTAGAAGAGCCAGTCTGCGAGTGCTTCTTCGCTGGACCATTGGGTATTGCTGCATTCAGCTACTGCTAAGTTGAGTGGTGTTTATATTTACTTGTAGTCTGATCGTCTTCTCTTCTCCTTCTCAGGTTGCTGCCATTTCAGCAGTGTGTTACTCCAGGGCTGCGCAAGCTCACCTGAACCTCTTCATCCTCCAGCCTACTCCTACTCCACCCAGGTCAACCATCAAACTCTGCCAACTTCCTTTCTCCCATTCATCCCACTGGTGTTTCCTCCACCAGCTCCTCATCATCACATGCTGGGCAACAGCTGGGTCCTCTGCTCTGTTAGTAAGTCCCTTCTCCTCTTTCCTCATCTTCTCTCTTCTCCATGAATTATTAATTATTAATCATTTCCCCTCTGTCTCTCCTCTACAGGCTGTGTGCTGCTCCAGCGTGCCATTTGTGTTGATTTCCTTATTAGAATTTTGTTATTGCTTATCTTGTTATGCTTATTTTGTGTTTCTGTGGCAATTAAACTGTGTTTTATATTACCACCTGAGTCTGACTGTTCTTCTGGTGTTGTTTGCTCTGCGCTTGAGTCTCTGGCTATTAAATCATGAAACATTAGCTTAGTAGCTTCTAGCCAGCTCCTTCCAGCTCGGTTGAGCAGTGCTCTGGTTCACTGATCCACAGTCAATGGTGTATCTCGCGTCAGTCCGGTCCATCTCCCCATAAATTTTGACGTGATTCCACAACAAATCGCGAGCACCCAGCGCTGGAAGATTGCTGCGACCTGAGGCGAGCTACCGAGCCAAGGGGTGTCAAAGGGCATTGTGGCTCTGTGGAGCGCCACTCTTCTTTCACAGCCAGCTTAAAGCTGGAGCAACTATGCTGCCAATGAGAGCAGAGTGGATCCACAGAGAGCAGTGGGGTTGCTGGGCGTGAGAGCCAGCAGCATCTGGTCACCGGACATTTTGATTGTAGGGACCCGGAGGCTTCGTCATGATTCCGGGGCCGATCACACATACTGATGCCGAGAACTCCCCTTCCAATCCGGAGGAATTCTCAGCATAACACCAGCCAGTAGCCCTCGTCCCGAGCTATAAAAGCGACCAGTGTGCGGTGGTGGGTGATACGCAGCAGAATCACAATGAAACCACTTGAGGATGGGCCGGAGTGAACCAAGTGATAACAGGGATGTGCCTAAGATCTGAAGCAAATAACAACATAAGCCACGCTTACAGCAAGTGTCTTGGTAGCAGTGCTAGCTCATGGGCTAATAGGCTACCTTTAGCCACAACTTCATTTACATGACGGACAGCTAGGCGTGCCAATAATAAAGCAGTGGGCAGGTCTCAAGGATGACAGTGGGTTGGCTTTTTTGAAACTTGACATATACGATTTTTCCGGAAGAGTCAAAAAACATTTTGGGGAGTGTGTCTGAGAGAAAAACGGGAAAAAGACAGCGTGCTTTTTTTAGATAGTTGACTTTTTGGAAAATTTTGGGCTAATTACATGACCAGTTGACACATTTGAGACAGTTAAAACCTACAAGCACACCATTTTTCAGTCAATGACCCCTTTAATTGGCGTTGTCAGCCCGGGTGACTCACTGTTCACAGTGAGTGGGTTTTTGTCATTTCTTCCTCCTCTTTACGTGCGTCCATGCGCAAGTGGGGCGGCTCATTATTTAGGTGTTTTACATATGTTGCTGTTTATTTTCCCCATGTAGCTTTTGGGATTTGAGTGGGCACTAGCTCACTTGCTCTGAGTTTGTATGTTACTCTGAAGCCCTGTTAGTGGTGGCCAGGTTTCTTTTTCTCTGTAAATAATTCCGCTGATTGGTTAATTACTCTAGCTATTCGTAGCTGCTGAATTTAAGTTTTTTCTTTTTTGCACACATTTTGGGACAATGACCTCCCATTTGTGTCACACTTGTCACTGTGCCATGAATCCACATGATGGCCACTGTCATAATCGGGGCACGGCTCAGAACTGTGCCCATACTTTATGTTCATTTTAGTTACCTCCGCCAGGCCGGAGGCCAGGAGGAGGTTATGTTTTTGCCAGCGTTTGTCTGTCTGTCTGTCTGTCTGTCTGTTGGTTAGCAAGATAACTCAAAAAGTTTTGGACGGATTTCAATGAAACTTTCAGGCGTTGTTGGAAATGGTACAAGGAAGAACTGATTAAATTTTGGGGATGATCCGGATCACCGTCTGGATACAGGAATTTTTTAAAGGATTCTTTAACATTGTGAGATACAGCCATTTTCAACATGTGTGCAGACCCAATGGAGGGCGCTGCTTGTCGTGTCTGACGAACACAAACTCTGCCTTCTTCAAAGTTTTAGGCACAAAAGCACGCGGAACACAGTGGTGGGCAGGGCTCACCAGCGTGCCTGTGTGCCTGTGTTTGCACTGCACTGCAAAAGCTCAGACGGGCAGCTGTCCGCCGCCGGATTATTTGGCAGAAATTCCCCAGCCAGCCATAGTAGCTGCGCAAAAAGAAGCTCTCTGCCGGGGAAGTTTCCAAATCCTCTTTTGCCGCGGAGCGCAACCCCAATAAAACCCACGCCAACCTGTCTACCCAATTTGCATCCGTCAGTGAAGCCCTCAGTGCTGCTTTCAGTGATCTATGAAAACGCTCGCATAACCCATTGCCCTGTGGGTTGTACGCGGTTGTGTCATGATTTCTTTTGTTTTTTCTTTTGAATTCTTGGATGGAACATGGGTGGGCAATATAAGCTGCGAATTCAGCCATCACACATTTCGGATAACTTATATTGAACTGTATAATCAGAGGAGTTATTGTCTAATTTGACCTTGTTGGATTTTATTACCCCCTTTGTTATATTATTCACTTTCTTTTAACCTGTACTATTAATCTATTCGAAATAAAGATTAATTCATTCATTCATTCAATTGCAACGGCCGCAGCCTGGGAGTTTGCAGATGCAGGAGATGGACACAACACCAACACTTCAGTTTATTACCTCCGCCAAGGAGGTAATGCTTTTACTACTGAACCACAAATCCTATCATTGTGAATCCAATTGCTAATCATATGTTTTCATGGTCAAGGAATCTGAAAACGTACACTCAGATACTGTATGGGGGGGAACTGTGGCGCTTGGCGGAGGTCTGCGCTCTCCGAGTGCTTTTCTAGTTTTTGCTTTTTTCACAATATCATAATTATTCTGATTCTGATTATCATTATTATTGTTATTATTATTAAGTGCCCCCGTGTTCCCTGATCATTGTCTGTCATGTCATATCATCTCCTGTTGTCTGTGTCTTTTGGTTGTCTTTTGTATTTGGTTATATTTTATGATCTTGGTTTATTTTTAGTATGGGGTATCGGGCTTGTTGTTACGAGCTATTCGGTCTCTGTACGACCGTTGTGAGAGTTTAGTTCGCATTGCCAACACTCGGTCGGAGTCATTCCCAGTGAGAGTTGGACTCCGCCAGGGCTGCCCTTTGTCACCGGTCCTGTTCATAATTTTTATGGACAGGATTTCTAGGCGCAGCCAGGGAATGGAGGGTGTCATGCTTGGTGACCACAGGATCTCATCTCTGTTGTTTGCAGATGATGTTGTCCTGTTGGCTTCATCCAGCAATGACCTACAGCTCTTGCTGGGACGGTTTGCCGCTGAGTGTGAAGCGGCTGGGATGAGAATCAGCACCTCCAAGTCCGAGTCCATGGTCCTCAGCCGGAAAAAGGTGGATTGTCCTCTCCGGGTTGGGGACAGGCTCCTGCCCCAAGTGGAGGAGTTTAAGTATCTTGGGGTCTTGTTCACGAGTGAGGGGAAAATGGAGCGAGAGATCGACAGACGGATTGGAGCAGCATCTGCAGTGATGCGGACGTTGTACCGGTCTGTTGTGGTGAAGAGGGAGCTTAGTTCTAAGGCAAAGCTGTCGATTTACCAGTCAATCTACGTTCCTACTCTCACCTATGGTCACGAGCTTTGGGTAATGACCGAAAGAACGAGATCGCGGATACAAGCGGCTGAAATGAGCTTTCTCCGTAGGATTGCTGGACTCACCCTCAGAGATAGGGTGAGGAGCTCAGTCATCCGGGAGAGGCTCAGAGTAGAACCGCTGCTCCTCCACATTGAAAGGAGTCAGTTGAGGTGGTATGGGCATCTGATTAGGATGCCTCCTGGACGCCTCCCACTTGAGGTGTTTCAGGCACGTCCCACTGGGAGGAGACCCCGGGGCAGACCCAGGACTCGGTGGAGAGACTATGTCTCCCAGCTAGTCTGGGAACGCCTTGGTATCCCCTCTGAAGAGCTGGAGCAGGTGGCTGGGGAGAGGGAAGTCTGGGCTTCTCTGCTTGAACTGCTGCCTCCGCGACCCGGACCTCCGGAAAAGCGGTAGAAGATGGATGGATGGATGGATGGTTTATTTTTACTGTTTAGTATTATTGTCCTTGTGTCTTTAGTCATGTTGTGCCATCCTCTGTTTGTCCTCATTGTCATCATTTTAGTCTTGTGTGCATATTTCTTTGCCTAGTATCCTCAACTCCTCATGTTTTCATATCCATAGCCACTCTCCCTCATGTGTGCATTGTTCAGTCCTTGATTACGCTCCCTGCGCTCTTGTGTCTCCCAATTATGAGTTCCCCTATATATGTGAGTATCTGTCTTTGATGGCCTCAGGTCATCGTGTCTATTACCTGCGCCATTCTATGATGTTTCCCTGCCATGATTCTCCGTCTATGTTCCATGTTCCATGTAAGTTGTTCCTGCCTCACCCTGCTAGTTTTTGCCAAGTTTAGTTTAGTGTTCGTCATGTCAAGTTTAGTTCAGTTCTCAGCCCACGTGCTGCTTTGATTTTGTCACTGAGTTTTTTTGTTAATAAATTCCATCTCTGTGCCATCCCTGCCTGCACAATGAGTCCTCCCTTTAAACTCTCAGCTGCCTGTAGAGCAGCACACGACAACCACAGAGAATGTCCCTCCTGTTTGAGTCCAGCTCATTTATTGGAGGATGTGGAGAACCCCTGTGAGGCAGCAGTTGAACTGCCTATGGAGGTGTGGGCCCTTAGAGCTAAAGGTGGGGAGCTGACTTCCCGCTCTGACAGGGTGCAGTCACCGCCTGCCCCCTTGAGTGGCTGTTCATAAAACCATCCAGGAAGTATAAACAGGAGGGCACCCCTGACGGGAAAGGTTGAAGCCATGGTAAAAAATGTGTTCCCTAGCCTGCACGTGGTGTGGCCAGGTCCTCAGCAGATCAGGGAGCAACAGATGACATGCAGCTACAGAGTTTGGCAGCCATTTGTGGTCTGTCAGAGAGACTAGCCAAGGTAGAGGCCCAATGTATCGGTCCAGATGCCTAACAGCAGAGGGACTCCTCACCAGAAAGGCCCCCCTCTTACCAGGAGGAAAATGCTGTGCAGCCTGATGTGCTGTCACTTTATGCCCAGGAACTCTCCCTTTGACAGCGATGGAGACACTGGTGGCATTCTCAGATTCTCACTTGGACATATGCCTGAGTAAGATGTAACCAAAATGGTTGTTTACAGAGTTTTATTTTTCCCCATTCTATTTATTTGTTGTTCAAGAGAAAAAAAAATATTTCTACTACTTCAAGTTCTGCTCAACCCCAGCACTGTTACTGTGCTTTTATGCACGTTTGATGTGCCTTTGTCATGTGCCAAGCGCACATTTAAAACCAAGACAATAAATAAAAAGTGCATATTTTTCATCATACTGATCTGTGTTGGTTTGAAATTTGTCATATTCAAAGGATCGCTGAACATGTGCGGCCCAGTTACATGTCTTGATTTCAAATTGTGGCCCAACTGATTCTGTAATTGAATAGCCCTGATTTAAGGTATTTCCTCATGCCAAAGAAAGACAGCGGACAACGACCAGTCTTGGATTTACAGAAACTAAACACCTTCTTAAAAATACTACTGTCAAGATGCAGAATGGTTCACTACCATCGCTCTGAAGAATGCAGAGTTCCACGTTCCCATTTGCCCAAATCACAGGCCTTTCCTGCAGTTTGCCTTCCAAGGACAATCCCTCCAATTTAAGGTCCTGCCATTCGGCCTTTCCCTCTCACCACAGGTTTTTACCAGGGTGGTGGCAGCAGCACTGGCCTCGGGAATAAAAATTCTTCCCTATCTGGACGATTGGCTCATTGGTGCCCCCTCTCACATCCAGGTCATAGAAAACACAGAGTGGTTTCTCACGTTCAATCCTTGGGCTTGAAAGTCAATATGAGTCTTACTTGTAGTTAGTTTTAGAGATGTAATGGATGTTTGCATCGTGCTACAAGTTTTCGTCTTGTGCTACATGAACCTTTGCTACATGAACCAGTGCTATGATCAAAAAAAAGTTAACGTACAGCCCTGACTCTATATACGGAATGTTCCATAAGTGCAGAACATGTATGGAGGGCACTTAGGACTGACAGCAGGCAGGACAGGTAGCAGGACCTCTGTGCCCTGTGAGAGGTTATTTTCACTGTCTGGGCATGTGATTCAGAAGAAGTGGGCTGCTGTGTCATCTGAAAATGTAATCAAGCTTGCCTGTTTGGGCAACTGGCTCAATGCAAAGAAGTACAGTGCATCCGGAAAGTATTCACAGCGCTTCACTTTTTCTACACTTTGTTATGTTACAGCCTTATTATCTCCACAAGGGGAAGGAGGTAATGTTTTTAGTGGCGTTGGTTGGTTTGTTGGTTTGTCTGTTAGTTTGTCTCTGTTAGCGACATTACTCCGAAAGTTATGAATGGATTTTGATGAAATTTTCAGGAAAGGTGTGTAGTGGCACGGGAAACAGGTGATTAGATTTTGGTGGTGATTCATATCATGAAATGGATCCAAACATTTTTGGGAGGAAAATAATAATAATATTGAGATTCCCCTTTTAGACATGTCCACAGATGCTATTTCTCAATTCAGGTTCTGAATCCTCCAAGTGTGCATTTCTAGGCCAGATATCGAAGGCTGTCCCATTTCGTGGGCTCCTTCGCATGCGGCTGACCAAACACAATCTTCAAAACCCCAAAAACGAAGGATATATGAAGAATATCCTTGTGGCCCTAACATATCCCAGCATTCAGCACGTGGTTCAGCCTGGCTTTGTCTTTCTTTCTTTTTCTTCTCAGCTCAGATAGAAACAGAACGAAGTCAGAAACAGTTCAAAGTAAGTTTTTTTGCTTGAATTATGCAGCGGTTTGAACGTGAAAACGCCAATAATCTAGAAAACTAACTAACTAACAGCAACATCTGATTATTTAAACTCATGTTACGTGACATTATTTTTTTCTGATGTGCTGTATGCCTCACTTAATGTATTAATTAAACATATTGAACTGTTTTTTTTTAATATATATTCATTTGGTTGTGACTCCTGGGGTGGAATTGATCAGCTTGTCACTCTACTGAGGTGCTCGAACTGCTTTGATAGCAGCTTTTAGCTCATCTGTGTTGTTGGGTTTGGTGATTCTCATGTTTATTACCTCTGCCAAGGAGGTAACGTTTTGCTGGCATCTGTCTGTCTGTCTGTCTAAAGTGAAAATAGCTGAAAAATTGTGTTGCTCAACCTCTGCTGAAGTGCATAAAAAAGAAGCTGAAGTATAAGCTAAGTAATTGCACTGTATAGGTGGAGTCCTGGTTCTATAATATACTTCTCATGTGCACCACCACTTTTCTAAAGGAAATTGTGTCTGCTGTGACACCCGAGGTCCATTGTTTTGTGTTCAGCTACTTAGAAACAGTTAATGTTTACTATAGGAGTAAAGCTGGACACCGAATTGTGTCAGTATTGTAATGTTACAACGATGTCATTATGCCCTGCACTTCTGTTGTTTGCAGTATTTCTGGAGTACTTGCGAGGATTTTCTGTTGAATATTCTGGATATTTTTTTTTCCATTTTTGACATGTTGATAGCTTCGATAAACCTGCAGGTGAAGAAAGCAAGCATATTTGTGTTGTGTCCAGAAAAGGAGGAGGAGACGAGGTGACAGTTAATGTATTTTATTATAAGAACAGGAACAAAACAAGAGTCACTTCGTACAGGTCAAGGGTCCACTGCAAAAGAGACAGAGCCTCTTCCGCTATGGCCACGGGTAAGGTGAAGCGTCACGTCCCACTACACCCAGGGCATCACCATATTGGTACACCTAACTATATACATAATATTAATATCTAACACCCCCCCACCCCTGAAGAAAATAACAAGCACACTAATTGGGCCCTCCAAAAATTTGCAACCCGATTCACACGCTAAGCATCAAAGTAAACAATATAAATATACAAAGCTATCCATGCACACAGCACAGGCCCTGCCGATTATTCCGTGATTTCAACCAGTACAGTCATTAAAGGGCTGCTTAAAAAAAAAATTAAACCTGAAGCAATTATAAACATTTCTAAAACACTTCAAACAATAAACACTTACAAACAATATGTACATTAACCTAATGGCGGTCCCAAAACCCCCACCCCAGCACTCCCACTCCACAACCTGGGCACTTCAAACACACACACAGTACTGAGGAAAAATTTACATTTAACACATTAAGCAATTCACACATGTCCATTCTTCCTTTCACCACACATGCACACACACAGGGGAACTCAGGTAAAAGTTACGCGGTTTCAAATTCAAAAGAACAGCAACAACATTAACATAACATAGCATACCACAACATACCACTAACCCCCCCCTTTAAAGTTCTACTAGGGACCCCTTGGAGGCCCACCTCTGGAATGTCCGTCTGGCGGCTCTCTCCCAGAGCGTCTCCGCCGTTTCTTTTCTGGAGACTGGTTGCATAGGCATGTCTTCTCCCCCATACGCCGTAGCTCGTTTGGGTGCCTCCTGGATCCATCAGCCAGTTCTAAATAACCGTTCTCGTGGGCCATCACCACCCACAACCGTCCCTGGTCATCCCATCAATCCCATGTTCTGCCGACTCCTCCAAGCCGAGACTCAACCATAGGGCGGACCTCGTCGTTGATGTTTAGGGGAGTTCTCACTGGCCTTCTCGGTCCAACATGTCATGACCGGGCTTTTCTTCGGTGTCGGAGAGTCCTGCCGACCCGGTCCAAGCTCCGCCTCAGATTCCGCTCACAGGTACATCTGGGAATCGCACCACTTGGTCTCACCCTGCTCTCTTTCATTTTTGGCACCGAATCAGCCATGGCAGCACATGGCTCGATGGTAGTACTTGGCTGAACTCTGGAACTACAAGGTGCCTGCTCGCTGGCTCTACTCGCCACAACGGGTGTCCGTCTGTGTCATTCAGGTCCCTCATCCAGGGCACCGTGAACTCTGGCACCGGAACCTCCCCACAGTGGCGCTCCATAATGCTGGTCCAGCCCGTCTTCACTCACCCCGGGCGAATCCAAATCCCACACTTCATTGTCATCTCCCACAAAGAAGGGCCAGTCCCATAGCCCACAGCCGGACCACTCCTCCTCGACACCATAGCCTATTGAGAACCTGAGCCCATAAAACAGGTCACAGCCCATCAGGTTTGACCCCTCGGTGGACACCATGAACTCAACTGCGCACATCACTGCAGACCTGTATCTTACTGACAGCAATAGTGAGCCCACGATGTCAAAAGGGTTGCTTCCATAACCGTAGCAGGTCGTGTCCGATTTGCTTATTCTGTAGTGTGGGAAAAAGTTCTTCACTGTGGACCAGTACAGGATGGAAACTGCCAATCCTGTATCCATCATCAGTGGCACTATGACCCAGTCCAATTCTATGTTACAATAAAGACGTCCATCCGTACCTGGTGAGACTGTGTGGACCACTGTAGGTTCCCTCGTGGAGGAGCCCCTACAGGTCTCCGGTTCCCTTGCTCAAAGTTTTTGTGAGTCCTAGCGAAGTGGTGGAACAGACCGCACATTCCACAGCGCTTCCCTCTTGCAAGACAATCACTTGCCTTGTAGTGGTGCCTGGCAGACCCACAGCCGTAACACCTTGGCATCCCCAGGGCGGACCTAATTTTTACGGCGGTGGCATATTCCTCATCACTTTTGCCATCTTTGCCATCCAGATCCGCAGCCAGCGCCTTCCACTGTTTTTTGTTCCTCTGCAGCTTTTCATCTTTGCCGAGATTTTGGGCCAGCTTCCCCGCTGCCTCGTACTGCTGCGCTAATTCCATGATGGCGATCAGCATCAATTCCTCGGTGTACGTATGTAAGGAGACGTGCCCCCACTGAGGAACTAAGTAGATGCTCCGCCAGTTGGTTGCGGACCATTTCTTCCTTTAAAATGCCAAATTGGCACTCTCCTGCCAGCTGCCATAAGTCTGCTACAAATTGTTGCACTGACTCACCCGGCCTCTGGCATCACTGTAGAAACTGGATTCTTTTCATGGTGTCGTTTTCTGGGGTGCGAAAATATCCTGCCATTAGCTTCACCACATCATTAAACGTGTCACCACCTCCTAATGTGCTCAGGATCCTCTAGCTCTCCATTCCAAGATTGTGGACCAGAATTGCCTTTGCACGCAGCTTTTTGAGCTTGCCGAGGTCCAGAGTGATAAGATACTTTTCAAAGGCCGCATACCACCTGGCCCAGGGAACAGGTGGCACTCCTGGAGCCTCCAGAAATGACCGAAAAGCGGTAGCAGCTCACTCCATACCTTTTGTCCTTGTCACCAAATGTTGTGTCCAGAAAAGGAGGAGGAGGCGAGGTGACAGTATATGATTTTTATTATAAGAACAGGAACTAAACAGGACTCACTCCGTACAGGTCAAGGGTCCTCAGCAAAAGAGACAGAGCCCCTTCCGCTATGGCCTCTTATACTCCCCGTGACACCACCACCGGAAAGGTGGAGCGTCTCCTCCCACTACACCCAGGGCACCGCCATATTGGTACACCTAACTATATACATAATATTAATATCTAACAATTTGTCCACTCCTATGTTAATAACAATATGAGAAACTTGAAAAATTACCAATTTAAGGTACATTGTATTTTTTTTCAAAAAATCAGCAATTAACATGTGATTAATCGCAATTAACTAGCAATTTCTGAAGATTTATCATGATCAGACTTTATAATCATTCTTCTCTGTCATAACCTCCTCATGCGCTTTTATGCAGCGCACGGAGGAGGAGAAGGACAAATGGATTTGCGCGCAGGATTTCACCACAGCACATTAATTGAACAAAGAGGCAGACAGTTCAAAAATAAAAACTGACAAAAACGTGCACAAAATGGCTGACGCGATGAGCGTACAGCAGGCTGACCACTGTGCACCGTGGCCACAAACAAATAACACAATACGCATATAAGTCCGGGAGCACTGGGAGGCTTCTAGGAGGCTCGACTGACTAAGGAAGACAAACTGGGCAATAGCCTAAGTGTAGCAATTGTACCACATGGAGAAATGCTACCAGATAAGCATAGCGGCACAATTGCACAGAGAAACGCGAACAGTTTACTCACAAAGCAGGAATTGTCCTAGAAGTCCAGTACTCCAGCAAGCACACACAGTCCTCGTTGACCTTGACTGTCACACGGCGATTAACGACTGTGTGATCGCGTACAATGGTCCAGCAGTGTTTGACTGGCAAGAGCTGCCTAAGTACAAACACTGCTGGCGTCACAAATTGGACACACCTGGGCGAGGCAGGGGAAAGATAATTACCAGGGCGAAACAGCTGACTGTCAAAGAGAGAGGGGGCGTGGTCGGCCTGGCGAATGTTAGACAGCACCCACCTGAAAATGGGTCAAAACGGCTGCCCAACAACCACCGGCCAGAGTGGCCGCTATGGGCATGAAAAAGAAAAGGAACACAGACATATAAACAACAAGAACTCAAAAGATAACAAAACATACAGTAAACCCGATGCCTGAGCCACAGACAATGGTCAGAACCGAGCCTAAAAGATAACATGGGCTCGGTTCGTGACACTTCTCCAATAATTTATACATTTGTACCTCATGCTAAATTGGTGAATACCCCCCATCCCCCTTGTTAAAAAGTAACAAATCACCTACTGCCCAGATGACATTCCAAATCAGCAGCTGTAAAGAGTGGTCAGTGGTAACACGTGTGTTTGTGTGTTTTTCCTGCTGCTGCTGGTGAAGTCAGGGCTTGATGCTGATGAGAATGAGTTAGTGTATAAGCAAAGCCTGTCATCCTCTGTGACTCATGGCCATGGCTCTGCTGATCCACATCTCAGAGAACCAGGTGCACTGCATGATAGGCTTGCACACTCAGTACTCAGCTAATCATGAAGCCCATTAGCTCAGCATCGCTTTGACACGGGGATTTTGCTGACGTTGAAGTTTTGACAGCAGACAAATCAACGTGCCATGGAACCAACTCTGAATGTTCCACACTGAGGGTTCTAAAGCAGTTTCTTTTTAAGCCCCCAGAGCTGCTGCTATGTTGTGTAAATCAGGGGTACTCAAACTTTTTTACAAAAGGTCCACATTTATTTTTCCCAGTGGGCCCGAGGTCCACAATGCCAACATGCTGGATGGGCAGATATTTCATTTCCCTGTTTGATTGGGGACAATAAACAAAACCATTTTTCCAGAGTCAATATTAAGGGATAGTCAGTCACAAATTTATGAGAAAAAATGTCTACTTATGGAGAAAAGAATCTGCAAATTTTCAAGAAATAGTCACAAGTGTAATGAGAAGAAAAAAAATGTAAAATTTATAATAAGTCAAATTTCCTGAAAAAAAAATTGCAGATTTATGACAAAAGGCATTAGGGCTGGGCAATCTACATGTACCTCAAAAAAAAGTATTGCAATATAATTTCTCTACAGTATATTGTGATACAAGATACATATGGCAATATGTATTCTGTGTACTTTTTACTTTAATTTGGTTTTACTTACATATATATATATATATATATAAATATATATATATAAATAAATATAGGGGCAGCGTGGTGGCGGAGTGGTTACCACTGCGGCAGCACAGCAACTCTCCCTTGGCCGGGGATCCTGGGTTCGATCCCACCCCCCGACCAACAGTGATCTGTGTGGAGTTTGCATGTTCTCCCCGTGTCTGCGTGGGTTTACTCCAGGATTTCTCCGGTTTCCGCCCACATGCCAAAAAAAACATGCAAGTTCGGTTAATTGGCATCAAACTGTGGATTCTAAATTGTCCTTAGGTATGACTGTGAGAGTGAATGGTTGTCTGCCTCTCTGTGTTGGCCCTGCGATGGACTGGCGATCTGTCCAGGGTGTACCCTGCCTCTCGCCCAAAGATGCTGGGATAGGTTCCTGCCCCCCCCCCTCGACCTGAAAAGGATTAAGCAGAAGTAGATGGATGGATGGAGATATACAGTATATGTGTATGTACGTGTATATATATATATATATATATAAAAGCTGAATAATAAAATAAAATGAAAACTTATGTCAGAAAATTCTTCACAACAATCTGTAACTGAGCAGCATCTTTTTTCCTTTGCTTAACAGTACTCACATTATCAAATAATCAAGTGTATAAGATAAGCCTTTATTAGTCCCACAACGGGGAAATTCCAGGATTGCAACAGCACAGGGATAGCAACACTCAGAGCAACAATCAGAAGGCAATCCACATGGGTAGAAATGTTTCAGTTTACCACAGATAGTTAATACTTTTTTTTTTTTGATTTTGTATACTTTACTGATCCCCAGAGGGGAAACTGAGGGCATCCACCTGGATGGATGAAGCAGCCACGGTACGGCACTATCCCTTAACCATTCACACACACATTCACACCTAGGGCCACTTTAGAGTCTCCAATTAACCTAACCTGCATGTTTTTGGTCTGTGGGAGGAAACCGGAGAAATCCCGGAGTAAACCCATTCAGATACAGGGAGAACATGCAAACTCCACACAGATCACTGTTGGTCAGGGGCTGGGATCGAACCAGGGATCCCATGACCAAGAGTGAGTTGCTGTGCTGCCGCAGTGCTCACCACTGCACCACCGCACAGCCCACTTGTCAGTCTAATAAGTGGCAGAAGTGTAATTTGTTGCCTTTTCTTTTTTAAATGTGTCTACATTCCATCGGTTCTTTATTTGGTGATCCACTCACTCTTATTTTGAAGGGTTGCAAGACCAGATAGAAGCTCTTATTCTGAAAGTTCCTTTGCTAAGTGAGCTTGATTTTACACCCGCAGAGTTCAGACTAGAAATGTTTATGTTCTCCTGTGCTTAGGGTGGGCCTACTTTTATTCTGTTATCCTCCTTTTTATCTCTGCTCGCTGCAGTGTAAAGCTGGTGTGGGGGGGGGGGGCAGCCGTGCCAAGCGCTCAGCACTGCTCAGCAGCGGCAGTTTGGGAAAGAATGAAGTCACTGCTAATATTAATGTAACAAATACTCAAATATACACATTACAATCATTTTATGTATCGCGGGCAGCCAAATGTACTGGTACAACGAATATATTCGGTATATCGTCCAGCCCTAAAAGACATATTTGTGTTTTCTTGTAAATTTATTAGAAAAGTGATATAATTTACCAGAAAAAAATATAGATTTAAGATGCCAAAAATAGTTGATTTATAAGGAAAAAAATAGGAAAAAAATAGGAAGTTTATAAGAGAAAAGCTGCACATTTACAAGTCGTCAAAACTGTTTCAAATTTAAGTTGCAAAAAAAGTTAATTTACAAGACAAAAGTTGTAAAATTAATATATAAATAAATGTAATAAATTAATGAGTAAAAAGTTACAAACTTATGAGAAAAGCTGCAAATTTTTAAGGAAAAAATCCTTTTATTGTCATGTTTGCAATAAGAATTGAACCTAGGAGCAAGCACAGAATCAGACAACTGAGACTCACGCCAGAGGAGTGTAAAACAGGGATTAGTCTTGTAATAACTGAGGTTTTCTTGCTTGTATCCTCAATGCTGGGAGACAACCTACTTTCAACTTTCTTTATCCTTCTTATTTTTGTTTTTACACATTTGAGGTTTAAGATAAGATAAGATAAGATAAGCCTTTATTAGTCCCACAACGGGGAAATTCCAGGATTGCAACAGCACAGGGATAGCAACACTCAGAGCAACAATCAGAAGGCAAGAAAAAAAAAAAACAAGCAAGCAAGAGCAGCTAATAAACATATGTACGTATTACTATAAAATATATATATATACACACACACACAGACACACAGTGCAGAGCATTGTAGCTGGATGGAATAAATATATGAATATATGAACACACAGTGCAGAGCATTGTAGCTAGATGGAATAAATATGTAAATATATAAACACCCACAGTACGGAGCATTGCAGCTAGGTGGAATAAATATGCAAGTATATAAACACACACAGTGCGGAGCAATGTAGCTAGATGGAATAATATGTAGATATATAAATATATAAACACCCACAGTACGGAGCATTGTAGCTAGATGGAATAAATATGCAAATATATAAACACACACAGTGCAGAGCATTGTTGCTAGATGGAATGAAACAGCATAACCGTCTACTTAGTTATCCTACATGGTATGATTATGTGCCCATACATATTCTCACCCTCCATAGCGACCGGTATGTTCCTAGTTGTATGCCGGAGAGGACCATTGTGTAAGTCTATTGCATCTTTTGCATTCAAAAAACTATTAGTTTGTTACGTCTTTTTGCTATCTCTGCGAGCAGCCCTGCTTAGGTTGTACAGTCTGACAGCCGTTGGTAGGAAGGACCTACGAAACCTCTCGGTTGTGCACCTGGGATGATGTAGTCTGCTGCTAAATGAGCTCCTCAGTGCATTCAGTATGTCCTGCATAGGGTGGAACTCGGACTCCAGCAGAGATGACAGTTTAGCCACCGTCCTTCTCTCTCCTATCTCCTCCATCGGATCAAGGCGCTGCCCCAGGACAGAGCTAGCTTTCTTAATCAGTTTGTTCAGTCTCTTCCTATCGGCTGCAGTAATGCCACTGCCCCAGCAGACCACTCCAAAAGTGATGGCTGATGCCACCACCGTGTCATAGAATGACTTCAGCAGCGCCCCTTGTACACCAAAAGACCTGAGTCTCCTCAGCAGGAACAGCCTGCGCTGTCCCTTCTTGTAGAGTGCATCAGTATTGTGTGACCAGTCTAGTTTATTGTTCAGATGAATACCCAGGTACTTGTAGGATGTCACCATCTCGATGTCTGTTCCCTGTATATTTACTGGTACTGTGAGGGGCTGCCCATGCCTGCGGCAGTCCACCACCAGCTCCTTAGTTTTCCTCGCGTTGATCTGGAGGCAGTTCCGATGGCACCAGTCCACGAAGTCCTGGATAAGCCCTCTGTACTCAGCTTCATCTCCATTGGAGATGAGGCCAACGATCGCAGAGTCATCAGAGAACTTCTGTAGATGGCAGTGTGTTGTGTTGTGTGAGAAGTCCGCAGTATAAAGAGTGAACAGGAAGGGAGCCAGCACCGTTCCCTGGGGGGCCCCCGTGCTACTGATGATCGTGTCGGACACACAGTCCCGGGTTCTCACAAACTGAGGCCGGTTCGTGAGGTAGTCCAGGATCCATGATGACAGGTGCTGGTCCACCCCTGCGCGCAGCAGCTTGTCCTTCAGGATCATCGGTTGGATGGTGTTGAAAGCACTGGAGAAGTCAAAGAACATGATCCTCACCATATTCCCGGGCTTCTCCAGGTGGGACAGAGAACGGTGAAGGAGGAAGATCACCGCATCCTCCACCCCAATGCCATGCTGGTAGGCGAACTGGAGTGGATCCATCGCTGGTTCCACCAGGGGGCGGAGGTGAGCAAGGAGCAGTCTCTCCAGGGTCTTCATCAAGTGGGACGTCAAGGCCACCGGTCTGTAGCTGTTCAGGTCTTTGGGGTGGGAAGTTTTTGGTACAGGTACCACACAAGATGTTTTCCACAGCTGTGGTACCCTCCCCAGTTTCAGGCTCATGTTTGTGAATTTTTTCTCCATCATTTTAATATGTATTTTCTTGTATATTTTCACCTTTCTGTATCTTTTTTAAATTTTTGTTTTGTACATTCTACAATCCAAGACTTCTGAATTATTCTTGTTTTCACGTTTTATATTTTCCATTTGTAGTTCTATTGTACATATTTTTAACTTTCAGTTGTAGTATTTGGGTGAATTTGGCATCCTCTCCTGAAGCAGTATGAGGTTAGGAGATGTTTTGATGAACAGAGAGGAGCTTTCTGGAGGGGGGTAGTGTTGTAAAGGGAATTTACAACAGGAACGGCGTGATGACGTAGCCAGCTGGTGTCGTCATCACCCCGACCTTTATAAGCGGGAGTCGGCCATCTTATGGCCTCTTTGGTGTCTCGCCCTCGATAGCCACAGTTGGAGCTGAATGCTCATATGCATACAGTGTTCTTGACGTTTATTGTAATAAAGTTCAGTTCCAGCACAGCTCACTCGTCCATGGTCATTCCCAGGTTTGTGGACATAACATTTGGCAAAGAGAATTAACAAACCATGGAAGCATGCCTAAGTCTGCTGAGGCCGTTCCTAAGTTTCCAGGCAAACCGCCTGTCCTGTGGCCACGTTGGCTGGATGTGTCCGACACCTATGTTGCAGCATTGGACCTGAGAAAGCTGGATAAAGGAAGGAAACAGGCACCACTAGTCCACAACCTGGGCACATAGAAAGTCAGAGAATTTTTCATACGTTCAGACCAGCGGACTCGTTCAGTGATGCTGTGGAACTGCTTGCTAGCTACTTTGCTACTCTGGACAACGTGCTGGCACAGCATATCAGATTCCGCCAATGGCGACAAGGAACTGGTGAGTCCACCCAGCAATTTATTGCAGACCTAAGACATCTGGCTAGCATGTGCAGATTTGGACTTTTAGAGGATGAGATGGTGCAGGACCAATTGGCTGAGCATATGAACAACCTGCGGCTAAGGGTTAAGATGCTAACAGTGCCAAACAACATGACACTAGCTAACACCATCGAGCTAACACCAGCGACAACCAGGACAGATATCGCTAACCAACGCAGTGGGCATGGAGGTACATGGAGATATGACAGAGGAGTTCGAGGCAAACGCTGTGGACCGGAGGACCGCCCCAAGAGGCCCCATGTGTGGTAACTGTGGTTCCCCGACACACCATGAGAGAGTATGTTTTTACCTGGCAAGAGGACAACATTGTAAGAAGTGTGAAAGATTTAATCATTTCGCCAAGGTTTGCCATGAAGCCCATCAAGCAAGCAAAGCCGCCTGCCCATGATGATCATCCATGCAGTATGCCCTGAGAGCATGTCGTATGCATACAGCATGGTAGAGTTAGATAACATTGCTGTGACGCTCCTGCTTGACACTGCTGCAGTGTGTCACAACTCACTCCCGCCTGTCATCCGCTCTAGCCGTGCGCACACCTGGGCTTCATCAGGCTGCCACTATTTAACCTGCTCTGCCCGCAGCCTTGGTCTGGAGCCGTCAGCTCTTCTCCACGCTCAAGCTCTGCGTTCGCCTACTCCTCTCGGCCAACGCCGCTACTCATCGCCCTCAAGTAAGGTATTCTTACCTGTTCTCCTCAGTTATTCCCCTGTGCACAGGTGGACCCTCCTGGCGGCAGAAATTCCCTTCGTCACCTTTGCTCTCATCCTCCCTGCATCGAGCGCAGCTGGGCGCTGTCTCCCAGGCGGGAGCTTCTCTTGTCAACGCCAGCCACCAGTACATCTGCAAGGTTGCCTGGCTGTACGGTGTCTGTTCTGCCCTCGGTGCTCTCCTGTCCCCAAGACTACATTCACATTTCCCACTCATTCATCCATACACCTGCTGTTGAATAAACTCTTAAATCTCACCCGAGCCTGTGTGCATGTTTCCTGGGCCAGAAATCATGTCAGTATGGCTCCAGCACAGTGGCCCAGCGAACAGTGGGTACGTACGCCGACTCTCCAATCTCGAGGCTCGGGTGGACTTAATTGTTCACCAACAGCAGGTAATTCTTAATCAGCTTACCTCCATTAATAGCCGGTTGGATCGCCTTGATCCTCCGCAGGCACTTCCTCCGTCTCAGCTCGGTGGGTCAGCTCCTCCCACTCCTCAGCCCAGCCCCTCTGCCCCGGGTCCGCCGACCCGTCTCACCCCAATTCCCACTCCCGCGCGCTTTAGCGGAAAACTGGGCAAAGCGCGTGGGTTTATCCTACAGTGTGAGACGGTGTTTCAGCGCGTGCCCGGGGATTTTCCGTCAGACCAAAGCCGAATTGGGTATGTTTCCAATCTTCTGGAAGGGCTAGCGTTAGCCTGGGCTTACGCCGTTATGGCGAAGGCCAGCTACGCAACCTTGACCTATGCCCAGTTCGTGCAAGACTTCCTCGAGGTCTTTGATCATTTGGATCATGATAGCGTGTTGGCCGAGCGGCTTCTTAGCCTTCGCCAGGGTAGCCGCTTAACGGCCGACTACGCTGTCGACTTCCGGGTGGCGGCGGAAGAGGTTGGTTGGTGTGATGCTGCCCTTTGCAGCCTATTTGTCTGAAGTCTAAATTCTGATTTGCGGGATGAGTTGGCCAGCCGGGACCAGCCAGATCAGCTGCCAGAATTAATTTCTTTAGCCATCAGTTTGGATAACAGGCTGAGGGAGCGGGCCGCCGAACCGAAGCCATTCAGCCACTCGCGCGGAGCCCTTTCCCATGCTCCCCAGTATCGCCCCCTGGCGTTACCGCCTCTGGAGGCCGCCGCCGACCCCGATGCTATGATCATCGGGCGGGCTAGACTTTCCTTAGCGGAGAAACAGTGCCGCCGGGAGTTGGGTCTCTGCATGTATTGCGGAGATGACCAACATCCCGTGGAGGTCTGCCCGGTGAAGCCAAAAGGGGAGGTCCGCGAGTCAATGTAGGGGGCCTCGCGGACGCTTCCCAGTCTAATCCCCTCTCCAAATGTCAGGTTCAAATTAGACTCTGCCACAACTCCATTGGTCATACATCTCATGCACTGGTGGACCCGGGGGCAGAACAATGTTTTATTTCTAAGAGCCTGGCAACCCGCCTGGGCATCCATTGCCAAGCCTTGCCCACTCCCCTTCATCTCGTTGCCCTGACCAGTTCTCCCCTGGAAAAGGTCACTCACATTACCAAACCCATCTCCGTCATTATCTCTGGCAACCATCGTGAGGACCTCACTTTCTATGTCCTTCCCACCTCGGCAGCACCCATCATTCTTGGCTACTCATGGCTACGCCTCCACAACCTGGTGTTTGATTGGCAGACCGGGTGCATCTTATCGTGGAGCACCTTCTGTTTGGGAACCTGTCTCCAGTCTGCGGCCTGTGCCCCATCTGTGCCTGCATCCACCCTTGACTCCCCCCCGCTGGACCTTTCTGCTGTGCCATCGGAGTTTCACGACCTGGGCTGGGTTTTCAGCAAGTCGAAGGCGTTATTCCTCCCACCCCATCGCCCATATGACTGTGCCACTGATCTCCTGCAGGGGGCGCCCCTCCCTTCTGGTCGCCTGTATAGCCTTTCTGCCCCAGAACGGGAGGCCATGGACACCTATATTTGGGAATCCCTCAGTGCCGGAATTATCCGCCCCTCTTCATCCCCCCTGGGTGCTGGGTTCTTTTTTGTGGCGAAGAAGGATGGTTCTTTGAGGCCTTGTATTGACTTCAGGGCCCTTAATGACATCACGGTTAAGGATCGTTATACGCTGCCGCTTATGGACTCAGCCTTCAATTCCCTCCAGGGGGCATCCTGGTTCTCCAAATTAGACCTCCGCACTGCTTATCATCTTGTCCAGATCCGGGAGGGTGACGAGTGGAAGACGGCCTTCCGAACGCCCAGCGGCCACTTTGAATACCTTGTTATGCCGTTTGGGCTCACCAACGCTCCTGCTGTCTTCCAACGCCTGATAAATGACGTGCTTCGTGACTTCCTGGGGGTCTTCGTTTTCGTCTACCTGGATGACATATTGATCTTCTCCCGGTCTCGGGAGGAGCATCTGGTCCATGTGAGGCGGGTCCTGCAACGTCTTTTGGAGAACAAACTTTACGTCAAAGCCGAGAAGTGCGAATTTTTTACCAAAACCACCTCTTTCCTGGGTTTTATTGTTTTGCACAATCAGCTCCTCCCCGACCCTGCCAAGGTTAAAGCTGTGGTCGAGTGGCCTACCCCCTCCTCTAAGAAGCAGGTGGAGCAATTTTTGGGGTTCGCTAATTTTTACCGCCGTTTTGTCCCTGGTTACAGTGCCATCACCCCCCCTTTGACCTGCCTCACCTCACTGAAGGTGCGCTTCCAGTGGACGACGGAAGCGGAGACAGCCTTTGAAACCCTCAAGAAGGAATTCGCATCCTCCCGGGTCCTGTCTCTTGTGGATCCTGAGCGCCAGTGTTTTGTCGAGGTGGATGCGTCTGACATTGGGATCGGGGCGGTTTTGTCTCAGCACTCCCCGACTGATGGGGCGCTGCGCCCCTGCGCTTTCTTCTCCAAGCATCTCTCCTCGGCCGAGTGCAATTATGACATCGGCGACAGAGAGCTCTTGGCTGTGAAGCTCGCGCTGCAGGAGTGGCGCCACTGGTTGGAAGGGGCGGCTCAGCCTTTCGTGGTTTGGACCAATCATAAGAACTTGGAATACATCAGGACGGCCAAGCGCCTGAATGCCCGCCAGGCGCGTTGGTCACTGTTCTTCGCCAGGTTCAAATTCACCATTACTTACCGCCCAGCTTCCAAAAATCAGAAGTCTGATGCGCTGTCCAGGCTGTACGCCCCTGAAGCTCCAGAAGATGAGGTCCATACTGTCGTTCCTGCTTCGTGCGTCGTGGGGGCTGTTTCCTGGGCCATCAGAGATAAAGTCCTGGAGGCTTTAGAGTTCGAACCTGATCCTGGCGGCGGCCCAGCGGGAAGATTGTTTGTGCCCTTGTCAGTCCGTGGTGACGTCATTCACTGGGCTCACACTTCTAGGCTCGCCTGCCACCCTGGTGTCTCCCGGGCTGTTGATCTTCTCCAGCGGTCCTTTTGGTGGCCTGGACTCCGGGAGGATGTCTCCAACTATGTGCGCGCCTGCCCGCAGTGTGCCATGAATAAGTCATCCAATACTCCTCCTGCGGGTCTTCTCCATCCCTTGCCGGTCCCCGGGAGGCCCTGGTCAAACATTGCCTTGGACTTCGTCACCGGTCTGCTGGTCTCCAACTCTTTTAACACCATCTTGACTATTGTAGACCGGTTCTCCAAGGCGGCCCACTTCGTGCCTCTCCCTGGGCTTCCTTCGGCGTGCGAGACGGCCGATCTGTTGGTGCAGCATGTGGTCAGGCTGCATGGCATCCCCGCTGACATTGTCTCTGATAGGGGGCCACAATTTGTGTCTAAAGTCTGGAGGAGCTTCTGCACCACTCTGGGGGCCACAGTTAGCCTGTCTTCTGGACACCATCCCCAATCCAATGGGCAGTGCGAACGCACCAACCAGGAGCTGGAGGCTGCTCTGCGCTGCGTCACCTCCTCTAACCCCACTTCCTGGAGCATTCATCTTCCCTGGGTGGAGTATGCCCATAACTCCACTTTGTCTTCGGCCATTGAGATGTCCCCCTTTCGGGCGTCTTTAGGTTACGACCCCCCGCTGTTCCCTGAGGAAGAAGGTGAAGTGGCAGTCCCCTCCATCCAGGCCCACGTGAGATGGTGTTGACGGCTGTTGTCCAAGACGTGTCAGGCCCTGGTTCGTGCCGCATCGCACAACGCCAAGTCTGCGAATCGCCACAGGAGGCCTGCGCCACGCTACCAGGTGGGTCAACAAGTTTGGTTGTCTGCTCAGAATATTAATCTGAACGGGGAGAAGAAGAAGTTGGCTCAGCGCTTCGTTGGACCTTACCCTGTAACGAAGGTGGTTAACCCGGTGGCTGTGCGTTTGGCGCTCCCCCCTCCCCTCCGCGTTCATCCCACATTTCATGTTTCTCAGGTTAAACCTATGGTTTTTAACCCTCTCTGTCCCTCCCCCAGAGTGCCGCCCCCCCACCCCCAGGATGATCGATGGACACCCGGCATGGAGCGTCACTTCCATCTTGGACTCCCGACGCCGGGGCCGGGGGTTGCAGTATTTGGTGGACTGGGAGGGTTATGGTCCTGAGCACCGATGCTGGGTGCGCCCATCCTTCATGCTGGACAAGCAGCTCATTGAGGTGTTTCATCGGGCGCATCCCGACAAGCCAGCACCAGGCGGCGCTGCTTGGGGGGGGGGGGGGGGGGGTACTGTCACAACTCGCTCCCGCCTGTCATCCGCTCCAGCCGTGCGCACACCTGGGCTTCATCAGGCTGCCACTATTTAACCTGCTCTGCCCACAGCCTCGGTCTGGAGCCGTCAGCTCTTCTCCACGCTCAAGCTCTGCGTTCGCCTACTCCTCTCGGCCAACGCCGCTACTCATCGCCCTCAAGTAAGGTATTCTTACCTGTTCTCCTCAGTTATTCCCCTGTGCACAGGTGGACCCTCCTGGCAGCAGAAATTCCCTTCGTCACCTTTCCTCTCATCCTCCCTGTAAAGAGCGCAGCTGGGCGCTGTCTCCCAGGCGGGAGCTTCTCTTGTCAACGCCAGCCACCAGTACATCTGCAAGTAAGCCATACTATTACTTTCACCGCCTTGCTGTGACAATTGCTTATCAACCCTGCACTCTGTTCTGTCCTCAGGGTTGCCTGGCTGTACGGTGTCTGTTCTGCCCTCGGTGCTCTCCTGTCCCCAAGACTACATTCACATTTCCCACTCATTCATCCATACACCTGCTGTTGAATAAACTCTTAAATCTCACCCGAGCCTGTGTGCGTGTTTCCTGGGTCAGAAATCATGTCACAGTGAGTTCGATGTTAAATTGGGCCACGGTGAAGAAATTTTTCCCCAACCACCCGATTAGGGGTATGCCGTCGTTGCCGGGTGCCTTGCCAGCGGCCAAGCTATCAATGGCCTTACTGAGTTCGTCGATGGTTGGCTCGGCGTCAAGTTCGTCCATGCATGGCAGGCAGTCGATGGCATCAAGGGCTGACGGTGTCACGGTGTTCTGTCTAGAGTAGAGGTCGGAGTAGTGTTCCACCCATCTCTCCATCTGCTTGTTCTTCTCTGTGATCATCTCCCCAGTGGAAGATTTGAGGGGGGCCGTCTTGCTCTGAGCCGGACCAAGTGCTTTCTTGATGCCATCGTACATACCACGGATGTTCCCTGTTATGGCAGCGGTTTGAATGTCTTGGCTGAGCTGAGTCCAGTACTCGTTGGCACAGCGCCGAGCAGTCTGCTGAACTTTGCTTCTCGCAGCCCTGAGAATCTGGAAATTCTTCTCGTTTGGGTACTTCTTGTACTCAGCAAGTGCTGAGCGCTTGGCTTCAATGACGGGGGTCATCTCGGTCAACTTGGCATCAAACCAGTCCTGTGACTTCGAGGTCTTCCTCCCAAAGGTAGCCAAGGCTGTGCGGTAGATGGTGTTTCGCAGCTCTTCCCACTTCTGCTTTGCAGATTCTCCTCCTTGTGGTACACCAAGTTCCTTCTCAAAGGTGGAGGCAAACTGCTCAACAAGTTCTGGTTGGGCCATCTTGCTGGTGTCAATCCGTGCCTTTCCAGGTTGTCTAGCACGATGGAATTTCTTCAGCTGCAGCTTGACCTTGCAACACACCAATGAATGGTCTGTGTCGCAATCTGCACTCTGGAACGAACGGGTGATTAGCACGTTCTTCAGTGAGGTGCGCCTGGTCAGGATCAAGTCTAGCTGGTGCCAGTGCTTTGAGCGCGGATGTTGCCAGGAAACCTTGTGTTGGGGCTTGGTCTTGAAGAACGAGTTTGTGATGCACAGATCGTGATATGTGCAGAACTCGAGCAGCCGCTGTCCGTTGTCGTTCATTCTGCCCACGCCAAAAGGTCCAAGACAGGAGGGCCAGGAGTCGTGGTCAGCACCCACTCTGGCATTGAAGTCTCCAAGGACAATGAGTTGTTCAGAGTTGGGGATGATCCTGACAGTTGTTGCGAGATTCTCGTAAAACTCGTCTTTTGCCCCTGGTGTGGCTGTCTGTGTTGGGGCATACACACTGACGAGGGTGACTGGGCCTTCAGTGGTGTTCAGGCGGAGGGTGAGGAGTCGTGCAGAGCCAGTGCTGCCCGGTTCCACCATCTTCAGCAAAGTGTTCTTCACTGCGAAGCCCACTCCGTGTTCCCTGTGTTCGTCACTGCCCTTTCCCTGCCAGTAGAACGTGTAGTCCTTCTCTCTCAGTGTGCCTGCATCAGCTAACCGTGTTTCCTGGAGAGTGGCGATATCCACTCCCAGTCTCTTCAGCTCATTATTGATGATGGCAGTCTTCCTGGTGTCGTTGATGTCCTTTAGGTTAGCAGCGAGTCCCGTCATCATAGTGCGGACGTTCCAAGTTCCCAGTTTTAGAGTTGGTCTCTTTTGTTTTATTGTCTTGCCTGGTGCGAAGGTTCTCAGCCTGCTGTTTGGATTTCTCCTTATCCCCATGCACCCAATGAGGAAAGCAAGCTGTGGCGGGACAACACCTTATTGGCTGGGGGCTGCCCAGCTTGAGGCGGGTGGTAGCTGGGTAAAAGGTACCTTTTACTAATAGGAGAAGGGGCGAGGGCGGATCTCTGGCGCCTTAAAACCAGATGCTTCGGGTAGATGGTGGCTCGTCAACCTGGGAAGGTAGCCCATCTAGGGGAAGGTAAACCCTGATTTCAAACCTCCGCTGCCTTGTGGCATACCCGGTCACGGGAAAGGCTTCGGGAGTCAACCCTGAGGAAAAATCTGGAGTTGGAGCCCCTAAGGCAGTTCTATGTTGTGCTCAACATCGTTCTGGCAGCTCCTGCAACGGCGCTGGTGCCAAACTGTAGCAGCCCTGCTGTCCCTTTGGATTCATCAGTGACGTGGAGAGGGGGGACATGCTGCATGGGCAACATCTTGTCCTCCATATCTTCCTGCCCAGGCTTGAATCCTACCAACGCCCAACGCTGGAAGGTAGAACACCGGATCACTGGAGAGGACACTCCAGCTTCGCCTTTGGCGTAGACAAAACACGGGGAATGACAGTTACCGGTTATAAGCCACTGCTCAATTGGCGTAGAGCGTGGCGCCAGGGGTTGTTCCCGACGGTGGGAGGGATCATCAGATCTCACTGGACAGCTACCGCCCGCCTCTTTCAGCTTAGACACCACATAAACAATATACTTAAAAAGGAGGATTTGGAAAGGGCCCAGTCAGGTGTTCTGAAGGTCTTCTTAATGGCATATAAATGGATCCCAGGGATCAGATACATTTCTAAAATATACCAAGGTCTTCAAGACTTAAAAGGAGACAACACATCTTATATAAAAGAGAGATGGGAAAAAGAGGGGAATTTCACTTTACAACTGGAAATATGGGAAAAGCTAAATAAACAGCAATGGAAAAGTACCTCATCCCTGCAGTGGAGAGAATTTGGATGGAAAAACTTGGTAAGATTTTTCAGAACACCTGCACAAAACAAATTTACCCATAAGGGATTGAACTGTTGGCGCTTGTGTGGTGAAAAGACTGCAAATCATTTTCATGTGTTTTGGTCATGCCCACTTATCCACCAATATTGGACCAATGTACAGACAATATTGGGGAAAATATTCAAAATAACAGTTCCCTTTTCTTTTGTAACTTTGTATTTGGGTTTACTACCGGACTCACTGGAAAGACGAGGAGAAAAATACTTATTCAATGTTTTAATATTGGCAAGCAAAAAAGCTCTAACTAAAAAATGGATGTTGAAGGACTGTCCTACACCTGAAGATTGGATTAACGTGATCCAAGACATTTACTCGATGGAAAAGTTGACATTCGCACTGAGACAGGACATGGATGGGTTCATGAACTTTTGGCAACCCTGGATCGCATATGTGTCTTCCATTAGATCTAATCTTTGACAAATACCATTTCAATAATGGTTCCGCTCTTTGTTCCAACGCTACTCAGATGCTCTTTTACCTTTATTTACTTACTTTTTCTTTTTGTTTGTTTTTTGCTGGTTTGTTTGTTTTTTTTTGGTTTTTTTTTCTCTTTAATTTCACTTTTTCTTTCACTTTAAAAAAAAAAAAGGGGTGTTGTAAGAATTATTCTTCCAATGTTGTCAGATATCAGAAAATAAGGGAACATGTGATGAAAATGTAAACAATGCATTGCTGTAACGACCTGTATACCCTTTACAAAAACTTAAATTAAAAAAAAAAAAAAAAACCCTCAAAAGTCTAAAACCCAATAAAAGATTTAGAACCCCAATAAAAAACCTACAAAAATAAGTAAATATAAAATGAAATTAATAAATAGTTAACTAAATTATGTGCAATATATTGTTACATCTTGCTCAACTCTTACAGCCTACAGCAGTTGTGACACAACTTTCACTGATGATGATGACGCAGTGTGGGACAAGAGTTTAAAGAACAACGTCGGTGAGAAACCAACTGCCTCATGTGCACAGGAAGAGTGCTGCCTGGAGGGGGGCAGCGGCTGGACTCGCCTCAGATCCTCGCGCAGCAGGAGTCTACAGGAGCTGCTGCAGAGTTGCACGAAAGGGAGCCCACACACACAGAGAACCCTGAAACACAACAACTCGTTACGGATGTTATCTGCAATGATAACATCCATAATGGTGACAGCACAACCACATACATCAGGCAAGGTAGAAGAGGAACCAGACTGCTTCAGTATCCTCGCTCAGTACCAGTCTATGGGAGCCACGACTGAGCAGACGGGTGAAGGGTCTGTAACGGTAAGTGACACAAGAGAGATGCCGGACATCTTCAGTACCCATGACCAGCTTTGGCCTCCAGCACTGACACACATTAAACTGACAGCCTAACGAAGGAGAAGATGCTTACCATTTCCCATCAGCTCTTGCAGCTGCAAGGGTTGATGGGAAGGCTGCAATATTTTTGAGAGAATTAAAAGGAGCTGTTTACATTTGTAGTAGCAAAGCTCCACATATGTTTAGTGAAGCACTTAAGAACTAAACGTAAAATATACTGTAAATAATGCTGAACTGCAGTGACAACTTTATCAGGGTAATCAATTTGATAGATGTACAGAGCTTGAAGTACTTCCAGTATAACATGGTCACTTTCCTCTGATGTCTTTTGATGTTTCTTTTTAAGTTCTTGGCATGTGGCAGAAAAAGAAGTTCACATTATTAAAAAAACAAAAACAAAACAGGAGCAGAAACAGAGAAAAAAACAGGAAAAATTAAGTTGAGGCCTCTGCAGAGGGGTAAACTAAATCTTGCACAGGGCCCCCAAAAACCAGGAAACGGTCCTGGACCTATGACATTGTTGGCAGAATGAATGCAGATCTTTCTTTCTTTCTTTCTCTCTCTCTTCCGATGGGGTAGACATGAAAAATAATGTTTTTAATAGTGTTCTGGGGGATTTTAAGTTTTGTGGCCATGAATGCGGTTATCAGCTGCTAGGGGTTTTCATTACAATTTTTTTCCAGGGTACTAGACAAGATTGTCTCTCATGGGACTGCATGTTGAATATGGTTTCCTTAATTTTATTTTTTTCTTAAATGGATGACATCCATGGTAAATGGATAACATTCCACCAGAAAGAAAAATAAAATTGATGAGAAAAAAGTCTTAATGATGGTCTCCAGTGGCTATACATCCCCTATAAAAATAAACCTACATTGTCTAAAATGGTATCTTGTGCTTTTTTCCTACAAAAAAACTTTTGTCTTACAGTTTCATGTCAAAATCTTCACTTTTCCTCCTCCTTCAAATGCCAGGATCTGTGAATAGGTCCCCACATCCCACAAGGCTAATAGTGGCTAGCGTTACATTAAACAGAATAAATCCTGTAATAAAAAGACTTGGTGGTTGAAGGACATGCCCAGTTATATGCATGGTGGCCCAGGATAATGACTGAAACTGCACCGGTCCTTAAAAGGAGTTTAATGGTAAAACCCATCTTAATTTGGGTCAAGTTTTCAAAGCAGCTGTCCAAAAATGCTAACTGGCACTAGAGGCTAACTCCAATCTTTAGATCCGCCCTCTTCCCCCAAGGATTGGCTCAACACTACGGAGCCGTTACTGTAGTGTCTTGGGTTTGGGCACTCAACTCCTCTACTGATTGCTCTGATCATTTCCACCTGCCTTGATTGCTGCATCTGTTTTCCATTAGAACAGCCTTTAAAAGTTGTCTGTAGTCTCCTTCTCCTCACAGGAGTGTTAGACCTTCAGTCTGCAGTTCTGCCAAGTGCTCTACAGGTGCACACCTAAATGCTCTCATGCCCTCCAGTGCAGGATCATTAGTCATGTTTACATTGACATAAGTAACTGGATTAAAAGCCTGATCAGAATAAAAATGCTTCATGTAAACACGCCAAGCTGTGCCCACCCACAGGGTGACGTCAGGCGGGCGGCACGGCCCAGTCTGTATGTAAGCCCCAAGTTCTGTGTAATAAAGTTAGTTGGCTGCTGCATGAAGACTCACCTCCTTTTCCCTTTGTTCTCAGACATAACGTTTGGCGACGAGGAAAAGCAGTGTTATCCTAAATCATGGATTACGCATGCGAGGACACTTTCAAGGTCTCCAAGAGACAAAGCAGATTCATGTGCCTTAGCCAGCAGATGGGGGAGTCACTTATGTTGTTTCTGACGAGGCTTCGTAGCCAGGCTTAGAAGTGCAGGTTTGGGGTTTTGGATGACGACATGGTGAGGGATAAATTGACCCATGGCACCAGCGACGTTTGGCTGAGGTACATGCTGATGAGAGCTAAGGTGCCACCGTCATTGGAGGAAGTTCTGGCCTTGGTGGAGCAGAGAGAGTCCGTGATCTAGCATGAACTAGCGGCTAAGGCTAGTGTGCGGCCGACCACGTGTGATTTCCCACCGAGAGTTGAGGTTCGCAGGCTAACTGGGCAGCGAGACACAGTAACGGCACAACGGAGCACAGAGACCTTGAGTGCTGGGAACGACGGCCAGGAGCCGGTGTCGGAGGATGTGACCGGTGAGGGTGGCATCGAGAGCCCTGGAGGTGAGCAGTGACAGCTGTTTGTGGAGGTTGCGCAGCGGGCGAGTGAGCCCAGGCAGGCTGACGGCCCTGGAGGTGAGCAACGGCCGAATATGGAGACTACACGACAAGACACGTGTCCCGGGGAGGAGCAGCAGCCGCAGGATGCGGTGACAGCACAGCAGAGCACCAACACCGAGAGCACAGGATGCAGCAGTGAGGAGCCCAGGTCGGTGAGCAGGCCCAACGAGGGTAATGGTGCGTGTTCCGAGGAGGAGCAGCAGCTGCAGGACACGGTGATGGCGCAGTAGAGCACAAACACCGAGAGCATCGAATGCAGCGGTGAGGAGCCCAGGTCGGTGAGCGGGCCCCACGAGGGTGGTGGTGCGTGTTCCGGAGGTGAGCAGGAGCCGAATATGGAGGCTACGCAGCGAGACATGTGGAACGAGGGAGTCGAGAGCTACGTCGGTGTGTCTGGACCAGAGAACGATGCTGGTGAGGACGACACTATGAGCCCCGAAAGTGAACGACAAGAGCCGGAGTGAATATGGGGAGAGCCCGAGTTAGGCTCGACCAGCAACGACGAAGAGGTGGCGTAACAGGAGATAACCCCACCGCTGGAGGCCATACAGGGGGAGCGCACATTTGCCGCCCCGCAACGCCACCTCGGGACGGACCCAATGCCGGTTCCCAGGTTGCCCTGGACGAGGGTGCTGGACGGCACGCCAGGACCCCCGAGTGGGGCAAGGCAGGCTGAGGGCTCTGGGAAAGAACAGCAGCAGCTGGTTGCAGAGACAGCGCAGCGGAGCGGTTTGCCAGGCATGGAGAGGTGGCGCACCAAACATCAGCATGGCGGGCCCAGAGGGAAGAAGCACTGACAGCCGGGTGAACAGACGCCATGGGGCTGTCCTGGGCCTCCGGTTAGAGACATTTTTGCCAGGGAGGGGGACTTTGACCCTGGGGGTGGACGGTGACTGGGTGCGCATATGCCATGGGGTTGGCCAGGTCCTCCGTGGCAGACTAGCAGATGGTGGCTGGCCTGAGACATTGGGGTCACTTGAAACATGTATTTAATGTAAATATTTGTGTACATATTTGGGAAAATGTGCACTTTGTATATAGCTGATGTGTATGTGAGTGAGTGAATGTATGTATAATATGGGATTATTCTGTATTTTAAAGAGACATGGTCCGATTTTGAGTTGTTTTGTGTGAATGCGATAGGTTTGTTCTAATGCAATATGTCATTCCCCTATTCTTAGTGTGTGATTCAGGTAACCAAATTTGGGTGGGTTTCCTGTATGCTTGACATTTTTTTTTTGGGGGGGGGGGTTGTTGTGTATGAATATGTGTGTTTGGGAAGCCGTGCCCACCCACAGGGTGGCGTCAGGCGGGCACAGCCCTTTCTGTATATAAACCCCAAGTTCTGTGTAATAAAGTTAGTTGGTTGCTGCATGAAGACTCGCCTCCTTTTCTCTTTATTCTCAGACATAACAAAGATTCTGATCCGATCACACTCCTCAAAATTTCCTTCCGATTGAGACGGGTGGGTTATGTCAATTGTTGATCCGATTGGTGTGAATGTAAACACTTATTCCAAGTGTCTGTACATCAGCCACATGTCAACGTAACGTATTTTTGCCTTTACAGCAGCTTGGGGAAGACATGGTGGGAGTAAAAATGGGAATTGGTGGCTTCCTGTGGTAACGTATCGTCACTTTCTGTGTTGCTAGCTGTCTTTGTGGTTTGCTCTGTGGTTAGCTCTCCTCATTCTCCTGATTTTGCCTTTAATTGTATTTTAATCAGTTTTTTCCTTCTACCGTTAGCTCTCACTTATGTTTATCAAGCCTCTTGAACCTGTATGCGCATTCAGTGCCATCTAATCACCCTCCTTAGCCTTCTGTTCACCTTTCATTTGTGATTTTGTTAGCTTTGGGTTAGCCACTAGCTATGGCTACTAGCTCTCCTTCCCCTCCTCCTCTGGTGTGCTCTCTCTGTCAGATGTTTAGCTGCACCTCTGCCTCTTTTAGTGATAACAGTAAATGTAATAAATGTTGTCTTTTTGAGGCACTCGAGGTGAGGTTGTCTGATTTGGAATCCCAGCTCTGCTGCATTGAAACACCGTCTGCGCTAGTTAATAATGACGGACGCCTCTTAGCTGCAGCGGAGCTCGCTAGCATAGGGCAGCCTGCTAGCGGTCCTCCGGTCCTCCTCAGCAGCGAGGAGACTGGGTGGGTGATGGTGAGAAGGAAGCCTAATCGCAAGGCCCCAGTTCACCACCAACCTGTTCATGTTTCTAATTGCTTTTCCCCGCTCAGCAACACACCTGCTAAGGAAAAAACTCTGATCGATGGCAACTCTGTATTCAGAAACGTGAACCTAGAGACTCTAGCGGCCATAGTCAAATGCATTCCTGGGGCCAGAGCAGGCGACATCGAGTCAAATTTGAAAATGCTGGCTAAAAGTAACTGTAAATACTCCACAATTGTTACCCACACTGGCATTAATGACATCCGACTCCGGGAGTCGGAAGTCACAAAACTTAACGTGGAATCTGTGTGTAACTTTGCAAAAACAATGTCTGCCTCTGTAGTATTCTCTGGGCCCCTCCCCAATCTGACCAGTGATGACATGTTTAGCCGCTTGTCATCCTTTAACCACTAGCTGTCTGTGTGGTGTCCTGCAAACGATGTGGGCTACATAGACAATTGGAGCTCATTTTGGGGAAAACCTGGTTTTATTAGACGAGACGGCGTCCATCCCACTTTGGATGGTGCGTCTCATTTATCTAACAATCTGGCATCATCTTCATCCAAATTTCCAAAACCTTGACAACTCAGAATTGGGACCAGGAAGCAGAGTCACAGTCTCACACGCCTCTCTGCAGCTCCTCTTCATCTACCACCCCTCAACTTAGCCCCTGTCTTCCCCATCAGAGAATCATTGTCTGCTCCCTCCAAAGTAAATAAAAATATAATGTATAAGCATCCCAAAGTGATTAAACAAAAAGTTGGTAAAACTCAAATCAAACATGAAGCCTCTAAATTGAATGATTTGGTCTCTGTTCCTCCTCATAATTTAAAAATTAAATGTGGTTTGTTAAATATTAGGTCTCTAACTCCCAAGTCTCTGCTAGTCCATAATCTGTTAATTGATCATCAGATTGATTTAATATCCCTTACAGAGTCTTGGTTAGGGCAAGAGGATTATGTTGGTTTAAATGAATCGACTCCCTCTGGTTATTTAAACTGTCAAAATTCCAGAAGTTCTGGTCATGGATGAGGAGTAGCAACAATTTACCATTCCAAATTACTAGTTAATGTAAAGCAAAAAACACATTATAATTCCTTTGAGGGTCTGGTCCTCAGTATTGGGCATTTTAGCAATTTTAGGCTAAACCCAATTTTATTTGCCATAGTTTATCATCCTCCATCAATCGACTAGAGATTTTATCCAAATTTTCCGAATTCTTAGTTGATTTAGTGCTAAAATCAGATAGAATAATTATAGTAGGGGACTTTAATATACATGTAGATGTAGATAGTGATTGCCTTAATATGGCATTTAATTCAATATTAGACTCAATGGGGTTTTCTCAGAAAGTTGGAAATTCTATCCATTATCTCCACCATACGTTGGACCTTGTTCTGACATATGGCATAGAAATAGAAAATCTGGTAGTGTCTCCTCATAACCCTGTACTGTCAGACCATTGTCTGTTAACCTTTGATTTTACTATTTCTAACTATTTGGCTCCTAAAGAAAAATATTACTACAGTAGATGCCTCTCAGATGATGTTGTAACAAAATTTATGCAGATTGTTTCCTCTATCCCATGTGTCAACACAATGGAAATAAGCTATAGACAGCTTGCTCCTTCTGTAATTGATAGCATGGTAGATAGTGTTACAGCTTCTCTGCATCAGACTCTAGACATAGTGGCCCCTTTAAAAAAGAAAAAGTCTAATCAGAGATTTCTAACTCCTTGGTTCAACACAGAAACTCGTAGCTTAAAACAGAAGACTCGTCAATTAGAAAGAAAATGGTGCTCCACTCATTCAGATGAAATCTATTTAGCTTGGAGAAATCATCTTTTAATTTATAAAAAAAAAATCGCTTAGAAAAGCTAGAATGAGTTATTATTCTGCATTAATGGAAGAGAACAAGAATAATAACAGGTTTCTTTTTAACACTGTAGCCAGGCTAACAAAGAGCCAGGACTCTGTCAATCCTAGCATTCCCTTAGAGCTTACTAGTCAGAACTTTATGAACTTTTTCAATAATAAAATTCCATCTATCAGAGATAAAATCAGTCAGATTATTCCCACCGTTAACTTAAATACAGTAACTATACAACCCCTTCAACTGATACAGTATCTGTTTGGATGAGTTTACTCCAACTGACCATTTAGAGTTAGACAAAATAATTTCCTCATCCATGCCTTCAATTTGTCTTTTAGACCCTATTCCTACCAGGTTATTTAAAGAAGTCTTCCCATTTATTGGTAGCTTTATTTTTCAAATAATCAATTCTTCATTAACATTAGGCCATGTACAGCAGGCTTTTAAAACGGCTGTAATTAAACCCTTACTCAAAAAGCCAATGCTGGATCCAGGAGTTTTAGCTAGATATTGACCAATCTCTAATCTGCCTGTCATTTCAAAAATCTTAGAAAGAGTTGTTGCTACGCAATTATATGACCACTTGCAGGGAAATGGTTTATTTGAAGAGTTTCAGTCTGGGTTTAGAATCCATCATAGTACTGAAATAGCCTTAGTGAAGGTCACTAATGACCTCCTTATCGCATCTGATAATGGACTTGTTTCTGTACTTGTCCTTTTAGACCTTAGTGCAACTTTTTATACTATCGATCATAATATTCTTCTTGAAAGATTAGAACACTATGTTGGACTTAATGGAACTTCGTTGCAGTGGTTTAGATCTTATTTATCTAATAGGTTCCAGTTTGTTCATGTCAATAATGAGTTTTCTTTCAACTCAAAGCTCAGTCACGGAGTTCCACAGGGATCTGTGCTCAGCCCTACTCTTTTTAGTTAATACAGTATATGTTTCCGCTAGGCAACATTATTAGAAAGTACTGTATACATTATCATTGTTATGCAGATGACACACAATTATACCTGTCAATGAAGCCAGATGATAGTCATCAACTAGCCAAGTTAGAAGCCTGTCTTAAGGAAATCAAAGCTTGGATGACTTGTAATTTCCTGCTATTAAATTCAGTTAAGACTGAAGTGATTCTTGTTGGTCCAAAAAACCTTAGAAATACCATTCCAAATCAAACTTTTAGTTTGGATGTGGTTACTCTTTCTCTTAATAGCTCTGTGAGGAACCTTGGAGTTACTTTTGATCAATATCTGTTTTTCAATTCATTATTAAATTTGTTTCTAAGACTGCCTGCTATCATTTGCGTAATATTGCCAAGATTAGGAGCATCTTGTCTCAGAGTGATGCTGAGAAACTGATCCACGCTTTTGTTAGCTCTTGATTAGATTAGTGTAACTCTTTATTATTAGGTTGTCCTAAAACATATTTAAAAAGTCTTCAGTTGATCCAAAATGCTGCAGCAAGAGTTTTAACAGGTACTAGAAAGAGAGATCATATTTCTCCGGTTCTGGCCTCCCTTCATTGGCATCCCATAGAGTTTAGAATTAAGTTTAAAATCCTTCTTCTCACTTTCAAAGCTCTAAACAATCAGGCTCCTTTTTATTTAAAAGTTCTGATACTACCCTATTATCCTAACAGAGCACTACACTCCCAAAATGCTGGATTACTTGTAATACCTAGAATCTCCAAAAGTACAATGGGAGGCAGAACCTTCAGTTATCAAGCTCCTCTCCTGTGGAACCAGCTGCCAATCTGGATTTGGGAGTCAGACTCAATCTCTGTTTTTAAGAATAGGGTTAAAACCTTCCTTTTTGATATAGCCTACAATTTGGGAGGGATCATGTGTCTTTGAACCCTCCCTTAGTTACGCTGCTAATAGGTTAAGACAGCCAGGGGACCTCCAATAATGCACTGGGCTTCAGTCCTTTCTTCACTCTCAATGAATTTTTTTTTTTTTTTTTTTGCTGGTCATTAACATCTGTTTGTTCTGTCCCATAGATTGAGGCCCCATCGTGCTGTTTGCTCTCCACATGTCTGTTCTTTTCATCTTCTCTATCCCCTCACCCCCCAGCCAGTCACAGCAGATGACTGTCCCTCCCTGAGCCTGGTTCTGCTGGAGGTTTCTTCCTGTTAAAAGGGAGTTTTTCCTCTCCACCATCGCCAAGTGCTTGTTCACAGGGGATCGCCTGATTGCTGGGGTCTTTCTGCAATTGTGGGGGTTTCCCCTACAGTTCAAAGTGCTATGAGATGACTGTTGTTGTGAAATGGCGCTATATAAATAAAGTTGAATTAAAACAGAACTTGTCTGTATCGTCCAGCTGTCTCCCTCTGTTCGTCATATGCAGAAGTATGTACTGCTGGGCATGTAGCTTCATTACGGAGACCAGCAGAAGCCAAAGTACAGGCTGAATAACACAATACAGGTCCATTTCAAAAAGAGACAGGGCTTACGGTTCCCATCAAACTGCAAAAACCCTGGGAATACACGGGTGTGGACTACATTGGCCTGCTACCTACCCTGCACACCCAGTGGAAATGCTTACATCCTTGTCTTTGTGGATTATTTTTCAAAGTGAGTTGAAGTGTGTGCAGTAAGGGAAGCCACAGCTCAGGTTGCAGCTAACAGGTTCATGACTGACATTTTTGCCCGACATGGTGCTCCCTCGTACCTCATTTCAGACAGGTGGACACCTTTTGTGAATGATCTCTTTAAGCATGTTGTGTCTGTGCTCAGAACTGAGCATAGGCTCACTACAGTGTATCACCCACAAACTAATGCCACAGAGTGTGTCGATCACACTCTCAAGACAGCTATATGTGCTTATGTGGGAGACAAATACACCTCCTGGGACAAATTTATTCCCCAGATCTGCTTTGCACTGCGTACCGCCCCTCATGACAGCACTGGTCTAAGCCCATCCATGATGTTGTATGGACAAGAGTTAGAGACCCCACTTGACCTTGTCAACCAGCCCACTTGTGATGGATTGGATGACACGGGTGTTCCTTATTCAGAATGTCTGAGACCCTCACTCCAGGAAGCACATGATCACGCCCAAGTGGTGCTTTCTGGAAGTCATAAGTGTCAGTAAAGGCCCTTTTCCACTAGTGTCACTTGGACCCGTTTCGGTATGGTACGGTACGGTACAGTTCGGCCTGCTTGTGTTTCCACTGCACATGTAGTACTACTTGACGTGGGTGGGAATAGTTACAGGGAGGTGGCGTAACCCTCCCGTTATGTAAAACAAGCGCAACGGGCGTAAAACAAGCGTAACGTTATGCAAAACAAGCAACGCAGGCAAAAGACAAGCTGGCAGGATACGAGGTGTCTGTGTTCTCTGGCATTTTTTTTTGCCAGAGTAAAGCCAAAAAAGGACAACAGAAGGCAAAGGCAGTGAGACGACACACTCTGGAAAAGTACTGGAGCATTTAGGAAACCATATAGAGCAGTATAAAGGGGAAGACATGAAGATACAAACTACATCATGTATGACAGTAAGCTAATGATTGCTAATGCTACTTTGCGTTTAAGTCCACTGTACGACATTATAATGTCAGTAAGTTATCGCTATTAGGTACTGAAATATGTATTCTCTGTGTGTGTGTTTCAGATGGCTCTCTTGTGACAAAAATATCGCTTCAAACCGTTGGTCTGGATGTTCAACACAGTGATGTCACCCCAGCTTCACAAATGCGAAGTGGTTACAGAACTGCAGAATGTCTGTAGAAAACCGGAGTGGTGGCTCAGTTGGTAGAGCATCCGCCCCACACCCGGGAGGCAGGGGTTCAAATCCTGGCTGGGTCATGCCGAAGACCATAAAAGTGGAACTTCCTGCCGTCCAGCTTGGTGCTCAGCAATTATGGAATGGAGGAGGGAAATCTGTGGCGGTGCCTTGCATGGCAGCGGCCCTCTGATTCTACACATGGGGTGTGTGTGATTGACACTGTAGATAGGATAAAGCGCAATTTCATTCCACTGTACATGATTGGCTGTATGGTTGAATGACAATAAAGGGTGATTTAATTTAATTTAGAAATGCTTAACTTCCTGTGGAACAAATTGCTCTGATCTGTGTCAAAATTATGGAGAGACTGTTGAGACATCATAAGATTTACCTGCTCCAGCCAGTGGTATCGTAGCAAAACATGTTCAGCTGCCAAACTTGATCGCCAGGTGCCATATTGTAGTATATGAGCCATAAAATATATATTTCAACAGGTAAACAGTACTGTTAGGTATAGTAAGATATATTTAACCATTATGATGCATTTTAAGCCAAAACAAATGAATCTAGGATTAAAAGCAATTAAAAATAATGCAGTCACAAGGTTACATGGAGAAATATAGTACATGGGTTAACTGGCTATATATCATATTGAGTATTGCTGACTACATGTAGATACCGTATAAATATATATTCTCTGCATCAACAGTGAACTATACATGTATTCATGTAGTATAGCACTGGGAATTTTGATAATAAACTTTTTTACGTTTTGCAGATCTGTCTCGACTTTTATGTGTTGTTACCACCAAGTGACATAAATTAAATACAGAGATTGGAAAAGCTGTCTAAGAACAATCCAGGAGTTTGAGAAATCACTTTTGGTTTGGTGTAAGTCTGCCAACAGAATTATGAACCATAAAGCAGTTTGTGTTAAAATGTTAAATCCCATAAAACCCTAACCCAGGGGTGTCCAATCATGTGCCATGGAGGGCCAAGACCCTGCAGGTTCTCTCTTCTATCCCATTATTAGGAAATCCAGATGCTACTATGGCCCAGAATTCCTCCATATTACTGGTACTATCACAAAAGTGTGCAGTGTCTTCTGCACTGGCACATCCAAAAATACTGTCATGACTGATAAGATTATTCAGCCCATGTGCTAGGTGCAGCAACAAAGAGACAATCAAGCAGTATACACGTTTGAATGTTCTATTAAATAGCAAAAACTTGCACTGCTACAGAACAGTCATTCACCAAAGGAATGGGCCTGTGGGGAGAAAATGAGAGCTGTGAGCAGAAGAATGGAGATGGGGAAAATGGGCAAGCCAAATTATCACTTACTTGGGCTCCGAGGGGGCGTCAGCAGAACTCCAGAGGGAAATAGATGAACATAGCAGGGCAAGGGACTGCTGGGGGAGTCTGACCGGGCAGAGGTTGCCGTCGTGGGAGAAGTTGTGGCAGGAGAGCGCACGCAGCCCTCAGAGACACACCTGCATGATGGCAGCAACCTGCACCATGGAGAAAAAGCACACAGATTAATAACTTCTTAACCAATGTGTGTATGATGACTTACTGTCTGTTTATGGCAGTATACCCAGATGAACCAGCGTTGAGTCACGGAAAGATGCCTCCTTAAATACGCTGGCTGATAAGAGGGCGCAGGTGTGTCTTCTTCCTCATGTGTGCTGATGAGCAGCGGAGAGATGAATGGGAAGGAGGGGCGCGCTCTCGCCGCCCATGACAAGGCCTCCCTTTCTAGAAGTGCCTCCTGGCGGTCTATAAGGTTTATCAGGATGGGCTTGATGGTAGGACCAGAGCAAATCGTTATCCAAGATTCGGGCTGAAGGACCCCAGGATCGCTCCTCCAGGCCGTAGCCCTCCCAATCCACCAAATACTGGAGACCCCAGCCCCGACAGCGAACATCCAAGATCCAGCGGACCATGTGGCAGGGTGGCCGGTGATGACCGGGAGGGGGGGGGGGGGGGTAGAGAGGACTGACCAAGAGGAGCTTCATTTGTGAGACATGAAAGGTCGGGTTCACTCGGAGGGTAGGTGGGAGTCTCAGCCGAACTGAGGCGTTGTTGATCATTCTGGAGATTGGGATGGGCCCAGTAAAGCGTGGAGACAGCTTCTTAGATGTAGTCTTCAATGGCACCTGACTGGCCGCCAACCAGACCTGCTGTCCCACTGCGTACTTGGGCGCAGGCATCCGATGTTTATCTGCCGCAGCCCGGTTGCGCTCCACAGAGTGAGTAAGAGCGGCACGCGTGGAGCTCCAGATGCACCTGCAGCGGCGAGCATGAGCCCTCACAGAAGTAACCGGGACTTCCCTCTCGGTCATGGGCAGTAGTGGAGGTGTGTACCCCATTGATCCTTCGAAAAGGGTAAGCCCTGTAGACGTGGAAACGGTCGTGTTCATAGAATACTCCACCCAGGTCAGATGTGAACTCCACGATGAGGTACCGCAAGGTGGCTTCCAAGGACTGATTGGCGCGCTCTACCTGCCCATTGCTCTGGGGGTGGTTCCCAGAGGAGAGGCTCACTGTAGTTCCTAAGATGCGGCAGAAGGCCTTCCAGACCTGTGATGTAAACTGCAGTCCCTGGTCAAACACGATGTCCACTGGGATGCCATGGAGACGAATAACATGATCCGTCAGCAGGACGGTCGTCTCCAAGGCCGAAGGGAGTTGGGGGAGCGCCACCAAGTGGACAGCCTTGGAGAAACGGTCCATGATGGTCAGAATCACAGTTTTGCCATGGGAGGGGGAAAGTCCAGTGACAAAGTCTACGGCGATGTGGGACCATGGCCAACCAGGGATGGAGAGGGGATGGAGGAGTCCAGATGGGGGGAGGAATCAGACTTGCCCCGGACACAGGTCTGACAGGCCCGTACGTACTCCTGCACGTCCCACCGCAGCGTGGGCCACCAGAACTCCTGCCGAACCAGATCAATAGTGTGGGTGATTCCAGGATGACAGGCAAAACGGCTGTTGTGACCCCACTGGATGACGTCACTGTGGAGGGCAGCGGGGACGTAAAGGCGATCCGGGGGGGCACCCTGCTGGCACAGGTTACCGAAATTGGGCCTGATGGACCCTCCGCTCGATATCCCATGTAAGGGCACCAAGGACACATGAGGAGGGAAGAATGGATTGGTGGAGGGAGGCGGAGCTACCTCCTCAGAATCAAACTGATAGCATGTCCAGTTTAGTATTCCGAGAACCAGGCCAGTAGGTGATGATAAAATTAAACTGCTGGAAAAATAAAGCCCAGCGAGCCTGCCTGGCGTTAAGTCGGCGGGCCGACTGCAAGTACTCAAGGTTCTTGTGATCGGTCCACATGATAATGGGGTGCATAGCCCCCTCTAAGCAGTGTCTCCATCCCTCTAATGCCAACTTAATGGCAAGCAGCTCTCTGTCCCCTATGTCATAATTTCTCTCAGCTGGCATAAGTCGACGAGAGAAATATGCGCATGGATGGAGCTTCTGATCGGAGGATGTGCACTACGAGAGGACAGCACCCACCCCCGAATCAGAAGCATCCACCTCAAGGACAAACTGGAGCTGCATGTTGACCTGGGCTAAGATTGGTGTGTCAGTGAACAGGCCCTTTAATTTAGAAAAGGCCTGCTCCACTGCCTCGGTCCACCGAAAGGGGACCTTAACGGAGGTCAGCTGTGTTAAGGGCAGTGCTACCCCACTATAGTTCCTGATGAACCTGTGATAAAAGTTCACAAACCCGAGGAAGCATTGAAGCTCCCTACGGGAGTAGGGTGTCGGCCAATCAAGTACTGCCCTCACCTTGGCCAGGTCAGCAATCAGTCTCCCTTCAGCTACTATGAAGCCCAAGAAGGAAGTAGATGTTGTGGAGAACTCGCACTTCTCGGCCTTGACGTAGAGCTGGTTCTCCAAGAGCCATTGTAAAACGGCCCTTACATGGACCTCATGTTCCTCTGGTGAGCAGGAGAAGATTAAAATGTCATCCAAACAGACGAACACAAATTGGTAGAGCATATTGTGGAGGACGTCGTTAATTAACCGTTGGAAGACATCGGGGGCATTGGTGAGTCCAAACGGCATCACCAAATTCTTAAACTGCCCCAAGTGTGTTTTAAACACCGTCTTTCACTCATCTGCCTCATGAATGCAAATAAGATGGTACGTGTTGCGTAGGTCTAATTTGGTAAACACCCATGAGCGCTGAAGGAGCTCAAATGCGGAATTCATCAAGGGCAGGGGATATTTGCCCTTAACTGTTATAGCGTTGAGCTCATGGTAATCGATACAGGGGCACAGTGAGCCACCCTTCTTGCCGACAAAGAAGAATCCGGCCCCGAGAGGAGCCGAAGATGGCCAAACAAGGCCGGCGTTCAGCGACTCTTTAACATAGTTCTCTATAGCCTCCCTCTCTGACCCAGAAATACTGTAGAGCCAGCTGGATGCAGCCTCGCCCCCGGGACGAGGTCCACAGCACAGTCATAAGAGTGATGAGGTGGCAGCGACAGCGCTCTTGACTTGCTGAAGACCTCCCATAAATCATGATAAGCCCGGGGAACGAGGCTGAGATCCGGCGGTTCATCAGGAGGAGGAGAGACCGGGAGAGATGGAGCACATTCAGCTGAACTGAAACAATTGGCCAAACAAAACAGGCTGCAGGAGGAGATAGAATTCCGTCCCCAATTTATTATGGGGCTGCGACTCCGGAGCCACGGATAACCAAGAATCATCGGGGATGATGAATTTTGGAGAACTAGGAACGTTGGTTCCTCCCAATGATTCCTGGACAAGAGGATGGCAACCGGCCACGTGCATTCGGCGATCACTGCAACCTCGCTGCCAGATATGGTGGTAACACATTGTTGATTGGACAATTTAACAGTGGGAATACCCAGGTCCCGGACGAGCTGGGCCGACACGAAATTGCCCTCTGCCCCTGAATCAACTATTGCCAAGACCCTCCTCTCGACCCCTGGCAATTGAACGAGGGCCTAAATAGAGAAATTGCCGGGGGGCGATAACTTGGTCCCGCCTGCCAGACCCCCCACAGTTACTGATGGGCCACATCTTTTGGCCGCCAGGGGCACTCGTCCCAACCGTGCTCCGGAAAAGCACAGTACAAGCACATGCCAGCTCTCCTCCTTCACCGATGCTCAGCCTCGGTTAGACGAACCCGGCTGAGGTCCATCGGCTCGGGAGGAGGACTGGTCTCCCCAGTGTCAGTCCCTGCGGCAGGCACACACTCGGCGGATGAGCAAGCGGAGGCCTGTTGCTCCCTAGCGCGCTCACGGTAGCGGTTGTCCAACCCCACAGCCTGATCAATAAGACAATCGAGCATCTCAGGAACGGCATGAACCACCAGATCATCACGGAGATGGTCATTTAACCCATGGAGGAACGCGCTACGTAATGCAGCCTTGTTGCGTCCCGAGTCTGCCACTTCGACCTGAAACTCCACAGTGAACTCGGCCACAGACTGAGCCCCCTGGCGGAGAGTCATAAGGCGACTCATTATGTTCCCCTGACTCTCGGTGTGGTCGAACGCGCGACAAAAAGCGGCCACAAATTGGTTAAACGTGTAACTACAGCCCTCAGGGCTGTCTGCTGTGGCCCAAGCCCAACTAAGGGCTCGGTCCCATAGCAGTAGAGTGAAAAACTGAATTTTAGCGATCTCCATCGGGTACTCCCCTCCAACCTGCTCCAAATACATCTGTACCTGATGTAAAAACTCCTTGCATTTCCCCACCTCCCCCGCGTACGGGGCAGGTGAGGGAACAGAGGTGGTATGGCGAACTGGTGGATGAATAACGGGAGCAAGCTGAGAAGGAGGAGCCGGAGGAGCCGTCCCAGCCAAATGAGACGTGATGGTGTCCAGTTGCTGCATCGTTTGCAGCTGCTGGTTCATCACGGTGACCTGTTGCTCGGTCGCCTCAAAGCGATCGATAGCAGATTGTCCCCCTGTTGCACCTGCTGAACCGAGGTTAAGACTGGCTCGTTCTGTCATGACTGATAAGATTATTCAGCCCATGTGCTAGGTACAGCAACAAAGAGACAATCAAGCAGTATACACGTTTGAATGTTTTATTAAATAGCAAAAACTCGCACTGCTACAGAACAGTCACTTGCCAGAGGAATGGGTCTGTGGAGAGAAAATGAGAGCTGTGAGCAGAGGAATGGAGATAGGGAAAATGGGCAAGCCAAATTACCACTTACGTGGGCTCCGAGGGGGCGTCGGCAGAACTCCAGAGGGAAATAGACAAACCAGCAGGGCAAGGGAGATGAATGGGAAGGAGGGTGCACGCTTTCGCCACCCATGACAAAAACAGCCTTCAGCAAATTGTTTTTGGTTACTTTTCTTAAAAATGAGCCATTATTTTCAAAGTCATTGATAATCCTGGAATTTCCCCATTGTGGGACTAATAAAGGCTTATCTTATCTTAAATGGTTTGTACTGTTGACTCTTTTCCCACTGGTGTCTTAACAGACAAATTAGAAAATCATGATGCAAACACATAAGCCACTAAATTGTTTATTACAATCAGAAGCAAATTCCAGATTATTTAGAATGTGCAAAATTCAAACTGAAAAAAAAAAAAAAAATTAGAATGGATCACACACACCGGCCACTCTGCCTCACTGAGAAGCAACTGGATGTGCCGCTCACACTGGTCCCGGTTCAGCAGACCTTCAGCCTGCATCTCCGTAAATAGTGAGGCCAGGTCCGGTTTGGGGTGGATCGTTTTCCTCTTGTCTAGATGAAAGACAGAAATGGGTGGTGGATAATTAAAGCAAGTTTTAAACATATTTGAGAAATAACGTTATCAATAAAAGTTTAGCCACCGCCGTGTCGCCCTGGTTTCAAGTGTGGCTGGTGTTTTGTGCTTGTATTGCTAAAATATAAAAGGAAGCACTACAATGGGTCTCAAATATTTGCAATGTGTTGTTTTACTGGATGAGTTTAACAACGAAATACTATAAACTACACATATAAACTAAATTCTAATGGTGACCGAACAACTCCCATTCCCCAAAGTGCAAGATTCACTATTATGACTATAACTCAAAGGATCACAGACGTGATCCGATAAAAAAAAAATAAATAAACAAGCAGTTTATTTTACGGTGGCTACTATTGGATGTGCCATTCATTTTCAACTTTTCTGTAATTAATATTTACACAATCAAATCTCAGTTCAGTCCCTTTCATATTAAGTGGAAATTGTGCTACTTTAAATTTGGCACTTCACTTATACTTTAACTTAAAAAGAAAAGATTTGACTGTAAATAACAAGATGTGCAACTTACCAGTCACATTGCTGTGTGGTGCCAAACGTAGCCATTGTCAGAGCAAATCCTGGTCGGACTCTACAATGAAAATACACACAACTTAAAGGCCAAATGTCACGTAATTTTTTTTTCTAAATGACAACAAATTTAGATAAAATACACATAGCTTAAACCAAATATTCATACCAGAGACCATATCACCCACCTGTATTTACATAATTGCACAAAATACACCAGGTGAAGGCCCCACCTTGCTTGCTGGCTTGTGACAGCCAGTCCAGACCACGCCCATGTTTTTGACATCACCAGTTGTACCCTGGCTGCCCTTCCCGAGTCCAGGCCCATGGACTCGGACCTGGAGGTGCTGATTCTCATCCCAGCCGCTTCACACTCAGCAGCAAACAGAGGTCACAGAGGTGTCCCTGGATTTTCTCCGCATAGGCGCATTTCGCCATCTTAATTCCCTTTGAGAGCATAGACCTAGCTGAGCGGAGGGCAATCCTGTCCTTCGCTCTGAAGGCTGCATCTCTGGTTGTGAGCAGTGAGTGCACCTCTGCAGTCATCCAGTGTTTATAGTTGCCCCGTGCAGTGAAGGTCTTCACTATAGTGACATCCTCTGTGCACTTCGTGATGTAGCTGGTGACCGCTTCAGTGTACTCCTCCACATCTGTCCTGTCTCCCTGGTAGGCTGCTATTTTAAAAACCTCCCAGTCTGTATGAAGAAAACAGTCCTGAAGTGCCGAGGTTGCACCCTCTGGCCAAGTCCTGATTTGTTTCTCTACTGGCCTGCTGCGCTTCAGTAAGGGTTTTTAGGCAGGCACCAGCATCACGGATAGGTGGTCAGAATGACCAATGTGGGGGCGAGGTGTTGCCTTGTATGTATCTGGGAAGTTTGTGTACACCAAGTCCAACATATTCTCTCCTCTGGTCTTAAAATCCACAAACTGTTTGAACTTGGGGAGCACAGTCTTTAAACTGGTGTGAATAAAATCCCCTGCAACCACCACAAAACTGTCCGGGTGTGAAGTTTGAAATTCACTGACAGCATCGTGCAGCTCTCCAAGTGCCTTGTTAGCATTAGCTTTAGCATTAGCACTAGGAGCTATGTAAACAGCAGCTACAAACATGTTGGTGAATTCCCTCTGCAGATAGAATGGCCAGCAATTCACGATAAGGAACTCCGCCAACGGAGAGCAGTGTTTGGTTGCTAACGTGGCGTTAACACACCAGTTCTTGTTAATATAGATGCATAACACCCCCCCCCCCCCGCGGTTCTTACCTGAGGTAGCAGCCTCCCTGTCTGCCCGGAATGATGTCATCCCTTCCAGCTGAATGGCCGTGTCAGGGATGTTGTTGTGGAGCCATGTCTCCGTGAACGCAAACACACAGCAGTCCCTTCACTCTCTACAGGTTTCTCTCAGCAGACGCAGCTCGTCCAGCTTGTTGTCGAGGGAGCAGACATTGGAAAGAAGGAGCGACGGTACTGCTGGTCTGGAGGGGTTAGCCTTTAGCCTAGCATGAATTTCGGCTCTCTTTCCTTTCCTTTGTTTGCGTTCACGCCGCTTACGCTTCCTCCTCTCCCGGGTAGCTGCCAGCAAAACCCCCGATAGTTTAAAAATCTGTACTCACTTAGTACTGTGCATGTACTTACCTTTATATAAAGTACATGTAAATTGAATGTTACGTCATCATTGTTCAAAATTCTGAGAATTTCAAGACATAAAAAAGAATTTTGCATCATATAAAGCGAAAATACCCATACATGTAAACAAAAATGTATAAAACAATATGTGGCCATAATTCAAAAAGTTGACCTGATTGAGCAAAACCAATGTGATTTTTGGATTCAGCACATCAAAATTGTTCTAAATCAGCTAAAAAAAAAAACCCTTTGACAATAAATTTGGTGTTGACCAGTGTAATATTTGTGAGGAACATGGTGACAACTTTGGACTCCCAGACACACCTAATCACAGTCAGCCTCCAGTTCAACCACTACCTGACCATGCCATTGTAGAAGGGGATGATATTAGGGCAGCTTTAATGGAGTACTTTAACAGTGAGGAGCAATAACCTGTTTAGTGCCTGCCATATCATTTACACAATGTAATATAAGTGAAGTAGTGTAAAAGCGTTAATGAATTAAAAAAAAAAAATCAGCTGGCAATCAGTCCTCAGTGTATTCCGTTTTGAAGTATTTATGGTGTATGTATATATATTATAGAAACATCTACAGAGTTGTTAAAGGTATACACATTATGTACTTAATCTGTAAAAATCTACTCTGGCTAAAGTACTGATTCAAGTTTTTATTCATGTAGGGGTAACAAGACAAAAACTCTACAGTGTACAAGTTAAAAGTACTTTCCCCAGAAATGATCTTGTCCAGAGCTGACAGAATGTCATATGGTACATTGTCAAAAGAATATAAGAGCTCATTATCATTTTTGAAGCAGAATACCTGGAACATTTTCCACAGAAAAAGTGCATAGATTTAAATGTGAAATAAAAGTTGTCAAAAATATGTGAGTAAAGTCCACAAATACCTGATATACTTTCAAATACCTGAAAAATTTACTTAAGTGCAGTAATTCAGTACTTGGACTTTCACTTCCCACCAATATAATGCTATATTGATTTGCATTGTTTATCCTAAATAGCTTTACATTTCATGCATATGTTTGGTGTGAGGATAACAATTACTTAATGTGGAAGCAGAAAAAACACTTAAAGAAAGAAAGCTTTTATTTACAAAATGTGCAAACATTTAAGATTGCTACATATGAAAAAACATTATGTACACACAGACAAAAATATCAATGCTGTGATAGTTACTTTGTTTGCAGTCCCTCAAGCACAGACACAACGCGTCCCATCAGTCAAACAAGGGTGTTGGTCCTGTCCTCCATCTTCTGGATGCTTTGCAGCAAAGCAGAGGTCAGTTGCTCCTCCCTCCTGCTCTGCTCCTCTGACCTCTCCAGGTAGTCAAGAAGGAGGTCCATGTTTGTGTCCCACTTCTGTTTCCCTGTTTTAAAGTACAAAAATAAAAAGTAACATAAAATAACCACACACTGAAAAACGCAGGAATCGTCAACCCAAGATTGACTGTGTCTATTCAACATCCATTTACTGTTAGTGGCATCAGAACATTCAATTCAAGCGTATAATTGGTTTAATTGACTCCCTCCTTTGTGTGAATGAGTCATGATCTCAACATATATTACCTAATCTGGTCTGACAAGAAGAGGAGGAAGAGCAGGAGGAGGACAAGCGTGGTGCTGGTGAAGGTGAGCTGCGTACCGCAGGTCTGGCTGGTTCTCCCTCATCATCCAGGTGTGATAAATCTGTAAATACAAAAAGAGTGTTTTAGTTTGTGCAGTGTACAACTTAAGCCTTCCATTAAGAAATGTGCAGACATATAAGGCAGTTTTATCCAATATCAATATTACCAAAGCTTACATGTGTGATTATAACCAAAATAGTAAAAATGACGACATTACTAGTGCCATTTGGGAGAAAAGTCTCCCATATACACAATGCAAGGCACCCATTTGTACTCAGTATTGATACAAAAAAAAAGTGTAGAAAATTTTCTTTATGGCGAGGAGACATGTATCAATCAATCAACATATATATTCATTTACTTTTGCCATTTTAAAGATGATACACTTATCAGAATTTGTAGCATTCGGAGCTGTGAGCCGATGAGCTGGAGACTCATCCATGGCCGTTAGGATTGCTGTACTTGCTCAAAAATGGCCTTTGTCTGACTGGCCCCCTCCAATTTATCTTGTGCTTAAGCAGATGACCATAGAGCCAGGAAATACTGAGTCTCCTCTTCGCTCCAACTCGTTTGTTTTGGAATCATGCTTGATCTGCTGATCGGAATGCAACATGGCGGTCAGTGGTGTTTTGAGGCACTTTTCAGCTGGTCAGTTAACCCCACCCACGGCAGTGGATGTAACCAACATCAAGTGGTTCACAGCTTTGGCCCAGCAAGGAGTTGGAGCCAGCTTAGCACTACTTTTGATAGCTTGGGGCTAGTGCTTAGGCAGTCGAAAAGCAAAGAACTGGTGCCAAGTCAGGCTCTGACTCCAGTCAAGCACCAGAAACAGCCTGGCGGGAAAGGAATAAAAGTCCTCGGGCCCGGGGCACCCTCTCCAGTTCCATTCAGACTCTCTACTTACCCAAGACAAATCTGGAACAACCCTCACCTGATGAAGAATAGTAGCCCACTGATAAAATACTCACCATTCCTCAAAGTATCGCCACCTGTAAGAAAATATCAGTTGATCATATTCATTCCCATTTATCATCATTCAATATATCCACTGTTGTCCCTCTTCCTCTCTGCAGGGTTGCCAAATTCCCATCAATTGCACATTTCATTATCCATAAAACTTGTTAAAGGGGTCACTGATTGCACTTTTTCCCACATGTTAACAGATTGCACATGTCTTAATGAAATGTTTGACATATTTTGTTCACATTTTCTTTAATCATTTAAATATTAAGTATGTCCCTCAGGACTCGTGGGGGAACCGTCGATGACACAGGAGCGGAGTCCCGCAGAGCAGGACACTGTCCTTGAAGATCCTTGCGCTCGGCAATTCATCTCAGCAGCTCCCCCACCATGCCCAGAGGGGTGGGGGAGCTGCCTGCGAGCCACAATGGTGCTTCTTGGGTAGCAGAACTTGCTGTTCCATGGGGCACGGGAATAATGGCACAGGCTGAGAATTTCTGCAAAGCTTAAGACTTTTCTTGGTCACTAAGAAATGTACTAAAGAATATTGGAAGAGGTTCTCCACTTGATGCACTGAGGATCTGGGCCAGTGGCCGCTCTGACCCGCCACCCGAGACATGAACGTTTGTCCCAAAATATGAACAAAACAAGTCATCACTGTTAACAAGCATGTAAATGGTAAATGGTGTTCACTTATATTGCACTCTCATCTTTAGACGACCAAAGCGCTTTACAAATCCTGCTATCTACACACTGATGGCGGCAGAGCCACCATACACAGGCGCTGACCTGACCACCAGGAGCAACTGGGGGTTCAGTGTCTTGCTCAAGGACATCTCGACATGCAGACAGAGCGGGAATCGAACCCCTGACCCTCCGATCAGTAGTCAGCCACACTACACCTGTGCCACAGCTGCCCCCATGTAGTCCCAGTGGTCTCAGAGGTTGACAGGACATGACCAGTCTCTAGAGCACAGCGAGCACACGTGAATGAGCGGCTAAACCACCAGCTCCAGCAGGCAGCCTTGGATCCTGGCTCAAGTCAGTCACAGTGACTGACACAAACTGCCCAGCATGCCAGTACCAACAGTTCACCGTAGAATCATGGTGAAATTATTAAAAAATAAACCAGAATGATGAAAGATATATTATTGACTATGGAATAGTGAATCACCCATCCGTGGATCGCCACCTTATCATGGTGGAGGGGTTTGAATGCCCTGATGATCTCAGGAGCTATGTTGTCAGGGGCATCTTACCCCTGGTACGGTCTCCCAAGGTAAACTGGTCCTGGGTGAAGGGCCAGAGCGGTCCAGGGGATCTTCATAAAAAACATTACATCAAGGACCCAGTGTACCCAAAAGAGGCACATGGGTCCACTTTCCAGTGGGCTCACCACCTGCAGGAGGGATCATGGGGATCATGATGCTATGTGAACTGGACGGAAGTCTGGGCTACTCTGCCTGGACTGATGCCCCTGCCACCTGGATTCCTGGATAAGCGGTAGAAGATGGATGGATTAGTGAACCAAGTGGTAACAGGGATGGCTATTAGGGTGACTAAGAGCTGAAGAAAATAACAATATAAGCCACGCTTGGTCTGAGCCTCCTAGTTCCAGTGTTAGCTCAGGGGCTAATACCTGTAGCGCTTCTTCTACATGACAGACAGCTAGGCAGGTCAATAATAGAGCAGTGGGTGGACATTAAGTCTAGTGGCAGTTCCCATTTCTTGACGTAGAGGAGTCAGAAACATTTCTTGGAGAGAAAAACAACATAAAGGCTATGTGTTTTTAAGAGAAGTGACTGTTTTGATTTTTTTTTTTTTTGACAATTACGTGATCAGTAGATATTTCAGATGGTTAAAACCTTCAAACACACCATTTTTCAGTCAATGACCCCTTTAAACCTTTAAAGCTGTCCGCTCTCAGTGTCTGCATTTGGGTCTATTCTGTAGAAACATGTCAGAAGAAATATAAACAAAAGACAGACACTCAGACTAGGTGGCTCAACCATGATAAAAACAACATTAGAAGGAAAGTGGAATACATTACACATGCCACAGGCAGGACCAGTGTACATAACTTGTGCAGGGCCGTTTCTCTTTGCATACCAGCCTGGTGTTGTAGATGCTAAAAATACTGCCAGGCTTCTTCAATCTCAGCCTAAAGGAAGAGGGGGGCCATGTTTAAGTGTTGTCCTGATTTTAACTGCTTATTCTTTAGCTACAGAGTGTCCTGGCCCAACTGGGAAAACTCAACTCCTAATCACTGAACTGCTTCACAAGTGATGTGTGCACCCCACCACTGTGTAGTATGTAACAGTACACTATCATCGCTGACTGTAGGCTCATCTAGTGGGGGAGTCTATTAGCTGTATGCTTGTTAGGCACAGTCAAATGCAATCAGGCCTACAGGGATGACTGCCAAAGCATAGGCCATCCTAGCGTGACTTTATATGACTTTATATGCTACTGGGTAATGTCACATTTTCATTTGTGCTGTAATGCCTGTCTATGACTATCAGGACATTGTGAGGATCATACAGAGGGAACTTCTAGAAATGCAATGCTGTGCTACTAGTGCACTGAAAAGAGAGATTATACTTCTGCTGATGTGCAAGCAAAAAAACACCACATAAATGAGTATCAACGTGACAAAATCATCCTCCACTAAACTGTACACTGAATATTTTTGCTCCTCCATTCACCGATGAAAGTAAAGGGCTTTGAGTTGATGCTTCCTCCTGTTCAGCAGTTTTATTTTGGATTTTTAGCTTTTACTGCAGTTTGTTCCACATGCAGAGGCTTAGGGAAAGGGGAGCTGATAAAAAATGCTTTAGAACCAACTGTGTTATTGTATAGCAATGGGGGGCTACTGTATATAAGCTCCAACTGTGCAAGTAATTTAGAGACTGACATGTTTCTGATTAAAGCCAGCTCCATCTGTGCTCTGGTCAGGACTGATGTTTGTTGCATACTGCAGCACATGCTGCAAAATCACTAATTACAGCACTCAAGACAGAGGTTTACCATTTTAACAGTTACCAGGCAGTTAAAATTATAACCTAAAAACAGAAATGTATTACCACAAAAGAAAGCTAATAGAGCTATTACTACTGATGACTAGGAGGCAGGGCACAGTTCCATATAAAAGGTGTACTGCAAATCAGATCAAACTCTATCCACCACCTTGAAAAAAAACAAAACAAAACAAGCCCACACACAAACCTCTGATTTCTAGCTTCAAACTCATGATCCTGTCTGACTGCCTCTTCATCTCCTGGACATTCTTCACATACTCTTAAATGCTCCTAGCCTTGCTTCACTTCCATCTGGTTTCTTGAACACACAAGACATCTACCTTCCTTCTCTCCATCATATCAGCCAACTCTCTCCCTTTACCAGCAATAGTGTCGTGGTGGGTTTCTCAGACTCAAGTGCAGGCAGGAGTTCGGTGCAGAAATGACGATTTAATAACAAAACCAAATCCAAGCAGACAGGAACGTAACAAGAAACAGATCAGGTCAGGATATACAGAAGCATATCAAATACATGAGAACTAATGATGCAGCACAGAGATGTGGGGCTGCGTCCCTTAAATAACCGGTGAGTAAATTAACCGAACACAAAACAGCAGTGAGTAATCAAGAACTCAAACCAGACCAGACTACGGTGAAAATAAACACACAGAGATACAAACAAGATATAAACATGAATATAGAAATCATAATGACAGACAGGACCAAAACAATAACAATAATAAATACAAAGACCCAGAAAATAACAAAGCGAGAATGTGGGTTGGAGACATGTCCTGATAACAAAAAATACAAACTAGAAAAGCACTCGGAAAGCGCAGACCTCCGCCAAGCGACACAGTTTCCCCCCATACAGTTTTCAGATTCCTTGACCATGAAAACATATGACAAGCAGTGGTTCAGTAGTTATTCACGAAAATGACATTTTCCATAATGGCAGCCACAGTTCCCCCTATACAGTGTTTGTGTGTACGTTTTCAGATTCTTTGACCATGAAAACATATGACTAGCAATTGGATTGACAATGATAGGATTAGTGGTTCAGTAGTTATTCACGAAAATGGCATTTTCCGTAATGGCGGCCACAGTTCCCCCCATACAGTGTGTGTGTACGTTTTCAGATTCCTTGACCATGAAAACATATGACAAGCAATTGGATTCACAATGAATGGCATTTTCCATAATGGCGGTTTAGCGCCACAGTTCCCCCCATACAGTGTTTGTGTGTACATTTTCAGATTCCTTGACCATGAAAACATATGACAAGCAATTGGATTCACAATGATAGGATTAGTGGTTCAGTAGTTATTGACGAAAATGGCATTTTCCGTAATGGCGGTTTTCTTGTGGACGGTGATTCGGATCACCCCTAAAATCTAATCATCTGTAGGATACCCCATTTCTGACAATCTGTGAAAATTTCATGAAAATCCGTCCATAACTTTTTGAGTTATTTTGCTAACAATCAGACAAACAAACAGACAAACAGACAAACCAACGCCGATGATCACATAACCTCCCCCTTTGGTGGAGGTAATTATAATACAAGAAGAGAGCAAACCCACATCCAGACAGTACTCCCCTCTCAAGGGGCAGCTTCCAGACGACTGAAAGTAACACCAAGAAACAAAACAGAAAAGCAACCTCCCAAGGCGGGCAGTGGAGGTCCAAGGCCAGATGGGCCAAAACAAACTACTACTCTCCCCCTCCCCCCCACAGAGTCCAAAATCAAACATCCCACTGATACCCCAGTGAAAGATCCAAAAATCCAACCCACCCCAGGTCAGGCAGTTTTCTCCAGTCCATGGACACCCGTACCAAAAGGCAAGGTGGATCTGATGGCCTTCCAGTGCGCCTGAGCCACCAGATCACCGGACACAACAGGTCAGGGTCTATCCATGTCCATGAGCCACCTGAGGGGTAACCATAATACGGTGGGTTGCTTACCAGAGTCCCTGGGCCACCAAATGGGAAAAAATACACGAGCCCTTTGCTCAAAACACAACACAGGACCTTCTAGCTCAAACGATAACATGCAACCCACAAACTGAAGAGATGATAACAAAGAAATTACGAACTCAGGAGACATCATTGACACCCAAGCTACAGAAAAAAAACACAGGAGCTCCCTGCTGTACCACTAACAAAGGAGTTCTCCGCTCAAACGCTAACACAGAAGCTGTCCGCTGCAAAGCCAATACAGGAGCTCTCTGCTCTAAGGCCAACACAGGATCATAATTCTCAAGAGAAGGTGACATGAAAACTTTACACCCAGAACCCTCAATCTCTGAGGGTGACAACAAAAAACTGCTGGGCTCAGGGAATGAAAGTATAACACCTTTAAATGCAGGATATGACATAGGAGTCCTCTGCTCAAAAGAAAGCATGGGGGTCTCAAACCCAGAAGGTAACACTGGGGCCCTTTGCTTTGGAGACCACAAAGGAGCCCTTTGCCTTGGAGACAACAGCATGGAAGTTTTAAACCACATAAGAGCTTCCAGCTCAGACAGTAACACAGAAACCCCATGCACTGGACACAGCACAGAAACTCTAAGCTCATGGGACAACCAAGGAAAGCTTAAATCTGATGCAGGAGACAGAGGCCTTTGTGGCTTTGGGGATACAAAAGCAGAAATTTCCAGCTCAGGAAACACAGACTCAGAAATTTACAGTTTTGGTGATTCAGATGCTGGGGTCTTTGGCTTTGGGGATGCAGGTGCAGAAATTTCAGGTTCAAAACCAACAGATACAGAAATTTCAGGTTCAAAACCCACAGATACAGAAATTTCTGATTCAAAATCCTCAGATGCAGAAATTTCTGGTTCAAAACCCACAGATGCAGAAATTTCTGGTTCATGATACTCAAATACAGAAATTCCTGGCTCAAAACATACAGATACAGAACACTCTGGTCCAGGGGACATAGGGGTAGAAATTTCTGGCTCAGGACCCACAAATGCAGAAATGCAAGTCATAAACAGATGACAGGTGAGCAGTTAGTTCAGTGACCAGTGATGAAAGCGCTTCTAGTTCCGTTGCTGGTGGCTGAGGCGTACAGCCCTCAGAAACATCAGACAGCAACATGCTGGCTTCGGAAACAGATAACAGCAACGGAGGCTCTAGTTCAGCAACCTTCAGTACATGAGTCGTAAGCTAAGCAACCAGTTGTTGGGGATGCCCCAGCTCCAAGACTGACAACAACAGGTGTACGCCGACCTCGGTGGCTGCAGACAGGAGCTTGATGGCCATAGGAACCAATGATGGAGGCACTCCGGCTTCACCCTCTTGAACTGTGACGGGCAGAGTGGACTGCTCGCCTGCTTGAACTGCGACGGGTGGAGTAGACTGCTCAGCCTCTGGAACTGCGACGGGTGGAGTGGACTGCTTGCCCACTGGAACTGCGACGGGTGGAGGTCTCTTGACCTCTTGGCCGATGGCCGGACTGTGGTCCTCCTGCAGCTCCATCTTCGGCACGGCCACCTCGGACAAGGGACGAGAACAGGTGGTCAATGAAGTAATAATAATAATAATACATCAGTCTTATATAGCGCTTTTCTAAATACTCAAAGATGCTTTACAAAGCAGCATAGGGACAAACATACAGAGAACGGGTAAACAGACAAGGTAGGTACACATAGGTAGAAGAGGCAGTCAGTTTTCATAGGTAGATTTGAAAAGATGGGTTTTGAGTTGACTTTTGAAAGAAGCAAGTGTGTTGGCAGACCAGATGTGAAGGGGCAAGGAATTCCAGAGGGTTGGTGCGGCAATGGCGAATGATCTATCACCCAGGGTGCGGAATTTTGTCTTGGTGATGTGGGTAAGAAGGTGAGCGTCAGCAGAGCGGAGGAGACGAGTGGGGGAATGACGAGACAGAAGGTCAGTTAGGTATGAGGGGACGAGGTTATGAAGAGCTTTATAGGTGATGAGGAGGATCTTGAAGTTGATGCGCTGTTGAATGGGGAGCCAGTGGAGCTGACGGAGGAGAGGAGTGATGTGGTCTCTGGAGCGGGAGTGAGTAAGTAGGCGGGCGGCTGAGTTTTGGACATACTGTAGTTTTTGGAGGATGGTGGAAGGAAGTCCATACAGAATGCTGTTACAGTAATCAAGTCTGGAGGTGATGAAGGCGTGGATGAGTATTTCAGCAGCAGAGGGGGAGAGGGTGGGACGGAGGCGTGCAATATTACGAAGATGAAAAAATGATGTTTTGGTGATATGGTTGATGCGAGATTTGAAGGAGAGGGTGGGGTCCATGATAATGCCAAGATTTCTGGCCAGGGGGGAGGGGGTGACTGAGTGACCATCAATTTGGAATGAAAAGTTCTGGGAAGAGGGGAAAAGAGATTTTGGTCCAAAAATGATGATTTCTGTTTTATTGCTGTTTAGCTTGAGAAAGTTGTTAGTCATCCAGGTTTTTATGTCTATGAGGCAGTTGGTGATGGTGGAGAGAATGGCGGGGGTGATGGATTTAGAGGAGATGTACAGCTAGGTGTCGTCGGAGTAGCAGTGAAAGTGAAGACCATGTTGACGGATGATGTGACCAAGCGGAAGCACGTAGAGAGTGAAAAGTGTTGGACCGAGCACAGAGCCTTGAGGGACACCGTGTGAGACGGGGGTGGTGCGTGATTTGTGATTGTTGATGGAGATGTACTGGAATCTCTCAGACAGGTAGGAGGTGAACCAAGAGAGGGCGGAGTCAGTGATGCCAATAGAAAGCAGACGACGGAGCAGGATGGAATGTTTGATGGTTTCGAAAGCAGCGCTGAGATTGAGGAGGAGAAGAATGGTGAGGGAGCCTGAGTCAGAGGCGAGCAGGAGGTCATTGGGGACCCTGAGGAGGGCGGTTTCAGTGCTGTGGTGAGAACGGAATCCAGATTGAAATGTTTCATAGAGTTTGTTGGAGAGGAGGTGTTTCTTGACTTGGGTGGTGACAGCTTTTTCCAATATTTAAGCCAGAAATGGGAGGTTGGAGATAGGTCTGAAATTGTTGGGGTCGTCAGAGTCCAGACCAGGTTTCTTAAGGAGGGGGGTGATGGCAGCAATCTTAAGTGATGGGGGGACAGTGCCAGTGGTGAGGGAGGAGTTGGTGGTGTTGATGATAAGGGGGGCAAGAGGGGTGAGACAGGCTTTGATAAGGGGGGAGGGGATGGAGTCCAGGGGGCATGTAGATGATTTCATGCTGGAGAGTATTTCAGAAAGTTCATCAGTGGTTATGGGTGAGAAAAGGGAGAGCTGTTTATCTATGGGTGGAGAAAAAGTGGATTCTGAGTCAGGGGTGATGGCCGTGGAGGAGGCAAGCTGGTTGTGAATATTGAGTGATACCACGGTTGTTAGCAGCAGAGACTGGTGGGGAGGACCCAAGAGCTGGTGGGCTCTGTGCTCGAGTCTGATCCCACGAGCCCTTCTCCATACCATGTCCAACCACCCATTCCTCTTGTGACTGAGCCAATAAATCTTCCAACTCATGGATGACTTCATGGATGACAAAATCCTCTGGCGTGGAGCTTGGGAGAGAGGAAAGGGGAGAGGCAGGTAAGCCTATGGGAGCAGCAGTAGAGTATACAGCAGAGACAGGGAGAGAGAGCTCAGCAGTGGTAGGTGGCTGTCGCTGAGCCCCATTCCCAGGAACAGGACAAGACCTTTCAAGATTCAAAGGCTTTATTATCATGTGCACAGTTAAGAAATACAGCATTTCCTGAGCAATGAAATTCTTTGCTCTCCGAACGAATGCCAAGGCAATAGATTTACATCAATACTTATAAGGTAATAACACATCAAATACTAATTAATACTAATAACACACAGTAATAACACACATTAGGCAATTATGACAGTTAAAGCAGTTAAATTAGAGGAAACAAGAATGAAAATTGAAAATTCAGTGGATGACTATAATGGACAATGGTATATTAATATCAGAGATGACACGAACCTGATATGTCATAAGTCTATGAGCAATGTGCAAATGAGCAATGTGCAAATTACAAATTAACACCCAGTGTGAGAATTACTCTGTAATTTCTCTGTAATGATAATACCCTGTGGACTGTACAATGGTAATTTAGCAGCAGACATGATATGGACATGAGACGGGGTGAGACTATGAACACTGTTCAAGTGAGCAATGTGCAAATTTAGCAACCAGTGAGTGAATTCTTATTTGCAAGCTGTGTTTGCAAATAGGGAGTTTGTGAGTTTGTTATTTGTTCAGGAGTCTGATGGCAGTGGGAAAGAAGGAGTTTAGTTTGGTTGTCCTGCATTTCACTCTTCTGTACCTCCGGCCTGAGGGTAGAAGTGTGAACATTCTGTGTTGAGGGTGTGTGGGGTCCTGGAGGATGGCGGCAGCTCTCCTTTGGACTCTGCAGTGGTAGATGCTCTGCAGAGAGGGGAATGGAGTCCTGATCTTCTCCCCTGTCTTCACCACTCTCTGCATTTGCGGTCCAGGGCAGTAGTGCTGCCGTACCATGCATTGATGCCGTTGGTCAAAATGCTCTTGATGATGCAGCTGTAGAAATTGTTGAGGATCCTGGGGCACATGCCAAACTTCTTCAGCCTCCTCAGAGAGTACAGCCGCTGTTGAACTCTCTTAACCAGCACTGTGGTGTTATGTGCCCATGTAAGGTCCTTGCTGATGTGGATGCCCAGGTATTTAAAGCTGCCCACCCTCTCCACCTCAAGCTCTCGAATAAACAGCGGTTGATGGGGTCTCCTCCTCCCCTTCTTCATGTCTCCTTTGTCTTGTCTGTGTTGAGGGTGAGGTTGTTGTCCTCACACCATGACACCAGGCTGGCCACCTCCCTTCTGTAGGATGCTTCGTCACCACCAGTGATGCGTCCTATCACTGCTGCTTCATCCGCAAACTTTAAGATGATACTGTCCTTGTGGGAGGCAACACAGTCATGGGTGAAGAGGCTGTAGAGGATGGGGCTGAGAACACAACCCTGTGGGACACCTGTGTTTGTGATGATGCTGGCTGAGGTCCTGTTATCCATCCTGACAGACTGGGGCCTGCCAATCAGAAAGTCCAGTAGCCAGTCGCAGAGGGTGGGGTGCAGGCCAAGTGAAAGCAGTTGGTGAGTTTGTGGGGGATGACCATGTTGAAAGCAGAGCTGTAGTCAACAAAGAGCATCCTAATGTAGGAGTCTTTATCTTCCAGGTGGGAGAGAGAATAATGGAGTGCTGCAGAAATGGCATCTGAGGTAGACCTGTTGGGCCAGTAGGCATACTGCAGGGGGTCCAGGGTATCCGGTATGCTGTCCTGAATGAGGGCAGCACCACTCTCTCAAAGCACTTCATGATGATTGGAGTGAGTGCTACCGGTCTGTAATCAGACAGGTCAGCGTCATTTGTGGATAGAAAATAATGAAAAGATACTTGCTCATGTTCCTGCTCTGCTGCTGCTGACGCATCAGGCAAGTCCTCCCGGGACCTAGTGGAATTCATTTGACTGAGAGTCTCGGACTCCTGGAGTGGAGCAGAGATGTGTCCTTCTGGAACAAATGGCAGAGGCGTGCTGATGTCCCGCTCTCCAGCCGCTGAAACTGAAGTACTCGAAGAGGGTGGGGCCGTGGCAGCAAAATCCCTTGGGGAAGCCTTGAAAGAAGGACCCATGTGGCAAGCGGATCAGCACTTCCTTGTAGCTTACTTTCCTGCTGGCCCTTTAGAAGGTGGCTGGTCCTCACATGCTAAAAAAAAAAAGTACCTCCAGAGCGAGCCAGGGCTTGTATTCCAGCAGGAATAGCAGTGTGTGAGAATCGCCTGCCTCCACTCTTCCTACTCCAAAATGTCCACAGCCATGGCTGGTAGGTCCAGCCGGTTTCCACACAGTATGATCAGAACCTTGGAAAAAATCCACAGAGACAGCAGACAGCACTGGAGCAATTGTGACAGTGGGAGGCAGTGCACCGGAGGCCAGAGATGGAAAAACAGATCCAGAGGTCAGCTGGAAGGGGTTGTCTGGGATGCGCTCTCGCCTGCCGACACGCTCCACAACACGGGAGACCTGGGCTGAAACCCCCACCAAATTCTTCCGACCAGAGCCCTTTGTCCTCCTGCCAAACTTGCCTGCTGAGTCCTCCGTTGGCTGTGTCATTCTGTCATGGTGGGTTTCTCAGACTCAAGTGCATCTAGGAGTTCGCTGCAGAAATGGTGATTTAATAACAAAACTAAATCCAAGCAGACAGGAATGTAACAAGAAACAGATCAGGTCAGGATATACAGAAGCGTATCGAACGCATGAGCAGTAATGATGCAGCACCCAGGTGAGGGGCTGCGTCCCTTAAATAACCGGTGAGTAAATTAACCGGACACAAAACAGCTGTGAGTAATCGAGAATTTAAACCAGACTATGTTGAAAATAAACACACATAAATACAAACAAGATATAAATATGAATATAGAAATCAGAAAGACAAACAGGACCAAAACAACAACAATAATAAATACAAAGACCCAGAAAATAACTTAAAGCAAAGATGTGGGTTGGAGATATATCCTGATAACAAAAAATAAAAATTTGTAACACAAGAGAGCATGGCTCCAACCCACGTCGTGACCAATAGTCCAATAGTCTTTAAAGTCCCTACTCTCAAGTCCACACTCGCTCCTTTCCTTTTCTCTGCATCAGAACATGCCTTCCCCCTCTCTTCCTTGATCTCCGACCAACCGTAGCCCAAGTTATCTGTCCTTCATTTCTTTATGTTTTGTTTCAGAGAAGACCACCTCTGTGCATCACCACTGTATCATGGTGGAGGGATTTACATGTCCTGACGATCCCAGGAACTATACTCACTGCCAATGAAAACACAACACTCGAGAAAAGTTTGATATTTTTACTAATTCTTATGGAAAGGGTGAATTAAAGGATGCAAATTATTTTTTTTAAGACATTTTCCGAACAATATCAGAGATCAACAAGTGAAAATCTGTCATGATGCGGAGCACGGTTGGGGAACCATGCTCATGCTCCTTTGATTGCTCTGGTTATTTTCTGCATTTCCCCACTTCTGTTTAGTATTTAATATGTATGGTGTCCGAGTTTGCTTTTGTTTATGTTTTGAGTCATCTGGGTTTTGTATCTTTGGCTATTATAGTCTATTATACAGGTATATTCTGTTCCCCGACCACATGGTGGTGTTTATCACTATCTCCAGCACCTTAAGCGTTTCTCGTTTGTACTTTACCTTGGCCGGCCCTCATTGGATTATTTGTCCCTGGAGTCTGTTCTCATTTTGTGTTTGTTTTCCTGTGCTTTTGTTTTGACAGTGTGCTGTATTTACTTCCCTTGTCAGTTCAAGTTCACCCCCAGCACAGTTGTCATTAGTTTGGACAGATTACTCCCTGCCCTGGTAATCCACACCTGTCATTTGTTACCATTTCCTCTTGTCCTACTTAAGGGCGGCGGTGTCTCCACTGGGGGCCGCGTTCTAAACCAAGTTCAGATGTTTATTCCACATCTGTTCTGCTCGCCTAAGTTCTTTATGTGCTTTGTTCTTTGTACATTTTTGTGTCCGTTATCAAATCCTCACAACTCCCAGTTCAGCACCTGGGTCTTTGTTTCTGCCCTGAAGGGCCAATTTATGACACATCTGTGTCTCAGCAATTTCTAAAATTGAACAAAACAGGAGCACCCTGACTTTCAGAAATCACAACATAATGTCTGTCTTAAAAACAAAGTTCAATATGGAATATGGCCTCCATTTGCATTAATGCAGGCAATAATACGCCTCCGCATGAACCTTCTAATGTTGCCCCAGGGGATATTTAGTCACTCCTCCTGCAATGTTATGACCGGTTCCTGTCTGTCCTGCAGCGCCGGTGCGCTGGCTGAAACACGCCACCCAAGTTGATCACAAAAGTGTTCAATGAGTGATAAATCCAGACAAAAAGAAGACCAAGGAAGGACATCAAAGAGCTATTGCTGCAGGTACTCTCTTGGTGACTTGGGCAGCATGTGAACAAGCATTGTCCTGCTGGAATACCTGGAGGTCAGGGTGGTCCCAAAAGAAGGGCATCGCAACAGTTAAAGTGCCATCAAGGACACCAACTGCGTCCTGTAGTTACCCGAAATGCCGGCCCACACAATTACTCCAGCACCGCCCCATTGGTTGACCTGTCTGACACAACATGGGGCATACCGTTTTCCTCATCAGGGAAACGAAGACTGTTCCACTGCTGCAGGGTCCACCTGTTGTGCTGACAAGCCCAATCATGGTGATTTTGTTGCTGCTCTGCCATCAGGATGATCCCTCAAAAGGGTCTTCGGGCTCATAGGTCTTGAGGCACACCAAGATCCTTGGCTGCTGTCTCCCTGCAGTTTCCTGGGCTGTCTGGGTGGCTGTGCAGAGCTGATCTGAGGTGCTGCAACATGATGTACCGGTCTTGCTCCGGGGTGGTGGTACATGCTTGTCCTGGACATGGTCTTTCGACCATGGACCCAGTTTCACCCTGTCATTATTGCAACCGAACAATGGTTGATGCATTGTAGCCCAATCGGCACACCACCTGTCATGCCAACATTCCTCCGAAAGGCACTTAGCATTCATCATATGACAGTCATGGCATCGTGGAGATTTAATAACATAGTACTATGCATTTTTAGTTCATCTTTGTATAGAGAAGATGATCACTCCTTAAAAATCACCCATTTTTGAAAGCAAACAACGAGCTCTAAAAGACTATAGAGCCAGAGCTCAAAGGCAGCAAGTCGTGACAGTGAGTACAACGACTAAAAACAAGTTCCTAGATGGACCAAAAAATATTTATACAAAATTTGTGTTGCATTTTCATTGGCAGTGAGTATATTTTATTGGGGGCAAATTGTAGGGTCTCCCAGGACAAATTGGTCCTTGATGAAGGGCCAGACAGAGCGGTCCAGTGGATCTGCATAAAAGCTACAACAGGGATCCTGCATACCCCGGCTGGTAGGGGGTTACTGGGGGTGCTGCCCTGGGGTCTGGACAGGAGAAGCGCCAGTAACCAGGTTTCTACACATAGGATCTGTCAGCACGAACAAGCCACATAGGTCCACCCTGTAGTGGGCTCACCACCTGCAGGAGTTATCATGGGGATCATGGTGTTATGTGAATTGGGTGGCAGTCTGAGTTTTTCCACTTAGACGGATGTTCCCATTACTCAGACCCCTGAATAAGCTGTAGAAGATGAATGGATGGATGGATGAATTCACTGTGGGCAGTGGTGTCCTAATGGTTAGAGATGTGGACTGGTGAGTGGAGGGTCGTGGGTTCAATTGCTGGACCAGCAGGATTAGATCTGGATGGGACAGATAACATAGCAGTGTTTGGCCCACCCTCCTTAACCCCACTGTGGTGCCCTTGAACAAGGCCCTTCACGCCAACTGCTCCAGTGGAGCTGCTCAGTGGCCACAGGTCAGTCTGTGGTTGGACTGGGCAGCTTCCTGGTGTGAATGTAACAGTGTGAACAGGGCGCCCTTGAAAAAGAGAGGTTGCCTCTCAGTGGAACTACCCTGTATACATAAAGATTAAATAAAATAAAAAAAGATAATTTTTCTTGCATTTTTAAACATTGTCTTTAGCAATACCTCTCCACTCTCTTAAAATCTTTTTTCAGCATGGCTTGCTTTTTCAGTCAGTCATTTTAAATCTAATCTTAACTGACCCTTGTCCTGTTCAGTTGTTTTTAGTTAAGTGGGTAAATGGATGAACTGTCAAGCCTAAAAATTAATTGAGTGTAGCTGCTTAACCACGCTTACCTGCAGAAATCAACTCCATCCTTTATAAGGAAGAAGCAGACACCAGCGCAGCATGGGGACGTTAGACACACTACCCCACCCAAGAGGGGGCCTCCTGGATTTGTAAAACCAAAAGTGTCTTGGTGTCCTCCAAACTTGCCCTCCAACATGGGATTTTGTAAACAACCTTCTACAATTCAAGTCTACCTTAATTTGTATGGATTTCCCCTGTGTACAGGCGGACTGGATCCCTTCCTGGCAGATTAAGGATCATCATCTGCTCTCGCCAGCCACATGTCTCCACGCAAGAATGGAATCGGTGAATTCAAAAGGGGCCCAAGTCCCCTTTGAAAAAGTGTGGACTTGGGCCCTTTTTGAATTCACCGATTCAATGGCAACTGACAGAAGACTCACAACCCTTGACTCCATAAAATCTAAGACAGAAAATCATCAATCCTCCATCAAAACTGTTCTCCATATACTCACCATCTCTCTCTTCTCTCCCCAGAGGTTTGCCACGTTCTCGCTGCACGCACTTATCACTAATCACTTTGTAAACTCACTAAAACAGCTATTGTTGTCTTGTGCTTGTTTCTGCTCCTGGGTCGGTACTGTGAAATACAGTGGTGTGAAAAAATGTTTGCCCCTTTCCTGATTTCTCATTTTTTTGTATGTTTGTCACAAATGTTTCAGATCAAACAAATTTAAATATTAGAGATAACACAAGTGAACACAAAATGCAGTTTTTAAATAAAGGTGTTTATTATTAAGGGGAAAAAAATTCAAACCTACATGGCCCTGTGTGAAAAAGTGATTGCCCCCAAAACCTAATAACTGGTTGGGCCACCCTTAGCAGCAACAACTGCAATCAAGCATTTGCGATAACTGGTAATGAGTCTTTTACAGCATTGTGGAGGAATTTTGGCCCGCTCATCTTTGCAGAATAGTTGTAATTCAGCCACATTGGAGGGCTTTCAAGCATGAACTGCCTTTTTAAAGTCATGCCACAGCATCTCAGTTGGATTCAGGTCAGGACTTTGACTAGGCCACTCCAAAGTCTTCATTTTGTTCTTCTTCAGCCATTCAGAGGTGGAATTGCTGGTGTGTTTTGGATGATTGTCCTGCTGCAGAACCCAAGTGCGCTTCAGCTTAAGGTCACGAATAGATGGCCGGACATTCTCCTTCAGGATTTTTTGGTAGACAGCAGAATCCATGGTTCCATTTACCACAGCAAGTCTTCCAGGTCCTGAAGCAGCAAAACAGCCCCAGACCATCACACTACTACCACCATATTTTACTGTTGGTATGATGTTCCTTTTCTGAAATGCTGTTACTTTTACGCTGGATGTAATGGGACACACACCTTCCAAAAAGTTCAACTTTCGTCTTGTCAGTCCACAGAGTATTTTCCCAAAAGTCTTGGGGATCATCAAGATGTTTTCTGGCAAAACTGAAATGAGCCTTTATGTTCCTTTTGCTCAGCAGTGGTTTTCATCTTGGAACTCTGCCATGCAGGCCATTTTTGCCCAGTGTCTTTCAGGACACTGGGTGGAGTCATGAACACTGACCTTAACTGAGGCAGGTGAGGCCTGCAGTTCTTTGGATGTTGTTATGGGGTCTTTTGTGACCTCTTGGATGAGTCGTCACTGTGCTCTTGGGGTAATTTTGGTTGGCCGGCCACTCCTGGGAAGGTTCACCACTGTTCCATGTTTTCACCATTTGCGGATAATGTCTCTCACTTTGATTCACTGGAGGCCCAAAGCTTTAGAAATGGCTTTATAACCTTTTCCAGAGTGACAGATCTCAGTTACTTTGTTTCTCATTTGTTCCTGAGTTTCTTTGGATCACAGCATGATGTGTAGCTTTTGAGGATCTTTTGATCTACTTCACTTTGTCAGGGAGGTCCTATTTAAGTGATTTCTTGATTGAGAACAGGTGGGGCAGTAATCAGGCCTGGGTGTGGCTAGATAAATTGAACTCAGCTTTCCAAAGATGTGATAAACCACCGTTAATTTATGTTTTAACGGGGATTGGTGGGGGGGGGGTCACTTTTTCCCCACACGGCCATGTAGGTTTGGATTTTTTTTACCCTTAATAATAAACACCGTCATTTAAAAACTATAAATGAAACCATCCATCCATCCATTTTATATATATATATATATCTATATATATATATATATATATATATATATATATATATATATATATATATATATATATATATATACCGGCCACTTTATTAGGTACACCATGCTAGTAACGGGTTGGACCCCCTTTTGCCTTCAGAACTGCCTCAATTCTTCGTGGCATAGATTCAACAAGGTGCTGGAAGCATTCCTCAGAGAGTTTGGTCCATATTGACATGATGGCATCACACAGTTGGCGCAGATTTGTCGGCTGCACATCCATGATGCGAATCTCCCGTTCCACCACATCCCAAAGATGCTCTATTGGATTGAGATCTGGTGACTGTGGAGGCCATTTGAGTACAGTGAACTCATTGTCATGTTCAAGAAACCAGTCTGAGATGATTCCAGCTTTATGACATGGCGCATTATCCTGCTGAAAGTAGCCATCAGAAGTTGGGTACATTGTGGTCATAAAGGGATGGACATGATCAGCAACAATACTCAGGTAGGCTGTAGCGTTGCAACGATGCTCAATTGGTACCAAGGGGCCCAAAGAGTGCCAAGAAAATATTCCCCACACCATTACACCACCACCACCAGCCTGAACCATTGATACAAGGCAGGATGGATCCATGCTTTCATGTTGTTGACGCCAAATTCTGACCCTACCATCCGAATGTCGCAGCAGAAATCGAGACTCATCAGACCAGGCAACGTTTTTCCAATCTTCTATTGTCCAATTTCGATGAGCTTGTGCAAATTGTAGCCTCAGTTTCCTGTTCTTAGCTGAAAGGAGTGGCACCCGGCGTGGTCTTCTGCTGCTGTAGCCCATCTGCCTCAAAGTTCGACGTACTGTGCGTTCAGAGATGCTCTTCTGCCTACCTTGGTTGTAACGGGTGGTTATTTGAGTCACTGTTGCCTTTCTATCAGCTCGAACCAGTCTGGCCATTCTCCTCTGACCTCTGGCATCAACAAGGCATTTCCGCCCACAGAACTGCCGCTCACTGGATATTTTTTCTTTTTCGGACCATTCTCTGTAAACCCTAGAGATGGTTGTGCGTGAAAATCCCAGTAGATCAGCAGTTTCTGAAATACTCAGACCAGCCCTTCTGGCACCAACAACCATGCCACGTTCAAAGTCACTCAAATCACCTTTCTTCCCCATACTGATGCTCGGTTTGAACTGCAGGAGATTGTCTTGACCATGTCTACATGCCTAAATGCACTGAGTTGCCGCCATGTGATTGGCTGATTAGAAATTAAGTGTTAACGAGCAGTTGGACAGGTGTACCTAATAAAGTGGCCGGTGAGTGTATATAAACTACATATAAATGAATCTACATACATACACACACATATATACATACACACACACACACATATATTCATATTCAAGATTCAATGGCTTTATTATCATGTGCACAGTTAAGAAATGCTACATTTCCTGAGCAATGAAATTCTTACTTGGCTCTCCGAACGAATGCCAAGGTAAAAGGTACAGAAACAACAATTCTAATAAGGTCATGACAGACTAACACAGTAACTCAATCCTAATACTAATGGATGCTAATAACACACACACACCAACACACAGTTAGGCAGTAGAGGAATGAAATTGTAAATTCACTAGATGACTACAGTGAGAGTGGTATATTGATATCAGAAATGATGTGAACCTGAGATGGCATAGACCTATGTACAGTGTGCAAATGAACATTGTGCAATGAGCAGTGTATAATTACAAATTATTTCTGTAACAATAGTACCAGTAGACTGTGCATGATAAGTAGCAGCAGAGATGATATGGACATCAGACGGGTGATACTATATCTACTGTACAGGTGAGTAGCGTGCAAATTTAGCAGCCTGTGTGTGAGTTCCTATATGGAAAGCTGTGTTACCGAGTTTTGGGAGTTGTTATCTGTTCAGGAGTCTGATGGCAGTGGGAAAGAAGGGATTCTTCAGTCTGATTATCCTGCATTTCACACTTCTGTACCTCCAGCCTGAGGGTAGAAGTGTGAACATTCTGTGCTGAGGGTGGGTGGGGTCCTGGACGATGGCGGCAGCTCTCCTTTGGACTCTGCGGTGGTAGATGCTCAGCCTCCTCAGGAAGTACAGCCGCTGTTGAACTCTCTTAACCAGCACTGTGGTGTTGTGTGTCCACTTAAGGTCCTCGCTGATGTGGATCCCCAGGTATCTAAAGCTGCTCACCCTCTCCATCTCAAGCTTCTGGATGAACAGGGGTCGATGGGGTCTCCTCCTCCCTTTCCTCATGTCCACTATCATCTCCTTTGTCTTGTCTGTGTTGAAAGAGAGGTTGTTGTCCTCACACCATGACAGCAGGTTGGCCACCTCCCTCCTGTAGGATGCTTCATCACCACCAGTGATGTGTCCTATCACTGCTGTGTCATCCGCAGACTTTAGGATGATATTGTCCTTGTGGGAGGCAATGCAGTCATGGGTGAAGAGGCTGTAGAGGACGGGGCTGAGAACACAAACCTGTGGGACACCTGTGTTTGTGATGATGCTGGCTGAGGTCCTGTTACCCATTCTGGCAGACTGAGGCCTGCCAGTCAGAAAGTCCAGTAGCCATTCGCAGAGAGTGGGGTGCAGGCCAAGTGAAAACAGTTTGTCGGTGAGTTTGCGGGGGATGGCCATGTTGATGGAGGAGCTGTAGTCAACAAAGAGCATCCTAATGTAGGAGTCTTTATCTTCCAGGTGGGAGAGGGAATAATGGAGTGCTGCAGCAATGGCATACTGCAGGGGGTCCAGGGTGCCCAGTATGCTGTCCTGAATGAGGGGCAGCACCACTCACTCCAATCATCATGAAGTGCTTTGAGAGAGTGCTACCAGTCTGTAATCATTCAGACAGGTCAGGAGGGGGGGATGATGGTTGTCATATTTTATATGGTCAGGTCAGGCATTGGTTTGCTTGCTACTGAATAGCCATGAAACCCAGTATTACCTGTCTCATGGGTTGGGCTGTCGGCAACTCAACCGGCAACCCCACCCTTATGAGGGTGTGGAGGGTGAAACTGGGCATCCTGTTAGAACTAAAAACATCTGTCACAGGTGTGTGGTGGACCACTCCCAGTTACACGGGGTGAGACTGGACATACTGGCAGATATGTACATCTGTCACAAGGTCTGTGGTGTATTTTTGCCAGTCAGTGCATTATGACATGCACTACACAAAGAGCAGAGATAAACAAACCTATCATCTGGTCAGTCGTCGGCTTCCGTCGGTCTATGATGACCATGGAAGAGAATCCTAAACGTCTACTCTGCTGGAACAGCACCGCCTGTGGCTGAACAGGCTGATGCGCGAATGGCAGTCTCTGTCACACAGGTCGCACTTGTGGGTGGTCTCCGTGCTGCTGGGTCTGTGGCTGTTCTTCCTGCGGGTCCTTTTTTCATCTGCTGCAGCAGTCAGTCTCTCTTCACCCGCCTTGAGCTGTCTGGTCAGGGTGCCTCTCCATTTGGAGCGGTCCGTTGCAAGGTCGTCCCAACGCTCTGTGTTGATCTCTAGTGCCTTCATGTCTCTCTTGCAGACGTCTCTAAAGCGCAGCTGTGGGCGGCCAACGTCTCTCCTGCCAGTTGCCAGTTCTCCGTAGAGGACGTCTTTGGGGATTCTGCCATCCTCCATATGGTGAACGTGGCCTAGCCAGCGGAGCCAGCGGAGCCTGCGCTGCCTGAGTAGAGTGAACATGGTGGAAAGGCCGGCGCGGGACAGAACTTCTGTGTTGGGCACTTTGTCCTGCCAGGATATGTCCAGGATGTGGCTAATGCAGCGCAAGTGGAAGGAGTTCAGTCTCTTTTCCTGCCGGGCATATGTTGTCCATGTCTCACTCCCATAGAGCAGTGTGCTGATGACGCAGGCATTGTACACTGCCATCTTCGTCTTGACAGAGAGTTTGGGATTCTCCCACACTCGTGGGAGAATCACACTCGCGAGTGTGAAGGCTGATTTTCCAATCCTCTTGTTGATCTCTGTATCAAGGGAGAGGTTGTTGCTGATCGTGGACCCCAGGTACGTGAACTGGTTCACGACCTCCAGCTCGTAGTCGTTGATGGTGATGGTTGGTGGTGCTTCTGTGCCTTGCGCCAAGACGTTAGTCTTCTTCAGGCTGATGGTAAGCCCGAAGTCCTTGCATGCCTGGGAGAAGTGGTCCATCAGGGTCTGAAGCTCCTGCTGTGTGTGGGTTGCGACTGCAGCATCGTCTGTGAACAGCATGTCTCTGATTAGAGCCTCGCGTACTTTGGTTCTGGCTTTCAGGCGGGCGAGGTTGAAAAGCCTGCCGTCAGATCTTGTGTGCAGGTAGATTCCCTCTGTTGCTGTGCTGAAGGCATGCCTCAGGAGCATAGCAAAGAAAATCCCAAAGAGGGTTGGCGCAAGTACACAGCCCTGTTTCACTCCGCTGCGTATGTAGACTGGCTCTGAGACGTTGCCATCGTGCTGCACTATCCCCTGCATGTTTGTGTGAAACGATTTGATGAGGCTTTGCAACTTTGGTGGGCATCCTATCTTTGACAGGATCTTGAAAAGGCCCTCTCTGCTGACCAGATCGAACGCTTTGGTGAGGTCGATGAAGGCGACGTACAGAGGCATGTTCTGTTCTCTGCATTTCTCCTGGAGTTGGCGGATGGAGAATATCATGTCTACCGTCGATCGCTCAGCGCAGAAGCCACACTGAGACTCGGGGTAGACACGTTCGGCAAGCTTCTGTAGACGAACGAGAACAACTCGTGCGTAGACTTTGCCAACAACGCTGAGGAGGGAGATGCCCCTGTAGTTGTTGCAGTCGCTTCTCTCCCCTTTGTTTTTGTAGAGGGTGATGATCTTGGCGTCCCTCATGTCCTGTGGTACGGCACCTTCCTTCCAACACTGGCAGAGGACGTCATGCAATGGCAGCAGTAGGGCGGTCTTGCAGTGCTTGATCAGGTCAGGGGGTATGCCGTCGTTGCCGGGTACCTTGCCAGCAGCCAAGTTATCAATGGCCTTGCTGAGTTCGTCGATGGTTGGCTCGGCGTCAAGTTCGTCCATGGATGGCAGGCAGTCGATGGCATCAAGGGCTGACGGTGTCACGGTGTTCTGTCTGGAGTAGAGGTCGGAGTAGTGTTCCACCCATCTCTCCATCTGCTTTTTCTTTTCTGTGATCATCTCCCCAGTGGAGGATTTGAGGGGGGCCATCTTGCTCTGAGCCGGACCAAGTGCTTTCTTGATGCCATCGTACATACCACGGATGTTCCCTGTTATGGCAGCGGTTTGAATGTCTTGGCTGAGCTGAGTCCAGTACTCGTTGGCACAGCGCCGAGCAGTCTGCTGAACTTTGCTTCTCGCAGCCCTGAGAATCTGGAGATTCTTCTCGTTTGGGTACTTCTTGTACTCAGCAAGTGCTGAGCGCTTGGCTTCATTGACGGGGGTCATCACGGTCAACATGGCATCAAACCAGTCCAGTGACTTCGAGGTCTTCCTCCCAAAGGTAGCCAAGGCTGTGCGGTGGATGGTGTTTCACAGCTCTTCCCACTTCTGCTTTGCAGATTCTCCTTCTTGTGGTACACCAAGTTCCTTCTCAAAGGTGGAGGCAAACTGCTCAACAAGTTCTGGTTGGGCCATCTTCTGGTGTCAATCCGTGCCTTTCCAGGCTGTCTAGCACGATGGAATTTCTTCAGCTGCAGCTTGACCTTGCAACACACCAATGAATGGTCTGTGTCGCAATCTGCACTCTGGAACGAACGGGTGATTAGCACGTTCTTCAGTGAGGTGCGCCTGGTCAGGATCAAGTCTAGCTGGTGCCAGTGCTTTGAGCGTGGATGTTGCCAGGAAACCTTGTGTTGGGGCTTGGGCTTGGAGAACGAGTTTGTGATGCACAGATCATGATATGTGCAGAACTCGAGTAGCCGCTGTCCGTTGTCGTTCATTCTGCCCACGCCAAAAGGTCCAAGACAAGAGGGCCAGGAGTCGTGGTCAGCACCCACTCTGGCATTGAAGTCTCCAAGGAGAATGAATTGTTCAGAGTTGGGGATGATCCTGACAGTTGTTGCGAGATTCTCGTAGAACTCGTCTTTTGCCTCTGGTGTAGCTGTCAGTGTTGGGGCATACACACTGACGAGGGTGACTGGGCCTTGAGTGGTGTTCAGGCGGAGGGTGAGGAGTCGTGCAGAGCCAGTGCTGCCCGGTTCCACCATCTTCAGCAAGGTGTTCTTCACTGAGAAGCCCACTCCGTGTTCCCTGTGTTCGTCACTGCCCTTTCCCTGCCAGTAGAACGTGTAGTCCTTCTCTCTCAGTGTGCCTGCGTCAGCCAAACGTGTTTCCTGGAGAGTGGCGATATCCACTCCAAGTCTCTTCAGCTCATTATTGATGACGGCAGTCTTCCTGGTGTCGTTGATGTCCTTGAGGTTAGCAGCGAGTCCTGTCATCATAGTGCGGACGTTCCAAGTTCCCAGTTTTAGAGTTGGGGAAGGTAAACCCTGATTTCAAACCTCCGCTGCCTTGCGGCATACCCAGTCACGGGAAAGGCTTCGGGAGTCAACCCTGAGGAAAAATCCAGAGTTGGAGCCCCTAAGGCAGTTCTATGTTGTGCTCAACATCGTTCTGGCAGCTCCTGCAACGGCGCTGGTGCCAAACTGTAGCAGCCCTGCTGTTCCTTTGGATTCATCAGTGACGTGGAGAGGGGGGACCTGCTGCATGGGCAACATCTTGTCCTCCATATCTTCCTGCCCAGGCTTGAATCCTACCAATGCCCAACGCTGGAAGGTAGAACACCGGATCACTGGAGAGGACACTCCAGCTTCGCCTTTGGCGTAGACAAAACACGGGGAATGACAGTTACCGGTTATAAGCCACCGCTCAATTGGCGTAGAGCGTGGCGCCAGGGGTTGTTCCCGACGGTGGGAGGGATCATCGGATCTCACTGGACAGCTACCGCCCGCCTCAAGCTGGGCAGCCCCCAGCCAATAAGGTGTTGTCCCGCCACAGCTTGCTTTCCTCATTGGGTGCATGGGGATGAGGAGAAGTCCGAACAGCAGGATGAGAACCTTCGCACCAGGCAAGACAATAAAACAAAAGAGACCAACTCTGGTCAGTCACTGCAACAGATACTGGAGTCAATTTGTCTTGGTCTGTCCTTGCCACTGATAATACCTCCATCTGCCAAGAATGTGCTACTAGTCCAGCAAAAGCTAGCGGTATTCAAATACTTTGCCAGCAGTTTTATGAAATGGTTAGTCAGAAAGCAACTCATACTGGCTCGGACGTCTCCCAGGTTAACAAGGTCAGCAGTTCCTTGCAGCAGAAGGCAAAGGATAGAGCTGCGATGACGATGTATAAAAAAACCTCACCTGTTTTTTACACTCCACTTTTCAGTTTATTAACCCATCTGTTGAGCCACTACCAAAATGTTTATTTTATACTTATTTTATTCTAATTTATTTGTGTTCTTTTTTTATTTAAATGTGTGCATATATACAGTGCATCCGGAAAGTATTCACAGCGCTTCACTTTTTCCAATTTTGTTATGTTAAAACCTTTAACCTCTTGCGCTCCGTTGTACCACGGGCGGGCAAGTCTCTGCGTCCTAGAGCGCACAAGAGCGCACGAGGGCGCTCTCGTGCGCGCTAGGACGCATGGTTTAGATGGTGGTGTAGGTGGTGATGGTGATGTAGTGGCGTCCAAGCGCGCACTGAAAATAAAAGCTGCAGACACAGCCGCGAACAGATTAGTTCATCTGATTGACCTCTCATTCGACTAATAAGAGCCTTGAATTGGGTTTCTGAAACCTTGAAGAACCAATGACTGAAAACCTAGCCAGAAGGACCCGCCTGCTGTGAATGCAGTGAGCCAATTGAAGCAGAGAAGTTCGCGAGCTGTTTTTTTTAAGGCTGGGTGAAGACTGACTGCTGGAGCGGATCAAAAAAGGATTAGACGTTATGAGACGTTCTGATTTCTTCCATGGTCATAGACCGACGGAGGCTGATGACGAAGGCTGAGTGACACACACGCCTTCGCCAGTCTTTTTTTAATTACTACTGTTATTTGTTTTGAAAAATTGTTCGCCAAAAACCGCAATCATGGAAGCACAAAACCGCAATAATGGAATTATGTTTTGACCGGGTCGCGAGACCAGAACCACGAGCGGACCAGCGTCGCTTTCGTCTGACAATGAGGAAGAGAAGTTGGCCAGGACAATGTGGCTGTGAAGAGGTAAACTGTTATAAGCCAAATTATTTTTTATCCCTGAAAATTGTAATCCAAAATGACTTTTGACCGATCAGTAAATTACAACTGTGCTTCACGGCGCAGTTTGTGTGCCGCTGTACAAGGGGTTGTTCGCCGCGTACAGACTGTGAATGCCCCCCCCCGCTATTCTTCTGCAGCGAGTGGGGGGGAAGCCGCGGTGATTGCGCTGCTGTCCCACATCACCACATGAGGCTAATCCGTTGTGTAGCGATGGCCGAAGTCCATCCTCTGTAGCGAGCGGGGGAGGGGACAACCCCCCCCATACACACACACACAGACAGCCCTGAGTGTGACCTTTCATTAGAGCCCAAAATGAAGCTTCTATATTGAATCATTCAAAAGTTAGAAATGTTTTTCCAAACTGTGCCATTTGGCACAATTTGGCACAGTTCCAAAACGCCTGGGAACTACCTGAGGAAAAAGCTGTGTAATATATTCATTTTTTGTGGTATTGTTACAAAATTTGGACCTCAGCTGGATAACACTTGGTTCTACATTTCTGTTGCATTTTCCAGCCCGGATCTGAAGCTGTGTGTTATTTGCAAGCATTTGTATCCAAAAAAACACCCAGGTCAAATTTATTTTCTTCAAGTTCACTATGTTTAGATGACTGTAACTCAGTGGCCGGAGCACTTAGAGAGATCATGTTTTTTTGCCAAAAAATTCAAAGTGTTTTCTTTTAAATGAGACCAATCCCATGAAGATGCTGCAAAGTGTTGAAGAACAGCTTTCGATTTACTTTGGGCACATTTTTTGGCGTTTTTAGGAAAATTGACCAGAGTGCAAGGGGTTTAAAAGGGATTAAATGCATTTTTTCTCAAAATTCTACACTCAATACCCCATACTGACAATGTGAAAAACGTTTGAGATTTGTGCAAATTTATGAAAAATTAAAAAAAACTAAGAAATCACATGTACATAAGTATTCATAGCCTTTGCTCAATACTTTGTTGATGCACCTTTGGCAGCAATTACAGCCTCAAGTTTTTTTGAATATGATGCCTCAAGCTTGGCACACCTATCTTTGGGCAGTTTTGCTCATTCCTCTTTGCAGCACCTCTCAAGCTCCATCAGGTTGGATGGGAAGCGTCGGTGCACAGCCATTTTCAGATCTCTCCAGAGAGGTTCAATTGGATTCAAGTCTGGGCTTTGGGCCACTCAACGACATTCACAGAGTTGTCCTGAAGCCACTCCTTCGATATCTTGGCTGTGTGCTTAAGGTCATTTTCCTGCTGAAAGATGACCCATCACCTCAATCTGAGCTCAAGAGCACGTTTTCATCCAGGATGTCTCTGTACATTGCTGCATTCATCTTTCCCTCTATCCTGACTAGTCTCCTAGTTCCTGCTGCTGAAAAACATCCCCACAGCATGATGCTGCCACCACCAATGGCATTGTTATGAGCAGTGCCTGGGTTCCTCCAAACATGACTGTTGGCATTCACGCCAAAGAGCTCAATCCTTGTATCAGACCAGAGAATTTTGTTTCTCATGGTCTGAGAGTCCTTCAGGTGCCTTTGACATAATGTCTGGCCCAGGAAACACGCACGCAGGCTCAGGGTAGATTTAACAGCTTTATTCAACAAGCAGGTGTGTGTGAATGGATGTATGCGGTATGTGTATGTGTTGGGGGTGAACGTTGATGTGCAGGAAGCAGAGCAGCGCACTGTACAGCCGGACAACCCTATGGAGAGAGAGCAGAGGACAAGGGTAACGGGCACCACACCTGAACAGGGATAATAAGTCTAAGTGTTGCTTACTTGTGGGTGCAGGTGGCTGGCGTTGGCAAGGGGAGAGCCCGGGAGACAGTGTACTGCAGAGCCTGCGTAGATGGTGAAGATGGGTCGGCAATGACGGGGGAAATCCGCCGCCGGGGAATCCACCTGTGCATAGGGGTGAAGAACTTGGAGAAAAGGTAAGGGATGCTTACGCGTAGTAGAAGTCTTGCTGGTGATCTGAGGTTGAATCACAAGCTATGAAGTGCCGATGCGAACAGACGGCTCCAGACCGCAGCACTGGGCCGAGTGGGCTAAATAGCCCGCTGCTGACGAGGCGCAGGTGTGCACGCAGCTGAAGCCGCTGATGAGCGGCGAGTCGTAACAGTACTCCCCCCCCCCCCAGCGGCGCTGGTTTGTCCGGATGCGCCCGGTGGAACTCCGTGATGAGACTCTTGTCCAACACCAAAGAAGAGCGCACCCAGGATATCCACTCAGGACCGAATCCTTCCCAGTCCACCAAGTACTGCAGCCCGCGACCTCGGCGCCGGGAGTCCAAGATGGAGGCGACTCTCCAGGCCGGGTGGCCGTCGATCATCATAGGCGCGGGCGGCGCTGCGAGCGGGGTGCAGAGCGGGTCGGAGACATAGGGCTTGATTTTGGAAACGTGGAATGTGGGACAAATGTGGAGGGAGGGGGGGAGGGCCAGACGCACAGCCACCGGGTTAACAATTTTAGAAATGGTGTGGGGGCCAACGAAGCGTGGAGCCAACTTCCTCTTCTCTCCCTTGAGGTGGATATCTTGAGCGGCCAACCAGACCTGTTGACCCACCCGGTAGGCAGGGGCCGGTCTCCTGTGGCGATTAGCCGTGGTGCTGTTGTGCGCCGCCGTGCGTAAGAGCGCGTCGCGTGTCTTGGATCACAGAGCATGACACCGTCTCAGGTGTGCCTGGATGGAAGGGACCGCCAGCTCCGCCTCCTGCTCCGGGAACAAAGGTGGATCGTAGCCCAAGGACGCCTTGAAGGGGGACATCCCTGTGGCAGAAGACCGAGCTGTGTTGTGGGCGTACTCTACCCAAGGCAGGTGCGTGCTCCAGGAGGACGGTTTAGAGGAAGTGACGCAGCGTAGGGCAGCTTCCAGCTCCTGGTTGGCCCGTTCGCACTGCCCGTTGGATTGTGGGTGGTGACCGGAGGAGAGGCTAACTGTGGCCCCCAGGGCGTTGCAAAAACACTTCCACACCTCTGAGACAAACTGGGGCCCCCGATCCGAGACGACGTCCACCGGTATCCCGTGTAGCCTAACCACGTGCTGAACCAGGAGATCCGCTGTCTCCCGTGCCATTGGAAGACCCCGAAGTGGCACGAAGTGGGCGGCCTTGGAGAATCGGTCCACGATGGTCAACACGGCGTTATAGGAGTTAGAGGTTGGGAGACCGGTGACGAAGTTGAGGGCAATGTGGGACCAGAGTCTGCCAGGGGTTGGCAGAGGCTGGAGCAAGCCCGCGGGGAGAGAATTTCCTGATTTGGCAGTGGCACACACAGGACACGCCCGGACGTAGTTGGCGGCATCCTTCTGCAGCCCTGGCCACCAGAAGGAACACTGGAGGAGATCCACTAGCCGGGATACGCCAGGGTGACAGGCGAGTTTGGAGGTGTGAACCCAATGGATGACCTCCCCCCGGACAGAAGATGGAACGAATAGCCTTCCCTCCGGTCCGCCACCAGGGTCCGGTTCGGTCTCCTGCGCCCTCCGGAACTTGTCCCTGATGGACCAGGAAATTGCCCCGACCACACACGAGCTGGGCAGGATGGTATGGCCCGGTTCCTCTGACGTCTCAGGGGCGAACTGCCTGGAGAGGGCATCGGGTAGGCCGTTCTTAGAGCCCGGGCGATAGGTTATGGTGAAGCGGAACCGGGCGAAGAACAGGGACCAGCGCGCCTGGCGGGCATTCAGACGTCTAGCAGATCAAAGATACTCCAAGTTCTTATGGTCCGTCAACACCACAAATGGCAATGCAGCTCCCTCCAGCCAGTGGTGCCACTCCTGCAGGGCGAGCTTGATGGCGAGAAGCTCCCTGTCCCCGACGTCGTAATTCCGCTCGGCTGGGGACAGACGGCGAGAGAAGAAGGCGCATGGTCCCTTGACCCCATCGGTAGGTGATCGCTGGGATAGCACCGCCCACACTCCCGTATCAGACGCGTCAATTTCCACCAGGCACTGCAGAGCGGGGTCGACCTGGGTCAGGACCCGGGAGGAGGAGAACTCCGCCTTCAACGCCTGGAACGCCGCAGCGACCTCTTCGGTCCAGCGGAAGGTGTTCTTGGGGGACGTGAGACGGGTCAGCGGGGCAACGATGGCACCGAAGTTAGGCACAAAACGGCGGTAGAAATTGGCAAACCCAATGAATTGCTGGACCTGCTTCCTGGAGGTCGGCGTGGGCCATTCAACCACCGCTTTTACCTTCGCGGGTTCAGGTAGGACCTGGTTGTGTGAGATAAACCCTAAGAAGGAGGTGGTCTTGGCGTAGAACTCACACTTCTCGGCTTTGACATATAACCTGTTTTCCAGCAGCCGCTGCAAGACCCGCCTCACATGCACCTGATGTTCCTCTCGTGACCTGGTGAAGATGAGGATGTCATCCAGATACACGAACAGGCCGAGGAAATCACGCAGGACGTCATTAATGAGGCGTTGAAATACGGCGGGGGCATTGGTCAGTCCAAAGGGCATCACCAGGTACTCAAAATGCCCACTAGGCGTTCTAAAGGCTGTCTTCCACTCATCCCCCTCCCTGATCTGGACGAGATGGTATGCACTGCGAAGATCCAATTTGGTGAACCAGGTCACCCCCTGCAGGGAGTGGAAGGCAGTGTCCATCAGTGGCAGGGTGTAACGGTCCTTCTCCGTGATGTCATTCAAGGCCTGGAAGTCGATACATGGGCGGAGAGAGCCATCCTTCTTCGACACGAAGAAGAACCCTGCCCCGAGCGGAGACGAGGAGGGGCGGATGATACCTGCGTTGAGCGACTCCTTGATATAACGGTCCATCGTTTCTTGCTCCGGTGCTGACAGGCTGTAAAGACGTCCCGACGGCAGGGGCGCCCCCGGGCGGAGGTTGATGGCGCAGTCGTAGGGCCGGTGAGGAGGAAGCGACATCGCCCTGGACTTGCTGAAAACGAGACCCAGATCATGGAACTCCGAGGGCACCAGGGTGAGATCCGGGGGTGCGGTGTCCTTAACCGGGGGAGGAGAAAACGGGGCGCAGGCTGCGGACTGTAAGCAGGTGTCCATGCAGAAAGAACTCCAGGCGGCGATCTTTCCTGTCTGCCAATCTAGCACGGGGTTATGCAGACGCAACCAGGGGTACCCAAGGATGACAGGCGTCACAGAGGTTGACAGGACGTAAAGGGTGAGATCCTCTAGGTGATTACCCGAGATTATGACTGGGACTGGTTGCGTGCGATGCGTCACTAGTCCAAGGGGCGCACGGGAAAGGGTGATCAGGCTGAGAGGAGCGGCCAGAGGGTGGCAGGGGATGCCCAATTGGGTTGCCAGGCTCTTAGAAATGAAGCTCTGCTCTGCTCCTGAGTGCGTGTGTGAGATGCCCCGTGGCATTGTGACAGAATCGGATGGGCAAGGACAGACTTGTGAGGGGATTTGACCGGTTAGAGTCCGCGAGGCCCCCTACAGTGACTCGCGGACCTCCCCGTTTGGCTTCTCCGGGCAATGCTCCACGGAATGTTGGTCTCCCCCGCAGTACATGCAGAGGCCCAACTTCCGGCGGCGCTGTTTCTCCGCTAGGGGGAGCTTTGACCGACCGACCACCATCGCCTCCAATTCCTCGGAAGACTCTGGTGGAGGTAACGCCAGGGGGCGGTCTTGAGGCGTGCAGACAGAGCCTCCACACGAGTGGCCGCTAAACTTCTGCTCGGTGGACCGTTCACGCAGCCTGTTGTCTAAACTAATGGTGGTGGAGATCAGCTCCGCAAGTGTCTCCGGAAGATCTCGACCAGCCAGTTCATCCCTCAGACCAGAGCTGAGGCTGCGGAGGAAGATGACACAGAGTGCGGCCTCATCCCAGCCAACCTCCATTGCTGCAACCCGGAAGTCGATAGCATAATCCGCTGCTGACCGGCTTCCCTGCTGGAGACCAAGGAGTCGGTCAGTTAGGACGCTATCGCGCCGGGAATGATCAAAGACCTCGAGAAAGCTCTGCACGAACTGGCTATAGGAGAGGTTCGGGTAACTGGGCTTCGCCATAACGGCGTAAGCCCAAGTTAGCGCTCGCCCCTCTAGAAGATTACCGATGTAGCCAATTCGGCTGTGGTCTGAGGGAAAATCCCCGGGAACGCGCAGAAACACTGACTCACACTGCATAATGAACCCCCACACTCCGCCGAGCTTCCCGCTGAAGCGGGCGGGGGTTGGGATCGGTGTGAGTCGAGTTTGAGTTCCCGAGGTTGACTGACCGGGCACCGGAGCAGCAGGAGCTAGCCCACCCTGGCGAGCCGAAGGGAACGCCTGCTGGGGGTCCAGGCGGTCTAACCGGTGAGTTATGTTAACCAATTGGTTTAAAATTACCTGCTGTTGATGGGCTATTAAATCCACCCGAGCCTCGAGGGTGGAAAGACGGCATGCGAGCCCGCTGTCTGCTGAGCCGCTTGGCTGGAGCCATACTGACATAATGTCTGGCCCAGGAAACACACACGCAGGCTCAGGGTAGATTTAACAGTTTTATTCAACAAGCAGGTGTGTGTGAATGGATGTATGCGGTATGTGTATGTGTTGGGGGTGAACGCTGATGTGCAGGAAGCAGAGCAGTGCGCCGTACAGCCGGACAACCCTATGGAGAGAGAGCAGAGGACAAGGGTAACGGGCACCACACCTGAACAGGGATAATAAGTCTGAGTGTTGCTTACTTGTGGGTATAGGTGGCTGGTGTTGGCAAGGGGAGAGCCCGGGAGACAGCGTACTGCAGAGTCTGCGTAGATGGTGAAGATGGGTCGGCGATGACGGGGGAAATCCGCCGCCGGGGAATCCACCTGTGCACAGGGGTGAAGAACTTGGAGAAAAGGTAAGGGATGCTTACGTGTAGTAGAAGTCTTGCTGGTGATCTGAGGTTGAATCACGAGCTATGAAGTGCCGATGCGAACAGACGGCTCCAGACCACAGCACTGGGCCGAGCGGGCTAAATAGCCCGCTGCTGACGAGGCGCAGGTGTGTGCGCAGCTGAAGCCGCTGATGAGCGGCGAGTCGTAACAGCCTTTTGGAAAACTCCAGGTGGGCTGCCATGTTCCTTTTACTAAGGAGTGGCTTCATTTTAGCCACTCTACCCTACAGGCCTGATTGGTGGATTGCTGCAGAGATGATTGTCCTTCTGGAAGGTTCTCTCTCCACAGAGGAACGCTGGAGCTCTGACAAAGTGACCACCGGGTTCGTGGTCACCTCCCTGACTAAGGCCTTTCTCCCCCAACCACTCAGTTTAAATGGCAGGCCAGTTCTAGGAAGAGTCCTGGTGGTTCCAAACTTTTTCCATTTACGGATGATGGAGGCTACTGTGCTCATTGGGACCTTCACAGCAGCAGAATTGTTTTCTGTACCCTTCCCCAGATTTGTGCTTTGAGACAATCCTGTCTCAGAGGTCTACAGACATTTCCTTTGACATTGTGCTTGGTTTGTGCTCTGACATGCACTGTCAACTGTGGGACCTTATATAGACAGGTGTGTTCCTTTCCAACTCACGTCCAATCAACTGAATTTATCACAGGTGGACTCCAGTTAAGCTGCAGCAACATCTCAAGGATGATCAGTGGAAACAGGATGCACCTAAGCTCAATTTTGAGCTTCATGACAAAGGCTGTGAATACTTATGTGCATGTGATTTCTTAGTTTTTTATTTTACTAAATTTGCAAAAATCCCCCCAAACAATTTTTCACATTGTCATTATGGGGTATTGTGTGTAGAATTTTGAGGGGAAACAATGAATTTAATCCACTTTGGAATAAGGCTGTAACATAACAAAATGTGGAAAAAGTGAAGTGCTGTGAATCCTTTCCGGATGCACTGTATGTGGGTTTTTATATTTAATACTTTCTATGCAAAAGTGCACAGTAGCTGGGTGGAGCACCCACAGTTTCTTTGTACTTGCAAATTTACAATGACAATAAAGCCTATTCTATTCCATTTTCTTCTATTCTGTTCTATATATTCCATCTTCGCTTCAAATTTGGTATTCAGTTCTGTAACAACTGTTGCCTATTGCTGCTGCCTCTTGTCCAGGATGTCCTTGAAATAGAGATTTGCAATCTCATTGGGACCATCCTGGTAAAATAAAGGTTAAATAAAAAATAAAACATGATTTAGAAAGGCTTATGATGATACTGGAACTGATAATCCTCCCTTTTTTCCAGTCCACCCCCCCCCCCCTTGATTTATGGGGTTGGGGGGAGAGTGTCAGCAGATTTACAAAGGGAATGATTTGGGGTCATTTTGCTAACGGGGGGGGGGGGGGTGGGGGGTGGCATCCTCTCTCATCCCCCTGCAAATCACCTACTGACTAAAGCTAAATAGATGTGATCCTGTGAATGATTCTGAACCTGATACAGTCTCTGATACTGGGGTTTCATTATCACCCAAATAGCTCACTGCCGTTTTATATCTGAAGGAGAGACTGTGTGGCAGAGATAAAATGTCTAAGGGGGCAAGCTGGGGGGGGAGAGCCAGCTTGATTATTCTCTTTAAACCACAGAGAAGGACCATCTCTCTGTCTTGGCAGCTCTGGAGTAGATTCATGGCTACAACCCTGAGACGACCGGTAAACAAGGCAGGAGTCTGGGGAATTCCTCTTCCCTTTTCAAAGTGAGCACACACAAGACACAAATTATACCCTATAAATGGAGAGATATGCTCAACTGTAAACATCATCTGCAGCCCAGTGAAGAAGAAAAAAAAAAACACAACCACGGGAGGGGTCACATGATCCAAATAGTGTAGGAGTATTTGAGCTGCGCTCTTAAACCAGAGACTGGATTGTTTTGGAATATTTTAAAGGAAATCTATATAATGTTCCAAACATAGCAACCTACACACGTGGACAAAATTGTTGGTACCCCTCTGTTAATGAAAGAAAAACCCACAATGGTCACAGAAATAACTTGAATCTGATATAAGTGGTAAAAAATAAAAATTCTATGAAAATTAACCAATGAAAATCAGACAATGCTTTTGAATTATGGTTCAACAGAATTATTTTAAAAAACAAACTCATGAAACAGGCCTGGACAAAAATGATGGTACCCTTAACTTAATATTTTGTTGCATAACCTTTTGAGGCGATCACTGCAATCAAACGATTTCTGTAACTGTCAATGAGACTTCTGCACCTCTCAGCAGGTATTTTGGCCCACTCCTCATGAACAAACTGCTCCAGTTTCTACATTAACAGCAGCTGGTGCTCTGATGTAACGGTGATTTCACAACACTGTTCTACCAATCTAGAATTCCTCTCTATTAACTGCAAGCCATTTTATTCCCCGCGGGAGTTCGCATCATTCGTTTTGATCGCTGTGTACGCCCCTCCCGACGCGGACGCGCACGAGGCCCAGCGCGCGCTTGCAGATCACATCCTACATGCGGAGCGGACTTTTCCAGACTCTCTGATTATTGTGGTTGGCGACTTTAACCAGAGCAATCTGAGTCACGAGCTCCCCCGATACAAACAGTTTATTAAATGTCCAACCAGAGGAAAAAACACGCTGGATCACTGTTACACTACAGTGAAGGATGCATATCGCGCTGTTCCTCGCGCTGCGCTCGGACTATCTGATCACGTGATGGTCCACCTCATCCCCACATACAGACAGAGACTGAAACTCACTAAACCTGTTGTGACCACCATGAAGAAATTGACCAGTGAAGCTGGAGAGAAACTGAACACATGCATGGAAATAACTGACTGGGACATGTTTAAAGGAGCCACACATGATCTTAATGAGTACACAGATAGTGTGAACTCATATCAACTTTTGTGAGGAGAGCATTCTCCCATTGCACACCAGGGTGAGATACTCTAATGATAAGCCCTGGTTCACTGCCAAGCTCAGACAGATCAGGAAGGAGAAGGAAGCAGCGTTGAAAAGTGGAGACAGGGACTGCTACAGGGAGGTTAAATATCAGTTTAACAGAGAGCTGAAGAAAGCTAAATCTGAGTATTCTGAGAGACTCCAGCAGCAGTTCACTGCTAATGACTCGGCTTCTGTGTGGAGAGGACTGAGGCAAATCACCAACTATCGGCCTCAGGCTTTTAAAGGTCAGGATGACAAAGCCCTTTGTCAAAAACTGTCCCAACATTACGCCCGTTTTGACACCTCGTCAGCTGTGTCCAACTCCCCCACTCCACCCAGCTCCACTGCCTCCTCGGCCCCTAATTCATCAAAAGCGGCCCCCCCCCCTCCTCCTCCCCCCCTGCCCTTGTCATCAGTGAGCAGGACGTGCACAGACAGTTCTCCAGACTGAACCCGCGCAAGGCCCCCGGGCCGGACGGTGTGTCTCCCTCTACCCTGAGACACTGTGCGAAAGAGCTGGCTCCTGTCTTCACAGACATTTTTAACACCTCCCTTAAGCAATGCCACATGCCGTCCTGCCTCAAATCCTCCACCATCATCCCTGTCCCCAAGAAGCCACGGATTACTGGACTTAACGACTACAGACCTGTAGCGCTCACCTCTGTAGTCATGAAGTCCTTTGAGCGCCTGGTCCTGTCTCACCTCAAGTCCATCACCACTCCCCTCCTGGACCCGCTGCAGTTTGCCTACCGTGCCAACAGGTCTGTGGACGATGCAGTCAACCTAGCCCTCCACTCCATCCTGCAGCACCTGGACTCCCCGGGAACCTACGCCAGGATCCTGTTTGTGGACTTCAGCTCTGCATTCAACACCATCCGCCGCGCTCTGCTCCAGGACAAGCTGTCCCTGCTCGGCGTGCCTGACTCCCTCTGCAGGTGGATCACCGACTTCCTGACGGACCGGAGGCAGCATGTGCAGCTGGGGAAGTCTGTCTCGGACTCTGTTAGCATCAGCATCGGATCACCCCAGGGCTGTGTACTTTCCCCCCTACTCTTCTCCCTTTATACCAACTCCTGCACCTCCTCCCACCAGTCTGTTAAGCTGATCAAGTTTGCGGACGACACCACCCTCATCGGGCTCATCTCCAACGGCGACGAGTCCGTCTACAGGAAAGAGGTGGCCCAGCTGGTGTCCTGGTGCAGCCACAACAACCTGCAGCTGAACGCTCTGAAGACAGCGGAGATGATTGTGGACTTCAGGAAAGTCACAACCCCCCTGCCCCCCCTCACCATCACAGGCTCTCCCATCACCATTGCAGATTCCTTCCGCTTCTTGGGCACCACCATCACCCGGGACCTCAAATGGGAGCCAACCATCAGCTCCCTCATCAAAAAGGCCCAGCAGAGGATGTTCTTTCTGCGGCAGCTGAGGAAGCTCAAGCTACCCACCAAGATGTTAGTGCAGTTCTATACGGCCATCATCGAGTCCATCCTCACCTCCTCCATAACTGTGTGGTACGCAGGAGCCACTGCCAGGGACAGACTAAGGCTGCAGCGTGTCGTGCGCACTGCTGAGAAGGTGATCGGCTGCAAGCTCCCATCTCTTCAGGACCTGTACATCTCCAGGACCCAGAGGCGTGCAGGCCTGATCATAGCCGATCCTTCACACCCTGGTCACGTACTGTTTTCCCCCCTCCCCTCAGGTAGAAGACTTCGGTCCATTCAGACTAAAACCTCCCGGCACATGAACAGCTTTTTCCCCTCTGCCATCAGACTGCTGAACATTAAGTGACTTATTGACTCTCGTGCACTATATACAGCAGCTCAACCAGACTCATGTCATTCATCACTGTTTTTCTGTTGCATTATCGACTGCACTGTGGTACCCCATATTATCTGCTACTTGCTAATTTATTTAAAACTGCCTTGACTAGTATTACTCATTATTATTATTATTATTTGTTACAACTCGCCGCTCATTAGCGGCGCCAGCTGAGCGCACACCTGCACCTCGTCAGCGGCGGAGCATATAAGCCGCTCTGCCCTGGGCTTCGGCCTGAAGCCGTCTGTTCCCTTCGGCTACTTGCTTCAGAGGAACCCCCTCGCCAAACAGCAAGATCTCTCACGTAAGCAACTCTCTACTTGTGTTCCAGTCTTTCCCCTGTGCACAGGTGGACCTTTCCCGGCGGCGGACCCCGCCCCCGCATCACCACCTCGCGGCTGCTGTCAGGTGCATCGTCAGGTCTCTGTCTCCCAGACTCTCCCTTGTGCGTGCCTGCTACCTGCCCTGCCAAGTAAGCCAACTAACCTCTCATCTCCTGTTGTGCTGGTTTGATGCCCGTCACCTTCTCCCTGTGTTCTCTCCCCAGGGTTGTCTGGCTGTACGGTTTCCTGCCTCCGTGCCTGACGCTGACGTCCACCACCAGTACATCCACATTCCACAAACACGCATCCATTCATCCTTGTTGTTAAATAAAGCTATTGAATTCACTCTGAGCCTCCGTGTGTGTCTGCTGAGCCGTGCGTTATGTCAGTACGGCTTCAGCAGAGCGGCTCGGCGGACAGCGGGCTCGCACGCCGATTTTCCACCCTCGAGGCTCGGGTGGATTTAATAGCTCATCAGCAGCAAGTGATATTGAACCAATTGACCTCGATAACTGCCCGGTTAGACCGTCTGGACCCCCCACAGCCGTTCCCCTCGGCTCGTCAGGGAGGTGCAGCTCCTGCTGCTTCAGCGGCCGTCCAGTCAGCCCCGGGAACCCCAGCCCGACTCACACCCATTCCTACCCCCGCCCGCTTTAGCAGTAAGCTTGGTGGAGCGCGGGGATTCATCATGCAGTGTGAGTCGGTGTTTCTGCGCGTTCCCGTGGACTTTCCCTCAGACCATAGCCGAATTTGGCTATATAGGAAATCTCCTGGAGGGTCGGGCACTCACCTGGGCTTATGCCGTAATGGCGAGGCCCAGTTATGCCTCCCTCACCTATGGCCAGTTCGTCAAAAATTTTCTGGAGGTCTTTGATCACTCCCGAGTGGAGAGTGTCCTGACCGATCGCCACTTCAGCCTTCAGCAGGGAAGCCGATCGGCCGCGGACTACGCCATAGACTTCCGGGTTACAGCGGAGGAGGTTGGCTGGGGGGAACGTGCCCTCTGCGGCATCTTCCTCCGCAGTTTAAACTCAGGTCTGAGGGATGAATTGGCTGGACGGGATATCCCTGAAATACTGGCGGAGCTAATCTCGCTAACAATCAGCTTGGACAACCCGTTGCGCAAGCGCGCCTCGGAGCGGAAGCAGCCTTCTCGCTCTCGAGGGGCCTCGTCACGCCGGCTTCAAGCTCGCCCCCTGGCGTTACCGCCGCCGGAGGTTCCCGAGGAGTCGGAGCCAATGGTGACGGGCCGGGCAAAGCTCCCTCTAGCGGAGAGACAACGCCAACGTGCGCTGGGTCTCTGCATGTATTGCGGGGACGACCAGCACACGGTGGAGCAATGCCCGGAGAAGCCAAGCGGGGAGGTCTGCGAGTCACTGTAGGGGGCCTCGCGGACGCTAACTGGACAACTCCCCTCACTCATTTGTCGCTGCCCATCCGTTTTTGCCACAACACCACAGGGCATCTCACTCACGCACTGGTGGACTCAGGCGCGGAAGGCAGCTTTATTTCACAAAGCCTGGCAACCCGATTGGGCATCCGTTGCCAGCCCCTTAAAACTCCTCTCACCCTCAATCTCTCCCGTGCATCTCTGGGAAAAGTGACCCACCGGACAAACCCCATCTCTGTCATCGTCTCAGGGAATCACCGGGAGGAGATCTCCTTCTACATCTTGCCCTCCGCTGTGTCTCCAGTGATCCTGGGTTATCCGTGGCTCCGTCTCCATAACCCCGTCCTGGATTGGAAGACCGGGAAGGTAACAGCCTGGAGCACCTTCTGTATGAGCACCTGCCTCCAATCCGCTGCCTGCTCGCCATCCTCTTCTCCTGTGGTCAAGGATGCCGCGCCTCCGGACCTCTCCTTGGTGCCCGTGGAGTTTCACGACCTGGGCGCAGTCTTCAGTAAATCCAAGGCAATGTCCCTTCCTCCACACAGGCCTTACGACTGCGCCATAAACCTCCGCCAGGGGGCGCCGCTCCCTTCGGGACGCCTCTACAGTCTGTCAGCACCGGAGAAGGAGGCCATGAACTCATACCTCAAGGAATCTCTCAGCGCAGGTATTATTCGCCCATCATCATCGCCATTAGGTGCAGGGTTCTTCTTCGTGGGCAAGAAGGATGGCTCGCTTTGTCCGTGCATCGACTTCCGAGCCCTAAACGACATCACGGAGAAGGACCGTTACACCCTGCCCCTGATGGACACTGCCTTCCACTTCCTCCAGGGGGCGACCTGGTTTACCAAGCTGGATCTCCGCAGCGCATACCACCTCGTCCGGATCTGGGAGGGAGACGAATGGAAAACAGCCTTCCGTACCCCGAACGGCCACTTTGAATACCTGGTCATGCCGTTCGGGTTGACCAACGCTCCAGCCGTCTTTCAGCACCTGATAAATGATGTTCTCCGGGATTTCATTGGCCTGTTTGTGTTCGTCTACCTGGATGACATTCTCATCTTCTCCAAGTCCAGGGACGAGCACCAGATGCATGTGAGACGGGTCCTGCAGAGGCTACTGGAGAATCGGTTATACGTGAAGGCGGAGAAGTGCGAATTCTATGCCAAGAAGACGTCATTTCTCGGGTTTGTCATCTCCCATGACCAGGTGCTTCCAGACCCAGCCAAGATTAAAGCGGTGGTAGATTGGCCGACTCCCTCGTCTAGAAAGCAGGTGCAACAATTCGTTGGCTTTGCCAACTTCTACCGCCGCTTTGTGCCCAACTTTGGAGCCATCGTCGGCCCTCTGACCCGTCTCACCTCCCCTAAAACCCGGTTCCAGTGGACTGAAGAGGCCGCTGCGGCCTTCCAGGCGCTGAAGGCGGAATTTTCATCCTCCCGGGTCCTCAGCCAGGTCGACCCCTCTTTGCAGTGCATCGTGGAGGTCGACGCCTCGGATACGGGGGTGGGGGCGGTGCTGTCTCAGCGGTCACCGGCTGATGGGGTCAAACGGCCTTGTGCCTTCTTCTCCCGGCGCCTGTCCCCGGCGGAGCGCAACTACGACGTGGGGGACAGGGAGCTTCTTGCCATCAAGCTCGTGCTCCAAGAGTGGCGTCACTGGCTGGAGGGGGCCGCCCTGCCCTTCGTGGTGTTAACGGACCACAAAAATCTGGAGTATTTAAGAACTGCGAAGCGCCTGAACGCCCGCCAGGCCCGTTGGTCCCTGTTTTTTGCTAGGTTCTGTTTCACCATAACATTCAGGCCGGGCTCCAAAAACGGTCTCCCTGATGCCCTCTCCAGGCAATTCGCCCCTGAAGATTCGGGGGATGCTGTTCATACCATCCTGCCCAGGTCGTGCATCGTGGGAGCCGTTACTTGGGAGATCGAGGATAAGGTCCGAAAGGCGCAGGAATCAGAACCAGATCCGGGCGGCGGACCGGAGGGGAGGCTCTACGTTCCGTCCTCCGTTCGGGGGGAGGTCATCCATTGGCTCCACACATCCAAGCTAGCCTGCCACCCTGGGACCTCCCGAATGATTGACCTGCTCCAACGCTCCTTTTGGTGGCCGGGGTTACGCAAGGACGCTGCCCGCTACGCCGGGGCCTGCCCCGTCTGTGCCACCAGTAAGTCTGGCAACTCTCCTCCTGCAGGTTTGCTCCAGCCCCTGCCCATCCCTGGTAGGCCCTGGTCGCACATTGCATTAGACTTCGTCACTGGCCTCCCCGTCTCTAACAACTTCGACACTGTCCTGACCATCGTCGACCGGTTCTCCAAGGCTGCCCATTTCGTGCCATTACGGGGGGTACCCTCTGCCTTGGAGATGGCAGACCTTCTCGTCCAACACGTGGTCAGGCTGCATGGGATACCAGCTGACGTGGTCTCCGACCGGGGTCCCCAGTTCGCCTCTGGCATCTGGCGGAGTTTCTGCAGGACACTAGGAGCCCAGGTAAGCCTCTCCTCCGGCCATCACCCCCAATCTAACGGGCAGTGTGAACGGACCAACCAGGAGCTGGAGGCTGCTCTCCGTTGCGTCACTGCCTCGAAGCCTGCATCATGGAGCAAACATCTCGCCTGGGTTGAATATGCTTACAACACCGCTCGCTCTTCAGCCACAGGGATGTCCCCTTTCAAAGTGTCCCTGGGTTACGACCCCCCTTTGTTCCCCTCGCTGGAGGACGAATCTGCAGTTCCCACGGTCCGGGCTCACCTCAGGCGGTGTCGCTCAATCTGGACAGCCGCGTGCAATGCACTTTTACGCACGGCGGAGAGCAATAAGGCCACGGCGGATCGGCGAAGAAGACCTGCTCCTGCCTACCAGGTGGGCCAACCGGTCTGGATATCCACGCAGGATGTGAACCTGAAGGGTGAGAGGAGGAAGTTGGTGAAATGCTTCATGGGCCCATTCCCCGTCACCAAGATAATCAACCTGGTGGCAGTGCGCGTTGCTACTCCCCCCTCCCTCCGCATCCATCCCACCTTCCACGTCTCTAAGGTGAAACCGGTGGTGTCTGATCCCATCTGCCCTCCTCCTGCTGTGCCACCCGCGCCTCGGATGATTGATGGCCATCCGGCTTGGACTGTCTCGACCATCTTGGACTCCCGACGCCGGGGTCGCGGGCTACAGTATTTGGTGGACTGGGAGGGCTATGGTCCAGAATGGAGGCAATAGGTCCGTTCCTAGTTCGTGTTGGATCGCTCTCTCATCACCGAGTTTCACCGGAAGTACCCCAATAAACCATCGCCAGGAGGCGCTGCTAGAGGGGGGAGTACTGTTACAACTCGCCGCTCATTAGCGGCGCCAGTTGAGCGCACACCTGCACCTCGTCAGCGGCGGAGCATATAAGCCGCTCTGCCCTGGGCTTCGGCCTGAAGTCGTCTGTTCCCTTCGGCTACTTGCTTCAGAGGTACCCCCTCGCCAAACAGCAAGATCTCTCACGTAAGCAACTCTCTACTTGTGTTCCAGTCTTTCCCCTGTGCACAGGTGGACCTTTCCCGGCGGCGGACCCCGCCCCCGCATCACCACCTCGTGGCTGCTGTCAGGTGCATCGTCAGGTCTCTGTCTCCCAGACTCTCCCTTGTGTGTGCCTGCCACCTGCCCTGCCAAGTAAGCCAACTAACCTCTCATCTCCTGTTGTGCTGGTTTGATGCCCGTCACCTTCTCCCTGTGTTCTCTCCCCAGGGTTGTCTGGCTGTACGGTTTCCTGCCTCCGTGCCTGACGCTGACGTCCACCACCAGTACATCCACATTCCACAAACACGCATCCATTCATCCTTGTTGAATAAAGCTATTGAATTCACTCTGAGCCTGCGTGTGTGTCTCCTGAGCCGTGTTATGTCATTATTATTATTATTATTATTATTATACACTTATTGCATGTTTTTAGTCTTTTAGTTTATCTCTTTATCTCATCATGTTTTTAATGTTGCAGCATGGCACCGAGACAAATTCCTAGTTTGTGTACTACATGAACAATGGCAATAAATCTGATTCTGATTCTGATTTTACTCAGGTTTGAAGGGTATCTTCTCCACACGGCATGTTTCAGCTCCTTCCACAGATGTTCAATAGGATTTAGATCAGGGCTTATAGAAGGACACTTCAGAATAGTCCAATGTTTGGCTCTTAGCCATTCTTGGGTGTTTTTAGCTGTGTGTTTTGGGTCATTATCCTGTTGCAAGACCCATGACCTGCGACTGAGACCAAGCTGTGTGACACTGGGCAGCACATTTCTCTCTAGAATACCTTGATAGTCTTGAGATTTCATTGTACCCTGCACAGATTCAAGACACCCTGTGCCAGATGCAGCAAAGCAGCCCCACAACATAACAGAACCTCCTCCATGTTTCACAGTAGGGACAGTGTTCTTTTCTTGGTATGCTTCATTTTTGCGTCTGTGAACATAGCGCTGATATGCCTTGCCAAAAAGTTCCAGTTTTGTCTTGTCTGTTCATAGCACATTCTCCCAGAAGCTTTGTGGCTTGTCAATATGCAGTTTGACAAATTCCAGTCAGGCTTTTTTATGATTTGTTTTCAACAGTGGTGTCCTCCTTGGTCGTCTCCCATGAAGTCCACTTTGGCTCAAACAACGACGGATGGTGCGATCTGACCCTGATGTACCTTGACCTTAGAGTTCACCATGAATGTGTTTAGAGGTTGCTCTGGGCTCTTTTGTTACCATTCGTATTATCCGTCTCCTCCTGCGGCCACGTCCAGGGAGGTTGGCTACAGTCCCATGGATCTTAAATTTCTGAATAATATGTACAATTGTAGTCACAGGAACATCAAGCTGCTTGGAGATGGTCTTATAGCCTTTACCTTTAACATGCTTGTCTATAATTTTCTTTCTAATCTCCTGAGACAACTCTCTCCTTTGCTTCCTCTGGTCCATGTTTAGTGTGGTACACACCATGTCACCAAGCAGCACAGTGACTACTTGTCACCCTTTAAATAGGCCAACTGACTGATTACAAGTTTGTATACACCTGTGATGTTAGAGGACACATCTTGGTTGAACATGTCCCTATGGTCACATTATTTTCAATCTTTTCTAGGGGTATCATCATTTTTGTTCAGGCCTGTTTCATGAGTTTGTTTTTTAAAGTAATTCTGTTGAACCACAATTTAAAAGCATTGCCTGATTTTCATTGGTTAATTTTCATAGAATTTTTATTTATTACCACTTTTGTCAGATTCAAGTTATTTCTGTGACCATTGTGGGTTTTTCTTTCATTAACAGAGGTGTACCAACAATTTTGTCCACGGCTGTATGTGTTCAATAAATGAACTTTAGACCTAAGGAGGACTAAGCCCTCTAAATAAAACCACAATAGAGGATGACAGAGGTAACTGTACTCTATGAGAATGTTAGGAGTGGCAGAGAAGCATGTGAGGGTGTTGCAGGACATATGATGACAATGGTGAGGTGTGCTGTAGGAGAGACAGATGGATTCGAAGTGGGGGTGTGGTTACATCAGGGATCGGTTCTGAGCAGATTCTTGTTTGCCATGGTGATGGTCAGGCTGACAAATAAGGTCAGGCAGGAGTCTCCGTGGACCATGATGTTTTCCGACGGCATTGTGATCTGTAGTGAGAGTAGGGAGCAAGTGAAAGAGAATCTGGAGAAGTGGAGATATGCTCTGAAGAGGAATGAAAGTCAGTAGAAACAAGAGAGAATATATGTGTGTGAATGAGAGAGAGGTAGGTGCAACGGTGAAAATGGAAGGAGCAGAGGTAGTGAAGGTAGATGAGTTTAAATACCTGGGGTCAACCAGCCAAAGCAGTCAATGGCAAGAGTACAGGGAGGGTGGAGGGGGTGGAGACAAGTGTCATGAGTGATTTGTGACAGGAGGATAGCATCCATTTCTTCTTCTGATTGTTGCTCTGAGTATTGCTATCCCTGTGCTGTTGCAATCCTGGAATTTCCCCATTGTGGGACTAATAAAGGCTTATCTTATCTTATCTATCTTCTACCACTTTTCCGGAAATCTGGGTCACAGAGGCACAGTTCAAGCGGAGAAGCTCAGACTTCCCTCTCCCTGGCCACCTGCTCCAGCTCTTCAGAGAGGATACTAAGGTGTTCTCAGACCAGCTGGGAGACAGTCTCTCCAGTGAGTCCTGGGTCTGCCCCTGGGTCTCCTCCCAGTGGGATGTGTCCGAAACACCTCAAGTGGGAAGCATCCAGGAGGCATCCTGATCAGATGCCCAAACCACCTCAACTGGCTCCTTTCAATGTGGAGGAGCAGCAGTTCTACTCTGAGCCTCTCCTGGATGACTGAGCTCCTCACCATATGTCTAAGAGTGAGTCCAGCAATCCTACGGAGAAAGCTCATTTCAGCTGCTTGTAGCTGCGATCTCTTTCAGTCATTACCCAAAGCTTGTGACCATAGGTGAGGGCAGGAATGTAGATTGGCCGGTAAATAAACAGCTTTGCCATAGAGTTCAGCTCCCTCTTCACCACAACAGACCAATACAATGTCCGCATCATTGCAGATGCTGCTCCGTTCTGTCTGTCAATCTATCGCTCCATTCTCACCTCACTCGTGAATGAGACCCCAAGATACTTAAACTCCTCCACTTGGGGCAGGAGCTTGTCCCCAACCCAGAGAGTACAATCCACCTTTTTCTGGCTTAGGACGGTGGACTCGGAGGTGCTGATTCTCATCCCAGCCACTTCACACTCAGCAGCAAACCGTCCCAGTAAGATCTGTAGGTCATTGCTGGATGAAGCAAACAGGACAACGTCATATGCAAACAACAGAGATGAAATCTTGTGGTCACCAAGCATGACACCCTCCATTCCCTGGCTACACCTAAAAATATTGTTCATAAAAATTGGGAACAGGATTGGTGACAAAGGGCAGCCCTGGAGGAGTCCACCTCTCACTGGGAATGAGTCCGAATGAGGAATGAGACCAAGTGTTGGCAATACGAACCAAACTCTTACAACAGTCGTATAGAGACTGGATACCTCATAACAAGCCCGATACCCCATATTCCCGAAGCACCCCCACAAAGAACCATGAGGGACGCGGTCAAATGTCTTCTCCAAGTCCACAAAACACATGTAAACTGGTTGGGCAAACTCCCACGAATTCTCGAGGATTCTCAAGAGTTGGTCCGATGTGCCAGGGCCAGGCCGAAAACCACATTACTCCTCCTGAATCTGAGGTTCGACCAACGGCTGGACTCTCCTCTCCAGTACCTTGGCATAGACCTTCCCAGGGAGGCTGAGGAGTGTGATCCCAGAAGGATAGCAGTGAAAGGGAAGATTTACAAGATGGTAGTGAGACCTGCTATGATGTATGGTTGAGACAATGGCGCTGACAAAAAGACAAAAGGGGGAGCTAGAGGTGACAGAGTTGAAGATGTTAAGGTTCTCACTGGGAGTGACTAGGAGGGACAGGATTAAAAATGATTACATCAAAGGGACAGCTCAGATTGAGCTGTTTGGAGACAAAGAAAGAGAGACGAGGCTAATATGGTTTGGACATGTGCAGAGGAGGAATGGTGGACATACAGTATTGGACATGGTATGTTGAAGATGGAGCTGCCAGGCAGGAGGAAATGAGGAAGACTACACACAAGATTCATGGATGTAGTAAAGGAGGACATGGAGAGGGTTGGTGTTACAGAGGAAGATGAAGGGATAGTGTGAGATGGAGGCAGATGATCTGCTGTGGAGACCACTAAAGGAAACGGCAAGGAAGATGGAGAAGACCTGGTGGGCAAATGAAGTGAACCCTTGGATTTAATAAGTGGTCGGACCTCCTTTACCAGTAATCGAGGGTATGCATACTGTATGATGTAACCAAACAGAACTCATGGCAGTTAACACTGAGTGGCAGCATTAGGGGGTATGCATTAAAACAAAACAAAAAATAAAAATACACACAGTATTCAATCACAACAGTACATAGAGTACCGGTTTCCATTGAGGAGAGCTAATTTTATCATTCCATTGTGCATTAATTGGGAAAAAATTAAATTACATAATTAAAGGCTCTGACTCAGTTCTTCATTTGTCATGTGCTCCTTGGTCTTCACCCACATATCACAGTCAAGTAAATTGTCACAATGCTGAGCATGGGTGGAGAGCCGTGCTCATGCTTTAAGTTCATCTAGATTATTTTCTGCATTTCCTTATCTTAGTGTTATTATTGACTTCATGTTTGGGTTTGAATGTATTATGTTATTTGAGTTTGCCATTTGTTTCTGTGTATGAAAGTTTTTGTTTTTAGTTTAGTTACTGTTATTTTGTCATTTATATTATGCATCCTTGACCATCTAGTTTCATATTATCAATATTACTTGCCTGTTTAGACATGAGCCTACCCTTGCACTTACCTTCAGTCCTCTTTTTGTAATATCGATATTAGTATTGTATTATTTGCATTTCCGGGTTTATGTTTATCTTGTCCTCACCTTGATGGGTTATTTTCTCCTTTTTGTATTATCTGGTTTATTTTTCATTTTGTAACATTTCTTATTTCCTTGTTCGTTATCCATTGCCACTTCTCATTCCGGTATGTGCCTTTATTTTGACAGCGCTCTGTATTTACTCCCTTTCTCAGCTCAAGTTCGGGGGCTGTCACAGCTGTCATTAGTACGTTTGAATATCCTCTCGTGACCCACACCCGCCATCATTTGTTGTTAATTCCTTTTGTCCTATTTAAGGGGCACTGCACCGTTATTGGGTGCAGCATCCTTCTCAATATCTAGACATAAGTTTTGTGTCTCATTTTCTCAGTGTTTAGATGTTAGTCCCACATCTATTCTTATTTTGTATCCTGTGTGTGCCCCACGCCACTCGTAGTTTATTCCCAGCGTTTCCGTGTGTCTTAGCCCGTATGGCTATTCTACCTACTTGTATCCTGCCTTTACCTCAGATCTTGTAAGTGTTTTTTGTTCTTGTTATAGATTTGTTTTTTATTAAAATCCCTGCAAACTCACAGCTCCAGTGTTTGGGTCTTCGTCCATCCCTGAGGGGCATTTATAACAAATGGTATATTATTAAAATGTAAAGTTAAAAAAGGTACTCTGTGCACTGCTGTGACTAAATATTTTGTATGATTTTCATGTTTCTCTGCATACAAAGTAAAGCTGTCACATGTGATTGCCACTCAGTGCTGTGTTGCTATAGTAACTGTCCTGTAACTGCCAAGAATTCTGTTCCAATGCATCCCATCTATAACCTTCAACAAATACTTCTGGTAGTTGCTGATCAAGCCTGCACAAGGCTCAGGAGGAATTTTGGACCATTCTTCCTTACATGTTCTTAGAATGTCTGGTGTGAACGACTCGCTTGAAGTCATTCCACAACATCTGATTCAGATCTAGAGTCTAACTGAGCCACTCCAAAAGGTGGATTTTCTTTCTTTTTTTTTAAATCCATTCAGTAGCAGGTTTATTTTGATGATTTGGGTCATTTTCCTTCTGCATCACCCAACGTCTGCTGAGTTTCAGGTGGTGGACAACCACCAAAACACTATTCTGTAGGCTACCTTGATAAACATGAGAATTTATTTTTCCCCCTCAAATGATGGGCCAGGACCAGAGGCAGCAAAGCAGCCTCAAATCATGATGCTTCCTTCACTGTATTTCACCATTGGGATGATGTTTTAATATTTGTATGTGGTTCCCTTTTTATGCTATGCATAGCGCTGCATGTTCTTCATACAAGTCAACATTACTTTCATCAGTCTGCAAAACAGTCTCCCAGTAGTGTTGTGGAGTATCAAGGTGCTATTTGGCAAACTTCAGGTGTGCAGTGATGTTATATTGGAAAGCAGGAGCTTCCTTTTTGATTTTCTGCCATGGGCACCATGCCTGTTCAATGATTTGTGTATGGTAGACTGGTGAACAGAGATGTTAACCAGTTCCAGTGATTCCTTCAAGCCTTTAGCTGTTACTCTAGGGCTCTTTTTTTTTTACCTCATTGCACATTTTCCATTGCATCTTTAGAATCAACTTGGCTGGGCACCCACTTCTAAGGAGAGTAGTCGCAGTACTAAATCATCTCCATTTGTAGAGAACATGTCTAACTGTGGATTGGTGAATGCCTAAAGTCTTGGAGATTACTTTGTAACACATTACAGTTTTATGCAAATCAACAATTCTGGATCTTTTTTCAAGGCATGGATTACACCAGTAGATGGTTCTTGTTAATAGCAAACTCAAAAAGTTCTGTAAGGAAGAATGGTCCAAAATTCCTCCTAATGTTGTGTAGGTCTGATCAACAGCTACCAGAAGTGTTAGCTGGAGGTCATTGCTGCCAAAGGAGGTTTGACCAGTTATTAAATCAAAGGGTGCACAGACATGAAATATCATAATTGTTTGTTTGGGATTAGGTTAAACACATTGCATTTGTCTGTACTTGGGGCGTAGATGTAAGATCAGATCACATTTGACCAGTTAATACAGAAAACCAGGTCATTCCAAAGGGTTCACATACTTTTCCTTACAACTGTGTGCCCAGCAGCATAAACACAGGGCTGTCAGGCAGGTGGCTTTAATGCTGGGGCTAATCACTGTCATAGAAAAATTTACTCTGGGAGACAAAAGAATGAAACAATAAAAGCTGGCTGCATTTTTCATGGTAACAGTAATGACAACCAGGTACTGCCATTTCATATCATCCAAAGTAACCTCACATTATTTCTTCCCTCATCAACAGTAACCTATTAACCTAATGGACCTTTTGAAATTCCAACCTCAACATCTCTGGTTGTCAAACAAGACTCCTGTGGCTTTACAGATTTGCTGCGTGGAGTTGGAGAAAATAGAACAGACAGCATAAGCACTCCAATTACTCCGGCATTAAAGTCAACAGCCTCTGACAGCTTTCTTATGGTCTACTGTGTCGCATTCTGAGAGGAATCACCTCCGACTGCATGCGTGTAAATACTTACCATCATAATCTTCAAGCTCTCTGCCAGCCACATTCCTCAGAGATGTTTCTCAACAGCAGTACACAGAGTCATCTCACTGGGCAGAAACAAAGTGCTCCACAGAGAGTCTTCCACATCATAGATGTGAAAGATTGAAATCAGGATTTACTGCAGCAGCAAATCCAAAAAAAAAAAAAAAAAAAAAAAGTATTGTGGTTTCAGATAAAGCAGAAACATACTGCTGTGTGCAGAGATCTGTCAGAGCTCACTTATCTTATACAGTGAAGAAACCCCGGCCCATATACTATTATGTGCTGTGTGTGCGCAATACACTGTAGGCTATAGTAGCAGTGGTGCCCTATATAAAATTGCTGCAATTGCAAAATTTTCTTATAATTTAACTTAATTTCAATTCAGTCTTCAGTGACGCAGTTTGTCACTTCAGACTGAGCTCTGGATGTATAGCTGCCTTTTAGCTTGAGAGTTAAAAGGGCACCATTATAACAGCCTCTTCAAAAGTGCAATGTCAAAAATGCTAACTTCATTTATGGATGTGACCAAGTTCATTTGCTATTACAACAGCAAGAAGACAGATTTTGAACCAGCAAAACACACACAAGGCTTATCCTAATGGTGTGTTGAAAATGCAAAGTGAATATTTCATGTGGTGCGATCACGTAGGCTGTAGTAGAGAGTTTAGATACCCCGGGCCCGGGGATTTAGAATGAACTTGTTAATGAACTTGCTTGAGACTTACAGTTTTGATGGAGATGTACAGATGAGTTTGGTGATCCGCCAAGGTTGGCAATGAGTCCGCCCAGAGGAATTCAGAGTCTGCCTTGGGAGAATCCAGGTAACAATCCTGAGAGGAGAATGAGGATATTGCGTGACAGATTCTTAGGGTTTTGCTTATGTGAATCCAGGTTAGGAGAGAGGATGAGGGAAAGCACATCACTGAGCACACGTGAAGTGGACTCTCTGTCTAACTGACAGCTAGGTAGACCATCTTAGCAGTCCCATGAGGAGCAACAAAAATGAGCCTGTACAAATACCAAGGAGCTAATTAGGTACAGGTGAAGGTAATCAGTGCAGCTGAGGAGAGCCACATAGTAATTAATGGAGATAATTAGAGGGTTGAGTATGTGAGTGTGCTCAAACCTGGATCACTACATTTAAAGGCTTCAAAATGTAAATTTAAATACATTATAGAGTTGATGTTTCCCTGAAGCCACACAATTTAACATTTTTTCATTAAAAGATTATTTAGATCATGAATCTTAATGTGAAGATAAGGTTAGTGATGACACTGGCAAGAATGAAGATGTGATGAACAGAAAAAAACAGATGAGCAGACAGCTGATGCAGAGGGAGCCTTTGTTCCTTAAAAGGAATTTGTTATGTTAAAACCTTTTTTCAAAAGGGATTAAATGCATTTTTCCTCAAAATTCTACACTCAGTACCCCATAATGGCAATGTGAAAAATGTTTTTTGAGATTTGCGCAAATTTATTAAAAATAAAAAAACTAAGAAATCACATGTTAGAGATTACTATGAAAAATTATATGATACTAAAAATGAATTTGACTTAACAAAACTAAATGGGTTTTTGAACGAACTATCTATACCGTGTATTCCAAATGAAAACAGGGAGATATTGGAGTCTAAAATTAGTCAAGAAGAAGTTGGGCTAGCCATTGATAATATGAAATCAGGAAAAAGTGCAGGACCAGATGGTCTTCCAGTTGACCTTTATAAGAAATTTAAGAATAAATTAATAAAACCTTTTTTGGAAATGGTTTTAGAAGCATTTCAAAATAATAATTTACCATCATACATAAATAATGCCTTAATTATACTGCTGCCAAAACCAGGTAAGCCCTCTAATAAATGTGAAAATATGAGACCAATAAGCCTATTAAACACCGACCTTAAGATAATCTGTAAAATTTTAGCAAGACGAATACAAGAAATTTTACCAAATATTATTAATCGAGATCAGAATGGCTTTATAAAGGGAAGACAAGGCTTCCATAATGTAAGAAGACTATTTAATATTATTTATTTTAATAAAGAAGCACCGGATACAGCTCTCCTATCACTGGACACCGAAAAGGCCTTTGATAGAGTTGAATGGCCCTTTCTTTTTGAAGTCCTACAAAGGTTTGGACTTGGAAATAATTTCATAAAATGGGTTCAAATAATATACAATAATGCTACAGCAGAAATCCTAACAAATAACAATATTTCAAAACCAATAAAAATCAATAGAGGATGTCGACAAGGCTGTCCACTTTCACCTTTACTGTTTACTATGGCAATTGAACCTTTAGCGATAGCGATACATTTACATTCACAAATATATGGAATTAAAGTTGGACCAACAGAACATAAAATCTCCCGGTACGCCGATGACATAATTTTGTTATGTCGAATCTAAAAAAATCAATTCCAACCTTGTTGAATTTAATAAAGAATTTGGGGGAAATATCAGGATATAAAATAAATAAAACTAAATCTTCAATATTAATGCTAAATGAGGACCCAGAGAAATTACCCAGCCCCTGAGGTAAATCAATTCATGTTGTAAATCAGTTTAAATATTTAGGAATCCAAATTGTGCCTAAGCTAGAATCAGTCGCCAGTGTCAACTATGAAGCCTTAATGACCGATATCAATGAGTTAACTCAGAGATGGATGTCACTACCATGTCGATGATCGGGAGAATCAATATACTTAAAAGTAATATTTTACCTAAAATACTTTATTTATTTCAATACATTCCCTTATCACCACCTTTAGATTTATTCTCAAGAATAAAAAAAAAGTTAGTGGAATTTATATGGAACAACAGGAGGGCTAGATTACGTCTGTCATTATTATATTTACCATTTGATCGTGGAGGTCTGAAATGTCCAAATTTTATGTTGTATTATTGGTCGGCACAACTGAGGTCTATGACATATTATTTTTCATCAAATGATCTCCCTCACTGGACTGAAATGGAATCATACAATTTACCTTTACCTCTTCCCATATTCATATACTCAGATTCGGCAAAAAAATTACAAAAACAAGTTAAAAATCCATTTGTAAAGCATATGATCAAAATATGGTGTGAAGCTAAAAACTATTTAAAAGAACCACAGTTACTGTCACAATTTAGTCCAATATGGGGTAATCAATATTTTAAACCAGGGAGAGCGGACGCTGTATTTAAAGTATGGAATTTAAAAGGGATACAAAAGATTCAGGATTTATATTTGCCCATGTGCAGATAACATAATGTCTTTTGAAGAGCTGAGGATCAAATTTAATCTCAATAGAACACATTTTTTTAAATATCTTCAACTTAGAAACTTTATTCGATCAAATCAAAATAAAGCTCTCACTCGACCTATTTATTCATCCTTGGAAAAAATGATGATGAAAGATAGTAAAAGAAAGGGTATTATTTCAGAGTTTTATAACTCATTGACACTATCTTCAAGTGAAAATTCACTGAAAAGATTAAACTACTGGAAAGAAGATCTTCAAACTGAAATTTCAGAGGAACAATGGGAATTGGCTTGTACAGAAGCTCAAACCAAATCAATAAATGTACGCCTTAAATTGATACATTTCAAATGGTTAATGCGGATGTATGTTACACCGGAGGAGTTAAATAAATATAACAAAAATATACCAGATACATGCACAAAATGGCATGGAAAGTAAAGGAACTCTATTTCATTGTGTATGGGAATGTAGATTAATAAGAATGTTTTGGGAAGAGGTGAGGGTAACAATTGAAAAAAATAATCTCAAAACAAATCATATTGAATCCTAAATTGTTTTTGTTGGGTCTGTACCAGAAAAGCATAATTTTAATAAAAGTGAAAGAACATTCATAGACCTCAGTTTGCTAATGCCAAAAAATGTATTGCACTATTATGGAAAAAGACTCATAGACCAGATGTGACTCAGTGGTTAGACAGATGTTAACAAACCTCCATTAGAAAGAATAACATATATACTGAAATCAAAGGAAATTGTGTTTGAGAATATATGGAGACCTTTTATTGATTATGTAAAAAATTTAAACATAACTTTGAAGAAGAAGGTGAATGATGTGTGTGGACCTTGTAAATTCCAAACTGGTGAACATAATATGTATACTTATGTATTGGATTGTCTAGACTAAACAGAGGAGCATTGTTGAAGATTTGATTTTGCTGGTGGTTGTTGGTGTTTTTAGTGCATCCTTTTTTTTTTTTTTTTTTTTTTTTTTTGTAGTACTTTAGTGTTAGTGTTTGATTGTTTGTATCATGTTTGTTAAAAAAAAAAAAAAAGGTTCAATAAAGATATTGTGGAAAAAAAAAAAAAAAGAAATCACATGTACATACACTACCGTTCAAAAGTTTGGGGTCACTTAGAAATTTCCTTATTTTTGAAAGAAAAACACTTTTTTTCAATGAAGATAACTTTAAACTAATCAGAAATACACTCTATACATTGCTAAATTGGTAAATAACTATTCTAGCCGCAAATGTCTGGTTTTTGGTGCAATATCTACATAGGTGTATAGAGGCCCATTTCCAGCAACTATCACTCCAGCGTTCTAATGGTACAATGTGTTTGATCATTGCGTCAGAAGGCTAATGGACGATTAGAAAACCCTTGTGCAATCATGTTAGGTCTGCAATGCTGTAATTGCTGCAAATGGAGGATTCTTTGACGAAAGCAAAGTTTGAAGGAAAAAATTATTATTTCAAATACAAATCATTATTTCTAACCTTGTCAATGTCTTGACTATATTTTCTATTCATTTTACAACTCATGGTGGTAAATAAGTGTGACTTTTCATGGAAAACACAAAATAATTGTCTGGGTGACCCCAAACTTTTGAACGGTAGTGTAAGTATTCATAGCCTTTGCTCAATACATTGTTGATGCACCTTTGGCAGCATTTACAGCCTCAAGGTTTTTTTTGATATGACGCCTCAAGCTTGGCACACCTAGCTTTGGGCAGTTTGGCCCATTCCTGCATTGCAGCACCTCTCAAGCTCCATCAGGTTGGATGGGAAGCATTGGTGCACAGCCATTTTTAGATCTCTCCAGTGATGTTCAATTGGATTCAAGTCTGGGCTCTGGCTGGGCCACTCGAGGACATTCATAGAGTTTGTCCTGAAGCCACTCCTTTGATATCTTGGCTGTGTGCTTAGGGTCATTGTCTTGCTCAAAGATGAACCATTGCCCCAGTCTGAGGTCAAGAGCACTCTGGAGCAGGTTTACATCCAGGATTTCTCTGTACATCGCTGCATTCATCTTTCCCTCTATCCTGACTAGTCTCCAGTTCCTACCGATGAAGAACATCCCCACAGCCTGATGCTCCCACCACCAATGGCATGTTTATGAGCAGTACTGGTTTCCTCCAAACATGACGCCTGGCATCCATGCCAAAGAGTTCAATCTTTGTCTTATCAGACCAGAGAATTTTGTTTCTCATGGTCTGAGAGTCCTTCAAGTGCCTTTTGGCAAACTCCAGGTGGGCTACCATGTGCCTTTTACTAAGGAGCAGCTTCTGTCTGACCACTTTACCATACAGGCCTGATTGGTGGATTGCTGCAGAGATGGTTGTCCTTCTGGAAGGTTCTCTCTCCACAGAGGAACGCTGGAGCTCTGACAGAGTGACCATCGGGTTTTTGGTCACCTCCTTGACTAAGGTCCTCCTCCCCCGACCGCTCAGTTTAGACAGCCGGCCAGCTCTAGGAAGAGTCTTGGTGGTTCCAAACTTTTTCCATTTATGGATGATGGAGGCCACTGTGCTTATTGGGACCTTCAAAGGAGCAGAAATGTTTCTGTACCCTTCCCCAGATTTGTGTCTCGAGACAATCCTGTCTCGGAGGTCTACAGACAATTCCTTTGACTTCATGCTTGGTTTGAGCTCTGATATGCACTGTAAACTGTGGGACCTTATATAGACAGATGTGTGCCTTTCCAAATCATATCTAATCAACTGAACTTACCACAGGTGGACTCCAATTAAGCTGTAGAAACATCTCAATTATGATCAGTGGAAACAGGATGCACCTGAGCTCAATTTTAAGCTTCATGGCAACAGTTGTAAATACTTAAGTACACGTAGTTTCATAGTTTTTTTTTTTTAATTTTTAATAAATTTGCAAATATCTCAAAACTTTTTTCACCTTGTCATTATGGGGGTGTTGTGTGTAGAATTTTGAGGAAAAAATGAATTAAATCCCTTTTGGAATAAGGCTGTAACATAACAAAATGTGGAAAAAGTGAAGCGCTGTGAATACTTTCTGGATGCACTGTAATTTTTATAGACAGGATTTCTAGGCGCAACCAGAGAATGAAGGGTGTCATGCTTGGTGACCACAGGATCTCATCTCTGCTGTTTGCAGATGATGCTGTCCTGTTGGCTTCATCCAGCAATGACCTACAGGTCCTTACTGGGACAGTTTTGCTGCTGAGTGTGAAGTGGCTGGATGAGAATCAGCATCTCAAAGTCCCGAGTCTATGGATCTCACCCAGAAAAAGGTGGATTGTCCTCTCCGGGTTGGGGACAAGCTCTGCCCCAAGTGGGGGAGTTTAAGTATCTCATGGTCTTATTCACGAGTGAGGGGAGGAATGGAGTGAGAGATTGACAGATGGATCGGAGTAGCAGCTGCTGTGATGCGGATGTTGTACCGGTCCTGTTGTGGTGAAGGGGGAGCAAAACTCGAAGGCAAAGCTGTTGATTTACCGGTCAGTCTACGTTCCTACCTCATCTATGGTCATGAGCTTTGGGTATTGACCGAAAATGTGAGACTGCGGATACAAGCAGCTGAAATGAACTTTCTCCATAGGATTCTTGGACTCACCTTCAGAGATAGGGTGAGGAGTTCAGTCATCCGGGAAAGGCTCAGACTAGAACCGCTGTTCCTCCACATTGAAAGGAGCCAGATGAGGTGGTTTGGGCATCTGATTAGGATGCCTCCTGGACGCCTCCCACTTGAGGGGTTTCAGGCACGTCCCACTGGGAGGTCCCACCCAGGACTCGCTGGAGAGACTGTCACCCAGTTGGTCTAGGAATGCCATGGTATCCTCTCTGAAGAGCTGGAGCAGGTGGCTGGGGAGAGGGAAATCTCGGCTTCTCTGCTTGAACTGTTGCCTCCGTAACCCGAACCTCCGGAAAAGTGATAGAAGATGGATAGATGGATAGATGGATGGATGGATGGATGGATGGATTTCTATAGTACAATGTTTTTATGTTTAGTTCATTTAATACAACCTCTACGAGCAACCCTGATTAGGCTATAAAGTCTGACAGCCATAGGTAGGAAGGACCTCGGGAACCTCTTCCTCGTGCACCTAAGATGACACAGTCTAATGCTAAACAAGCTCCTCAGTGTGTTCAGTGTGTCCTGCATGGGGTGGGACTTGCACTCCAGCAGAGATGACATCTTAGCCACCATCTCCTGGATATATATACACACACACACCTGTGTGTGTGTGTGTATATATATATTTTATAGTAATATGTACATATGTATATTAGCTGCTCTTGCTTGCTTGTTTTTTTTCTTGCCTTCTGATTGTTGCTCTGAGTGTTGCTATCCCTGTGCTGTTGCAATCCTGGAATTTCCCCGTTGTGGGACTAATAAAGGCTTATCTTATCTTATCTTATCTTATCTTATCCTCCTCTCTCGTATCTCCTCCACTGGGTCAAGGTGTCGCCCCAGAACAGAGCTAGCTTTTTTGATCAGCCTGTTCAGTCTCTTCCTGTTTGCTGCCGTGATGCCACTACCCAAGCAGAGTACTCCAAAAATGATGGCTGATGCCACCACCGAATCGTAGAAGGTCTTCAGGAGTGCTCCTTGCACTCCAAAAGACCTGAATCTCTTCAGGAGGAACAGTCTGCACTGCCCCTTCTTGTAGAGCACATTGGTGTTGTGTGACCAGTCCAGTTTATTGTTCAGGTGAACACCCAGGTACTTGTAAGATGTCACCATCTCAATGTCTGTTCCTTGGATGTTTATCTGTGCTATGGGGGGTTGTCCTTGCCTGTGGCAGTCCACCACCAGTTCCTTGGTTTTTACTTGCATTGATCTGAAGGCAGTTCCGCAGGCACCTGTCCATGAAGTCCTGGATAAGTCCTCTGTACTCCGCATCATCGCCATCAGAGATGAGGCCGACGATCACAGAGTCATCAGAGAACTTCTGTAGATAGCAGTGTGGTGTGTTGTGTAAAAAGTCTGTCGTGTAGAAGGTGAACAGGACGGGAGCCAGAACTGTTCCCTGAGAGGCAACCATACTGTAGATGATGGTATCAGACACATAGTGTTGGGTTCTCACAAACTGTGGTCGGATTATGAGGAAGTTCAGGATCCACAATGACAGGTGCTGGTCCACCCCTGCGCATAGCAGCTTATCCCTCAGGATCACTGGATGGTGTTGAAAGCACTGGAGAAATCAAAGAACATGAGCCTCACAGTGCTCCCAGGCTTCTCCAGGTGGGGCAGGAAATGATGGAGGAAGATCACTGCATCCTCCACCCCAATGCCATGCTGGTAGACAAACTGAAGTGGATCCATCGCTGGTACCACCAGGGTGTGGAGGTGGGTGAGGAGCAGCCTCTCCAGGGTCTTCATTAGGTATGATGTGAGGGCCACTGGTTTGTAGCTGTTCAGGTCCCTTGGGTGCGGGGTCTTCGGTACGGGTACCACACATGATGTTTTCCACAGTTGTGGTACCTTTCCCAGCTCAGGCTCAGACTGAAGATGTGCTCCACGATCCCGCACAGCTGATCTGTGCGGGACTTGAGGAGCTTCAAGCTGATACCGCCTGGACCTGCAGCCTTCTCGCCTTGATCTTCTTCAGCTCAGTTTTCACCTGGGTCTAAATGAGAGTCAGGCTGGGGCGGGAGGGCTGTGTACTGGGAACGGGGGATGTTGGGTCTGTGGGGGGGGGGGGGGGGCAATGGGGGATGTATTGGGGTGGGGGTGGGCCGTGGACAGCAGGACTAAATGAAAGTGGAGGCAGCAATGTTTGGTGGGCAGGCGGAGAAGAGGACGGTTGGTCAAACTTGTTAAACAGGTTCAGGTTGTTCACCCACTCCCTACCCCTCACGGCCTTGGAGAAGGTATTCTGGTGATGGTTTTGAGGCTTCTACAGACACCGCTGACATCACTGTGCTGCAGCTTGTCCTCCATCTTCTTCCTGTAACTGTCCTTCTCCTCTCTGATCTTCCTCCTTAGCTCCCTATGTACAGACATCAGCTCCTCTTTGGTTCCCGACCTGAAGAGCCTTTTCTTCTCCTTCAGCAGTGACTTTATCTCAGGGTTGATCCAGGGTTTGTTGTTTGGGAAACACCGTTTGGTGTTGGTGGGCACGGTGTTCTCTACACAGAAGTTGATGTAGTCTGTGATGGTGTGTGTGAGGCCGTCGATGTCCTCACCATGTGGAACACAGAGATGCTCCCACGCAGTTCTGTGTGTTCATGTGTTCGCGTAAATGTATGTACACTGTAAAAAATAATTGTGTCTTTACCACTTATCTTCTCAAGTTCAGTCAACTTCAAATTTTAAGGTAGCCCGAACAGTAACTTTTTTAAGTTGAGACAACTTTTTTTACAGTGTAAATGTAATGTTTTCTGAAGCTATGTCTGCTTATACTTGGTTGTTCAGTCATGCTATCCAATTCTCTCTTTTGAGAGAATAATAATGTTGCCCCCCCACCCCAATACCTGGGGATGGCAGATTAACACAGGGGACGGTTTTGGGTCATTTTGCTAACAAGGGGGAATCGCCCACCCCACCCCCCCCAATCAAATCCCCCACAGCTTGTAGCACTTTGAACTGCATTATAAAGGCCCTACAAACCACTTGGAAAGAGACCCCAATAATCAGGAGACCCCCTGTGAGCAGCACTTGGACAAGAAAGACTTCCTTTTAGCAGGAAGAAATCTCTAGCAGTATCAGTTTCAGGGAGGGACAATCATCTGCTGTGGCTGGCTGGGGAGGTAGAGAAAAAGAAGAAAAGAACAGACATGGACAGAACAAACAGCATAACCAGGGACTCAATCTATGGGAGAGAAGAAATGGATGTTACCGACCAGCAAAAATATTACATACTTGCTGTTAGATCACTTTATTAGAATTTCTTTTTTTTTTTTTTTTTTTGCTTTAGACTGCTCCCTTTAGGGGTCGCCACAGCATATCATCACCTTATATTGTGATGATCCACTTGTTGATTTGGAAAGGGTTTTTATGCCGGATGCTCATGACACAACCCTGCCCATTTTTTCCGGGCTTAGGACCAACACAGGGAGTACACTGGCTTGTGTGCTCCTCGTAGCTGGGTAACCAATATTTCACTCCTCCATTCCATTATTCCTGAATACCAAGCTGGATGGCAGGAAGTTCTGTTTTTATATGGTCTTTGGCATGGCCCGGCCAGGACTTGAACCCTGGCCTCCCGGTTGTGTGTCGGATGATCTACCTCTAGGCCACCACTCCGGTAGGTCACTTTATTAGAAATAAATCTAAAAATGTTTTGTTTTTACTTAGAGCAGTGACCTACATGCAGCGTACAAAGCGCATGAAGAACATGAAGGCATGTTTTCTTTCTTTATTAGACCACAGATTAATTTGCTGTTTGCCTCTGGGGAGTTTACTGCCCACTAGTAAGTGTTCTTGGAGGATTAGTTAGCGGTTTACAGGAGGGCAGCAGGCAGAGATGGTGGTAGTGGATGTAGGCGAGGATAAGCTGTTCGAGACAGGCAAGGACTGCTTCTAAAACCTTCAGTAACTGTCCTTCTCTTTCCCTTCTTTTAGATCCTGGAGCAGAAGGTTCCACTCCAAGGTAAGTAAGGTTACCTCCAGAGTGTGGCTAATGGTTAGGAAGGAATGAATTACTGTAAATGAATTGTACTGTTTCCTGATCCTGATCATACCCCCATACTAAGAACGTCCTCTTCTTACTGGACAGATGCCACGGTAACAAGAAATGTAAACACAGTAAAGCTATGATCATAAATACCTTTACAAACAGCTGCAAACACCGTATGAACGATTTGTGGACCATTTCGTATGGCCTTCTTAAAGTGGCCGTAGGAGAATCCATCTTTCATAGGCAGTTAAGGCGGTAAGGTCATGGCCCAGTCAATGGTCTTGTCCAAGGTTTGTACAAACACCCCATGAAAATCCTCATCATAAGTCAGCCATATAAATGCCATAGGCACAACGTAAGAACTGTGTAAGATATTGGTTCAGGTTCAGGTTACTTTAGTTGTACCCGTAGGTAGATTTGTTTTGCAGTCTGGTGACATCCATATTTACAAGCCACAAATTACATTCAACATAGACACAAACACAGGCACATATGAAGCTGACTACAAACATGATAAGAATACTCAAGGCTCCATCAATCAGGGTATAAAAAGACAAAGAGATGGGAGAAAAACCAGAGGTAAGAGAGAAGGGTCATATTAAAAGTTAAAAACTAGTCAAAGAGTTAAAAATCAAAGGTCTAAACCCAATAAAATATTTAGAACCCAAGCGACATCCTACAAAAATAAGTAAATATAAAATGGAGTTAATAAATAGGTACCTAAATTATGTGCAATAATATTTTTTACAGTTTGTTCAACTCTTTGAACAGCAGCAGGGACCAAAGCTGTTTTGTAGCGCTGGGTTTCTACTTTTTGGAACAGCAAAACCTCCGTCTTGAGGGAAGAAGCTGAAAGTGGCAGTGCAAGGGTGGGAGTCATCATTTAAAATGGAGGTAGCAATCCTCTGTACTTGTCTGGTGTACAGGGATGTCAGGCTCAGCTGTGACTCACCAAGCAAAACAACTGGACCCATCTAACTACCTGATCCAAGGAATTTCCTCTGTTTCAGTTTTATCTGACCAAACCATGACACTAAAGAAAAGGATTAAACAGATTCAATAAAAGCCCGATAAACATTGTCATTATGGTTCGGTCAACTTGGAAGCGTGCAAGTTTTTCAAGCAATGCAAATGTTGCTGACCCTTTTTGCACTCCCTTTCACAGTTCTCTGCAAAGTTTAAATTACTATCAATAATCGTCCCAAGATATTTGTAGGATTGTACACATTCGGTGGTCTGGCCCTTTTAGTACGGTGACTTTGTGCCTGGGATTTTTCCTCCTAAAGTCATAATCATGTCTTTAGTTTTTGTTGTATTCAGCCTGCAGGTAGGAATCCCTCACACCAGTGAACAAATCATCAACTACTGGGCTGTGGCCACCTCTCACCATCCTGGAGGAGACTGACATTAACTGAGTCTTCCAGCATACTTTATAATGTGTTCTTTGCTCATGTCTGCTCCCCGACACCATGTTTGGTGTACAGGATGAAGAGTAAGTGGTGACAATACCAACTCCCCAGAGCGAAGCCAGTAGAAGAAGCACTTTAGGTCAGACAATGTACCATTGACCCTTACTCTCTGCGTCCTGTTGGTTTTAAGAAATCCACAATCGTCAGAATTGGCTGTAAGTGTGGCCTCATGAACTCCTAAAGTTGTTCTAGAGGGCCCCTGATAGCAGTTGTAGGAAACGGAGATTCATACAGTATGTGTAAGGCGGTAGTGAGGCACTCAATAAGGTGGAAGTATGTCCATTTGTGTGACATTTGTGCCAACAAAATGTGCTGAAAGCCGTAAGATCTTCCTGCCAACAACTTGAGTGCTGTGAGTTGAACAAACATTTTCGTAAGATGGCAGTAAGTACAGTGGATATTACAAGTCTACACACCCCTGTTCAAATGCCAGGTTTTTGTGATGTAAAAAAATGAGACCAAGATAAATCATTTCAAAACTTTTTCCACCATTAATGTGACAACCTAATTGGAAGAGGAAAATATACAGCCTAATCGAAAAGCAAACTGAAATCTTTTAAGGGAAAAAATAAAAAAATTACAATAACCTGTTTGCATAAATATGCACATCCTTAAACTAATATGTTGTTGCAGCACCTTTGGCTTTTATTACAGCACTCAGTCTTTTTGGGTAGGAGTCTATCAGCGTGGCACATCTTGATGTGGCAATATTTGCTCACTCTTCTTTGCAAAAATGCTCCAAATCTGTCAGATTGTGAGGGCATCTCCTGTGCACAGCCCTCTTCAGATCACTCCACAGATGTTCGATATGATTCAGGTCTGGACTCTGGCTGGGCCATTCCAAAACCTTAATCTTCTTCTGGTGAAGCCATTCTTTTATTGATTTGAATGTGAGCTTTGGGTCATTGTTGTGCTGAAAGATAAAGTTCTTCTTCAGCTTTCTAGCAGAAGCCTGAAGGTTTTGTGCCAACACTGACCTGTATCTGGAATTATGTATCTGGAATTATGAACACCTGGAACTGTTCATAATTCTCTCCACCTTGACTAAGGCCCCAATTCCAGCTGAAGAAAAACAGTACCAAAGCATGATGCTGCCACCACCATGCTTTTGGTGATGAGCAGTGTTGTGTTTGTGCCAAATATGTGACCCGTGCTGGCAAAATGAGTCAGAATGTGCACCAGGTAATTACGAGCTACAGGCACGTGAAGTCCTAAATCATGATTGTTTCTTTGTTTGCTAGCAGCAAGTCCCAGGAAAACCCCCGTCAGTGCCTGGTATCATTGTAAAGCTTGAAACTCCTACTTTCTAAAAATACATGTTTTTGCAGAAGACATAACTCAGGACCGATCGAACGCAACTTTTCAAACCAGCCAAAATATAAACAAAATCAGCTTTTTGCTGGTCAGTTTTTGCCCAATTCCTACAAATTAAATATCATTTTGAAGGTCTTTCAATACACATAATATGAAAATAACTTTACCTCAGTTTTGAAAATTTCCTCATTGTGGCTTACTTTACCAGCACGGGTCACATATACCTTTTGGAATTATGGCCAAAAAGTTCAACCTTGGTTTTATCAGACCATAACACATTTTCTCACATATGTTTGAGAGATTTCAATTGTGGTTTTGCAAAATGTAGCCAGCCTTGGATGTTTTCTTTCGCAAGATAAGGCTTCTGTCTTGCCACCCTAGTCAGGAGATTGTTGTCACATGTACTAAACAGCCAGTACTTGCCAAAAATTCCTGCAGCTCCTTCAATGTTGCTGTCGGCCTCTTGGCAGCCTCCCTGACCAGTTTTCTTTTCGTCTTTTCATCAATTTTGGAGGGACGTCGAGTTCTTGGTCATGTCACTGTTGTGCCATATTTTCACCACTTGATGACTGTCTTCACTGTGTTCCATGGTATATTTAATGCCTTGGGAATTCTTTTGTACCCTTCTCCTGATTGATACCTTTGAACAATGAGATCCCTCTGATGCTGCCATGCTCTGCCCTCTGGGCAGATGAGTCTTTAAATGCAGGACTCATTGCGCAGGCAGGATGATGGTGTACACAATAATTTATTCACAAAGAAACAAATAAATGGCTGCATGAGGGCAGAAAACAACACATATCAAAAAATTAAATAAACTCACCAAGAACTAGGGACACGGGCTAAACACTGGGAGAAATGACGAGGAAAACATAAGAGTGAATTGTTATGTCTGAGTTTAGGCTGGTATTAGTAAGATGGCGGCCGGGTTGGTCATGGGACAGACCGGAGTGGCTACTACCGGTTTCCGGTGGTGACGGCGCCCATGGTATAAAAGAGCGGGCGGAAGAGGCTCTGCCTCTTTCATCGTAAAGCCACCTGGCATGCAGGCGAGTGCCATAAGCCTTTATTGTAAATAATTTATTATCCTAAATAAACCCTGTTAGCTGAGTTCAGCTTAACTCGTCAATCCCAGAATTATGGACACAACATTTCGTGACGAGGGTAAAAGCGGTAATGGAGCATTCCATTGCCAGCTTTTGGCCATTTTTGGAGGCCCCAGGTGAGCTGCCCGTGCTGTGGCCTCGTTGGTTCGCTGCTTTCACCAACAGGGGGACAAGGTACGGTGGAAAGAAACAGAACACATAAATCTAAAGGAGTGGGGGGGGGGGAAACAAAAATATCCATCAGGAGTCCCTTTAAAGTTCACGGGTCCACTCTCTAGACACCCCTAACCAAAAAAAAAAGCCCATATTAACACCAAGACAGGTGGGAAGAGGGGAGCAAGGAACGGCGGGGGGAAAAAACATACACAAAAGCAAAAATGTCCATCAGGTGGTCGGCTTGAGTCCCACAACCACCAGAAGGAGGAACCTGATTCATCTGGTGGTCTACCAGAGTCCAAAGCCCAGCAGATGGAGAAACACAACACATCAGGTGGTCTACCAAAGTCCAAAGGTCACCAGACGGGAGGACACAGTGCATCGGGTGGTCTAACAAAGTCCAAGGGCCACCAGATGGGTGTGTGTGTCCAGTCGAGTGGTCTACTAATGTTCAAGGGCCACCAGACGGATGAAGACAGGCACCCTCAACTCAGGGGCCTTTAGCACAGAAGATAGCAGAGGAACCCTTTGCACAGAGGATAACAACACAGAAATTTCACACAGATGAGATAATGACATGAACCCCTTTAACTCAGGAGATGACCACATAGGAACTTTAAACTCATATGATGATGGCAACATGAACAACTTGCACTCAGAGGGTGATGGTAACACAAGTGCTTTAACCTCAGGAGAAAATGACACAAAAACCTTCAACTCAGAGACAAACATGAAATCTTTATCCTCAGGCAAAAACATAGGAACTACATGCTCTGAAGAAAAAAAAATAGGAACCTGTAAATCTGGGAAAAACAATATAGGATCTTCTTGTACATCAGAAAACAGAGGTTTTAAACCCAGGAGATAACACTGGGGCTCCTTGATCTGGAGACCACAAAGGAGCCCTTAGTCTTAGAGACCATAAAGGGATTGTTTGCTCGGGAAACAACATAGAATCTAAGAGCTTGGCAGATGGTAACAGTGGAGCTCTTATTACAGAAAATGACATAGAAATCTGTTGCTCTAGAGGTAGTAACAGAAGAGTCTTTTGCCCTAGAGACAGTACTTGAGAGACCTTCGGCACAGGAGCCAACAGTGACTGGGGAGCGCTGACCACACTGAGAGGCTGCTGCTGGAGAACGTCGACCATGGAGAGTACTGGAGCAGTGATGTGCACCTTGGAGGCAGCTGGGACAGGCTCGTGCCCCTCGGAGACTGCTGGAGTTGTAGCATGCACCTCAGGGAAAACTAGAACAGGGGTGTACACCTCAGGAACGGGAACGTGCACCTCAGGCTGAGCTGGAGCTGTGGTGTGCACCTCGGGGGCAGCTGTGGCAGGCTTGTGCACTTCAAAGACTGCCGGGCTGCTGTGTGCACCTCAGGAAAAACTGAAGCAGGAGTGTGCACCTCGGGGACAGCTGGAGCAGACTCATGCACCTTGAAGCTTGCCGGAGCTGCTGCGTGCACCTCAGAAAAAAACAAGGAGACCAGGGTGAGTGGCAGTATCAACACAGGGGGGACAGCAGAAGCAGAAAGTGGGGGCTCAGAAGCAGAAGGGGGCTGCTGCTGAGACCCCTCACCCAAAGCAAGACATCTCACTATGTGGTAAAGGAAAATGAGACTGCACTTGTCCGTTCCGTTGCTCTGCTGTCGCTGATGAAGAACCAGGAGTAGAGGTGGTGGGCATGGGCATCTGCGCAGCAGCTGATAGAGCCGGCACTGCAGATGGAGGATGACATGAAGTCGGCACCACAGCTGCCATGGGAACTGGCGTTGTGGAAACCAGTGTTGCAGCTGTCATAGGAGCTGATGTTTCAGCTGTCATAGGCACCGGCATAGACGGTAAACTCTCCTCCAGTCCGTGAGGTGGCTGCAGGTCTGGTGAGAGTTCCGGGGCTAGAGCGTGCGGGGCAAGCTCCGGAAATGTCCGGTGGATGTGGCTGCAGGCAGAGGCGATCAACTCCTTCAACTCGGGGCAGAACTGCAGGCTGGGGAACCTCTCCACAACCTTCATTGCAACCTCCAGGCGAGTAACAGCCTCCTCTGAGGTGTGAGAATTCCCAACGAGGGACTGGAATGCCCGAACTGCCCACTGCTCCTTCGCGTTGGAAGCACCGGCTGCCGGGCTGCCTGCTGAGTCCAGGCTCATCTCCGGGCAGATGAGTCTTTAAATGCAGGACTCATGGCGCAGGCAGGATGATGGTGCACACAATAATTTATTCACAAAAAACACAAAGAAACAAATAAATGGCTGCACAAGAGCAGAAAACAACATGTATCAAAAAATTAAATAAACTCACCGAGAACTAGGGACATGGGTTAAACACTAGGAAAAACACACGAGGAATGACTGACGAGGAAAACATAAGAGTGAATGACAACAGGGACGCCAGACAGAGCACAATCACAGATTCACATATATAGACTCTATTTCCTGAGAAAACTGAGATCCTTCAACGTGTGCAGCAGGAGGCTGGAGCTTTTCTACCAGACTGTTGTCGCCAGCGCCATCTTTTTTGCTGCGGTCTGTTGGGGTAGCAGTATCAGGGCCAGAGATACCAACAGACTTGACAAGATTATCAAGAGGGCTGGCTCTGTAATTGGTCTCAGACCGGAGACCTTTGAGACAGTGGTGGAGAGGAGAACACTAAATAAACTGCGATCCATCATGAACAATCCTGATCACCCCCTCCACCACACACTAGGTAGGCAGCGAAGCACTTTCTCCAGTAGACTACTACAGCTTCGTTGTCGAACGGCCAGGTACAGGAAATCTTTCCTGCCACATGCAATTTCACTGTACAATAACTCACTATGATGTTGTATTCTGGTCATAGCTATGCTGCCACACTGCACCTTACAGACTAACTGGTACCTCACATTTCACTCTGCTCCTGATAGTCCTTCTTTGTGCAATGGGATGATTCATGTGTTTATACGGGTCATCATCATATATTAAGCTATGATGTATATAGGTTCTATAGTCGTGTTACCGTTTCTTTTTTACTTTCCATGGGTAATACCTTTGTCTGTCATGTGTGTTTCTGTTGTTTGGCTGTCAACTGTCATGCTGCTGTTACACTGTAATTTCCCAGTTTGGGATCAATAAAGTACATCTATCTATCTATCTATCTATCTATAGAAAGACTAATTATTTCAAAGGCCAGACAGGTGAGGGCAATCAAGAGCAAAAGCAATAACAGACAGACAGGACAGGTGGGGCTCTACTGACACTCACAGACAGGGAATACACACAAGACATGACGATAGACATGGCTCAGGGAACACAGGGGCACTTAATAATAATAATAATGATAAACATACTGATACTACTGAGAAAAAGCATAGTGAAATGAACACAAAATAGGGGCACCGTCATTGCCCCTGCCCTGATTGTGACAGATGGTTTGGAACCTCTCTGCGGACCATGGCTTGTGCTGTAAGATGAGACTACAAAAATGTCAGGAAAAGCCTACTAGAACAGCTAAACTTTATTTGGGGTTAATCAGAGGCACTTTAAATGGTGGCAGGTGTGTGCTGACTCCAAGTTAACATGAGTTTGAATGTGATTGGCTAATTCTGAACACAGCCACATCCCCAGTTATAACAGGGTGTGCATATTTATGCAAACAGGTTATTTTAAGTTTTTTTTTTTTTTCCCTTAAAAGATTTCAGTTTGTTTTTCATTTGGGTTGTACAGGTTATTGGTCACATTAATGGTGGAAAAAGTTTTGAAATGATTTATCTTGGTCTCATTTTTTTACATCACAAAAACCTGGCATTTGATCAGGAGTGTGTAGACTTTTTATATCAACTGTATGACATAGGACGATCCCTTACAAAGAACATAAGAACTCTACGACCATCTCTACGAAATGAATTCTACAAAACTCTACGAAAAGCGTCTGATTTCTCAAGAATGTCGCAAGTTACTCTTGCAAATTGAACGGCAGCCGTAAGAAGCAATGGCCCTCTCCACGAATGTCTGCGAACTCCAGAATTAGTAGGAACTGGGGCATTTTTATGAAACCATCATTCATAAGAATCTTTGCGACTGACAGTAGCTTAAGAAGATGTGAGATGATGGAGGATAAAATACATATGTTTGTCATCACCCTGTTGATGATTTATTATCACTTACAGCAAAACCATTTGGCAACAAAGTGAAACTACAACTTCAAAACAGTGAGCTGAAAGCCAGTGTTAGGAAAGTTAACGAAAAATCACCAGTCATTTCTTTTCAAAAGTAACTAAATTACTTTACCAGTGACTGCATGATTAAAGTAATTAGTTACTTGGGAAAGTAAGTTTAATGTTAATTTTAAATATATACTTAAATGTCGGAGGCCTCAATTTCCCTTCTGCTCAAGAGTGATAAAGATCCTCTTCTTTGTGGCAGTTATCAGCCCATTTCCCTTCTAAATGTTGACTTAAAAAAATCCTGTCAAAGATCTTAGACCAGCACCTGCAACATGTCTTGCCAAGAATAATATCAACCGACCAAACAAGATTTTTGCTTGGAAGGCACTCATTTCACAATACGAGGAGGCTACTAAATATCATTAACTCTCTAGTTCAAGCTCACCTGAAATGATTATCTCACTAGATGCAGAGAAGGCCTTTCACAGGGTGGAGTGGACTTACCTTTTTATTGTTTTGCAGAAATTTGGTTTCAGTTCATAATATTTCATGGCTCAAGTTGCTTTATGCTCGTCCAGTTGCTTCAGTCCACACAAATGGACTCAAATCTGCTCCATTTCCCCTTTACCACGGAACTAGACAGGGCTGCCCTCTTTCCCCTCTCCTATTTGCCTTGGCCATTGAACCCCTAGCTATCTGGTTACACCAAGAGGCCGAGTTTGAGGGCATCACCAGAGCCAGAAAAGTTCATAAGGTGTCTGTTGTGAAGGGATTTGATACAATATGCGGCGTGATGACATCGCCAGTCGGCTGCGTCATCACGCCGGCAAATATATTGGAGATTCTGCCATTACAGGGCTCTCTTACCCTGGCGACTTGGTGCAGTAATGGTGGGTATAGTGTATTGTTGATCAGCTCTATAATAAAGCCCAGTTCCAGTGCAGCATCCTCGTCCGTCTCTTTACTGCCAGGTTTGTGGACATAACATCTGGCGACAGAGGATTAACCATTGATGCGTGTGTAACACCGCTGCGGCCCTTCCTTTAGCTCCCAGGGGAACCGCCAGTTCCATGGCCGCGTTGGCTGGAGGCATTCGAGACATACAGTATGTTACAGCGTTGGACCTGGGAAAGTTGGATAAGGTGAGGACGTGAGCGCTGCTTGTCCACAAACTCTGCATAGAGGGTCAGAGAATTTTCCACACGTTCGGACCGACGGAGTCATTTGAGGGTGCTGTCCAGATGCTAACTAGCTACTTTGCGAAACCCAAAGACATGGTGGGGTGCGCAAAAATTCTTTACTGCCAGGTTTGTAGACATAAAAGTGTCGTTGTATGCTGACAACCTCCTTTTATGCATGTCACATCCTGCAACTTCTCTCCCGGTGGTTCTCAATATCCTTGACAAATTTGGGTCCTACTCGGGCTATAAACTGAACCTCCACAAGAGAGAACTTGTTCCCATCAACTCTGGCCAAAAATACACCCCAAACCTTTTTCCCTTTCAGATATACTACAGATGGATTTAAATATTTAGGGGTGTTTATTACTAACCCAGTCAACCGTCTTTTTTCCAAAAACTTCTCCCCTCTCTTTGAGAGGTGTAAATTAGACTTTGGTAGATGGGGTGACCTCCCATTATCCCTAGTAGGCAGTTATCCATCCATCCATCCATCCATCCATCCATCTTCTTCCGCTTAATCCTTTTTGGGTCACGGGGGGGGGGGGGGCTGGAGCCTATCCCAGCATCTTTGGGCGAGAGGCAGGGTACACCCTGGACAGATTGCCAGTCCATCGCAGGGCCAACACAGAGAGACAACCATTCACTCTCACAGTCATACCTAAGGACAATTTAGAATCCTCAGTTTGATGCCAATTAACCTAACCTGCATGTTTTTGGCATGTGGGAGGAAACGGGAGAAATCCCGAAGTAAACCCACGCAGACATGGGGAGAACATGCAAACTCCACACAGAAAAATGGTTGTTTTACCATTTTCACACATCCCCGTTCTTATTAAAAAAAAAGTCATTTTTTAGATCACTTGATCAACTAGTGAGCTCTTTCATCTGGGGAAATAAAAATCCACGTATCAGAAGATCAGTGCTGCAGCTTCCTAAAGATCTTGGTGGCTTAGCATTGCCCAATTTCTTACACTGTTACTGGTCTTGTCATATTCATAAACTTCTATTCCAGATGGACAACACAGCAGATGACATGTGCCTGGCATGGGTGGATATGGAACTTGCATCCTCTAAACTCTCTCTTCACACCCTGGTTTGTTCTCAACTTCCTATGACTGCCTCCAACTTTACTTCAAACCAAGTGGTAATTAATTCTGTTAGAATCTGGATTCAGTTTAGGAAAAGCCTAGGCCTCCACAGGGCCTCAGATCTCTCACCCATAGTAAACAATCACCTATTTTTGCCTTCCTGCACCGATTAACCTTTCAAACTTGGTTTGACAAAGAGATAACTAAACTTAAGGACCTTGACAACCAAGAAACCTGTGTCCTTTTCTGAGCTCTCAAAGAAAGTTGACTTACCTAACTCTCACCTATTTTGTTTTTTTCAGCTAAGGCATTTTATTCAGAATCAGAACCCCAAATTTCCTAGTCATCCCCCAGAAACTCTAATTGACTCTTTGCTAGCTCTTGATCCTCAACAAAAGAAACTAATTTCTAGCCTTTACATTATCATCAGTTCTGCTTTTGATAACCCAGTAACTGTCCCCAAGGATTCTTGGGAGCAAGCGCTAGGTATTACGTTGCCAGATAGTTATTGGCAACAAGTTTTACGGATGGTTCACTCTTCTTCAATATGTGCAAGGCATGGCCTCCTACAGTGTAAAGTTGCATAAAATTCATTGCACCAATTTGAGGCTATCAAATATCCACCCCAATGTATCCGACTCATGTATTAGATGCAAACAATCCCCAGCCAACCATTCCCATATGTTCTGGTTCTGTCCTAGGCTTGCCACATTTTGGTCTGGTATCTTTAAAACTCTTAGTACAGCATATAACTTTGTCATTATACCTGAGCCCCTCTTGGCTTTGTTTGGTACCCCCTTACAACCAAATGCCTCTAAAGTTATTCTGACTGTTTTGGCCTTTACCACCCTGCTGGCAAGGTAACTCATACTCCTTTATTGGAAGCATCCTCAACCTCCATCTCATAACAAGTGAATGAAAGAGCTATTACTGTCCATTAGACTTGAAAAGCTTAGATTTTCCCTTAATGGCTCCCTGGAGATATTTGAAAAGACCTCTCTTAAATCATAGTGATTCTTTGACATCTCTGCCTGATTGTGATGACTGAGCCCCCCCCCCCCTTACTTTTTTAATTTTTTATTTATTTATTTTTATTTACCTATGTATTTATTTTCACTGTATAGGAGTTGTATGTACTCGGCATTATTAACATGATGGTAATGGATGTACAGTGATAATCACTTTTTATTATCCTTTGGGTATAATGGGATTATGGGTGGGAAAACACGGGGGAAAATGAAAGGACTGGAAGTTTGTTCTGTTATATTTGTCTTTGTGGCCTGTAAGATTGCTTCCAATAAAGAAAGTTTATGTATGTATATATACAGTGGGGCAAAAAATTATTTAGTCAGTCACCAATTATGCCAGTTCTCCCACTTAAAAGATGAGAGAGGTCTCCAATTTTCATCATAGGTTTACCTCAACTATGAGAGACAAAATGACAAAAAAAAAAAAAATCCAGAAAATCACATTGAAGGATTTTTAATGAATTAATTGGTAAATTCCTCGGTAAAATAAGTATTTGGTCACCTACAAACAAGCAAGATTTCTGGCTCTCACAGACCTGTAACTTCTTCTTTAAGAAGCTCCTCTGTCCTCCACTTGTTACCTGTATTAATGGCACCTGTTTGAACTCATTATCAGTATAAAAGACACCTGTCCACAACTTCAAACAGTCAGACTCCAAACTCCACTATGGCCAAGACCAAAGAGCTGTCAAAGGACACCAGAAACAAAATTGTAGACCTGCACCAGGCTGGGAAGACTGAATCTGCAATAGGTAAGCAGCTTGGTGTGAAGAAATCAACTGTGGGAGCAATTATTAGAAAATGGAAGACATATAAGACCACTGATAATCTCCCTCGATCTGGGGCTCCACGCAAGATCTCACCCCGTGAGGTCAAAATGATCACGAGAACGGTGAGCAAAAATCCCAGAACCACATGGGGGGACCTAGTGAATGACTTGCAGAGAGCTGGGACCGAAGTAACAAAGGCTACCATCAGTAACACACTACGCCGCCAGGGACTCAAATCCTGCAGTGCCTGACGTGTCCCCCTGCTTAAGCCAGTACATGTCCAGGCCCGTCTGAAGTTTGCTAGAAAGCATTTGGATGATCCAGAAGGGGATTGGGAGAATGTCATATGGTCAGATGAAACCAAAATAGAACTTTTTGGTAAAAACTCAACTTGTCGTGTTTGGAGGAGAAAGAACACCATACCTACTGTGAAGCATGGGGGTGGAAACATCATGCTTTGAGGCTGTTTTTCTGTAACGGGACCAGGACGACTGAGCCGTGTAAAGGAAAGAATGAATGGGGCCATGTATCGTGGGATTTTGCATGAAAACCTCCTTCCATCAGCAAGGGCATTGAAGATGAAACGTGGCTGGGTCTTTCAGCATGACAATGATCCCAAACACACCGCCCGGGCAATGAAGGAGTAGCTTCGTAAGAAGCATTTCAAGGTCCTGGAGTGGCCTAGCCAGTCTCCAGATCTCAACCCCACAGAAAATCTTTGGAGGGAGTTGAAAGTCCATGTTGCCCAGCGACAGCCCCAAAACATCACTGCTCTAGAGGAGATCTGCATGGAGGAATGGGCCAAAATACCAGCAACAGTGTGTGAAAACCTTGTGAAGACTTACAGAAAACGTCTGACCTCTGTCATTGCCAACAAAGGGTATATAACAAAGTATTGAGATGAACTTTTGTTATTGACCAAATACTTATTTTACCGAGGAATTTACCAATTAATTCATAAAAAATCCTTCAATGTGATTTTCTGGATTTTTTTTTTTCTCATTTTGTCTCTCATAGTTGAGGTATACCTATGATGAAAATTGGAGACCTCTCTCATCTTTTAAGTGGGAGAACTTGCACAGTTGGTGGCTGACTAAATACTTTTTTGCCCCACTGTATATATATATATATATATATATATACAGTATATATATATTTATATACACTTAAATAAATGCCTCAACCATTACCCTCCCCTCCCCATGTGTCTGCATAGCATTTGGGTCTCTTAGCAAATCATGACACATTTAGCAGATTGGTTCTATTAACTGATGAAAAAGTAGTCATGTCATAAGACAAAGGAAATTTATTTATAATATGATCCACACAGCAATTCAATGTTTTTCCATTCATAAATTACAAAAATAAATGAATTTAAAAAAAAAGTAAACAGTTTAAGATGAAACATAGAGGTGGATCAAGATGCATCATGAATTGTTTTTCATTCGAATTGTTAATGGCTGAATTGTAAATCAAATGGTGAGACCACTGAAGATTCAGACCAGGAGGCAGTGGTGGCCAATGTTGCCAGACATACAATAATTATCATATTTGTACGATAGTTTTGCCCTCTGTACAATGTATGATCAATAATTCCATAAATCCCATAATGTATGATAATTTGACCCCTTCATTAGGTGGCTAAGTTAATATATTAGCAAACACAATCAGAATACGGATCCTGTGCATACATACTACGCTTGTTTTTATGCATCATCTCACATGCGTGGGCTACGTGGAAAAGAAGACGCGTCGCGGTAGCAGAGCAGAGAGGCAGCCTTGGATGAAGGCTAGTGATGGGATCCACAATTCACTGAACATACTGAGTCAAGCTTAAAAGATCTGTGGTACACTGAATCACTCAGTGCTGTACTGGAGTGCTAACTGTCTACCATTCACTGAACTGAGAGTCGGATGAACTGAGCAGGCGGGGCTCGTTTGCTGCTCAGGCGGGTGATACAGCTGGTGATTCTTGGCTTCCACTACAGTTTTGGTGAGTGATTCAGTACAGTATGTTCACCCTTAAAAACTAGTTCATTCGATTAATGCAGGCACAGCAGACTCAACAGTAAGCAACATCACCAGCAGGTTGAGAAAGGAAAGGAGAGGGGCAGACCCCAGTTTTACTGGGTAGTTCAAACCTGTTGGCGTTAGCTGTCATGATTTGCTGCCCCTCCGGGGCAGAAGAGACAAAGGCCCAAATGCAGGATAGTGTTGTGCGTATTTATTGAACAGAAAAGTCAACAAAAGCTCCAACGAGTGAACTGTGCAGGTAGAACAGAGAGCAAACTTAAACACTCTACTGACATAATGCACGGCTCAGGAGACACACACGCGGGCTCAGGGTAAATTTAACAGTTTTTTTCAACAACAAGGATGTGTGGCTGCATGTCTGTGATATGTGGATGTACTGGTGGTGGACGTCTGCGTCAGGCACAGGGGCAGGAAGCCGTTCAGCTGGACAACCCTGGGGAGAGAGCACAGGGAAACGGTAACGGGCACCAAACCAGTACAGAGAATAAATTGGGTTTGTTTGCTTACTTGGCAGGGCAGGTGGTTGGCGTGCACAAGGGCGAGCCCGGGAGACAGCAACCTGGTGCACCTGTGACAGCAGCGGGAAGACGGCGAAGCAGAGGCGAGGTCCGCCGCCGGGGAGTCCACCTATGGCAGCAGCTGGCCGGCGGTGATGCGGGGGTGAGGTCCGCCGCCGGGAAATCCACCTGTGCACAGGGGAGAGACTGGAAAGACAATGGTAAGGTATGCTTACGCTGTAGATCTTGCTGGGAGACGAGGGGGTTCCTCTGCAGCAAGTTCAGCCAAGGGAGTCAGACGGCTTCAGGCCAAAGCCCAGGGCAGAGAGGCTTATATCCCAGGCTGCTGACGAGGTGCAGGTGTGCACGCAGCTGGCGCCGCTGATGAGCGGCGAGTTGTAACAGTACTCCCCCCTCTAGCAGCGCCTCCTGGCGATGGTTTATCAGGGTGCGCCCGGTGAAACTCAGTGATGAGGGAGGGATCCAACACAAACGAGGGACGCACCCACTGTCTCCATTCTGGACCGTAGCCCTCCCATTCCACCAAGTACTGTAACCCGCGACCCCGGCGCCGGGAGTCCAAGATGGCGGAGACAGTCCAGGCCGGGTGGCCATCTATCATCCGGGGCGCGGGCGGCGCAGCAGGAGGAGGGCAGATGGGGTCAGACACCACCGGCTTTACCTTGGAGACGTGGAAGGTGGGATGGATGCGGAGGGAGAGGGGAGTAGCAACACGCACAGCCACCGGGTTGATAACTTTGGTGACGGGGAATGGGCCCATGAAACGCTTTGCCAGCTTCCTCCTCTCACTCTTCAGGTTAACATCCTGCGTGGATACCCAGACTGGTTGGCCTACCTGGTAGGCGGGAGCAGGCCTCCTGCGTCGGTCCGCCGTGGTCTTGTTGCGCTCCGCCGTGCGTAAAAGCGCATTGCGCACAGTGGCCCAGATGGAGTGGCACCGCCTGAGGTGAGCCTGGACCGTAGGGACTGTCAACTCGCTCTCCAGCGAGGGAAACAGAGGGGGGTCGTAACCCAGGGATGCCTTGAAGGGGGACATCCCGGTGGCGGTAGAGCGAGCGGTGTTGTGGGCGTACTCCACCCAAGCGAGGTGTTTGCTCCATGACGCAGGCTTGGATGCGGTGACGCAGCGGAGAGCAGCCTCCAGCTCCTGGTTGGTCCGCTCACACTGCCCGTTAGATTGGGGGTGATGGCCGGAAGAGAGGCTTACTTGGGCTCCTAAGGCTTTGCAGAAGCTCCGCCAGACGTCCGAGGCGAACTGGGGACCCCGGTCGGAGACCACGTCAACTGGTATCCCGTGCAGCCTGACCACGTGTTGGATAAGGAGGTCTGCCGTCTCCAAGGCAGAGGGGAGCCCTCGTAATGGCACGAAGTGGGCAGCCTTGGAGAAACGGTCGACGATGGTCAGGACCGTGTCGAAGCTGTTAGAGACAGGGAGACCGGTGACGAAGTCTAATGCGATGTGCGACCAGGGCCTACCAGGGATGGGTAGGGGCTGGAGCAGACCCGCAGGGGGAGCGTTGCCAGACTTACTGGTGGCGCAGACGGGGCAAGCCCGGGCGTAGCGGGTGGCGTCCTTACGCAGTGCCGGCCACCAGAAGGAGCGTTGGAGGAGGTCGATCATCCGAGAGGTCCCAGGATGGCAGGCGAGCTTGGATGTATGCAGCCAATGGATGACCTCGCCCCGGACGGAGGACGGAACAAAGAGCCTCCCCTCCGGTCCGCCGCCAGGGTCCGGTTCCGATTCCTGCGCCCTCCGGATCTTGTCCTCGATCTCCCAGGAAACGGCCCCCACGACGCATGACCTGGGCAAGATGGTGTGTACGGCGTCCACGGGTTCCTCCGGGGCGAACTGCCTGGAGAGGGCGTCAGGGAGACCGTTTTTGGAGCCCGGCCTGAATGTTATGGTGAAACGGAACCTGGCAAAAAACAGAGACCAGCGCGCCTGGCGGGCATTCAGGCACTTGGCAGTTCTTAAGTACTCCAAGTTCTTGTGGTCCGTTAATACCACGAATGGCAGGGCGGCCCCCTCCAGCCAGTGACGCCACTCCTGGAGCGCGAGCTTGATGGCGAGGAGCTCTCTGTCCCCCACGTCGTAGTTACGCTCCGCCGGGGACAAGCGCCGGGAGAAGAAGGAGCAGGGCCGTTTGACCCCGTCAGCAGGTGACCGCTGTGACAACACCGCCCCCACCCCCGTATCCGAGGCGTCGACCTCCACGATGCACTGTAGAGAGGGATCAACCTGGCTGAGGACCCGGGAGGAGGAGAACTCCGCCTTCAGTGCCTGGAAAGCCGCTGCGGCCTCTTCAGACCACTGGAACAGGGTCTTGGAGGAGGTGAGGCGGGTCAGAGGACCGACGATGGCTCCAAAATTGGGGACGAAGCGGCAGTAGAAGTTGGCAAAGCCGATGAACTGTTGCACCTGCTAACTGGATGTGGGGTTGGCCAATCTACCACCGCTTTAACTTTTGCTGGGTCTGGAAGCGCCTGGTCATGGGAGATGACAAACCCCAGAAATGACGTTGTCTTGGTGTAGAATTCACACTTTTCCGCCTTCACATACAACCGGTTCTCCAGGAGCCTCTGGAGGACCCGCCTCACGTGCACCCGGTGCTCGTCCCTGGATTTGGAGAAGATGAGTATGTCATCCAGGTAGACGAACACGAACAGACCAATGAAGTCTCGGAGAACGTCATTGATCAGGCGCTGAAAGACGGCTGGAGCGTTGGTCAACCCGAACGGCATGACCAGATATTCAAAGTGGCCGTTCGGGGTACAGAAGGCAGTCTTCCATTCATCGCCCTCCCGGATCCGGACGAGGTGGTACGCACTGCGGAGATCCAGCTTGGTAAACCAGGTCGCCCCCTGGAGGGAGTGGAAGGCAGTGTCCATCAGGGGCAGGGTGTAACGGTCCTTCTCCGTGATGTCGTTTACGGCACGGAAGTCGATGCATGGATGAAGAGAGCCATCCTTCTTGCCCACGAAGAAGAACCCTGCACCTAATGGGGATGAGGATGGGCAAATTATTCCTGCACTGAGCGACTCCTTCAGATAGGTGTTCATGGCCTCCTTCTCTGGCGCTGACAGGCTGTACAGACGTCCCGAGGGAAGAGGCGCCCCCTGGTGGAGATTTATGGCGCAGTCGTAAGGCCGGTGTGGAAAGAGAGACATCGCCTTGGACTTACTGAAGACCGCGCCCAGGTCATGGAACTCCGCGGGCACCAAAGAGAGGTCTGGGGGCGCAGTATCCTTGGCCACGGGAGGAGAAGATGGGGCACAGGCAGCGGATTGGAGGCAGGTGCTCATGCAGAACGTACTCCAGACAGTCACTCCTCCGGTGTTCCAGTCCAGGACGGGGTTATGGAGGCGGAGCCACGGGTAACCCAGTATCACCGGAGACACAGAGGATGGCAGGATGTAGAAAGATATGTCCTCCTGGTGGTTTCCAGAGACGATGACTGAGACGGGGTTCGTCCGGTGAGTCACTTTCCCCAGGGACACATGGGAGAGATTGATAAGGGAGAGAGGAGTCTTGAGGGGCTGGCAACGGATGCCCAATAGGGTTGCCAGGCTTTGAGAAATAAAGCTGCCCTCCGCGCCTAAGTCCACCAGTGTGTGGGTGAGATGCCCTGTGGTGTTATGGCAAAAACGGAAGGGCAGCGACAAGTGTGTGAGGGGAGTTGACCGGTTAGCATCCGCGAGGCCCCCTACAGTGACTCGCGGACCTCCCCGTTTGGCTTCTCCGGGCAATGCTCCACAGTGTGCTGGTTGCCTCTGCAATACATGCAGAGGCCCAACTCACGGCGGTGTTGTTTCTCCGCAAGGGGGAGCTTTGCCCGGCCCGTCACCATGGGCTCCGACTCCTCGGAGGACTCAGGTGGCGGTAACGCCAGGGGGCGAGCTTGGGACGGGCGCGACGAGGCACTCCGCGAGCGAGAAGGCAACTTCCGCTCCGAGGCGCGCTCGCGCAGCCGGTTATCCAAGCTGATGGCAAGGGAGATTAGCTCCGCTAATGTCCCAGGGATATCCCGACCAGCCAACTCATCCCTCAGACCAGAGTTTAAACTGCGGAGGAAGATGCCACAGAGGGCGCGTTCCTCCCAGCCAACTTCCTCCGCTGTTACCCGGAAGTCAATGGAGTAATCCGCGGCCGATCGGCTCCCCTGTTGCAGACTGAGGAGACGATCGACCTGGACGCTATCCAAACGCGAATGATCAAAGACCTCCAGGAACTGGTTAACGAACTGGCCATAGGTGAGGGTGGCGTAGCTGGGCTTCGCCATTACGGCGTAAGCCCAGGTGAGCGCACGACACTCCAGGAGATTTCCTATATAGCCAATTCGGCTGTGGTCTGAGGGAAAATCTCTGGGGACACGCAGGAACACCGACTCACATTGCATAATGAACCCCCGCGCTCCACCGAGCTTACCGCTAAAGCGGGCGGGGGTCGGAATAGGTGTGAGCCGGGCTGGGGCACCCGGAGCAGGCTGGACGGCCGCTGGAGCAGCTGGAGCTACGCCTCCCTGATGAGCCGGGGGGAACGGCTGACGGGGGTCCAGGCGGTCTAACCGGTCAGTGATTAGGGTTAACTGGTTGAGTATCACCTGTTGCTGATGAGCTAACTACTAACTAACTAACCTACACTTATATAGCGCTTTTCTAGTCACAAAGACCACTCAAAGCGCTTTCATTAATACTAACCCTCTATTCTAAGGGCCTATAGGAAACAAGATATCTAGGGACAATTTAGAACAGCCAATTAACCTAACATGCATGTTTTTGGCATGTGGGAGGAAACCGGAGAAATCCCGGAGTAAACCCACGCAACACGGGGAGAACATGCAAACTCCACACAGATCACTGTTGGTCGGGGGCTGGGATCGAACCCAGCTATTAAATCCACCCGAGCCTCGAGGGTGGAAAAACGGCGTGTGAGCCCGCTGTCCGCCGAGCCGCTCTGCTGAAGCCGTACTGACATAATGCAAGGCTCAGGAGACACACACGCAGGCTCAGGGTAAATTTAACAGTTTTATTCAACAACAGGGATGTGTGGCTGCGTGTCTGTGATATGTGGATGTACTGGTGGTGGACGTCTGCGTCAGGCACGGGGGCAGGAAGCCGTTCAGCCGGACAACCCTGGGGAGAGAGCATAGGGAAACGGTAACGGGCACCAAACCAGTACAGAGAATAAATTGGGTTTGTTTGCTTACTTGGCAGGGCAGGTGGCTGGCGTGCACAAGGGCGAGCCCGGGAGACAGCAACCTGGTGCACCTGTGACAGCAGCGGGAAGACGGCGAAGCAGAGGCGAGGTCCGCCGCCGGGGAGTCCACCTATGGCAGCAGCTGGCCGGCGGTGATGCGGGGGTGAGGTCCGCCGCCGGGAAATCCACCTGTGCACAGGGGAGAGACTGGAAAGACAATGGTAAGGTATGCTTATGCTGTAGATTTATTTACTGTATTTATTTATTTATTTATTTATTTACTGTATTTATTCCATCTAGCTACAATGCTCTGCACTGTGTGTTTATATATTCATATATTTATTCCATCCAGCTACAATGCTCTGCACTGTGTGTCTGTGTGTGTGTGTATATATATATATTTTATAGTAATATGTACATATGTATATTAGCTGCTCTTGCTTGCTTGTTTTTTTCTTGCCTTCTGATTGTTGCTCTGAGTGTTGCTATCCCTGTGCTGTTGCAATCCTGGAATTTCCCCGTTGTGGGACTAATAAAGGCTTATCTTATCTTATCTTATCTTAGATCTTGCTGGGAGACGAGGGGGTTCCTCGCTTCACTTCCGCTTCTGAGAGAGAGCAGACGCTTTTCTTCCCTCTCCCTCCTAATCCTCTCCCTTCTGATCCCAGCTTGCAATGTCACTCTTCTCCTGGCTGAATCTTAATCCAAATGGAAATTATGGATCTGGAAAGCGGCTTATATGCGATTGTCACCTTTAAAAGAGGAAGATCGGGTCAGGGGGAACCCAAGGGAGACTCATGGCATTGGAATTCATGTGTCTGTGTGATTCGACTGAGATTGAACTGATCACAGGATCTTCTGTTTGGCCCCTGGAGTTTTCCTAGTGTATCGAAATTATCTGGGTGAGCTAATCAAATGCGGACCCCGGCGTAGCTCCCTTAACAAATTCAACAATTCGTCCAGCTGGGGGGAGCACTGACTGTCAGCGACAGGATTAACATGGAATTTACTATCTGGCATGCATTGAAGAGAGAACGAACTCTCTGGACATGTTTTACCTATGTTTCGGTAGGTGGATAACATCTGTGGATCGCTGAGTGCTCTCCAGAGAATGATCTAAAGTATGATTCAAGCCTGTATGAAATTGAAGCACAGAATCGAAGAGAGAGAAATTTTTTATTCTCTGAGTGCACTGTGCAGATTTGACCTTGTGTTTTGGTGCCCTTGTTTACATTCCTCCTCGATGAAGATAACGCCGGAGAAGTGGCTTATGTCTACCCATACATCAACAATCAGTTGTTGTCGTCAGCGGACTGGTCTCTCAGGGACAATGCCCATGTGCCTTCTGCAAGGAAGAGGAAAAGAGAGACAGACTCTGATCTCTGGACTTGTTTATAAGTCACATGATTATAACATCTATTCGCTGCCAGGAGGCGCCCTCTGCTGCTCACTAACAACTGTTACACTCACACTACACAATGACATGCAAATATACACACACTGCTCTCCCTCCCTCTGCTGTGTGATTGTATCTATTGTCTGCTAATGTGCATAGAGGTTTTTTTTCTGTGTAATCAAAATTTGGCTCATGAGCTTATATGAGCTTATACGAGCGTGATTCTGATAACTATGTTTTTTCTCTCTGCCTATTGTGTTTCCCCCCCCCCCCTTCCCCCCTTTACCCCCACTGCAGACAGGCGCCTTTATGGCTGCCGTGTCATTGGATGCACCTAACGTGCACGCTCAATGTCAAGTCAAATTCCTTGTGTGTTTACTTGTAAATATACTTGGCAATAAAGCTGATTCTGATTCTGATTCTGATTCTGATTCCTCTGCAGCAAGTTCAGCCAAGGGAGTCAGACGGCTTCAGGCCGAAGCCCAGGGCAGAGAGGCTTATATCCCAGGCTGCTGACGAGGTGCAGGTGTGCGCGCAGCTGGCGCCGCTGATGAGCGGCGAGTTGTAACATCTACGGTTCATTGGAGAGTATGAGAATGAGACCCAAGGTGCCCTCAGACGTGACTGAGGAGTGGGGGGATAATAGAAAAACTCAAGGCGTTCCCAGACGTAACTGTGGAACGGTGGGGAAACAGTACTTACAGAATCTCGACAGAGCAGTCCGTGCTCTGAAGTAGGGGTGACAATCCAATGAACTGGTGAGATACAGGAGAACAGACAGAGCTTAAATAATGACAACATAATGAGCCAAGTGAGCACAGGTGTGTGTGTGTGTGTGTGCGTGTGTGTGCGTGTGTGTGTGTGTGTGTGTGTGTGTTGGACTGAGTGACCACAGGTGTGAGCGAGTGCATGTGTGAGTGCATGTGAGGGTGAGCCGAGTAGTAGACACAGACAATAATGGAATTCAGCTGTCGAACACTGACAGGAGAGGGAGGCGTGGCTGTCAGCTGACAGGGGGCAGGGCAAACCCTGGAAGGCTCCCTGACAGCTGCCTGTCACAGAATAAGTGAGGACAGACCAAAACATAAACTGGCAGACAACAGGCACCAAAAATATGATAGGAGAAAATGCAGCCACAACGCCATGAAGCTGGATTTGGAAAAAGTCTAAACCCAGTTCATGACATAAGCCCTAAAGTTTTCTGTTGCTGCTGCAATGTGCAGATGTCTGCAAAAATGTGACTGGACTGTGGTTCTCAATAAAACTAAAACAGGTTTCACATCAAATAGGTTCATTTTGTCTTCTTGTAATTATTTATCTTTTGTTCATATAAAAGACAAAAAATAAAATAGAAAGGAGATGTCTTTACCTTCTTTACATGTTTCAACTGCACTGCAGCCTTCGTCAGAAGAGTTAGCTGATTGCTGCCAGGTGACCTGTCTTTCATATTAACAAAAGATAAATAAAACAGGTTTCTACTTAAATTATCAGATGCATTTTAGCAGTAGTTTAGGTGGATTGACATTGACATTGAAATTTATTTGAACAATCTAAAAAAAAAGAAAGAAGAGAATTCAAAACAAAACAAAAAAGACAAGCCAAAAATAAAATGTTCAAAAGGAGTGGGAAGAAGACAACGCTTATATAGTCCCACCCCTTTTCCATACCCAACAAATTACAGTATCACTCATAATCATCATTATCCCACAACCACATTCACCATAATACACCCATAGTCAAATTATACAACAAAAATGACACAAACAATGACAGTCCATATTGACAACAATACCAACATCCAACAATATTACAACAACAATAAACATACACTTCTGGCATGTTCAATGCAAACACAGACAACACCATCACCTTCACAATCACCATAACACAACAACAACCTTCCCTCACTGAAGACACAATGTAACATCACTGCCCTTCATTCTCGTACTGCTCAAAAATCATTTCTTTATATGTTGATTTAAATATGTGGATGTTTGGACATTGATTGATTGGATTGATTTTGATGTTTGTCCCTAATGTATGAACAGATTACTTCTCAAAATATTTATGAGGCAAGACCTTGATACACGATGATTCAACAAAAGACATATAGAAGATAGTTAATTATGAGTGATATTTTCGGTTGTTCAGTGCAGGCCAGGGGCTCATCCTGTACTCCACACAAATAGAGGTGCAGGTCTCCAAGAAGCGCTTTTTTTAACCGATCTGTTTGATTAAAACTGCATTATAGACCATAATATGCACAATCTGTGATATGTTACTGAAGCATATGGTCCTGAGCCATGTCAGAATGAAAACTGGGTGTGTATGATAATTTTCCTCAAAATACGATAATTTTAACTCGATGATACGATACTTCAACATTCCCCATCTGGCAACACTGGTGGTGGCTTAATGGTTTGGGATGTGGACTGGTGCTGGTGTAGGTACCAGATATGCTTGGGGTGTCAGATCTACTTGAGGTCCTGTGCCTGCTTATGACGCTGCAGAATATGATATTGTGCATATTGTGATTGGTATGTGTTTGTAGTTTAAAAAAGGATACATTTTTAATCTTAAATATTTTTCTTTTATCTCAGGATCAGAAGTTTTGTGTTGTTTTCATCATTTAGAAATAAAATATTATCTATCTATGGTTGTACATACACAGGTATTCTTTTTAAATGTTGCTTTTTTATACGTGGGTTTCACCATTTATCCATCCATCCATCCATCTTCTACCACTTTTCCGGAGGCCCGGGTTGCGGAGGCAGCAGTTCAAGCAGAGAAGCCCAGACTTCCCTCTCCCCAGCCACTTGCTCCAGCTCTTCAGAGAGGATACCAAGACGTTCCCAGACCAGCTGGGAGACATAGTCTCTCCAGCGAGTCCTGGGTCTGCCCAGGGGTCTCCTTCCAGTGGGACATGCCCAAAACACCTCAAGTGGGAGGCGTCCAGGAGGCATCCTAATCAGATGCCCATACCACCTCAACTGACTCCTTTCAATGTGAAGGAGCAGCGGTTCTACTCTGAGCCTCTCCCGGATGACTGAGCTCCTCACCCTGTCTCTGAAGGTGAGTCCAGCAATCCTACGGAGAAAGCTCATTTCAGCCGCTTGTATCCGCGATCTCATTCTTTCGGTCATTACCCAAAGCTCGTGACCATAGGTGAGAATAGGAAAGTAAATTGACTGGTAAATCGACAGCTTTGCCTTAGAACTAAGCTCCCTCTTCACCACAATAGACCGGTACAACGTCCGCATCACTGCAGATGCTGCTCCGATCCGTCTGTCAATCTCTCGCTCCATTCTCCCCTCACTCGTGAATAAGACCACAAGATACTTAAACTCCTCCACTTGGGGCAGGAGCCTATCCCCAACCCAAAGAGGACAATCCACCTTTTTCCGGCTGAGGACCATGAACTCGGACTTGGGGGTGCTGATTCTCACCCCAGCTGCTTCACACTCAGCGGCAAACCGTCCCAGCAAGAACTGTAGGTCATTGCTGGATGAAGCCAACAGGACAACATCATCTGCAAACAACAGAGATGAGAGTCTGTGGTCACCAAGCATGACACCCTCTGTTCCCTGGCTGCGCCTAGAAATCCTGTCCATAAAAATTATGAACAGGATCGGTGACAAAGGGCAGCCCTAGCGGAGTCCAACTCTCACTGGGAATGAGTCCGACCAAGTGTTGGCAATACAAACCAAACTCTCACAACAGTCGTATAGAGACCGGATAGCTTGTAACAGCAAGCCTGATACCCCATACTCCCACAGCACCCCCCACAAAGAACCACGAGGGACGTAGTTGAATGCCTTCTCCAAGCCCACAAAACACATGGGCAAACTCCCACAAACCTTCGAGGATTGTTGAGAGGGTGAAGAGCTGGTCCAATGTGCAACGGCCACAATAAGATAAGATAAGATAAGATAAGCCTTTATTAGTCCCACAACGGGGAAATTCCAGGATTGCAACAGCACAGGGATAGCAACACTCAGAGCAACAATCAGAAGGCAAGAAAAAACAAGCAAGCAAGAGCAGCTAATATACATATGTACATATTACTATAAAATATATATATACACACACACACACACACACAGACACACAGTGCAGAGCATTGTAGCTGGATGGAATAAATATGTAAATATATAAACACCCACAGTATGGAGCATTGCAGCTAGGTGGAATAAATATGCAAGTATATAAACACACACAGTGCGGAGCAATGTAGCTAGATGGAATAATATGTAGATATATAAAAACACAGTGCGGAGCATTGTAGCTAGATGGAATAAATATATAGATATATAAATATAAACACACCCAGTGCAGAGCATTGTAGCTAGATGGAATAAATATGTAAATATATAAACACACACAGTGCAGAGCATTGTTGCTAGGTGGGATGAAACAGCATAACCGTCTATTTAGTTATCCTACATGGTATGATTATGTGCCCATACATATTCTCACCCTCCATAGCGACCGGTATGTTCCTAGTTGTATGCCGGAGAGGACCATTGTGTAAGTCTATTGCATCTTTTGCATTCAAAAAAAAAAAAAAAAAAAAAAAAAAAAAACTATTAGTTTGTTACGTCTTTTTGCTATCTCTGCGAGCAGCCCTGCTTAGGTTGTACAGTCTGACAGCCGTTGGTAGGAAGGACCTACGAAACCTCTCGGTTGTGCACCTGGGATGATGTAGTCTGCTGCTAAATGAGCTCCTCAGTGCATCCAGTATGTCCTGCATAGGGTGGAACTCGGACTCCAGCAGAGATGACAGTTTAGCCACCGTCCTTCTCTCTCCTATCTCCTCAATCGGATCAAGGCGTTGCCCCAGGACAGAGCTAGCTTTCTTAATCAGTTTGTTCAGTCTCTTCCTATCGGCTGCAGTAATGCCACTGCCCCAGCAGACCACTCCAAAAGTGATGGCTGATGCCACCACCGTGTCATAGAATGACTTCAGCAGCGCCCCTTGTACACCAAAAGACCTGAGTCTCCTCAGCAGGAACAGCCTGCGCTGTCCCTTCTTGTAGAGTGCGTCAGTATTGTGTGACCAGTCTAGTTTATTGTTCAGATGAATACCCAGGTACTTGTAGGATGTCACCATCTCGATGTCTGTTCCCTGTATATTTACTGGTGCTGTGAGGGGCTGCCCATGCCTGCGGCAGTCCACCACCAGCTCCTTAGTTTTCCTCGCGTTGATCTGGAGGCAGTTCCGATGGCACCAGTCCACAAAGTCCTGGATAAGCCCTCTGTACTCAGCTTCATCTCCGCTGGAGATGAGACCAACGATCGCAGAGTCATCAGAGAAGAGATCAATGAAAACTGCATTACTCCTCCTGAATCTGAGGTTCGCCCAACAGCTGGACTGTCCTCTCCAGTACCTTGGCATAGACCTTCCCAGGGAGGCCGAGGAGTGTGATCCCTCTAAAGTTGGAGCACACCCTCTGGTCCCCTTTCTTGAAGAAAGGAACCACCACCCCGGTTTGCCATGCCAAAGGTACTGCCCCCAACCTCCACGCAATGTTACAGAGGTGTGTCAACCATGACAGCCCAACAACATCCAGGGCCTTCAAGTATTCAGGGCAAATCTCGTCCACCCCCTGGGGCCCGGCCATCAAGCAGCTTTTTAACCCTTTAACTGTCCAGATTAAATAGACGGGTTGTGTGCCCCCAGTGGCACAGCGCAGCAACTGCACGTGTGAACTTATTGACGTCCCCCGGCTATACTGAGAATTTGTACTAATCTCTATTGATCTGACAATTTAGAAGGTGGCAGACACGTGCCAAAGGAATCATGGCTGACATGGAATATAGCAAAGAAGAAATCCTCATTATTCTTCTTCCTTTTTCTGATTTGAGCTCACACACCAATGTGGATGCCACCATGTTTGGTCATCACTGCCGTGATGATGACTGAAACTGCATTAAACAGGAAAAATAGCCACGTAATACAAACAAAACTCATGTGGGATAATCATAAGAGTTTGTAGATGTGGTACACAGGTGTAAATTACTAAGTAAACGTGTTACATCAACCACATCAACGATGGACGAAAAACTGAGCTACCAATACCAAGACAGTGGCACCCACGAGCAGCATGGATTCCCACAGGAATAATACACCAAATAGAAAAAATAGCCGTGTAACACAAAAGAAATTCATGTGGGGTAATCATAAGAGTTTGTAGATGTGGTACACGGTGTAAACGGCTGAGCAAACACACAAACATCGACTAAGATGGACGAAAACGGACCGGTCACGTGGGCGGGCAAGCTCCCCCATCCAGCAACAGGTAAGAGAAATATATGTTTTTGGGGTTTTTTTTTACATTTTATTGATTTTCTGGTTCATATACTTTGAAGATTAGATAAAATCATACTAAATGTGTCCAAAGTCCACTTTTGACAGAGCTATATAATTTATATAGCTGATGCGTAAATTTATTTCTATCTGAAACTTTGGATCACATTCTACATCTTTCTAAATGACAGTAAGCCATTATCGCTTGTAACTTTCAAGTTATAGCCTTGGAAATCTGCACTATTTTATTGAGAAAATTTTTACCACTCTTGACCACTGGGGGGGCCTTGAGTTGCCTTGCATTTCCCCAGGCGCCACATGGCACCTAGGGCAGTTAAAGGGTTAACCATCTTGGCAACCTCAGCCCCTGTGATAGGCGAGTCGTTCCCCTCATCCACAATCCACCTTTTTCCGGCTGAGGACCATGAACTCGGACTTGGGGGTGCTGATTCTCACCCCAGCTGCTTCACACTCAGCGGCAAACCGTCCCAGCAAGAACTGTAGGTCATTGCTGGATGAAGCCAACAGGACAACATCATCTGCAAACAACAGAGATGAGAGTCTGTGGTCACCAAGCATGACACCCTCTGTTCCCTGGCTGCGCCTAGAAATCCTGTCCATAAAAATTATGAACAGGATCGGTGACAAAGGGCAGCCCTAGCGGAGTCCAACTCACACTGGGAATGAGTCCAACCGAGTGTTGGCAATACGAACCAAACTCTGACAACGGTCATACAGAGACCGAATAGCTCGTAACAACAAGCCCGATACTCCATACTCCCAAAGCACCCCCCCACAAAAAACCACGAGGGACGCGGTCGAATGCCTTCTCCAAGTCCACAAAACACATGTAAACTGGTTGGGCAAACTCCCACAAACCCTCAAAAATTCTCGAGAGGGTAAAGAGCTGGTCCGATGTGCCACGACCAGGACGAAAACCACATTGCTCCTCCTGAATCCAAGGTTCGACCAACGGTTGGACTCTCCTCTCCAGTACCTTGGCATAGACCTTCCCAGGGAGGCTGAGGAGTGTGATCCTTCTAAAGTTGGAGCACACCCTCCGGTCCCCTTTTTTGAAGAGAGGAACCACCACCCCGGTTTGCCATGCCAATGGCACTGCCCCCGACCTCCACACAATGTTGCAGAGGTGTGTCAACCATGACAGCCCTACAACATCCAGGGTCTTGAGGTACTCAGGGCAAATCTCGTCCACCCCCAGGGCCTGGCCACCAAGGAGATTTTTAACCACCTTGGCGACCTCAGCCCCTGTGATAGGCGAGTCATCCACCTCGTCCACAAGCCCTGCTTCCTCTGTGGAAGGCGTATCAGTGGGATTGAGGAGATCCTCAAAGTATTCCTTCCACCGCCCAACGATATCCCCAGTCGAAGTCAACAGCGCCCCATCCGCACCATACGCAGTGTGGACAGGGAGCTGCTTTCCCCGCCTGAGCCGCCGGACAGTTTGCCAGAATCTCTTTGAGGCCGACCGAAAGTCTTGTTCCATGGCCTCACCGAACTCCTCCCATACCTGGGTCTTTGCTTCAGCAACCACCCAAGCTACACTCCGCTTGGCCTGCCAGTACACCTCAGCTGCTTCGGGGGTCCCACAAGCCAACCAAGCCTGATAGGACTCCTTCTTCAGCTTAATGGCCCCCCTCACCACTGGTGTTCACCGCTTGGTTCGGGGGTTGCCACCATGAGATGCACCGACCACCTTGCGGCCGCAGCTCTGGGCCACCACTTCAACAATAGAGGTGGAGAACATGGCCCATTCAGACACCATGTCTCCAGACTCCCTCGGAATGTGGATGAAGTTCTTCCGGAGGTGGGAGTTGAAAATCTCCCGGACAGGGGCCTCAGCCAGATGTTCCCAGCACACCCTCACTATACATTTGTGTCTACCAGGTCTGAATGGCATCCTCCCCTGCCATCGGATCCAACTCACCACCAGGTGGTGATCAGTTGACAGCTCTGCACCTCTCTTTACCCGAGTGTCCAAGACATACGGTCGCAGGTCTGATGACACGATAACAAAATTGATCATCGACCTGCAACCTAGCATTTCCTGGTGCCAGGTGCACATATGGACACCCTTATGTTTGAACATGGTGTTCGTTATGGACAAACTGTGGTTAGCACAGAAGTCCAATAACTGAACACCACTCAGGTTCAGATCGGGCAGGCCGTTCCTCCCAATCACCCCCCTCCAGGTTTCACTGTCGTTGCCCACGTGTGCATTGAAGTCCCCCAGTAGGACAATGGAGTCTCCAAGAGGAGTACCCTCCAGCACCCCAGTCACAGACTCCAAAAAGGGTGGGTACTCTGAAACATCATTTGGTGCATAGGCACAAATGATGGTCAGGACCCATTTCCCAACCCGAAGGCACAGGGAAGCAACCCTTTGATCCACCGGGGAAAACTCCAATATAGAGGCAGCAAGATGAGGGGATACAAGAATACCCACACCTGCTCATCGCCTCTCTCCCGGGGCAACTCCAGAAAAGGCCAAGTTCCAGCCCCTCTTCAGGAGACTGGCTCCGGAACCGGAGCTGTGTGTTGAGGTGAGGCCGATTATATCTAGCCGGTATCTCTCAACCTCGTACACCAGCTCAGGCTCCTTCCCTACCAGAGAGGTGACATTCCACATACCAAAAGCCAGTTTAGAAAGCTTGGGATCAGTCCGCCAAGGTCTCCGCCTTTGACCGCCACCTAATCCACATAACACCGGACCCCCATGATCCCTCCTGCAGGTGGTGAGCCCACTGGATGGCGGACCCATGTAACTCCATCGGGCTGAGCCCGGCCGGGTCCCATGGGTGGAAACCCGGCCATGGGACCGTTTCACCATTTATCCACACGCAAACACTGTTTTGGGTACTAAAAATAACTTTTTAAACTCCTTTAAGGGTTAGGACTTTCACAGACTTTCGTGATAACTTTTGCACATGGACTGGATCAACGGAGTTTCTCTGGATCCATGGCAACAGCTGGCACAGTGGGTTGTGCTGGTGTTTCAACTTAACAGGACTTTTTCATGTTTGCACCTATTAGTAAATCTCAGTAAGTTATATTATTGTGGTAAAGTTGATTTTTTTAACAATATAATTTAAAAAGACAAACTTTGACTGTGATGTGATGAGCAGGGCCCCAAGTCTGTCTGTCTTGTCAACAATTTTTTAAAATCTAGCCATATAATATCCCAATATTGCTGTTATTTTGGGTGTTACAAATCCCTCCTCCATAAGAAATTAGTCAGTGGTGCAGTCTCCTGACACCTTAAAAGTGCCTTCACACCAAACGCAAATTGGCAGTGTGAATACATGCAAAGTCAATGGAAAGTCACTGGAGTGGTGGCTCAGTTGGTAGAGCATCCGCCCCACACCCGGGAGGCAGGGGTTCAAATCCCGGCCGGGTCATGCCGAAGACCATATAAAAGTGGAACTTCCTGCCGTCCAGCTTGGTGCTCAGCAATAATGGAATGGAGGAGGGAAATTTGTGGCGGCGCCTTGCGTGGCAGCGGCCCTCTGATTCTACACTTGGGGTGTGTGTGATTAATACAGTAGATAGGTAAAACACAATCTCGTTCTACTGTACATGATTGGTTGTACAGTTGAATGACAATAAAGAGTGATTTAATTTGAAAGAGGTGAGCACATGCAAAATCATGCATTTGTGCATTCATGTATGATAGCACTAGCTTTGAGATTCTGCCGTCATCGGAGTAAAAGTATCAACACTGGAGAGTAAACTAGTTTGAAAATAAGACTGACACTCATCTGGAGACAAAAGGACCGGGAGCTCTTCAGCTGAATAGGGATGTTGGAGTTATTTACCCACGGATTCCTGCCACGAATATGCTAACAAGGCTAGTGTCGTATGGTAATTCGTGCCTTTATTTGTGAAGTGTGGTGTAGTGGCGGCCACTCCCTCTTCTGCCACTGCACCGCCCCATAAATACCAGGCGGACATCCCCATCTGCTCTCTTTGCCGATGCCCCTGCCTTGTGGCTGTAGTGTGTGTGTTCAGCCCCTCAATAAAGTTAAGTTCCATCGTGCACCTGGCCTTGTCATTCAAGAGGTAATTTCATACATAACATTTTGGCGACAGGAATAAACTAGAGAAGCACTCGGAGAGCGCAGACCTCCGCCAAGCGCCACAGTTCCCCCCATGCAGTGTTTGTGTGTACGTTTTCAGATTCCTTGACCATGAAAACATATGACTAGCAATTGGATTCACAATGATAGGATTAGTGGTTCAGTAGTTATTGATGAAAATGGCATTTTCCGTAATGGCGGTTTAGCGCCACAGTTCCCCCCATACAGTGTTTGTGTGTACATTTTCAGATTCCTTGACCATGAAAACATATGACTAGCAATTGGATTCACAATGATAGGATTAGTGGTTTAGTAGTTATTCACGAAAATGGCATTTTGCGTAATGGCAGTTTTCTTGTGGACGGTGATCCGGATCACCACCAAAATCTAATCATCTGTAGGATACCCCATTTCTGACAATCTGTGAAAATTTCATGAAAATCCATCGATAACTTTTTGAGTTATCTTGCTAACAAACAGACAGACAGACAGACAGACAGACAGACAGACAAACCAACGCCGATGAAAACATAACCTCCTTGGCGGAGGTAAAAATGGAAGTGTGTGTTTCACTGCCTCGGCCCTTCCTGGAGCTCCTGGGCGAGCCACCTGTGTCTACATTGCGGTGCTCAACTTGGATGAGCTAGATAAACGGAGGGCACGTGCGCTTCTGGTGCATAATTTGGGGTTCGAGGGCCAGCGTATCCTGTGTACACTTGGGGCTACTGACTTGTATGAGGATGTGGTCGAGCTGCTAGCGTGCCATTTCAACACCCCGGACAACGTCACCATCCGTAGGATTCAGTTCCGACAACGACACCAGCGAGTGGGTGAGCCTGTCCGCCAGTTTGTTGCCATCCTACTGCAGCTTGCTGGCAAGTGCTGTTTCGGGCCATTGGAGGAGGGAATGGTTTGTGACCAGCTGGCGGAACACACAACCAGCAATGCTTTACGAGCTAGGCTGCTTTCGGCAACAAATGACCTGTCGTTAGCCGAGGCTGTCGAGCTAGCTCTCCAGGTGGAGACCGCAAGCAGGCTAGCTTTGGAGCTAAAGTGGCGCTAATCACAACGGCAGCCGGGGCCTGACGCCGCAGCATTGGTAGCAGACCCTGTCAGTGAGGATTGTGCGGCCGACGACAGCGCAGAAAAAGACGCTATCAACCTGAAGTCTGCCCCGAGAAAACCCGTGTGTATGGGTTGTGGGTCCGTGAAGCACCAATATAAGGCTAGGGAATGCCTGGCTAGAGGGAAGCGCTGTGGCAAGTGTGGATGCTTGAACCATTATGCCAGGGTGTGTTGTGTGTCTGAGCTGGAGAGCCTACAGAGAAAAACAACTTTACCCACCCCAATAACTCCATGCGATGTCCCCGAGTACCAGCGGGTTCAAGTACTGCAAGGTGATGCTGGATGTCGAGGAGGTGCCACTGCTGACTGACACAGGGGCGGAGGGATCGTTATTGAGTTGGGCCACGGTGAGGAAATTTTTTCCCCTACTACAGAATAAGAGGTAACCCAGTGCCGCTCTGCGGTTATGGAGGTGGCAGACTGTGCACAGTTGGAACACTGGAGTTAACGGCTCAGTACAAGTCGGCAGTGATGGCTAACTGCACATTCCACGTGACGGCCTGAGACAACAACATCATGGGCTGTGACTTGTTTTATGGACTGGGGTTCACCATTAGAGACGACGCTGGGGAAGAGTGGACTGGTTGTGGCCAGCGGAACTGTCCAGTTCCGACGGTGGAGGACAACATGGTGTGTGTGTGTGGGGGGGGGGATTTATCTTGCACCACGGTGGTCAAGCAGGACCAGCCTCACTCAGGTTAGACGCAGGAGGGTCTTAGTGCTGGCGCTCAGGATACCTTGGACAAGGGTACCGAGCGTGATGGCGAGGCGCCTGCATCGACAAGTGACGACAACGAGCTTGACCACAGTGGGTTAGAGGATCTGGAGTTTCAGCGGCGACCACTGCAGCAGCTTTACAAGGAGTCGGGGCCAGACTGATAGGCACTGAGGGACCGAGTGCCAATCAGCAACACTGCAGGCCGAGCAGAGCTCCCCTGAGAGTTGCGGTCCTGGTCCGGGTTCTTGGGGAGAGACGTCCATGGTGGATGTGGGCCAAACGACAGTCAGAGGGTCACCAGGATCAGCTGCGCATTGTGGCTAAATGGGGTGCAGCTTACTTCCAGCTGTTGGACGGCTTGTGGAGACACAGCAATGAGCTGTAGTGTGCTCAGGAGGAGGCTTCAGATGGTGGGTCTGGATGAGAGAGGTGGTCGATGGCGAAGAGAAGAGGCGCTCTCGTCTATGAGGTCAGCTGCGATCCTGGAGGCATGCCGCTTCAAGGGGCGGGTTTACTGAGGGGCTGTCCTGGGCCCCCCACAAGCCAGTTCTACCTCTTTCTGCCAAATGGACAGTGGTGTGGGTTTGTAAAAAAAAAAAAAAAAAAGAGCTCCAATGATAAAATGTTTGTGTTTGCATGTTTTTTTTTAAACATAATGGTTGTATTTAGGAGCATTTATAGATTCTTGCTGCATGATTAATATAGGATTAGACGACAAACCCTGTGTGTGTGTGTGTGTGTGTGTGTGTGTGTGTGTGTGTGTGTGTGTGTGTAGTGTATATACAGTACACACACACACACACACACACACACACACACACACACACACACACACACCTGTGCTCACTTGGCTCATTATGTTGTATACAATGTAATTGTACATATATATATTTATGTATATTGTTCTGTGTTGTTTTAATGGTTAACACTTATGTGAGTCAGCTGATTGCTGCCAGGTGTCATTTTATCAGCTGACTTTCATAGGCAGGGCCAGTCCAGCAGACCTGTCAGATCCACCGAGCCGGCCCCGCTTTCAGCTGTCCAATGGTCTCTGGAGAATGTGGTCCCAGGTGTGGGAAAGCATAAGGGCCCCCTCATCCCGGTTCATGGTATCTTTTCCCCGCTTCCTGATCTCTATGGCCTCCTTGATCCAGCGTTTGTGTCTGTTGCTCTCCGATCCAATCATTTTTGCATTGTCCCAGTCCATGATGTGATTATTTCTTTTGCAGTGATCTGATATTGCTGATTTTAATGTTTCTTGTTCTGCCTTTTCTTTTTGTGATCTTGTGAGTCGTCCTTGTGTTTCCTTCTCACATTCCTTCTGGTGTTCTTTTTTCCTTGTGGTGAATGATCTTCCGGTTTCTCCAATGTAGGTTTTGTTGCATGATCTGTGCGATATTTCATATATTACATTGCATTTTTTGTCTTGACGTATTTTTTCCTTGGGGTGTACTGTCTTAATTTTTTGTGTGGTTTTCCTGCTGTGTTTATTTTGTATTTTTTCATGATCCTTTGAATTGGTTCCGTTATCCCTCGGATGTATGGTATAGTTATGGTGTCCTTGTTTTTGATTTCGGCTTTTTTTTCTGTGTCTTGATTCCTGTTTGTTTTCTTTGTTTCTTGACTTGCTGTTTCCCTTTGTTTATGGCCTATACTGGATATTGGCAGCGTATGAGTGCATGTTTTATGTGGTTTTTCTCCTCCTGTCTGTCTTCTTGGCCTGTGATGAAGGTGGCCCGTTCGTATAACATCCTGACAACTGATAGTTTGTGTGCTGTGGGATGTTCTGATGTCCATAGTAGGTATGAGTTGATCTGTGTGGGTTGTAGTAGGTATTGATCTGTAGACTGTGATTTTTATACTGCCGTCATTGTTGTGGTGGATTTTCATGTCCAGAAAGGCGATGGTGCCATTTTCTTCCTCTTCGTATGTGAACTTTATGTTCCAAGTGCTATCCGTGCATTTCAGATGGTCAGTGAGTTCTTGAGTGTGTTCTTTCCTTATTTTCTCCAGAATGTCATCCATATATCTCTTCCAGAGGGTGTGTTTACATTGTGTTGATGGTGTGTTGATGGCTTTATTTTCCAGATCCTCCATGAAAAAACTGCTCATGATGGCTGATAGTGGGTCTCCCATTGCAAATCCTTCTTTTTGTCTGTAGATTTTTCCTCTGTATCGAAAATAGGTGGATTTTGCAACAAATTGTAATAGTTCAGATATGTTGTGAACTGTGAGATTGGTGCGTCTTTTTAGGGTTCTGTCATTACTGAAGCATTCTTGCACTACATGTAGTGTGACATGAACAGGGTCTTTGTGAATAATGAAATGACATCATGTGAAATGAGGATCTCGTCTGATTCTATTTTCATATTTTTGAATTTTTGTGCCAGCTCTTTTGAGTTTTTGCAGTGGTATTCTGTTAGTCCAAGGAGGGGTTTGATGATTTCAACCAGGGCTTTTGATAAGTTGTATGTGACTGATCTGATGCTGTCTATTATTGGCCGCAGTGGGATATCCTTTTTATGTATTTTTGGGGTTCCATAGATCCGAGGGGTGATGCTGGCTGTGGGAATCAGGTGATCATATGCATCCTTTGTGATTTTTTTGCTTTCTAATAGGGGTTTGAGAAGGGCTTTTAGCATTTTTTTTCTTTTCTTCTGTGGGGTTTGTTTTAATGATTTCATATGTGCTATTATCTGCCAACATGGTTTCCATCTGTTTTTCATATGTTTCCGTGTCCATTACTACTGTAGTTCTGCCTTTATCTGATGGGAGGATTGTGATCGTTTTATCTGTCTTGAGTGAGTATAATGCTTTTTCTTCTTCTTTTGTAACGTTGCTTTGCAGTAATTTGGCCACTTTTTCATGGAGGATCTGGAAAATAAAGCCATCAACACAGCACCTACACAATGTAAACCCACCCTCTGGAAGAGATACATGGACGACATTCTGGAGAAAATAAGAGAAGGACACACACAAGAACTCACTGACCATCTGAATAGCACGGACAGCAATGGGAATATAAAATTCACATATGAAGAGGAAGAAAATGGCACCATAGCCTTTCTGGACATGAAAATCCACCACAACGATGACAGCAGTATAAAAATCACAGTCTTCAGGAAACCAGCCCACACAGATCAATACCTACTATGGACATCAGAACACCCCACAGCACACAAACTATCAGCTGTCAGGACGTTATATGAACGGGCCACCATCATCACAGACCAAGAAGACAGACAGGAGGAGAAAAACCACATAAAACATGCACTCATACGCTGCCAATATCCAGTATGGGCCATAAACAAAGGGAAACAGCAAGTCAAAAACAAAGAAAACAAACAGGAATCAAGACACAGAAAAAAAGCTGAAATCAAAAACAAGGACACCATAACTATACCATACATCCAAGGGATAACGGAACCAATTCAAAGGATCATGAAAAAAATACAAAAACACAGCAGTAAAACCACACAAAAAATTAAGACTGTGGAAGTTGTGTTCAATGATGAGGCTGAGTGTATTTCTCAGGTTCAGCTTTATTGCAGAACACAATCTCCATCTTTCTCAAATAGCCAAAAGAGGCAGAATCATGTCACATCACATTCTTATACATCTCGGGGATTAAGAACTCAAGTCACATGGGGCTTCTGCAAACATACAGTCACAATGCAACGCCTTTGAAGATTCACCATTGTCTCTCATTCTCCGATGTTCCGGGAATCCCTCCGGGGCCTCTTCTCTGAGACAAGGGTCAAAACTCACACCTCCTCGTCATCTCCTGTCGACCTCTGCCAACCCAGACTCTTTGTCCCTCAAGACGTGAAGCCCCAATCCACATAAGCCATACACTTGTGGGAGATATGAACCAAACATATGTGCCACATGACCCCCCCCCAAACGTCTGCATGGGACAAACATAATCAGAACTACATAACATAAAAACATTACCACATAACAAAAATCAATCCCCCAGTCTCTTAGGTCTTAACCTCCTGCCGAATCTGCTGTAAGCCGGCTTTGCTGCCTCTACAGCGTCTCTTCGCACCTGTGGATTAGATTTGTTAGCACATCTCTGTGGGAGGTCTGGAGAATGCCTTCTCGGTGGCCTGCCACGGCGGGGGGCCCTCGCTAACTGCACTTGTTCATCAGCCAGAACAAAAGCGGGCTTGAGTCTGTTAATGCAAATTAGCTCCTTTCTGTCTCCTAAATCTAGCAAGAAATGCTTCTCATTTTTTTCCAGCACTCTGAACGGTCCATCGTAAGGCGGGCGCAAACCTGGGCATTGTGCATCATGTCTAACAAAAACAAACTCCGCATTTTTTAAAGCCTTTGGCACAAAAATGCGTGGGAAACTGTGATGAACTGGGCCAGGCAGCGTGTTTGATCCTGTGCCGCTCTGCAACAGCTGAGCGGGGGGGCAATTTGGTGCAGGATTTTCGGGAAAAAATTCCCCCGGCAAACGGAGAGGTTGTGCAAAAACTAACTCAGCCGGGGAGGCCTGCAAGTCCTCCTTAGGTGCAGAACGCAACCCCAATAAAACCCATGGCAGTTTGTCCACCCAACTTGTGTCCGTGAGTGATGCTCTGAGGGCTGCTTTCAATGACCTATGAAAGCGTTCACATAAACCGTTAGCCTGGGGGTTATACGCGGTGGTGCGGTGTAACTTCACTCCTAAGCTGCGGGCCATAGACGACCACAGTTTGGAAACAAATTGAGGACCTCTGTCGGACGTTATGTCCAACGGAACTCCAAAACATGCAACCCAAGCTGTTAAAAACGCACGCGCAACTTCTTCCGCTGTTGTGGACGCCAGAGGAACCGCTTCTGGCCAACGTGTGGTGCGGTCCACCATCGTCAAAAGGTGCGTGTGCCCTTGAGACGAGGGAAGGGGACCCACCAAGTCAACTTGCACATGATCAAAGCGCTTAGCCGGAATATGAAAAGGCTCCAAAGAAGCCTTCGTGTGCTTGTGTATTTTAGCCCTCTGACACGCTACGCAGGCTGCTGCCCATTCCTTGACCTGTTTGCACAACCCGGGCCAAACAAATTTCTCCCCCACCATCTTGATCGATGCGCGCACCCCCGGGTGCGCCAGAGAATGGACCGAGTCAAAAACGCGGCGGCTCCACGCAGCTGGTACCACGGGGTGAGGCCGTCCCGTGGAGACATCGCATATTAGAGGAGGCATACCTATTTGCTGCACCCTGTGCTCCAGCCTTAGCCCTGTTGGTCCAGACTGGAGCGCGCGCACATCCACGTCACCAACCTGCTCCGCGGCCATGGCTGCATAATCTAAACCTACGTGGACTGGGGCTGCGCGCGCTTCTGCATCACTGCCCTGGCCCGCGGCCACGGCTCCCGAGTCTGCCCCCATGTGGCCTGGCATTGCCACGGCACACGAGAGACAGTCTGCCACTACATTGTGTTTACCTGCGACATGCTGGATATCGGTGGTGAACTCCAATATTGCAGCTAACTGCCTTTGCTGTCGGGCTGACCAAGGTTCTGAGATCTTGGCCATCGCAAACGTTAACGGTTTGTGGTCCACGAACGCGGTGAAACGGCGCCCTTCCAGCCAGAACTGGAAATGGCAGGTGGCCAAGTGTAGGGCCAAAAGCTCCCTGTCGAACGCGCTGTATTTACACTCGTTATCGCGCAAGGATTTGCTAAAAAACGCGAGCGGCTGCCAGGTCCCTGCCACAAACTGTTCAATGACTGCCCCCACCGCTAGATCAGAAACGTCGGTGGTGAGTGCCAAACGGGCTGTTGGAACCGGGTGCGCTAACAAAACTGCGCTTGCAAGGGCTGATTTGACCTGGGAGAAAGCGCGCTCCCACTCCGGAGACCATTCGACCTTATTTGTGGGCTTTTGTTTCTTTAGTGCCGTGTACAATGGCTGCATGAGCCGCGCTGCGCTCGGAAGAAACCGGTTGTAAAAATTAACTATTCCTAGAAACTCCTGCAGCGCTTTTACCGTTTGAGGTCGGGGAAAATTTGTTATCGCGCGAACCTTATCGGGCAGGGGAACCGCTCCTTCTGGCGAAACGCAATGCCCCAAAAAATCAATTTGCGCCGCCCCAAACTGGCACTTCGCCGGGTTAATTATTAACTCATGCTCTGCCAGTCTCCGAAAAACCGCTGGGAGGTGGATTTCGTGTTCGTCTTCGGACGTACTGGCTACAAAAATGTCATCCAAATAGACGAACACGAAAGGAAGGTCGTGTAAAACTGCATCCATCATGCGTTGGAAAGTTTGCGCGGCACCTTTTAAACCAAACGGCATGCGCAAAAACTCAAAAAGCCCAAAAGGAGTTATTACGGCTGTTTTGGGTATATCCTGCGCGCGCACCGGGACTTGATGGTAGCCGCGCACCAAATCTATTTTAGAAAAAATGCGCGCCCCCGCCAAATGAACTGAAAAGTCCTGGATGTGCGGAATCGGGTAGCGGTTGTGTGCCGAAATGTTGTTCAACCTGCAGAAATCGCCGCAAGGCCGCCACGAGCCATCAGCCTTTGGGACCATGTGTAAGGGCGAAGCCCAGGGGCTGTTCGAGCGTCTAATTATGCCCAGTTTTTCCAGGTTGGCAAATTCCTCGCGCGCTATTGCCAGCTTAGCTGAGTCCAAGCGCCGAGCTTTTGCAAAAACGGGCGGCCCAGTGGTGGTGATAAAATGCTCCACCCCGTGTTTGGCCACTGTCGCCGAAAACTTTGGGACTGTGAGTGCTGGGAACTGAGAGAGCAGAGCATGAAACTTACCACCCGCAGCTGTGACGCTGGCATGTGCAGTCGGCGGGGCCACCCGAGCTGTGCAGGGAATAGAATGGAAAGACAGTGCGTTAACCAGACGTCTATTAGCAAGATCAACCAATAAACCATGTGAGCACAAAAAGTCAGCCCCTAACATGTTGAAACTAACTGCCGCTACAATAAAGGTCCACTCAAATGAACGGCCCTGTAAGGACAGAAGCATGGTCCTCTCACCGAAGGTCTTAATCGCTGAGCCATTCGCTGCTGACACTGACACCCAGGGAGGCTTAGACGGCATCAGCCGTTCCGCGTAGGTAGGCGTGACAAAACTCAGCTGGGAGCCCATGTCCACGAGGAATTGTTTCCCCGAGTGTGCATCCGTCAGGTAAAGCAGCTTGTTTTCTTTTCCGAGGGTCGCAGCTGCTACCGGCCCCCGGTCTTGGCGTTTTCCCTGACGCTTGAAGTGGCATGGTGGGAGACATCTGTGTGCCCTCTCCGCAAAACGGCGGTGGTAGAAGCACAGGCCGTCCTCGGCTCCGCGTCGCCTGGTGCCTGTCGCCGCAGTCGTCGGTGCATCTGGCGGCGCCACCACTGGCTCCAAGCCGCTTCCGGGCGCCGTTCCTGGCTCAGCTGCCGCGGCCGAAACTGCACTCCGCTTGTGGGCGTCGACGAGCCGCTGCGCCTCCTTGCTCAGCCCGTGGTAGTCTCGCTTGGCCAATCGGGGTGAGTCTGCCAGGGTCACTCTCACTGCTGGCGGCAGGGTCCGGAGGAAAAGGTGGGCGAAAATAAATTCGCCATCCTCGGAGTCTTTCAGCCTCAGCATTTTCACCATCAGGTCCGCAGGTCTGTCGTTCTCCGACTCCGTCAACGCTAGGAGCCCCTCTGCTCGCTGTTGCACCGAGGGGGTGAAATGGCTGATCAGCGCCTCCTTCAATGCGTTGTTCTTGTCGGTGTCCGGTGGGTGATTAACCAGATCTTCCACCCTCTGGACCGTGTGGCTGTCTAGCTTCGCTACCACATGGTAGAATTTTGTGTCATCCTTCGAGATTCTCCGGAGGTTGAACTGTGCCTCGACTGCGCTAAACCAGGAGCGCGGACTATGCTGCCAGAAATCGGGCAGCCGGAGTGTGGAGGCAGCCATCAGGCTAGCCTCTGATGAGCTCCGCTCGGGAGAATTCTCTCTGCTCATTCTTTGTCGTGGGTCACCAGTGTGGAAGTTGTGTTCAATGATGAGGCTGAGTGTATTTCTCAGGTTCAGCTTTATTGCAGAACACAATCTCTATCTTTCTCAAATAGCCAAAAGAGGCAGAATCATGTCACATCACATTCTTATACATCTCGGGGATTAAGAGCTCAAGTCACATGGTGCTTCTGCAAACATACAGTCACAATGCAACGCCTTTGAAGATTCACCATTGTCTCTCATTCTCCGATGTTCCGGGAATCCCTCCGGGGCCTCTTCTCTGAGACAAAGGTCAAAACTCACACCTCCTCGTCATCTCCTGTCGACCTCTGCCAACCCAGACTCTTTGTCCCTCAAGATGTGAAGCCCCAATCCACATAAGCCATACACTTGTGGGAGATATGAACCAACATATGTGCCACACACTTGTGGGAAATATGAACCAAACATATGTGCCACAAGACAGTTATTAATACTCCCCAAGGACAAAATACAACAAGACAAAAAATGCAATGTAATATATGAAATATCATCCAGACCATGCAACAAAACCTACATTGAAGAAACCGGAAGATTATTCACCACAAGGAAAAAAGAACACCAGAAGGAATGTGAGAAGGAAACACAAGGACGACTCACAAGATCACAAAAAGAAAAGGCAGAACAAGAAACATTAAAATCAGCTATATCAGATCACTGCAAAAGAAGTAATCACATCATGGACTGGGACAACGCAAAAATGATTGGATCGGAGAGCAACAGACACAAATGCTGGATCAAGGAGGCCATAGAAATCAGGAAGCGGGGAAAAGATACCATGAACCAGGATGAGGGGGCCTTTATGCTTTCCCACACCTGGGACCACATTCTCCAGATACCATCGGACAGCGGAAAGCGGGGCCGGCTCGGTGGATCTGACAGGTCTGGCGGGCTGGCCCCGCCTACAAAAGTCAGCTGATAAAATGACACCTGGCAGCAATCAGCTGAATCTTCTGACGAAGGCTGCAGTGCACAGTTGAAACATGTAAAGAAGGTAAAAACAGCTTTCTATTTTTGTCTTTAATAAGAACAAAAGGTAAATAATTAAAAGAAGACAGCATGAACCTACTTGAGCAACTATCAGGTATGTAATCAATGGCCTGTGGTCCTGTTTTAGACCAGTACGATGTATCATGAGGATGGCTGAGCCAGAGTTTGTCAATCAAGTGTGTCTCTTTTGGGGTTCTTGCTGTTTTGTTTGTTTGTTTGTGTGTTTGTGTGTGTGTGTGTTGGGGGGGGGGTATCGTGTTCTTACCAGACAGAACAAAGTGCAATAAAGGAGGAAACAAACTACAATTGACTGAAGCGCACTTAAGCACCCTTAGTAAAAGAACATGCGTATGTGAGGCTTTACACTTACCCAGTCTGTTTGTAATCTATAAAAAGTATAACATGAATATCGTCTTTAAAGCTGAGGCAAATATTCTTGTAAAATACACCACTCATGTTACACTTGCTCTTAATCATTTTCACATTTTGGAGTACTCAAGTTTCCTCCCACAGTCCCAAAACAAGCTGGATGCCCTTGAATTCCCCTCTTGGTCTACAGTATAAAAAGCACATGAATTTCACACGTGCGTGTGTTTGTGCGTGCGTGCATGTGTGCGTGCTGGAGGACTATTGTTGAGATATGGCACCATGTTATCTGCACAAATGACATGTTCATTGCATTATGTCACTGGCTTCACAAAGCACTTATTTAATAACCGCAGGTATCTAGTATCATGAGCTCAAATCTTCACAGCTGGAACCAAAATAACACACAATTCCCCAAGTGGAAACAGGAAGATTGAAAACACACCAGTCACATGAACAGTTCATTTGTTTTTGAGCTGTTCTCTGTGATGACAACAGTGTTACCTCTTGAACTGGACTGTAGTTGGCTATAGAGCGAATGCATGCAGTCACCTTAGCATATATGCACTAAGCGTATATATTTTCAGTGCATCATAACTTGTAGAGAGTAAGTACACCAGAATTTCTCAATAAATTGTAGATAACCTAAAACTATGTTAATTATGACTGCATGGGCTGCATTTTTCATTGACTTTTATTAAAAGTAATTATGGCATAACTACAGGATAATTACAGCTCATTTGTTGTATTCCAGGTTTGAGCACACTCACACTACCAATTAACTCATTATTGCCATTAATCATTACTTGATTCTCTCCAGCTGTGCTTATTGTCACAACCTGCAACAAATCAGCTGCCAGGTGTGTGTGTGTGTGTGTGTGTGTGTGTGTGTGTGTGTGTGTGTGTGTGTGTGTGCTGCAGACTCATTTCCTCCAATTCTCCTGGGATTGTTCGACTGCTGTCTATGCTGTCACTAGAAACTCATTCCCGAGTGTGCTCTCCAGGACAGCCTGCCTTTTCTTTCTCCTCCAACTTGGCAACTATTATAGCAACTCTGCCCTCCCTGGAAGACATCTCCAGATCCTCCTGTCTCAGAAAGATGTGGAAGGCATTCTGCCGCTTCTTGAGTTCGACCAACAGCTTGACATCAGGTTACCATCCTCAAAGCAGCGATCAGGCTGAGCGTGCTAATCAGTTTCTGGAGGCCACTTTAAGGTGCGTAGCATCTGTGAACCCGACCACCTGGAACTCCCATTTGACCTGGGTGGAATATACCCACAACTCGGCAATCTCCTCCTCCACTGGGCTCATGCCATTTGAAGCGTCGATGGGTTACACACCACCTTTGCTGCCCATGGTGGAGAGGGGCCTTGCCGTCCCATCCATGGAGGCCCAAGCACACCGGTGCCACCATCTGTGGAGGGCCATGAAAGCTGCCCTCCTTTGCTCTGTGGAGCACAATAAACAGTACGCCAACCACAGATGGGCGCCGGGGCCAAAGTACACAGTGGGACAGAGGGTCTGGCTGTCCACCAACCAGATCCCACTGAAAACAGAGTCCTGGAAGCTCTCCCCCCCGCTATCTGGGCCCGTATACCATCAAGCGGTTGATCAATGATGTCACCGTTCGGTTGGACTTGCCGCCCTCTATGCACATCCACCCAACTTTCCACATCTCCAAGATCAAGTACCTCTCCGCCAGTCCCCTCTGCCCTCCTCCGGATCCCTAACACCCCCCCACCCCTCAGGATCATCGATGGCCAGACCGCGTATATGGTGGAGAGGATCCTAGACATGCGTCGTCGGGGGTGGGGGTGCCAATACCTCGTTCACTGGAAAGGATACAGTCCGGAAGAGAGGTCATGGTTCCCGGGGTCGTACATCCTAAACAAGCGCATGGCATGGGCATTCCATCGGACCCATCGCCGCAAGCCCAGTGGTATACCAGGAGATGTCCCTTGAGGGAGGGGCACTGTGATGATCAGGCGAAAGTGCTCCCCCTCCCCTCCTGTTCCTGTTTTCCCAGCTCCGGAGGATTAGATACACCTGTGTCATTACACACCTGCTGCATCTGATGAGCCAGCGTATTTAAGATCCAGAGTATGGAGAGCTCATCGCTGGATCATCTGGGTTTGCAGCCACGATTTGAGTCAAGCTTTGTCATTGTGTTGTTCGGCTGTGGGAAAGCGCAGCGAACATATAAATTGGCAGCGGACCAAAATGCAGCGCAAGTAACGTGTTTATTTACATGTGAATCTGTACATAAAGTCCAAAAACAGTCATAACAAGGAAAGACACCCCGCTACAAGTTCGGTTGTTCCAAAATGTACCTCACGTGCTCGAAGTGGCTGGAGTGGAGAGAAAGGCACAAAGCAAAGACTTACTAGGCGTCAGAGTCGCAAGACTCTGGGAAAACAACACACTTCAAAGTCCAAGGGAAGAACCAACCCAAGCGAGTCTGGATGTCCAAGTCATTAACACAACAAAGCTGCCACATTGGCTGGACTCGTTGCCCTGCTATTTATGCATAGAACTAATGACAGCAGGTAGACCAGCCGTGTGACAACAGGTGCATGACTGAACTCGTGTATGGATGCGTGTATGTGAGTATACGAATGAAAATGAATGTGTGGATGTGTGTGTGTGTGTGTGTGTGTGTGTGTGTGCATGAGTGTGTGAGCGAGAAAGTGGTGAACCTACTGCTGGTGGATGCCTGGTGAGAGGGATGCGTGGCTGTGGGACTGGCGGAGAGGCAGCTCAATCTGCCACCTGGAAATTAACAAGTAATAATTAACCCACAGCCGACAATCATGCTCAGGGTCATGACCCTGAACATGACAGTGCCCCTTCCCTCAAGGGGTGGTTACCAGACACCCATGGAACCATCACCCCCCCCCCCAAACAGGAGCAACAACAACAAACAATACGAACCCGGGTAGGAGATAGGGGGAAAACAGGTTAGAAGGAACAGAACATGATAGGCAATACACCACCAAAACACCACAACACTTCCCAACCCCAAAACAAAACAACCCACCCCACCCAAAGAGTTCCACAGTTCAGGGGGCTGACCAGAGTCCAAGGCCCAGCGGGTTGCCAACAGTTCAGGGGGCCAACCAAAATCCCAGCGTCAGCAGATGACCCGCAAAGCAGTATCCGGTGGCCTGCCAGGCATGCGGACTACCCGGCGAGGGAGCCCTGTCTTTCGGGCATCCTGCCCACATGATCAGGCTACCAGGACCAGAGAGGCAAATGAGGCTGTGGCCTACCCAAAGGGAGACTGAGAGGTGGGTGACCAGGCAGAGGATGAGGAACCTCTGCAGTCGCTGGCGGCAGAAAAAGGAAGACCCCGATGGTGCCTGACAGAAGGGGGAGGAACACCCACAGGGCCTCCAAAAGGAAAAGGAAGGCCCTGGCATTTCCAAGCTGTCCCGTGGCACCCCCAGTGGTCCAGATGAAGGACAGAACCTTCATAGCACCCACGATGGACTTGGGCTGGGCCATGGCAGCCTCCACGATGGTCCTAACCTGGGACAATGTTGCACCCACGGTGGACCCTGACCGAGCCATGGTTGCACCCACGATGGAGTCCAGCTGGACCCCTGCTGCACCCGCGGTGGGACTCAGCTGGGCCACTGCTGACCCCAATGCCATCTTGGCCATGGGCCAGCCAACCCGTCTGAGCACCCGAGCGAGGAGATGGTCGACCACTGGCACCCTGGACTGGGGCCGGGTGCCCCCGACAACCACCTTGTCTGGAACCTCTGTGACCTCCAGTGGTGGACCTGGATCCGCAGCCTCTTTCGGCGACAGGAGACCCTCTCCGACGACTCTGGAAATGGACTCAGAGAGAGAGAGGGAAGGGTCAGAGTAGCAGCAGCAGAGCGTGGCGAGGCGAGCTCAGGTGCAGCGTTTGGCTGCAGCTGACTCTCCTCACCTAAAGCTAGGCAAAAGTGTTCAATAATGGAAAGAAGAAAGACAAAAGAGAGCACTTGCCTTAGCTCAAGCTCTACTGCCGTCCAGGACTTCAATGAGCTGGGCGATGTAGGCTCAGGTCTAGCTCCACGAGGTTCCACTCGGGCGCTGACTCTGCTGTGGCGGACTCCACAGCAAGCGTGATAGTCTCAGCAGTCTTCTTCCCCCCAGCTGCCATAATCCACACTGGTGACTTCTCCAGCATGGGAGCTGGGACCTGGTTCACCAAAGCTGTGAGGGGACCCCCCTCCTGGATCTCTGGCTCCTCCTGATCCAGGTGGCTCGGCTGAACAGTTCTTGACAGCAGCAGGCAGGGAGAGCTCAGGGAACTGCTTACCCTGAGCCTCCCTACCGGGAATCAGACAAGACATTTAATTATCAATGTGAGAAAAATGAAAAGAAACTTGCCTGTTCCCTCGATTGGTGGTGTTATTTGCCGTTGTTGCTGTTTGAGCGTCTCCACCCGTCCGTCCAGGAAAGGCGGTGTTTGGCTCCTTAGAAGATGATTTGGGAGCCGCCCCTCTCGCCTCAGGGACAGTAGACCCCGGTGAGGAAGGCAAACGCCCCACTGCCACCAGAGAACAAGCCGGGAAGATGACCTCACTGCAGATGCGGAAGGGAGTCCTGCAGATGGAACTGCTAGGGACTGAAGACAATCCACTGTGAAGGTAACCGGGCTTGGTGTGGGAGCAGTTGGCGGGGCTGGATTTATCCTCCGGGAATCTGGGTGATGTTGACGCTGCCGACCTGGTGGACGCCATCTTGGAGCGGTGGACGGAGGAGAAAAGAAGATGGCTGCCAGTGGAGAAGGGCATCTTTGTTTGGGCTTTGTCCGAAGAGCCCTTCCCTTCAGGTCGGGGAAAGCCTGTTCGAGTGCGCAGATGGAGGATAGTAGTTCGGCGTACTGGGGATTATTCCAGAGGCCTGGGTGAGCTGCCAGAATATCCTGAGCCTCGGTGAGGCAGTCCCACCATTCCCTGGGGCCATAGGCGTCCTCAGTGGCACGCAGAAAGGCCCGGATGGACGCGGCTGCCCATACCTCCTCCAAACTGGGATGTCCCGTTGGCCGTCCACGGTGGCTGGACCGAGACATCATGCTCCAAACAGGTAAGTGAAAAAAGCAAAAAAAATGAGTAACACGTTACTTACTCGCTCAGGCCCTGTTGGTGGCAGCTTTCTGTCATGTTCGGCTGCGGCCAAGTCATTAACACAACAAAGCTGCCACATCGGCTGGACTCGCTGCCCTGCTATTTATGCACAGCACTAATGACAGCAGGTAGACCAGCCGTGTGGCAACAGGTGCATGACTGAACTCGTGTATGGATGTGTGTATGTGAGTATACGAATGAAAATGAATGTGTGTGCATGCATGAGTATGTGAGTGAGAAAGTGGTGAACCTACTGCTGGTGGATGCCTGGTGAGAGGGATGCATGGCTGTGGGACTGGCGGAGAGGCAGCCCAATCTGCCAGCTGGAAATTAACAAGTAATAATTAACCCACAGCCGACAATCATGCTCAGGGTCATGACCCTGAACATGACAGTCTTGTTGTTATAAAGTTATCTGTGCACTCATCTTGTTCCTCCTGCTCTTCAGCTTGCTGCCACTTGCAGGTGTGTCTCCGGAGTTGATCACGCTCGTCTGACCAGGAAGATCCTAGACGTCCACCCAGGTCTCTGCCCCCACCCCCCACCCCTGGTACCCTGGTCCTTGCAGGAGTTCCCTGCTGGACTCCGCTGCTCTAGTAGAAAGTGTGCTTTCCCGCATTATTTTCCCTTTGGAGAATCTGTCCCTAATAACCTCTCTGCTCTCTTCTGTAGGCTACGTTCGCTCCAGGGGGCACCCGTGTTGTTGGAAATTTGAGTTGGCATTTTTGTGTTTCATTTTTCGTTAGCTTATGCACTTTTATTTTCTGTGTGTTGTTTTCAATAAATTTGTGAAACTTTTCATTTGAGTCTGAATGATTGTTCTGGCAGCTCTGCGTTTGAGTCTAACCTTGTTCTAAATCATGACACTGTTCTATTCTAGTCTTTTCTATTTATCTCCCAATACAATATCCTCACCCTCCTCTCATCTCAGGGTCTCCTACCTGGAGTCTCCTGAGGTGAAACCTGGATACCTGTGGATTGCGGATTATCTACCTCCAATTATAGACACCAAAACCTACCTTCTTCATCATCACCTTAAACCGCAAGCCTCAAGCAAATTTAACTTCACCTTCATCATTGGTCAGTAGGCGCGGGAGAATTGCCACTGACTGCCATGTCTTCCGCAGTGCTGAGCTGGGGTGGATTGACCATCGACTGCTGGCTGCCAGTGTCTGCCTGCACCTCCGCCACAATGCCCCTCCTGGCCCTGCCCATCGCCGCCCCCCAGACAACAAGAAGCTTTACACTCCTCAGTTTGCCCACTGCTACTCCATCGAGGTCAAGAACTATTTTGCTGCCCTTGATGACCCAGAGAGCCATGAGGTTGCCTGGGAGCAGATTATCATCACTCTCACTCTGGCTGCCACAAACGTCTTACAGGATTCAGCCATGGATCTCTGATGCCTCTGTGGAGCTGGTCGATCGATGCCATGAAGCCAGATTCAGGGGAAGGACAATTACCACAAGTGGAGCATAGAGCGATGCCACAGCCTCCAGCATGATGAAGCCGCTTGACTACACCATATCGCTGACGAGGCCAACAACAGCTTCCAAGCAGGGAACCTCCAGTCTGCCTACCAGTCTATCAAGGACTGCCGGAAACTGCTGTTTCCAGCAGGAAACAGCAGTTGTTGTCCCCTCTGCTAACCACCGATGGTATAAGCCTCATCACAGAGCCGACGACCAAACTCCAACGATGGCGGGAGCACTTCGCAAGCATCCTCTGCAAGCCCCCTCCTCCCACTTCGGATAAGCTGCAGCAGTATGCCAATGCCGGTGTTGAAGACAACTCGATCAGCCTAGCCCCACCATCAATCAGTGAGTTGTCAGATACCATCAAGAAGCACCCCTCTGGGCAAGCCCCTGGCACTAATGGAGTTACAGCAGAGATGATGAAAGCCACCCTCACCTCTGTAATCCCTTGGCTGGAACATCTGTGTCGCTTTATCTGGGCAGAAGAACGCATCCCTGGGGAGTGCAGGGACTGGGTAATTCTGTCCTTCTTCAACAACAAGGGTGACCATTGGCGCACAGCCAGCTGCCATCCCATCACACTGCTTTCCAACCCTGGCAAGGTAATCACCACTGTCATCCTGAGCCACATCTGCCCCCACTCCTCACCAAGCACTGCCACCACCAGGCCAGCTTCACCCCTTGCCGGTCCACAGTGGACTGCATTCTTGCCTTGAGTGTCCTGGTGCAGCAACAGATGGATTATCGCCAACCTCTTCATGTGGCCTACATTGACCTCAAAGCTGCCTACAACTCCCTAGACAGGAACACCCTCTGGAAACTCCTCTGTGGCATTGGAGTCTCGTCCAAGTACATCTACATTCTCCAAGATCTCTACACTAACACCACGTGCAGGGTACGTGCCGAGGGTGACACGTCAGTCTCTTTTGTCACCACCTCAGGGTCCGGCAGGGATGCATCGCCATGCCAAACGTCTTTAATGTTGTGGTTGACTACTGGGTCAAGAATACGATGGAACACTGCCCCAATCTCGGAGTTGACTTCCACTCCCACTTCACAGACCTGTGCTACGCGGATGACGTGGTGGTTTTCGCCATGCATATCGAGATAATCGCTGAGGGACTGGAGCTGCTTGCAGAGGAAGCATCTCCCCTGGGCCCCACCATCAGCTGGGCAAAGACAAAGATCCAGTCGCTGTGAGACTTCCTGCCACCACCATCACAAGTCATCACCATCAACAATGAGTTGGTTGAGATTGTCAATGACTTTGTCTACCTCGGATCTAAGATCACCAGCTCCTGCTAGTCAGACCCAGAGATCACTCACCGCCTGCGGCTGTCTCGCAGTGCTTCCAGCTGCCTCCAGAGAGTCTGGTGGAGTAGGAAGATTGGCACATCGACAAATTTGTGAATCTTTAATACCTGTGTGATCCCTGTCCTCCTTTACGGGTCCGAGACCTGGACCCTCTCCACCACAACCACCCACCATCTGGATACATTCCATCGGACCTGCCTCCATAACAAGTAACATCCTTGGCATCTGATGGTTCCACCACACCACAAGCGATGAGGTTTACAGGAGGGCTGGCTGCCTCATCCCCATCTCCACAGTCATCAGAAGAGGGAGGCTGCGGCTCCTCAGCCACGTGGCCAGGTTGGAAGATGGGACACTGTCGAAGCAGGCCCTCTCTGCCCCCCCCCCCCCCCGCCCAGGACTGGATTCACCCCTGGTGTTAACCCAGACTGTCCTGGACGACCCAGGTCACAACAAAAAGACCTCTGGCTGACCTCATTGCCCTAGCCCAAGATGGCCCTGCCTTTAGACGATTAGCCGCAATGGTCACTTAAGTGGCCAGGTGAGGATTAAGTAAGTATGTGTCATCACCCGCGGCTCACTGGCTGCCGCCTCAGCTGCGCGCACACCTGCTCCTCGTTAGTGTGCCACTATTTATTCCATCCTGCCCTGAGCTACAGCCTGGAGCCATCTGTCTCCCTATATGGATATTTCACAGCAGCTACCTTCTCGTCAGGCCTGCTGATCTTCGCTAAGGACACATAAGCTCTCAATCATCTTCTCATCTTCTCCTATCAGCCTCCCCTGTGCACAGGTGGATTACCCGGCGGCGGACTTACCCCTCATTGTCCCTCCGCTCCTCTGCCTCACCGCTTCGCCCGGACGCACAGCAGGACGTTGTCTCCCAGGCTTGGAATCTGCCAACGCCAGCCACCGCTTCTCTGCAAGTAAGCACAGCTCTTGATCACGTTCCCGTGTGGTTGCCTAGCTAACCCCTTTTCTCCTCTCTCCCATAGGGTTGTCTGGCCGCATGACGTGCTGCTCTGTCCTGGCTTGCATCCTCCACCCGCATCACATACTAATACCTCACACACGCATCCATACACTCACCTTGTTGTTAATAAAGCTATCAAATCTACCTGAGCCTGCGTGCGTGTCTCCTGGGCTGACAATATGTCAGTACGGCTCCAGCACAGCAGCCCAGCGGACAGCGGGCTCGCACGCCGTTTTTCCACCCTCGAGGCTCGGGTGGATATGATAGCTCACCAACAGCAGGTGATATTAAATCAATTAACTTTAATCACTGACCGGTTAGATCGCCTGGATCCTCCGCGGTCCTTCCCTCCTGGTCCTCCTGTTGCCGTGGCTCCTGTTGTCTCTTCGGCCGGCCAGCCAGGCTCGGGGGCGCCCACCCATCTCACACCCATTCCGACCCCCGCTCGCTTCAGCGGGAAACTCGGTGGAGCGAAGGGGTTCATCCTACAGTGTGAGTCGGTGTTTTTGCATGTCCCTGGGGATTTCCCCTCGGACCACAGCCGAATCGGTTATATGGCCAATCTACTCGAGGGGCAAGCGCTAACTTGGGCTTATGCCGTAATGACGAAGCCCAGTTACGCTAACCTCTCGTATGACCGGTTCGTGCGGGACTTTTTAGAGGTTTTTGACCATTCCCGGCTCGATAGCATCCTCGCTGATCGGCTCCTTGGTCTCCAACAGGGAGTCCGGTCAGCGGCGGAATACGCGGTCGACTTCCGGGTGGCAGCGGAGGAGGTGGGCTGGGATGAGTCGTCACTCTGCAGCATCTTCCTCCGAAGCCTCAACTCTGGTCTGAGGGATGAACTAGCTGGCCGGGATCTCCCAGGGCGACTGTCTGAGCTAATCTCGCTCTCGATTAGCCTGGACAACAGGCTACGTGAGCGGGCTGCGGAGCGGAAGTCTGCCAGCCACTCACGCGGAGCTTCCCTTCGTCTAGCTCAGTCTCGCCCCCTGGCGTTACCACCTCCGGAGTCCACCGATGAACCAGAGGCCATGGCTATCGGGCGCACTAGGCTCCCTCTAGCGGAGAGACAACGCCGGCGGGAACGGGGTCTCTGCATGTATTGCGGAGACGACCGACATCCCGTGGAGCTGTGCCCGGTTAAGCCAAACGGGGAGGTCCGCAAGTCACAGTAGGGGGCCTCGCGGACTCTAACCGGTCTAACTCCCTATCCTCTTGCACATTGCCCTTACGATTCTGCCACAACTCCACTGAACATTCCATTCACGCACTGGTGGATTCTGGGGCAGAGCAGAGTTTTATTTCCAAAAGCCTGGCAACCCGTTTGGGCATACCAAGTCAACCTCTGCCATCCCCCCTAAACTTGGTCACACTCTTCCATTCTCCTCTGGGAACGGTTACACATCGCACTAAGCCAGTTCCCATCATCATCTCCGGCAACCACCGGGAGGATTTGTCCTTCTACGTCCTGCCTTCCCTGTCAGGCCGTGTCATCCTGGGATACCCCTGGTTGCGGCTGCATAACCCTGTCCTGGACTGGAGGACTGGCAGCATCTTGTCCTGGAGCACCTTCTGCTTGGGCACCTGTCTCCAGTCGGCGCCCTGCACACCGTCCTCCCCTCCATCTACGCCCGTCTCCAAACCGCCGGACCTGACCCTGGTGCCGCAGGAGTTCTACGACTTAGGAGCGGCGTTTAGTAAGTCCAGAGCCTTGTCTCTTCCCCCGCATAGACCCTATGACTGCGCAATCAACATCCGCCCGGGGGGGCCCCTGCCGTCTGGCCGTCTGTACAGCCTTTCAGCACCGGAGCGAGGAGCTATGGACACATACATAAAGGAGTCACTCAGCGCGGGAATCATCCGTCCCTCCTCATCTCCACTGGGCGTGGGATTTTTCTTCGTGGGAAAGAAGGATGGATCTCTCCGCCCCTGTATTGACTTCCGAGCCCTGAATGACATCACCATCAAGGACCGTTACACTCTGCCCCTGATGGACACTGCCTTCCACTCCCTCCAGGGGGCGACCTGGTTCACCAAGCTTGACCTCCGCAACGCTTACCATCTTGTTAGGATCCGGGAGGGAGACGAGTGGAAGACGGCCTTTAGGACGCCCAGCGGCCACTTCGAGTATCTCGTGATGCCGTTTGGGCTCACCAACGCACCTGCCGTCTTCCAGCATCTAATCAACGACGTCCTCTGGGACTTTCTGGGAGTATTCGTCTTTGTGTATCTGGATGATATTCTCATCTTCTCCAAGGCACGAGATGAACACCAAGTCCATGTGAGGCGGGTCCTGCAGCGGCTGCTGGAGAACCGGTTGTTTATTAAAGCCAAGAAGTGCGAATTTTATGCCCGTACCACCTCCTTCCTGGGGTTTGTCATTTCACACAATCAGATCCTCCCCGACCCCGCGAAGGTTAAAGCGGTGGTCGAGTGGCCCACGCCTACGTCCAGGAAGCAGGTGCAACAGTTTATTGGCTTTGCAAATTTCTACCAGCGCTTCATCCCCAAATTCGGCGCCATCGTCGCCCCCCTGACCCGCCTCATGTCATCGAAGGTGCCTTTCCAGTGGTCCGAGGAAGCGGCCACCGCCTTTAAGACCCTCCAGGCGGAAATCGCGTCCTCCCGGGTCCTGACCCAGGTCGATCCTGCGCTTCAGTGCTTAGTGGAGGTTGACGCGTCTGACACGGGGGTGGGGGTGGTGCTCTCTCAACGCTCGCCGGTGGATGGAGTCAAGCATCCCTGCACCTTCTTCTCTCGACGGCTGACGGCGGCGGAGCGCAATTATGACGTCGGCGACAGGGAGCGTCTCGCTGTCAAACTCGCTTTAGAAGAATGGCGTCACTGGTTGGAGGGGGCAGCCCAACCCTTTGTGGTCTAAAATCTTGAGTACCTGAGGTCAGCGAGGCGTCTGAATGCCCGCCAGGTGCGCTGGTCTCTATTTTTTGCTCGATTTAATTTCACCATCACGTACCGTCCAGGCTCGAAGAATGGATTACCCGACGCCCTCTCCAGACAGTTTGCCCCCGAGGGTCCTGAGGAGTCCGGTCATACCATCCTGCCCAAGTCGTGCGTCATAGGAGTGATCGCCTGGCCCATCAAGGATAAGCTCCTGGATGCACAGAAGACGGAACCGGATCCTGGCGGGGGGCCGGAGGGGAGGCTTTTTGTTCCATCTGCAGTTCGGGGTGAAGTGATCCATTGGGCCCACACCTCCAGACTTGCCTGTCACCCCGGCGTCACCCGCCTGGTGAGCTGGCTGCAGCGCTCATTTTGGTGGCCTGGGCTCCATAAGGACATTACCAACTATGTCCGGGCCTGTCCCCAGTGCGCAACCGGCAAGAACCAGAACTCTCCACCTGCGGGCCTACTCCAGCCTCTGCCAATCCCAGGCAGGCCCTGGTCACACATCGCCCTTGATTTCGTCACGGGGTTACCAGTCTCTAACACCTATGACACGGTCCTGACAATTGTGGACAGATTCTCCAAGGCCGCCCATTTCGTGCCCCTTCAGGGTCTCCCTTCAGCACGAGAAACGGCCGATCTACTGGTCCACCATGTCGTCAGACTGCATGGTATCCCGCTGGACGTGGTCTCGGACAGGGGTCTTCAGTTTGTCTCCCAAGTCTGGAGGAGTTTTTGCAACGCCTTAGGGGCCACGGTGAGTCTCTCCTCAGGTCACCACCCCCAATCTAACGGGCAGTGCGAGTGCACGAACCAGGAGTTGGAAGCCGCTCTGCGCTGCGTAACATCCTCCAATCCTTCATCCTGGAGCTCCTACCTAACCTGGGTAGAGTACGCCCATAATTCAGCCCAGTCCACGGCTACTGGGGTGTCCCCCTTTGAAGCGTCTTTGGGGTATAACCCCCCTGTTTTCCCTGAGCAGGAGGGTGAGCTAGCCGTTCCCTCTGTCCAGGCGCACATCGGGCGCTGTCGGAAGATTTGGGCCAAGACAAAAGACGCGCTTTTACGCACGGCGGCGCGCAACAGCTCCACCGCTAATCAGCACAGAAGACCAGCTCCTGTCTACCAGGTGGGTCAGTGGGTGTGGCTGTCGTCGCATGACATCAACCTGAAGGGAGAGAAGAGGAAGTTGGCCCCGAGATTCCTCGGCCCCTTCGTGATCACTAAAATCATCAACCCGGTGGCTGTGCGTTTGGCCCTCCCCCCCTCCCTGCGGGTGTGCCCTACTTTCCACGTTTCCAAACTTAAGCCTGTGGTGTCCAATTCACTCTGCCCTCCTCCTAGGTCTCCTCCCACGCCTCGGATGATCAATGGTGACCCGGCGTGGGGTGTTTCTGCCATCGTGGACTCCCGGCGTCACGGTCGCGGGCTTCAATACCTGGTTGACTGGGAGGGCTATGGGCCAGAGTGGAGATCCTGGGTGCGCTCTTCGTGGGTGTTGGATCCAGACCTCATCGCGGAGTTTCGCCAGACACACCCAGGTAAGCCAGCGCCAGGAGGCGCTGGTAGGGGGGGAAGTACTGTCATCACCCGCGGCTCATGGGCTGCCGCCTCAGCTGCGCGCACACCTGCTCCTCGTTAGTGTGCCACTATTTATTCCATCCTGCCCTGAGCTACAGCCTGGAGCCGTCTGTCTCCCTACATGGATATTTCCCAGCAGCTACCTTCTTGTCAGGCCTGCTGATCCTTGCTAAGGACACATAAGCTCTCAATCATCTTCTCCTATCAGCCTCCCCTGTGCACAGGTGGATTACCCGGTGGTGGACTTACCTCTCATCGTCCCTCCGCTCCTCTGCCTCACCACTTCGCCCGGATGCACAGCAGGACGTTGTCTCCCAGGCTTGGAATCTGCCAACGCCAGCCATCGCTTCTCTGCAAGTAAGCACAGCTCTTGATCACGTTCCCGTGTGGTTGCCTAGCTAACCCTTTTTCTCTTCTCTCCCATAGGGTTGTCTGGCCGCACGACGTGCTGCTCTGTCCTGGCTTGCATCCTCCACCCGCATCACATACTAATTAATCCCTCACACACGCATCCATACACTCACCTTGTTGTTAATAAAGCTATCAAATCTACCTGAGCCTGCGTGCGTGTTTCCTGGGCTGACAATATGTCAGTATGTTTATCATTAAACCCCGGGCCCAGGGTATCTCAGCTTTCATCTCCAGTCAACCTTATTACCAAACATCTGAGCTGGAGCAGTGGACATCAAAGACCATTACTCACCATTTGGTTCTGCACTACACTGAGGACAATGTGTGTTTGTTCATAAGGTGGAAATGTGTTTAAAGACTGCTTAAAAAGAGCTTTTTTAACCTTGTTGTACACAGCCCTGCTCACAGTAGGGAGACATAATCATAATTATGCACAGATGAGAGCTGTACAATTCAGAGGTTATGCCTGTCTTTGTCCATGATTTTGACAGAGTTGTAAAAATCCCTTCAGTTCATTGCACACCTATGATGCTGTGTTACTCCATGAAACTGTGTAAAAGTAACTGTTCCTCCCGCAGATCCCAGGCCTGCGGTCTGTTAGTGTTCCCTTCTGTGTTGAATTGCTCTATTTTAACTAAAACAAAAAAGGAAAAACTTGTTAAAAGACAGTGAATGACTACAGAAACAATTAAATGGTCATAAATTAGATAATGAAATAAAAGCCTGCATTGCATGGTCCAGTGATTGGTGAGTGTGCAGATCTCAACAGACAGGCTCTCCAGGTGGGTGACAGCTGCTTCTGGTGTATGTCACATGCAGCGCACACCCTAGCCTCTCCCTCCATGGACGCCCTTGGTGTCTGGACCTCCTGCCCATGAGCTACTCCGAAGTAAGGACTGAACATTATTAAAGCCCCTAAATGAACTCTGCTCTCAGGACCGTCTGTGACCCACGGCCAACAGGTTGAAGATCCCACTTGTTCCCAATTGCCCAAACCTACCTGAAAGTAAGCCTTCTCTGTTTTACTTATAGCTTGTGCTTACAATCCATTGCACAATTAATCACCCATCTCCCCTCTGTCTGCACAGGACTCTATACTTCCCATGCAGTGGGCTACAGTCCCTGTTTGTTAATGATGAATCACTCTTGCGTCAGTCACTGCGTCTGTGTGCTGTGTCCTGCATTTCAATTCAATTCAATTCAACTTTATTTATATAGCACCATTTCATAAGTCATTTCATACCACTTTCAAATGTAGGGGAAACCCCCACAATTGCAGAAATTGGGTCCAAACCTTGTGCAAACTTGACACTAAGAAATGTTCTGCAACGTAATATTTATCTTGTGTCACTGTGTGTTTATTTACCTTTATATTCACCAATGGGTTTGACTTAGCTCATTAGAAAATATCAAGGGTTTGGGCAAAACAGGACAAAATGTGTCAAAGCGGTGCTGTGAGTAAGATATAAATAACTTGTGCTTCAATATTCAGCTTATGCAAGTGTGACGTCTAACCAGTCCATCACATTTTTGTGTCCCCAGAGTCTCTTCCATTGTGTTGTGGATTTCTGCAGTGTGTTTCTGGATTTTCAGTTATTGTGGCCTTTCCACAGGATATTCCTCTATAGAGAATGACACTCTGACGTCACTTCCTGTTGTGGCCACCATGTTGGGGGAGTAGCCCTGTAGCATGTTTGTGTTTCACTGGTGCAAAAGTTAAGTGTTATGAAATATTTTTCTTTGTGTTTGTTCTCATAACAGATGTTAGCAAACCTAGCTGTAGTAACAGCACTGCATTTAAAAAAAAAATCCTTATTCTGGCTGAGCCCTTAGGCCATTTTTTAACTCATGTAATTATTTTGTAAACCTTTTCAAACTGTGATCTGAAACCTCTTTATACTTACCTAAGCATAATTAACCCTTTGAGTGTGTAGAATTTCTGGCAGGAAAATGCAGAGTTTGACCTCATATTTTCAAATGACAATAGCTTCAGAACAGTAATAGTTAGAGGCAAAGTCCCAATTACAAAAACGTTGCAGAGGAACCCAAGTGTCTACCAAGTGAACTTGCATCCATGCATAGTGCATAATTGGACCTAATTTGCATATTCAAACAATCCAAATGTTATTATATTTGGTCACTGTGGTCATTTTGTCAGTAAGTCTCTGCCCTCATCTGTCAAGGTGGCAGAGTTTGAAGTTCTTGAGTGTGTGGTAACGCTCAAAGGAAGGCACAGCACACAATCCTACCCCACATTGAGCACACCTGAAGTGCGTCTGGCGACGACCTTGGGGACAGCTCCGATCCAAACACACTACACAGTCTGGACGAGAACCAGTACTTTCGGCCATAAAGTGCTGTTCGGTCAGTCACCACATGGTCCTTTGTCCATTCATTGCCAAAATTACTAAAAATCATTAAAGAAAAAAAAAAAAATTTTGTTTCACACTATGTCACTATGTCACCACTAAAAATCATTCAAAAAAAACAAAAAAACAATCGTCACTGCCCATTATTGACCTGCCACCGCACACATGTGGCGCACTTCAATACCCACCGGCTGTGCGTTCTTGCCCAGCCAAATGTCACCCACGGGCTGCTCTGGACATTTTCACTCCGCGGCCACGGTTTGGCAAAGCAGAACAATCTGCAGACGACACTCCTTTGCCATTTTGGGCACGGCTGGACACAGAAAACGCAGCTGCAGCATCGCACGCAAGATGTCCATCTCCACTTTCGCCAGAACTGCTTGCACCATTGTCCGAAGGCACATAATCAGAGCTGGACTCTTCCTCGGATGACGAACTAGGGCTAAGCTCTTCCTCTGAACCAGGAGCGGCGAACACCAGCGCTAAAACCTCTTCAGCTGAGAGCGTCTTCCTTGCCATCCTGTCTCCTCCACGTCAAACAACAGAATGAAAGGGGGCGGGCTTCAAACACTGATTTGACCTACTTATTGCAGTGGACCATTTCCAGTTTTTGCGGTAAGTGAAAAGCCACACCTCTCGGCCACCAAGTGGTGTTAAAAGGTTTGTACATTTCACACTCTATTCAGCTGTACAGGCTTTGTTTGGACTGATCAGCTGACAGTCGCACTTGTGCGACATACGCACTCAATGGGTTAACATCCTAAATTGTCTCCCATTTCTTTAGGTGCTGCAACATCAACATTATGAACTTCCATAAAAGCCATGGATAACCCTAACATCTGATGAACATGCTGAGTGTGCACACTGCACTGGATTCATAGTTGCATCTTTTTGCATATGTGAGTTTTTATTTCTGTTAAAGACCTATCACTGTGCATTTATTAAACTTTGCTATATTTTTGTGAATTCACAAACGCACACATTCATAACTTATTATACTGTACCTGTTCACTCTGTTTGCGTTGTTTTTAAACTTAAGAAATGCATATTTTCATGTTGGTTTGATATTTTGATTCTTATATAAAAATGAAATACCTGTTCACCTGTGTACATTCATTTAATCTTAATAAATGTACTAAAATGTCTCAAAGTTTAAATATCCCAATTCGTAATTTAATTCCAAGAACTAATTTCTTATCAAAATTTAGAGCTTAAAAGGCTTGAAATAACTTGATGGTGAATATCAAAAATATAAAAGTTAACTTTCTTTAAAAATTAATTTTCCAAAATATATCCTGAAATACATGACTATTCTAAGAAAAATGAAGAGAAGACACCTTACATGTTATACAACAATTTATTTAACATATCTTGATATTTCATTTAGGCAAAAGGAACAATAATGACATCAAGCCCACATAAAGCCCACACTGTCCTTTATATCAAATGAGCTGAAGAGACTATGTCTCCCAGCTGGTCTGGGAGCACCTTGGTATTGTCATGTGCTGGCGAGCGCTCGCCCCCTCCTTCCTACTCACCAGCTTCCTCATCAGACACACCTGCTGATTCCTGCTGGGCCAGCGTTTATATGGAAGCGCTCTTCAGTAATTCAACACTAGCTCGTTTGGGTAAACTGCTCCAGCAGACAGCTCACTTGTAAGCAGTTGTGTTATTTATGACCTTGTCTTACACTCCTTCTCTTCCACCTCTTCCAGGTTGCTGCAAACGAAGAGGTGCGTCTTCGGGGATTTGGTGCACTCGCCAGCCTGTTGCTCCGCCTCAACTCAGCCCATCCTCTCCACCCGGTCAGACCTCAACAACCATACCCGACCGGCAGTTCTTACCTGCTGGTTCATCTCCTTCGCTGGGCTCTGTGCTGGTCTCTCCTCATCTCCCACGTAAGTGGTATAATTTGACTCTCATTATTTCTCCATTCCTCCCTAATCAGTCTCGTCTATCCTCTGCAGGGCTCCTGCTTATCTGGCGAGTGACTGACTTTTTCCATAAGAGTGCAGTTTTGAAAATTCTAATAAAAGGTCAAACGTTCTCTGTGTGTTCTCTTGGTGATTGCACTTTGCACTCAGGTTGCTTGTCCAATCAATATGACCGGTATCTTCTCTGAAGAGCTGGAGCAAGTGGTCGGGGAGAAGGAAGTCTGGGCTTCTCTGCTGGAGCTGCTGCCTCTGCAACCTGGACCTCTGGAAAAGCTGTAGAAGATGGATGGATGGATGGATGGATGGTACGGCACATGTCAGCGTCCTGGACTGAAGGTGTGGTGTCTCTGTGGTGGCCCCACTGACAGTCAGTCTGGATGTGTGGTCTGCATTTCGCTGGTTTGCCTCCAAACACAAAAAGAGTAACTAAAAGTTTTAAGATTAATGCTTTTAACATGTAATCACTTACATGTTACATTTAAAATATAAATACATGAAGACAATCCTGCGATAACAAGCATAATGTAGTAATTTATATCAAACAATATTTAATTCTGTATATGAAAACATCATGTTAAATAATACATTTATTGCCATAAAGTGGAGACTCCATTTTTGCTAAGTGATCCCATGATAAAGTGCAGTGGAGTCTGCAGCCCTGCTGGTGAGGATTAAAGCTCCAGCTAAGGTAGCTGTAAGCAGATCAGCTGTAAAAGTCTTAACACATAGGGTCCGATGCACAGGAAGCACTGATGTAATAATCACACCTGTACATGCAACACAGACAGTTACAATCAGCTAGTTAGCTCGTTGGCTATCCAGAGTGTTATATGTATAAATAATAAGGGAGTCGGACTCTCTCTTCATGCAGCCAACAACTATCTTTATTACAGAGAACACACATCTATATACACAGTGGGTCGTGGCCGCCTGACATAACCCTGTGGGTGGGCACGGCATCACTACACACACACAACATATTCCCCCCCTGTAGAAAAAAATGCAAGCACACTGATTGGCCCTCCCAAAATTTGAACCCGATTCATGCACTAACAACACAGGGGATAATGAACAGTAATAAAACAGCCTGTCACATTCACACAGAAAAACAACTAAAATTGGACCATGTCTTTATAATGTAAAATTAATCCCATATCACACACACTCACATGCACACCAGCATAATATATACATATGTACATTAAACATTTATGTACAGCCATAGACAAAACTGGCTTGGAGGTCCCGGGCATGTGTGCCCCTGGCTGCTGCTGCCCCCAGGGTCAAAGCCCCCCTCCCCGGCGAAAATGTCACTTCCTGCCAATAACTGCTTCTCTTCTCTGGGTTGGACCTAGTCGCCAACCCGCAGAGGAACCCGACCCGGTCTCCTGCATTCACCATGTCACAACCGGACCTCCTTCCTGAGTCAGGCCGTCCCGCCGACCCGGTCCGAACTCTCTCCACGACGATGACGTTTGGCACGCCGCAGAACCGTGCCAGTCGGTTCCACTCTGCTCTCTTTTCTCTTGGCCCCAACAGCTGTCGTCCTGGGGGTCCCACTGTGCCGTCCATTTCCCACACCAAGGGCAATGGGGACGCTGGTCTCAGGATCATCCCGTGCTGGATCGTTGCAGTACCGGTCTTCATCACCTCCCAACACACCAGGCCAGTCCGTGTCCCAAACTGTGTCGTCATCATCCACGTCCGGCTGCAGCTGCTCTCCCTCGGGGCTCTCAGTGTCCCTCCCGTCAGCTCCACTCTCCGACCCGAGTGCCCCGTTGCTGCTCCCGGCCCCCTCGTTCCAGGTGCACTGCTGCGTTGACTCCCTATCCGTCTGCGGCAGTTCTCCCTCTGGGCTCTCAGCATCATTCTCATCGGCTCTACTCTCCGACCTGGGCGCCTCGTCACTGCTCCCAACACGTTCGACCCAGGTGCTCCACTGCGTCATTTCTGCGCCTGGCTGTCGCTGCTCTTCCCCGGGGTCCTCAGCCTGTATGGTCCTGCTCACTTGCTGTCTAGCCTCTTGTGGGGGTGGCTCCTGCTGCTCTCCTTCTCCGCCGTCGTCGCACACCATGCAGTCCGACCCATTTTTTTTTTCCGGTTCCAGTTCCGCCGGACCGGCGGCGCCACACGAGTTGGCTGCCCTTTGCAACTGCCTTTATTTTTTATCTTCCTTCTTCTTTCTACACCTTTCACTCTATATATATATCACGGACACACAGATCGCCCCAAAGGTCTCCCGAGTCGGCAGACGGAGCCACTGTTTACAGCAGGAGACGATACAGCAGGGAGGAGCTAGCTAGCACTCAACCGCCACCCGGTGCTAACGGAGAAACTCAACATACCGGGGAACTGAAGTGAAAACGACGCGGGTGCCGGGCTGGAGTTTAGGCGGCGTGCAAGAAATGTAAGACAGAATAATAAAGAGCGATGGCAAGAACCAAGCAGACCGCCCGTAAATCTACTGGAGGAAGAAGCCCCCCAGGAAGCAGCTAGCCACCAAGGCTGCTCGGAAAAGCGCTCCAGCCACCGGCGGAGTGAAGAAGCCTCACCGCTACAGGCCCGGTACCGTGGCTCTGAGAGAGATCCGTCGCTACCAGAAATCCACGGAGCTGCTCATCCGTAAGCTGCCCTTCCAGCGCCTGGTGAGGGAGATCGCTCAGGACCTCAAGACCGACCTGCGCTTCCAGAGCTCCGCCGTCATGGCTCTGCAGGAGGCCAGCGAGGTCTACCTGGTGGGTCTCTTCTCTTCGTGGACACCAACCTGTGCGCCATCCATGCCAAGAGGGTCACCATCATGCCCAGAGACTTCCAGCTGGCCCGCCGCATCCGCAGAGAGAGACCTTAGACTTTCTGCTGCACATTCACCAACCACAATGCTCCGCACTGTGTGTCTATATATATATATATTTATAGTACTATGTACATATGTATACTAGCTGTTCTTGTTTTTTTCTTGCCTTCTGATTGTTGCTCTGAGTGTTTGCTATCCTGTGCTGTTGCAATCCTGGATTTCCCCATTGTGGGACTAATAATTCAATTCAATTCAATTCAACTTTATTTATATAGCGCCATTTCACAACAACAGTCATCTCATAGCACTATCAACTGTAGGGGGAATCCCCACAGTTGCAGAAAGACCCCAGCAATCAGGCGATCCCCTGTGAGAAAGCACTTGGCGATGGTGGAGAGGAAAAACTCCCTTTTAACAGGAAGAAACCTCCAGCAGAACCAGGCTCAGGGAGGGGCAGTCATCTGCTGCGACTGGCTGGGGGATGAGGGGATAGAGAAGAAGAAAAGAACAGACATGTAGAGAGCAAACAGCACGATGGGGACTCAATCTATGGGAGAGAACAAACAAATGTTAATGACCAGCAAAAAAAATATTTCATTAAGAGTGAGAAAAGGAGTGAGGCCCAGTGCATTACTGGAGGTCCCCCGGCTGACTAAACCTATTAGCAGCATAACTAAGGGAGGGTTCAGAAACACATGATCCCTCCCTAATTGTAGGCTATATCAAAAAGGTAGGTTTTTAGCCCTATTCTTAAAAACAGAGATCGAGTCTGACTCCCGAATCCAGATTGGCAGCTGATTCCATAGGAGAGGAGCTTGATAACTGAAGGCTCTGCCTCCCATTGTACTTTTGGAGATTCTAGGTATTACAAGTTAATCCTGCATTTTGGGAGTGTAGTGCTCTGTTAGGATAATACGGTAGTATCAGATCTTTTAAATAAAAAGGAGCCTGTTTAGAGCTTTGTAAGAAGAAGGATTTTAAACTTAATTCTAATCTCTATGGGGAAGCCAATGAAGGGAGGCCAGAACCGAGGGAGATATGATCTCTTCTTTCTAGTTCCTGTTAAAACTCATGCTGCAGCATTTTGGATCAGCTGAAGACTTTTTAAAGATGTATTAGGACAGCCTGATTAATTAAAGAGAATTACAATAATCTAATCTCGAGCTAACAAAAGCGTGGATCAGTTTCTCAGCATCACTCTGAGACAAGATGCTCCTAATCTTGGCAATATTACGCAAATGAAGAAGGCAGTCTTAGAAACAAATTTAATATGTGAATTGAAGGACAAATCCTGATCAAAAATAACTCCAAGGTTCCTCACAGAGCTATTAGGAGAAAGAGTAACCGCATCCCAAACTAAAAGGTTGATTTGGAAAGGAATTTCTAAGGGTTTTTTTGGACCAACAAGAATGACTTCAGTCTTATCTGAATTTAATAGCAGGAAATTTGTCATGTGTGATCCTCGCGATCACCAAGAGATGCCACAGAGGTTCACCAAGAGTTTGGGCAAGATGGTTATTTATTTCCAGACGTGACAAAACACAACTATGAACCCCTTAGGGCTAAACACACACATGACTAAGACTTGGGGCTTGTAGGGCTAACCCAGCCGCTACGAGCTAACTGTGACATAACGATGACAGACCTGACATGAAGGTCTGCGGCACTCACAGGTATGACGAGCGCAGACCCAGGGCTTGGCAGGACAAGCCACTCCGACGTAAACTTTGAACAATGTCGACTGATACTCCTGCGTCTTAACCGTCGCCATGCCCAGGCTTAAAAGGGCGAAGCACTATGATGGAAATGACAATCAGCTGACCGGGGACCGGCCGTTGACAGGCGGGAAGCCCCACCGAGCACTTTCACAATAAGAGCCCGGTGAGGCCAGAATACAGCCCCAGCTGTCAAGGCCGGCAGCGAGACATAACTAGGCCCGAGCACGATCAGAACCGGCGCTCGGGTCAGTAACAGTACCCTCCCTCCACGGGGCGGACTCCAAACGCCCCAAGGAACCACCCTGCCCCCCCCCGCCCCCCCAGGGTGGGAGGTTGGGGGACAGGTGCGGAGGGAGAGAAACCAACCCATGAACAAGACAAAAAACCATACAAGACAATGACAAGACTAAAAAACCATACAAGACAATGACAAGACTAACGAGAAAAAATGTACAAAGGAAAACAAAGAACCAGAACTACAGGTTCAGATAAACTAGATACAAGAACATTACCTGCTCATACCTGACCTAACATGAAAAAACAAAAAAAACAGAGCATTAACCCGCTCATACCAGACAATGAAACAAAAACAGAGCATTACTCGCTCCTACCAGGCTATATGAAACAAAAACAGAGCATTACTCGCCCAAACCAGGCTATACATAAGCCAGCAGGGCTACTGCAAATATACATGAAGCAAACTAAAATTGCTTAACATAACTTTACTATGGCTAGGCTGTGGCTTTCAAAAACACAAGAGGCAATCTAAAATTGCTTTGACATAACATGACTGACTTGACTGTGGCTTTCAAAACAAGGGCATGAGCACTAGATACAAAACCAGGACGAGGAAAAAAAAAAAAAGCACAAATACAGAGACACACCCAGGGACCACTACCACCCCCCGACAGTTTATGTCGACCGATGGTCAACGGAGGCGGACCAGGCGGCTCACCAGTAGTCCAAAGTCCCGCACGTCCGCTTCTCCGGTGGTCGAACTAGGTAGCCCCATGGCACACATAACCGGTCGGGGTGGCCGAACCGAGGCGGACGAACCGCGAAAACAGTCCCTCCGGCGGCCGACCCGTGTCCCCTCAGCCACCAGTCCAGGGCATCAACAACCCGCAGCGGCCTCCAGACGAGAACAAAACTCAGGGAGAACCGGGGCGAGCGAACAGGGACCCCCATGGCCCCCGGCGATGATGAAAAGGGGCGGTGACTCATAGGGAAACGATGAGCAGGGCGAGCCAAGAATCCGCTCCGCGAAGAAGGGTCTGCAGCTCCTCCTCCGCCTATGGCCACGCTCGCACTGCATCACCGCTGGACCCAGATTGGGTCCCAGCTGCACCCACGTTGGGCCCCGATTGGGCCAGAACCGCTCCTGTGGTGGGACCCGATTGGGCCTCCGGTGCAGCTCCGCTGACGAACTCCACCCCCGAACCTCGGACCTCCACCTCGGTGACTCCGACCCGTTCCCCGCCGGCGACACTAAAAGAAAGCTCGGGGACAGGAAAACCGGGATCAGTATCACCGTAGCAACGGAACCCCAGCGAGAACGAGCTCGGGCACAGCAGACGGCTGCTCCTCACTCGTCTCCCCGAGAGGCAGGCAAAAATGCTCAACAAAAGAGGACAGAGACAAAAGAGGGAGCACTTGCCTGCACTCGGGTTCCATTGCCACCCAGGACTCCGACGATCCGGGTTCAGGGCAACTCTCGTCAGCTGACTTGGACTCAGCTGCGTCGGGCTCCGCAGCTGGCACGATGTCATCAGCAGCCTCAGGTTCCTCCCACGCTGTCGTCCACGCCGACGACCCGTACGGCGTGGAGGCAGGGAACCCTTGACCCACTGGCTCAGACTGCTCCGGCGAGGAGACCCGGGGACGCTTCTTCGTCGGCTCAGGCTCCGGGCCGCAGTCCGCTCCTCTCCTCCGTCCAAGACGTGACTGCAGAGCCGGATGCAGGCTATCCAGCACTGCAGGGGCCCTCTTTGTCCGGCGACGCTGGCCTGGCGTCGCGGACCGCTCAACGGGGGAGAACACAGAGGCAGTAGGTTTAATAAATTTATCCACAGCAGGTGGAGGGAGCTCGGGGGGCTGCGAACCCGAACTCCGCCCCCAGGAGTCAGACAAGGCAGATCATTATTAAGATGTGACAAACAAATGATCACTTGCCTTCCTCCTGGGGCAGAGATGGATCCTGCTGTGGGGGACGTCGTTCCTCCTTCTCCCCGCTGGATGGCGACAGAGGGCCCCCTAGGAAAACGAGGTGGGGCCGCTCTCGAAGATTCGCTGACGGGATACGCCGGCAGCGAGTCCAGCCGGGGATTCCGCTGAGGATTGCCCGCGCCGTTACGCCGACGTCCTCGTCGGCCCCCAGACGGCGCGTACTCCTGGACCTGCTCCGGAACGGGAACGGGACACCAACGCGGGGGGCGAGGATGCCTCCTCCTCTGCTTCCCGCTCTCTTCCTCCTCCAGCCCACGAAGAACCTTGCACTGAGCGGCGAGTTCCTCCCACCTCGATATCACCTCCGGATGATCGTCGTAGTCGAGGGGAAGGCTGTCCAGATATTCCTCAGCGACGCCCAGATTCCAACGCATGAAACTGGAGGTGTCGTCAAACGTAGCGGCGAGGAGTGCCCCATCGGCGTATTCCAGGGCGCTCGCTACCTCCTGGTCCAGGCGCCGGCCGCGGCCCCTGGATGACGGCATTCTCCCAGATGTTGACACCCGAGCGAGAAGAAACAACAGTCCAAAAAGGGCACAAACTCCCGGTGAAACGGCGTCTCAATGCGGCGCCCCCGTTTGGACGACCTGGCAGGAGTATACTGTCATGTGGTGATCCTCGCGGATCAACAAGAGACGCCACAGAGTTCACCAGAGAGTTTGGCAAGATGCTATTTATTTCCAAACGTGACAAAACACAACTATGAACCCCTTAGGGCTAAACACACACATGACTAAGACTTGGGCTCGTAGGGCTAACCCAGCCGCTACGAGCTAACTGTGACATAACTATGATGAAACTATGAACCCCTTAGGGCTAAACACACACATGACGAGACTTGGGCTTGTAGGGCTAACCCAGCCGCTACGAGCTAACTGTGACATAACGATGACAGACCTGACATGAAGGTCTGCGGCACTCACAGGTATGACGAGGCGCAGACCCAGGGCTTGGCAGGACGAAGCCACTCCGACGTAACATTGACCAATGTCGACCGATACTCCTGCGTCTTACCGTCGCCAGTGCCGGGCTTAAAAGGGCGAAGGACTAACGACGGTAATGACAATCAGCTGACCGGCCGTTGACAGGCGGAAGCCCCACCGAACACTTTCACAATAAGAGCCCGGTGAGGCCAGAATACAGCCCGCAGCTGTCAAGGCCGGCAGCGAGACATAACTTAGCCCGAGCGCGATCAGAACCGGCGCTCGGGTCATAACAAAATTACAAGTCATCCAAGCTTTGATTTCCTTAAGACAGGCTTCTAACTTGGCTAATTGATTACTATCATCTGGCTTCATTGACAGGTATAATTGTGTGTCATCAGCATAACAATGAAAATGTATACAGTGCTTTCTAATAATGTTGCCTAACGGAAGCATATATAAACTAAAAAGAGTAGGGCCTAGCACAGATCCCTGTGGAACTCCATGACTAAGTTTTGAGTTGAAAGAAAATTCATTATTTACATGAACAAACTGGAACCTATCAGATAAATAAGATCTAAACCACTGCAACGAAGTTCCATCAAGTCCAACATAGTGTTCTAATCTATCAAGTAGAATATTATGATCAATAGTATCAAAAGCTGCACTAAGGTCTAAAAGGACAAGTACAGAAACTAGTCCATTATCAGATGCAATGAGGAGGTCGTTAGTGACCTTTGCTAAAGCTGTTTCAGTAGTATGATGGATTCTAAACCCAGATTGAAACTCTTCAAGCAAACCATTTCCCTGCAGGTGGTCAAATAATTGCGTAGCAACAACTCTTTCTAAGATTTTTGAAATGAAAGGGAGATTAGAGATTGGTCTATAATTAGCTAAAGCTCCAGGATCTAGCGTTGGCTTTTTGAGTAAGGGTTTAATTACAGCCGTTTTAAAGCCTGCGGTACATGGCCTAAAGTTAATGAAGAATTGATTATATGAAGAATAAGGCTACCAATAAGTGGGAAGACTTCTTTAAATAACCTGGTAGGAATAGGGTCTAAAAGACAAGTTGAAGGTTTGGATGAGGAAACTATTTTGTCTAACTCACAAAGGTCGATTGGAGTAAACTCATCGAGACAGACATCAATAGAAGGAGTTGTAGTAGTTACAGTATTGAAGTTAACTGTGGGACGAATCTGATTGATTTTATCTCTGATGGATGAAATTTTGTTATTGAAAAAGTTCATAAAGTCCTGACTAGTAAGCTCTAAGGGAATGCTAGGATTGACAGAGTCCTGACTCTTTGTCAACCTGGCTACAGTACTGAAAAGAAACCTGGGATTATTCTTGTTCTCTTCTATTAATGCAGAGTAATAACTCGTTCTAGCTTTTCTAAGAGATTTTTTTATAGATTAAAAGATGATTTCTCCAAGCTAAATAGATTTCATCTAAATTAGTGGAGCGCCATTTTCTTTCTAATTGACGAGTCTTCTGTTTTAAGCTACGAGTTTCTGTGTTGAACCAAGGAGTTAGAAATCTCTGATTAGACTTTTTCTTTTTTAATGGGGCCACCAAGTCTAGAGTCTGATGCAGAGAAGCTGTAACACTATCCACCATGTTATCAATTACAGAAGGAGCAAGCTGTCTATAGCTTATTTCCGTTGTGTTGACACATGGCATAGAGGAGACAATCTGCATAAATTTGGAAACAGCATCATCTGAGAGGCATCTACTGTAATAATATTTTTCTTTAGGAGCCAAATAGTCAGAAATAGTAAAGTCAAAGGCTAACAGACAATGGTCTGACAGTACAGGGTTATGAGGAGACACTACAAGATTTTCTATTTCTATGCCATATGTCAGAACAAAGTCCAATGTATGGTGGAGGTAATGAGTAGAATTTCCTACTTTCTGAGAAAACCCAATCGAGTCTAATATTGAATTAAATGCCACATTAAGGCAGTCACTATCTACATCCACATGTATATTAAAGTCCCCTACTATAATTATTCTATCAGATTTCAGCACTAAATCAGCTAAGAAATCAGCAAATTCGGATGAAAATTCTGAGTAGGTTGATGGGGGACGATAAACTATGGCAAATAAAATTGGGTTTAACCTAAAATTGCTAAAGTGCCCAATACTGAGGACCAGGCCCTCAAAGGAATTATAACATGTTTTTTGCTTTACATTAACTAGTAATTTGGAATGGTAAATTGTTGCTACTCCTCCTCCACGACCAGAACTTCTGGGATTTTGACAGTTTAAATAACCAGAGGGAGTTGATTCATTTAAACCAACATAATCCTCTTGCCCTAACCAAGTCTCTGTAAGGGAAATTAAATCAATCTGATGATCAGTTAACAGATCATGGACTAACAGAGACTTGGGAGTTAGAGACCTAATATTTAATAAACCACATTTAATTTTTAAATTATGAGGAGGAACAGAGGCCAATTCATTCAATTTAGAGGCTTTATGTTTAATTTGAGTTTTACCAATATTTTGCTTTATCACTTTGGGATGCTTATGCATTATATTTTTATTTACTTTGGAGGGAGCAGACAACGATCCTCTGATGGGGAAGACAGGGGCTAAGATGAAGGGTGGCGGATGAAGAGGAGCTGCAGAGAGGCGTGTAAGACTGCGACTCCGCTTCCTGGTCCCAACTCTGAGTAGTCAGGGTTTTGGAAATTTAGATAAAAAAGATGCCAGATTGTTAGATAAATGAGAAGCACCATCCAAAGTGGGATGAATGCTGTCTCGTCTCATAAGACCAGGTTTTCCCCAAAAAGAGCTCCAATTGTCAATGTAGCCCACGTCATTTTTAGGACACCACACAGACAGCCAGCGGTTCAAGGATGATGAGCGGCTAAACATGTCATCACTGGTCAGATTGGGGAGGGGCCCAGAGAATACTTACAGTGGCAGACATCGTTTTTGCAAAGTCACACACCGATTCTATATTAAGTTTCGTGACTTCCAACTGCCGGAGACGGATGTCATTAATGCCGGCGTGAATAACAATTGTGGAATATTTACAGTTACTTTTAGCCAGCATTTTCAAATTTGACTCGATGTCGCCTGCTCTGGCCCCAAGAATGCATTTGACTATGGCCGCTGGAGTCTCTAGGTTCACATTTCTGACTACAGAGTCGCCAATGATCAGAGTTTTTTCCTCACCGGGTGTGTCGCTGAGTGGGGAAAAACGATTAGAAACGTGAACAGGTTGGTGGTGTACCGGGGCTTTGCGACTAGGCTTCCTTCTCACCGTCACCCACCCAGTCTCCTCGCTGCTGAGGAGAGCCGGGGGACCGCTGACAGTGGGGCCTAAGCTAGCTAGCTCCGCTGCAGCTAAGCGGCGTCCGTTGAGATTAACTGGCGCAGACGGTGTTTCAATGCAGCGGAGCCGGGATTCCAAATCAGACAACCTCGCCTCGAGCGCCTCAAAAAGACAACATTTATTACATTTACCGTTATCACTAAAAGAGGCAGAGGTGTAGCTAAACATCTGACAGAGAGAGCACACCAGAGGAGGAGAGGAAAGAGAGCTAGTAGCCATAGCTAGTGGCTAGCTAGTGGCTGGGGAGCAAACCACACAGGCAGACAGCAAAACAGGAAGTGACGATACGTTACCACAAGGAAGTGACGATCCCCACCCATCAGCAGGATGGGTAGGGATCCTCACTAAGATAAGATAAGATAAGCCTAATAAAGGCTTATCTTATCTTATCTTATCTTATCTTATTGGTGCTATGCTTATTGGCGCTATGGTCCTGCATCGTGCTGAGCTCCATGAGTGGCCCACCATCTTCAGTGACCGGGGACTGTCTTCAGTGGCCCCAGTTCTGCCTTGAGGTCTTGCTGACCGCTCGTAGTCTGATTTTGGCATGACGTTAGCTCATCCGCTAGCCTGTCCATTGGCACAGAATGGGCCATTAGCTTCCGGAAGCTAACTAGCTCAGCCGCTTCTAGCGCCCATAGCTCCAGCACTCGCAGCCTCCTGGACCTCGTCTGCCCGTCAAACTATCCAGCCAGCCGCTTGACAGCATCCTCGTAGCATTCTGCTCCACCCAGCGTATTGAGGATTCTTCGGTCCTCCACACCAAGGTTGTGGGGGAAGAGTGCTCGCCCTTGTCTCCCGGCAAGCCTATAGAAACCCAGCACTCTGATATACCCCTCAAACATGGTCCTCCACTCCGGCCACAGGATTACCAGCTCTGCCAGTGGCGGAAGCAGCCCGCACGGTCCCATAATTAGTCTCCTTGTTGCCAAATGTTATGTATAGGTAATAAGGGAGTCGAAGTCTCTCTTCATGCAGCCAACAACTATCTTTATTACAGAGAACACACAATTATATACACAGTGGGCCGTGCCCGTCTGACGTCACTCTGTGGGTGGGCATGGTATCACATACACACATACAACACAGAGCAGGTGTATTTATATTACAATGTGATTTGAAATGAGTACATACCTAAGTGGAAATGTAGAGAGCACACTCTTGACTCTGAGATGTTGTCAAGATGATTTTTTTGCATCTTACTGCAGACACTCAGGCCATCCGATGTCTCCTTGTTAGCTCACTCATCTGTTCTCCCTCTCTTTGCTTTCAAGCACAGAAACAGTAGAATGATATTCTGTTGGCTAATTTCTTTTTTGTGCGCTGGTCATGGGAGCTGCTACACAACAAATACTGAATCCTTTCTCATTTTCGGAAGAACACGACAACTTAAAAAACTAAACACTTCAATAGCTACTCTTCTGTCTGTTTTTCTACATGCTGAGGGTGCTGCGCCTACTCTCCCAACATGGAGGATCTATCCCACAATTCGTTGCGGCGGTGACGTCAGTGCCCATTCTCTATTTGAGAATGGGCACCCTCCACCACTCTATTTGTGGTGTCAGTTTTTGAACTAACCATGTGTTGCCATTTGATGAGGATATTTTATTTATTTTGATTTTGCTTCGTCTATTTGCAGTTGTTTCCTTGACTTGAAGTGCTCTTTAGCTCTATGGGCCGGCATATGTTTTGGCAGTGAGGATAGCAAGTGTGTTAGTTATCAGAATCAGAATCAGAATCAGATTTATTGCCATTGTTCATGTAGTACACAAACTAGGAATTTGTCTCGGTGCAATGCTGCAATATTAAACATGATAAAATAAAAGAAATAAACTATACATGCAATAAAGTGTAGAATAAGAATGAGTAATACTATTCAGCAGTTTAAATATATTAGCGAGCAGCAGATAATGTGGAGAACCATATAGTGCAGTCGGTAATGCAAGAAGAAAACAGTGATGATTGACATGAGTCTGGTTGAGCTGCTGTACATAGTGCACGAGAGTCAATAAGTCACTTAGTGTTCAGCAGTCTGATGGCAGAGGGGAAGAAGCTGTTCATGTGATGGGAGGTTTTAGTCTGAATGGACCGAAGTCTTCTACCTGAGGGGAGAGGGGCAAACAGTACGTGACCAGGGTGTGAAGGATCGGCTATGATCCGGCCAGCACGCCTCCGGGTCCTGGAGATGTACAGATCCTGGAGAGATGGGAGCTTGCAGCCGATCACCTTCTCAGCAGTGCGCACGACGCGCTGCAGCTTTAGTCTGTCCCTGGCAGTGGCTCCTGCGTACCACACGGTTATGGAGGTGGTGAGGATGGACTCGATGATGGCTGTGTAGAACTGCACTAACATCTTGGTGGGTAGCTTGAGCTTCCTCAGCTGCCACAGGAAGAACATCCTCTGCTGGGCCTTTTTGATGAGGGAGCTGATGGTCGGCTCCCACTTGAGGTCCCTGGTGATGGTGGTGCCTAGGAAGCGGAAGGAATCAGCAGTGGTGATGGGAGAGCCTGTGAGGGTGAGCGGGGGCAGAGGGGTTGTGACTTTCCTGAAGTCCACAATCATCTCCACTGTCTTCAGAGCGTTCAGCTGCAGGTTGTTGTTGTTGCACCAGGACGCCAGCTGGGCCACATCTCTCCTGTAGGCGGACTCGTCGCCGTTGGAGATGAGCCCGATGAGGGTGGTGTCGTCCGCAATCTTGATCAGCTTGACAGACTGGTGGGTGGAGGTGCAGGAGTTGGTATAAAGGGAGAAGAGTAGGGGGGAAAGTACACAGCCCTGGGGTGATCCGGTGCTGATGCTAACAGAGCCTGAGACAGTCTTTCCCAGCCGCACATGCTGCCTCCGGTCCGTCAGGAAGTCGGTGATCCACCTGCAGAGGGAGTCAGGCACGTTGAGCAGGGACAGCTTGTCCCGGAGCAGAGCGGGGCGGATGGTGTTGAATGCGGAGCTGAAGTCCACAAACAGGATCCTGGCGTAGGTTCCCGGGGAGTCCAGTTGCTGCAGGATGGAGTGGAGGGCCAGGTTGACTGCGTCGTCTACAGGCCTGTTGGCTCGGTAGGCAAACTGCAGCGGGTCCAGGAGGGGAGTGGTGATGGACTTGAGGTGGGGCAGGACCAGGCGCTCAAAGGACTTCATGACTACAGAGGTGAGCGCTACAGGTCTGTAGTCGTTAAGTCCAGTGATCCATGGCTTCTTGGGGACAGGGATGATGGTGGAGGATTTGAGGCAAGTCGGCACGTGGTATAGCTTAAGGGAGGTGTTAAAAATGTCTGTGAAGACAGGAGCCAGCTCTTTCGCACAGTGTCTCAGGGTGGAGGGAGACACGCCGTCCGGACCGGGGGCCTTGCGCGGGTTCAGTCTGGAGAACTGTTTGAGCACGTCCTGCTCACTGATGACAAGGGCAGGGGGGGAGGAGGGGGGGCTGCCTTTGATGAAGTAGGGACCGTGGAGGCTGTGGAGCTGGAGGGAGGGGGGGAGTATAAATTTAGGAGAAAAACCTCAAACCTTCAAGACTGAAGTCATTACTCAAGTTTTAAAGGTCTGATGACACGATTTTGACTTCATCTAATTTGGCAACACATAATTTCAATATGACAAAATACATAGGTTGGTCAGTGCAGTTCTAAGTCAAACATGCTTTTTTTCACGTGAATATCCAACGTTTTTATGAGCGCCACGTCACAAATTGCGTTAGTGGCTGGAAAACCCCACGGCCATGTTGTGACATCAGTGACAGAACACAGCGCTTGACTGCCCATTGTACACGCAGGATGGAAGCGGTAGAAAACATCGACAATGGTTCCAGCATATGTAGTCTGGAATTGGTTTGTGCTGTCCAATCTTCAGACAATTATAGTTCAGAAGAATGGAATGATAATGAAGAATCTAGTGGCATCAGACCTTATAGGTTTGAGCCGTGCCAAGCGGGCATCGTGCCTAGCGAGTCAGACTCAGAAAGTGACGATGGAGAGGCACACATGCCCGCCGCAGCAGCAGCGACAAACACACGGCAGGGGAACACCGAGTGGTATGCTTTTGTTACAGATATTGCAACAAATTATTTGTTCATAAATATAATTTATTTAAACCCGATTTTTCAATAAAATCATAGTGTATTCTCTGTGGCTCAGGCATCAGGTTTATTATGGATTATATTTTGAGTTCTTGTTGTTTTTATGTTTTGTACATGTGGTTTATGTGCCGTTTTGACCCACTTTCAGGTGGGCACTGTCCAAGATTCGCAGATCCGACCACGCCCCCTCTCTCTTTAACAGTCAGCTGTTCATGTTTTGTGTGCATCATCTACCGTGTTGTCAGCCAGCCAATATTGCCAACACTATCATGACGTGTTAGCCACTCCACACAGCCGTGGTTCTGTTGCGCCCCTTGAAGCGATGTCGGCCATGGGGCGCAACCGTGGTTAACACGTCTCCTCTCCATGTTCGCTGGGCGATGTCAGCCCCGAATGCCAACTGTAAGTGTTTCTGTTTATTTTTGTAAGTCTTCACCTTTTTGGGAACTGTTGTCATCAGTCTTTATGTTCAATACATGTGCTGTGGTGAATCCTGTGCGTAAATCCATTCATCCTTCCCCTCCTCGTGCATTTCTTGTCATGATCCTCCATGCGCTCTTACGCAGGGCACGGAGAGGGAGGATGAAATAACGAGGATTTATGTGCAGGGTTCACCACAGCACATTTAATACAGAAAGACAGACAATTCCTAAAAAAGTGAAGATGTACAAAAAACACAAACACACTGATTGCATTCAGGGCCGGCATCGCCCAGCGAACGAATGAGAGGAGACGTGTTAGCCACAGGTGTGCCCCAGAGCTGATATCGATTCAAGGATGCACGAGAACCACAGCGAACATGGAGTGACTAACATGTCGTGAGAGTGCTGAAAATACTGGCAGACTAACAGCACAGATGACAATACTATGGACCAGCAGTGCGTGACTGGCAAACGGCCGCTAAGTACACGCACTGCTGGTGATGGTGTGATGAGAAGTACCTGGGCGAGGACCGAGAAACATGATCAGCGGGAGTTGGACCAGCTGATGATAATGAGAGAGGGGATGTGGCGAGATGTCAGCATGCGCTCACAGAAAGTAAGTCAAAGCTGCGCGTAAATCCATTCATCCTTGCCCTCCTCGTGTGCTCCTCCTGTGTAAAAGCACAAGAGGAGGCTTATGACAGTTGGAACTGAAGCATGTGATGTGGTCTTTCATGGCCTGCTGTTTATCTAAGCCTGCGACACAACGCGAAGGCATAGCCGTAAAACTAAAACAAGAAACCAGAGAAACTGTGCTACAAAGCTGCTGTCATTCCAGTCAGCAACACCGGAATTTGTTCTGTCGCTTACGTCATGATGGTGCCACCCTTCATTCGGTGGGCGGCGCCACAGTCCAGTCAGCGGCTGCGGTTTTTTGATGATAACTAGTTTATGCAGGTGCAGTTGTAAATATTATATTGACCATCAACGATGACTTTTGGGTTTACACAACATGCTAAAAAAATGTCAAAATCGTGTCATCAGACCTTTAAGTGGGTGATCTTTGTACCCTTAACTAGAAATTTTTGGTTGTCTCCTTTAATTTACATGGCACTCAATATTTTTTACCTTGTTTGTATACCACCATAGACAGAGAGAGAACCTGAAGCAGACAGAGCTCAGATAGGGCAAGATTAGACACAAGAGAGGAGCCAAGGAGAGAAAAGTGTTCAGGCAGAGGGTCCAGAAGAGGTGAGAGCAGAGGAAGGAGAGAAGGATGACACTGTGGAGGAAAAGGATCATGCGAGATGAGACGAGCTGGAAAGTTGCAAGGTTTTATTTCCTCCATCATAATGAGACACACATCGTAGCTCGATGCGCTACTGTCCTGCTGAGACATGTCACACAAGCTCTTTTATACAGTGATACAGGAAGAGAGAATGCATGGCACATTAGCATATCAGTCAATACACATGATTAGCATGACATTGGTTGGCTCGAGGACGCATGCATACAGTTCCGTCTGACTGCATCCTGTGGCTCTTTGTCCGTCTGTGAATTGTCCTCTGTATGCAAATTGTCTTCCGTTTCCTCCAGCCCTGCTGAACGTGAAATAGAGTCAATCTGCAGGGTGCTGGGTCACCACAACACCAGTAAAAAGTCCAAACACAGGATGTCTGGGCGGGACCCCAAATGGTCCAATATTCCAACATTCAAGCCTTGGTTGTACAATACTTCAAATTGTAAGTTCCATATGCATGGCAGTGGCTCAGGAGGTAGAGCAGGTCATCCAATAACCGGATGGTTGGCAGTTCGAATCCCACTCTCCCCAGATATCCTGCCGTTGTGTCCCTGGGCAAGACATTTTACCCACCTTGCCTCCAGTGTCCATAACACTGGGTATAAATGTTCGGTGGTGGTCGGAGAGGCCATTGGCCCGGATTGGCAGCCGTGTTTCTGTCAGCCTGCTTCAGGGCAGCTGTGGCTACAGTAGAAGCTTGCCACTACCATTGTCTGTCTGGAGTGAATGAATAATGTATCTGTAAAAAGCATCTTTGAGTGTGTATGATAAAGCGCTATATAAATCTGATGCATTATTATATGCAAAATTTAAAAAAAGAAATAAATTGTATAAAATGGACATATTCATACATATGTGCTTTCCGCCCCTCCCCCCAAAAATATGTTGCCACTGTGCCAAGGTCTTTAAGCCAGAGGAAACGCTGAATATGTAAACGGTTGTAGCACATGTCGCTACAGTTCATTTTGGTTTGCCAATTAGTAAACACGAGCAAATAATGGCTAGACAATCTGACAGACCGTTTGGGATTTTATTATGTGAATAACTTTGAAAAAAATCTACGTCTCCCAGTCCATGATTTTTCCTAAATATGAGTGTTTTATGTTTTCTGAAGTCTGGAATGTATTATGAAAATAAAACACACACAATTTCATAGTATTTTTTTTCCACAATATTTTTATTGAACCTTTTTACAAACATAACACAAACAATCAGACACTAACACTAAAGTAATAAAAAAAAATACTAAAAAAAACCACCAACAACCACTAACAGGAACAGGTCTTCAACAATGCTCCTCTGTTTAGTCTAGGCAATCCCTTACATAAGTATACATATTATACATTCACCAGTTTGGAATTTACAAGGTCCACACACATCATTCACCTTCTTCTTCAAAAGTTATGTTTAAATTCTTTACATAATCAATGAAAGGTCTCCATATATTCTCAAACACATTTTCCTTTGATTTCAGTATGTATGTTATTCTTTCTAGTGGAAGGTTTGTTAACATCTGTCTTAACCACTGAGTCACAACTGGTCTATGAGTCTTTTTCCACAATAGTGCAATACACTTTTTGGCTTTAAGCAAACTGAGGTCTATGAATGCTCTTTCACTTTTATTAAAATTATGCTTTTCTGGATACAGACCCAACAAAAACAATTTAGGATTCAATATGATTTGTTTTGAAATTATTTTTTCAATTGTTACCCTCACCTCTTCCCAAAACACTCTAATTTTCCTACATTCCCATACACAATGAAATAAGGTTCCTTTACTTTCCATACATTTTGTGCACGTATCTGGTATGCTTTTGTTATATCTATTTAATTCCACCGGTGTAACATACCTCCGCATTAACCATTTAAAATGTATCAATTTTAGACGTACATTTATTGATTTGGTTTGAGCTTCTGTACAAGCCAATTCCCATTGTTCCTCTGAAATTTCAATTTGCAGGTCTTCTTTCCAATAATTCAATCTTTTCTGTGAGTTTTCACTTGAAGATAGTGTCAATGAGTTATAAAACTCTGAAATAATACCCTTTCTCTTACTATCTTTCGTCAGAATTTTTTCCAAGGATGAATAAGTAGGTCGAGTGAGAGCATTGTTTTGATTTGATCGAATAAAGTTCCTAAGCTGAAGATATTTAAAAAAATGTGTTCTATTAAGATTAAATTTGATCCTCAGCTCTTCAAAAGACATTATGTTATCTGAACATAACAGATATAAATCTTGAATCTTTTGAATCCCTTTTAAATTCCATACTTTAAATACAGCATCCGCTCTCCCTGGTTTAAAATATTGATTACCCCATATTGGGCTAAATTGTGACAGTAAATGTGGTTCTTTTAAATATTTTTTTAATTTCACACCATATTTTGATCATATGCTTTACAAATGGATTTTTAACTTGTTTCTGTAATTTTTTTGCCGAGTCTGAGTACATGAATAAGGGAAGAGGTAAAGGTAAATTGTATGATTCCATTTCAGTCCAGTGAGGGAGATCATTTGATGAAAAATAATATGTCATAGACCTCAGTTGTGCTGACCAGTAATACAACATAAAGTTTGGACATTTCAGACCTCCACGATCAAATGGTAAATATAGTAAGGACAGACGTAATCTAGCCTTCCTGTTGTTCCATATAAATTCCACTAACTTCTTTTTAATTCTTGAGAATAGATCTAAAGGTGGTGGCAAAGGAATGTATTGAAATAAATAAAGTATTTTAGGTAAGATATTACTTTTAAGTATATTGATTCTCCCTATCATCGACATTGGTAGTGACATCCATCTCTGAAGTAACTCATTAATATCTGTCATTAAGGCTTCATAGTTGGTACTGGCGACTAATTCTAGCTTAGGCACAATTTGAATTCCTAAATATTTAAACTGATTTACAACATTGAATTGATTTACCTCAGAAGCTGGGTGATTTCTCTGGGTCTCATTTAGCATTAATATTGAAGATTTAGTTTTATTTATTTTATATCCTGATATTTCCCCAAAATTCTTTATTAAATTAATTTCATAGTATTTATTTCTTGAACTGCTACCTACTGTCATTTTGACCACAGCTGGTCTTTGTTTTAACCATAAAAAGAATTATACCCATAAAAGAAGTTACTAGTTACAAGCCAATTTTTGCCATCAACTGGGCTGGAGTATGGACAACAGAGACAAGAGAAACTGAATGCTGGGGAGGTTTGCAATAGGTAGCATTTACATAGACCGCTGTTGTTGTTTTTCCAGCCTTATTCCCTTCTTTATATTGCGCACAGCACTGAAGAGAGAGAAACGGCATTTCAATTCTCCTGTATGTCCTGTATGTATAGTAGAATACATAAAATCTTTGAATCTTTAATTACTACTGACAGTGTATCTGGATATGGGGCAGGATAGCCCTGAGTTTCACCTTTCATTAGAGCCCAAGATGACACTTCAGTGTTGAAATATTCAAAAGTTATAGACATTTTTTCAAGGTATGTGCCAAGCTGTGCCAAATGGCACAGTTTAAAAATGCCTGGCTGCAATGTGAGGAAAAAAACTGTGTAATATATTCATTTTTTGTGGTAATGTTACAAAATTTTGACCTGAACTTGATAACACTTGGTTCTACATTCCTATTCAGCCAATATCTAACAGCTATATATTATTTTCAGGCATCTGTATATAAAAAAAAAAACAGGTGAACTTTATTTTCTTCAAATTTAGTATGTTTACACCACTGTTACTCAGTGGCAGAAGCACTTAGAGGTATTCTGACTGTTTTGCCAAAAAAAAAATAAATTGTGTTTTCTTTTGAATGAGACCAGCCCCATGAATATACTGCAAAGGGCTGAAAAACAGCTTTTGATTTACTTCGGGTATGTTATTTTTAGCCGTTTTTAGGGAATCTGGCTGGAATGTTGAGTAGTAGAGTCTTCCGCAGTTGAAGATCTAGAGCTGTAGGAAAAACTGTATTTCCATTTATGTTTGTACACTTCAATAATTTCTCGTATTCCTATTACCCTAAAAAAATTTTAATGAGGTTGAATAGTACTGTACTATTAAATCTGATTTAGTACCATATACAAAAGTGGCTCAGATCAGATGTGCTATCAGAGAGAACTAAAAAAATTAGACACGTATCACATTAAAGAAAAAAAAAACAGATTTGATTCTCTTCAGGGTGGTAAAGGGTGGTAATGCATTTCATTTGCTGCTTGTGTTTGTCTTTTTTCTGGAGTCACAGTTCAGACTGATTTACAAGGTTACTGGTAGCAATCCTTCACACTGAAGAGAATGTCAGCCTTCATTATTCCCATGATTGGCAGATGCAACCTGTCAGTAAGCACACAACAATCATTTGGACAGGTTGGTCTTGACACTGAAGAGAAGCAAAGAAGTCTATGAAAACAAATGATTAAAATACACTACCAAAAAAATGCAAATAATTTATCATTGTAGTGAATGGGTTCTGTCAGCATCCTTGCACTCATGCACAACAATGGAAAATTATTTACAATTTTTTGTGGACCAATTAACAAGTACTGTATAATCAGATACATTTTCCACAGAAACCTGAACATGCAAGGGCACACTGGTTGAACAACACTGTGGTTTAAATATGTCAGCAGAAGCAGCATTTGCAGAAAATGGCCTAAAACTAGCACTTCTCCTTTATTTTTTTAAACTGCTGAGAAGGCAAATGTCAGATGATGTAGTAATGCAGTGTTTTTCAGCCTTTTTTGAGCCACAGCATCCTTCTTCCATTGAAAAAATCCTGCAGCACTCCACCAACGCAAAATGTTATAAAACGACACACTGTAGCCTGTAACAGTACATCTAATGACAATTTAGTCTTGTAATTACATACAAACATACAAAATTCCTTGTATGTTTGTAAGCATACTTGGCAATAAAGTTGATTCTGATTCTGATTCTGATTCTGATTCTAATTAGGCCTGTAATGATTACAGATGTTGGCAGACATTACATTTTTAATAGTAAATTTTTCATTTATCACTGTTCATATCTGCATTATTGGCCAAAGGTGTCTTTATACCAGACTGTGGGGAAATGAAGAGCTCTGCATGTCTGAGCATAGTATTGTTCCCACTTGGAAAAATTGAGCTGGATGGTTATGTAGCTCCCACACCGGAGCTTTGGAATTCAGTTTTCCATTTATTCTAACAAACTTTTTCGAACTGTGCAGCTGTCAGGAAACTCAGCCATGAGCGGTCCGGTTGTGCTTATGTTGTAATTTGTTTATGCTCGGTGTGAAACACGGCGCGATTACTTACAAATCAGTATCAATAGTCTACCATTACCAGGAGAATTAATTAGTTTGAAAATGAGACTTACTGGAAGCAAATGGGCCGGCAGAGCTCCATGACACTTTTGTCCACCACTTGTTCGGTGCTGAGGGCAGCTGCCATTAGGATGCGGTTTCTGGAGGAGGTGGTGAGATTTTCCCAGCAAGTATGCTCCTCTGGATGCTGTTGTGGGCTCACACATGGCAGCATTTTTGGGGGATTTCCGCAGACCGTGCAGAGCAGCTGCAAAGGTTATGGGGGTGGCCCTGCTTCTTTGCAGGGTGAGTTTTTCATCAAGAAGAAGAAAGATTGCATTCATACTTCATCATGGAAGAGCCCCTTCAGGCACCAAAACACAACAAAGGCAATTGTTTTTGTTTGTTTGTTTTTTTGCAGATTTTTTGGGGGGGGGTTTGCAGTTTTTGGATAAATTAAGTAAAAATCAGACAATTTCCCACAGCACCCTGAACAATCTCTCATGGCACCCTGGTTGAAAACACTGCACTACACAACTGTAGTATTAAATGTGTCAGTAGTAGCAGCATTTACAGAATTCTTTTAAACTGCTGATAAGGTAAATGTGAGATGATGTAGTAATAATTATCCTCTTCTCGCCCCATTCTGCAAATGCAGCTATTACAGAAATCTGTGCCTGCCAGTAATGCATTTGGGTATATTAGCTAATGGACAGTAACAATTATGAAGCAGTGCAAATGATCCTTGCTGCATGCTGAATCAACCAAGCTGTTTAGAACAGACATTGTGCTGTTTTGATTGGGAAAGTGGGGAAAGCTTTGCAGATCTATTTGGTAAACGGGACTGAGAGCTGGCACAGAGGCTCTATAGTATCATCCCTGAGTTTTCACACATGCACATGCACGTGCGCGCGCGCACACACACACACATGCAGATAAATAATCTCTACCTTCCTGTGCCTTGGCTGCAGATGCCAGGAGGTCCTGCGTTCTAGCTTTATGAGCTGTTAGAAACCCAGAAGCCATCTTGTAAATGACCAATTAAATGAGAAGAGATCATGAGGGACTGCATACCTGCCCTGGAGGAACTATAAAAAGTAATAAGAAGGGGAAAATTTGGGAGTGTGCGCAAGGCTGTGCTGAGGATCACTGCAACTGAGGAATTCTATGTCATCAGCGTTGGGAATGGCTGAAAAATAGGGTTGTAGAACAGGAGAGGAAGATAACAAACTGATCATGTTTTCATTCTGGTGATGAAGTGAATGTGGAGTCAGTAAGTCATGTTCAGTGTAAGCCACTTACCTCACGAAATTGCTATCTTTGAGCCATTACTTCTGCAGTGTAATCCGGATAAATACAGACCTGACGGCCATTGTAGTTCATCTTGTTGTTGTCAAGTAGAGTTGGAATGCTCATGAACGATTCATTTGAGTGTATTAGTTCTTTTGGGTGAACAAACTGTACTGAATCACTTACCATAACTGAACAAATCACTCAGAAAATCATGGCCATTTCATCCCCCACTTCCAAATCACATACACGTCATTGACTGGTAGCTCTCCTAGCCTTCTACGGCCTATTATAGCCTCGCAAACCTGGAGCTTCAGAAGGAGCTGCTTTTATTGGGCGAGTCATTCACAAAAGGACTGGTTCCTGCCTGGCCTGCAGGAACCAGGTGTTATGTCGGTAAATCAGAGACTGGAGTCTGGTATGCCATGCAGCGAACTCACTCTTTATTAGAGAACACACAACTATATACAGTCTGGCCGTAGCCCGCCTGATGTCACCACACAGGGTGGGTACGGCAAACCCTAAGGGCCACACACACACACACCACACTCTCTACACAACATTCTCCCCCCCTTTAGAAAGTCCATAGCCACACACACCATTGAGACCCTCAACAATTTAGGACCCGAATCATGCACTAAATAACTGGGAATAGTAAACTCGAATGGCCTAACCCATTCACCCAAAAACAACTAAAATTAATATCACCACATCAAATACATAAAATAATCCCATACCACAACAAACACTCATGCACACCATATGAACATATTTACATCAAAACTATTTACATTGTGCCACAGTCCATGGGCAGCCAAGAATAAAACTGGCTCGGAGGCCCAGGGCAGCCCCATGGCGTGCGCGCCCCTGGAAGCCGCCTGCTCCCGGGGTTGAAGCTGGCCTCCCCGGCGAAAATGTCTTTTCTCCTCACCCTCGACTGCTTCTCTCGTCTGGACCTGCCGTGCTGCTGCCCGACACGTAGTCCCTCCGTGCCTGTCGGTCCGTCCCCGACCATCTTTGGAACCGCTGCAGCTGCCGCCATTGTAGCCCCAAACCTCTGCACAAACACTTTGAACTGCTGTCATCTGGCAAATGATTCCGGAGCATCAGAGGCAGAACCACCAGACTGATCAACAGCTTCCTTCCACAAGCTGTTAGGATGCTGAACAGTTGATCCAGAATCTTTTACACATATTACTGCACTTTATGGACATTATGGACATTATGTATATTATATGTATATTATAGTTTTAGTCAGTTTTAAGTATTTATTTCTCTTAGCTACTTAGATTCACTTAGCCATTTTAATTGTTTTAGTATATATACATAGGCAGTTATTATCATTTTAACTGCAACTGTAATAAGTTAACATTACTGTAATATCCAAATGTGTCTCAGGGATATGTGAATGGCTGTCGCGGTGGGGGTTGGGGTGTGTGTGAGTGTGTTTTTAAATTATGTTCTTTTTACAATACAGATGCCTAGACAAATGCAATTTCATCTTGCTTGCACTACAGTTGTATGCATAGCGTCATGACAATAAAGGTTGATTGATTGATTGATTGATTGATTGACTGAAACACTCCAGCCCCCTGTAGCCGAGCTCCAGGGAAAACCAACACTCGCTCGTCAGTGTCACTCGTTGACTCAGGCACTTCGCCGTTACGCCCAGCACCCTCATCCAAGGCGCTTTGAGCTCCGGCACTGCGGTCCTGCCCGACCTCCATGGTGCCTGGCACCTCCTCTCTGTCGTCCGAGGCACTCCGTTGTGCTGCCTCTGCACCCAGCTGTTGTTGCTTTCTCCTGGGGCTCACAGCAACACTCTCGTCGGTGTCACTCGTCAACCCAGGCGCTTCGCCGCTGCGCCCAGCACCTTTGTCCAAGGCACTCCGCTGCACTGCCTCTGCACCCGGCTGTCACTGCTGCATCCCGGGGCTTCCAGCCTTCTTGCTCCTGCTCTCCTGCTGCCCAGATTTCAGCCATGGAGAAAACTCAGTTGAATCCAGTCGCTGCTCTCCCTCTCCACTGTCGTTGCTCACCACGCCGTCAACATCACCAGCGCTACGGTCACGTACCATGCTGAGCTCCTCGGCTGGCTCGCCGCCATCGGTAACCAGGGGCTCTGGTAACCCTGGATACCCAGCTGGTAGCTTTTACCTTGATTTTGGCATGCACCTAGCATTGTGGCTAACCTTCCCGTTGTCACAGACTGAGTCTTTAGCTCCTCCAGTCTCACCACCTACAGTCCCAACTTCTCATCCCTTGGACGGTAGGCAAAATCTCCAGCCAGCCGCCCAACAGTATCCGTACAAAGCTCCATCTCTCCCAACATGCGGAGAATTGTCTGACCCTCTGCACCGAGACGACGGACCAGAAGCGCCCGTCCTCGGTCTCCGTCAAGTTTACCCACGCCCAGCCCAGCGATGTATCCCCCAAGCATAGCCATCCAATCCTGCCACCAGGTTGCTGGCTCCCCCGGACACTCCAGAAACGACAGCAGAGGTGGAGGTAGCCCATACGCCTCCATGGTTTTTCTCTTGTCGCCAAAATGTTATGTTGGTAAATCAGAGACTGGACTCTGTTATGCCATGCAGCGAACTCACTCTTTATTAGAGAATACACAACTATATACAGTTTGGCTGTAGCTCGCCTGACATCACCACACAGGGTGGGTACAGCAAGCCCTAAGGGACACACACACACACACACACACACACCACACTCTCTACATGTCACCAAGAAGTAATAATGGATGGATTCAACACAACAAAATGAAACAGCAAATGTGATTTTGAAGCAAGAAATATATCAGTTAGTTGCTGAATCTGTTTTTATATGACACACATATCTGCGCTTTTAGAAGTTTTTAGTTGACTCAGTTCAACAGCTGAAAAAAATCACACGCAACCTGCCACAAAGCTTTCCACATAGACAATGAATGGGGAGCGCCAGAGCGGAAAAACCCTCAAGAGTGGTTTTCTTTCAGCCATTATTTAAACTTAAAAAGTATGCACTCTCTGATCTCCCCTCATACCCTGTTTACACTCCATGGTAAAATCTGTACAGTGAGGCAAAAAAGTATTTAGTCAGTCACCAATTGTGCAAGTTCTCCCTCTTAAAAGATGAGAGAGGTCTCCAATTTTCATCATAGGTATACCTCAACTATGAGAGACAAAATGACAAAAAAAAAATCCAGAAAATCACATTGAAGGATTTTTAATGAATTAATTGGTAAATTCCTCGGTAAAATAAGTATTTGGTCAGTAACAAAAGTTCATCTCAATACTTCGTTATATACCCTTTGTTGGCAATGACAGAGGTCAAACGTTTTCTGTAAGTCTTCACAAGGTTTTCACACACTGTTGCTGGTATTTTGGCCCATTCCTCCATGCAGATCTCTTCTAGAGCAGTGATGTTTTGGGGGCTGTCGCTGGGCAACACGGACTTTCAACTCCCTCCAAAGATTTTCTATGGGGTTGAGATCTGGAGACTGGCTAGGCCACTCCAGGACCTTGAAATGCTTCTTACGAAGCCACTCCTTCGTTGCCCGGGTGGTGTGTTTGGGATCATTGTCATGCTGAAAGACCCAGCCACATTTCATCTTCAATGCCCTTGCTGATGGAAGGAGGTTTTCACTCAAAATCTCACGATACATGGCCCCATTCATTCTTTCCTTTACACGGATCAGTCGTCCTGGTCCCTTTGCAGAAAAACAGCCCCAAAGCATGATGTTTCCACCCCCATGCTTCACAGTAGGTATGGTGTTCTTTCTCCTCCAAACACGACAAGTTGAGTTTTTACCAAAAAGTTCTATTTTGGTTTCATCTGACCATATGACATTCTCCCAATCCTCTTCTAGATCATCCAAATGCTCTCTAGCAAACTTCAGACGGGCCTGGACATGTACTGGCTTAAGCAGGGGGACACGTCTGGCACTGCAGGATTTGAGTGCCTGGCGGCGTAGTGTGTTACTGATGGTAGCCTTTGTTACTTTGGTCCCAGCTCTCTGCAGGTCATTCACTAGGTCCCCCCGTGTGGTTCTGGGATTTTTGCTCACTGTTCTCGTGACCATTTTGACCCCACGGGGTGAGATCTTGCGTGGAGCCCCAGATCGAGGGAGATTATCAGTGATCTTGTATGTCTTCCATTTTCTAATAATTGCTCCCACAGTTGATTTCTTCACACCAAGCTGCTTACCTATTGCAGATTCAGTCTTCCCAGCCTGGTGCAGGTCTACAATTTTGTTTCTGGTGTCCTTTGACAGCTCTTTGATCTTGGCCATAGTAGAGTTTGGAGTCTGATTGTTTGAGGTTGTGGACAGGTGTCTTTTATACTGATAAAGAGTTCAAACAGGTGCCATTAATACAGGTAACGAGTGGAGGACAGAGGAGCCTCTTAAAGAAGAAGTTACAGGTCTGTGAGAGCCAGAAATCTTGCTTGTTTGTAGGTGACCAAATACTTATTTTACCAAGGAATTTACCAATTAATTCATTAAAAATCCATTAAAAATCTTTCAATGTGATTTTCTGGATTTTTTTTTTTTGTCATTTTGTCTCTCATAGTTGAGGTATACCTATGATGAAAATTGGAGACCTCTCTCATCTTTTAAGTGGGAGAACTTGCACAATTGGTGGCTGACTAAATACTTTTTTCCCCACTGTAATTGACGATAAGAGGGACAATGAGGAAACTTAAATGCAAGGTAACGGTATACTGTATGTGAGCTCTGACTGAGACAGCTGCTGCTGGAATCAGACTTAGCAAGTCTGAGAACATGATCCAGGTCAGTTAAAGACTTAAAAAAATCATAATAAACCCTGCGGTCATATCTAACAATTGTCAAGCAAACCTCTAAAATGCCATACTCATAAAAGGTGTCTGTTTAACTGGGGTAAAAGCTCCCTAAACAACAGAAATTTGGGTAATGCACCTCAGTAAGGGACAGTAGGCAGTAGTGTTTAAACAAGGTTTATTACCAATCGCTGTCAGGCTATTCATAGTTTTCGATCACGTGACTCCCAGCAGGGTCAAATAAGATCATTGGCAATGTTGTGGGTGGGGGGTGGGGTCATCATGGAGCAAAATGGAACAAAAAAATGTGAAAACGGTGGAAATTTATTATGAAACTCTTGATAATGACAGACAGTGGTATGATGACAAATTAGTTTTAATTGAGCAGCAGGCCCCCTATCTCATTCCAAAGCAAAACTGGCCAAAAGACACGACAAAGTGGGTAGCATCACTTATCCAGACACGTACAAAGCTAAATATATTTCTTGATCTTCATAACACTTATCATTCATGTTTATCCACATCAGCCTATAAATTATTCACAGAGCCCTCAACTTAATTTCTCCTGTTTGTTTTTCTCTGTTTTTGCTCTCAGTTTTTTTTTTTTATATATATATGTGATCTAATTTGATTTAGCATTAGCTAAATGCCGCAGATGTCATCTCTGCTGCTCTCCATCCAGCCCTCACCCACCTGGACTCAAAGAACTCCTACGTGCGAATGTTGTTCTTGGACTTCAGTTCAGCATTCAACACAATCATCCCCAAGACCTAATACAAAAACTCAGACGCTTGGGACTCAAAGCCTCTCTCTATAACTGGGTGCTGGACTTTCTAACAGGGAGGCCACAGAACTTGCGGGTTAGCAGCAACACCTCCAAGACCATCACACTAAGCACAGGGGCCCCACAAGGGTGCATGTTCAGTCCGCTGCTCTTCACTCTGCTGACCCATGACTGTGTACCAGCCTACAGTACCAACCACATGATCAAGTTCACAGATGACACAATGGTGGTGGACCTCATCACCAACAATGAGGAGGCCAACTACAGAAATGAGGTGAGCCAACTGGTCCAGTGGTGTAAAGACAATAATCTCTTCCTGAATGTGGGAAAAACCAAGGAGATTCTGGTCAACTTCAGGAGGGGACGCACACAGCATCTGTCTCTGATCATCAATGATGCAGCTATGGAGAGGGTGAGCAGCACCAAGTTCCTGGGGATGCACATCTCTGAGGACCTCTCCTGGTCCAACAACACCACATTACTGGCCAAGAAGGCTCAAAGTCACCTCTATTTCCTCTGCAAACTGAGGAGAGCACAAATCCCCCCCCCCATGTGCTCATTCTACCAGTGCACCACTGAGAGCATCCTCACTAGCTGCATCACAGTGTGGTATAGAAGCTGCACCGCTTCCTGCCGGAAGACACTACAAACACAATGAAAGCAACCAGCAAGATCATCGGTGCCCCTTGCACCCCCCCCCCCCATTGACATCTACCGAGAGGGTGTTGCCTGCAATGTTGATGGAAGAGCCATCAACATTGCAGGCAACACCGCCCACCCATCACAGTCCCTCTTCAGTCCCCTACCCTCGGGGGAAAAGGTACCGGAGCCTCCGGACCCGCTCCACAAGACTGCTAAACAGCTTTGTTTACCAGGCCATCAGGACAATGAACTCTGTCCACCCCCCTCCCCCCCAACCATAACGCACACTCACCCGCACAGTAACTACCTCAGCTGTTGGCACAGAAAGACTGGCACACCAACAGTAATACATCTGCTGCTGTTTGTCTCTGCACCTTACTGCAACCATTTGCACAAATGCCATATCTGCTGCTGTCGGTTATTGCAATACTGATCATGTGCAGTCCAATCTGTCACTGTCTGCCCCTACACTACCACATCAAACTTGCAACTACAAGTATTACTGCTCTACTTTTTCTGTATATAGGATTGCTGGGTTTTATCGTTTATCTTATTTCACTATGGGATGTCTGGGTTTTGCCATGATTCCCAGCACACCATTATGCGGCGCACGAGGGAGAGAATGGAAAAACCCAATCGCGAGAGTAGAACGTGCCATTTATTAACGTAAACCATGTAAATAACAAGTCCAGTTACGATCACACAAATACAGGAAGTTGCAATGATGAGATAAAGGCCACCAGACATACAGGGCGCCTCCCGGATGTTCTACAGCCCGGCGAAGGGCTGAACTACTGTCAGCACAGGGAGAAAGGCTAACATGACTTACGGTGCTGGAGCGATCCAGGGCTGTCCGTGCAGTCTGGTGGATGAAGGAGTGAAGCAGGGTCAGCTGCAACATCAAGGAATAAACCGTCTTAAAATGTCTGGCTGAATAACAAGTAGGTAGTGAATTCACATACGTGGAGGAACACGCTGCCACGTATGGAAGTGAATGCCCCGACAATCTCTTCCCACTAACGCAGCGCATTTGTAATCATAATACTAACAAGGGAAGAGATCGCCAGTGTGAGGAATCGTGGGCTGAACATAATTAAACCCTGATATGCATCAGTGAGTGTCAGAGCGTGTGAATAGGAATGAATGGAGTGTGTTTGTATGTGTGTGAACACTCGTAGTGAAGCACTACGGGTGTGATGGCACTTGACAGGAGGAGGAGGCGTGCCCAAGCTGTCAGGGAGCGAAGGCCCAATAGCTCCCTGAAGCGCCTGGTGGAAAATAGGGCAAAATAACCATAAGTCAGAACTGGGTTTGAAACACCAAACCCAGGTTCATGACAGGTTTTATCTTTTGTCACTATTTGCACTACAGGTAGCATTACTGTACATTGACTGCTGTTGTTGTTTTTCCAGCCTTATTCTTTTTCTATATTGTGCACACCACTGGAGAGAGAAAAACAGCATTTCAATTCTCCTGTATGTCCTGTACGTACAGTAGTATTGGCAAATAAAATTTTTGAATCTTGAATAAAGGCTGGCTTCATTCAGTACACTCACCTGTCCAGGTGCTTTCAGATGAAGTTAGACATCATTGTCTTGGTGTCTAATTCTTTATTGTTAACAATAAGCAATTGATTTTTAGACTCCCAGCTACTTGTAATAATCCTCAAAGCCACAGACTGATTAGCCGGTGTTCTGACATTTTGGCATCAGAACAACAAACCATGGGTTACTACTATTTTCTTCAGTTGTTGTTCAGAAGAATTAGGACTTCCCAAGCGACTGACACTCTTGAATGTTGGTGAAGTTTGGATCTCAGCATCGTTCTCAAAAAGACTTAACTCCAGCTAAGGTTAGCTTTAGCAGCTAGCTTGTTCCAGCATGGAGTATCCCTGATTTGTGGTTTCCTGCCAGCAGCCTCAAGAATAAAGTTGTGTTGTTTTTCTCCTCTTTCAAACCTTCTTTCACAGGAGGTAAGCAGGATCCAGTTGTGGTGAACACACTTCACCCTCAGTCCCTGTACGGAGGTCCAAATAGCCGGAATGATTAGAAGCACCTGCATAGCTGAGCGGAAGGAGACATGTTCTGTGTTGCCTGTGTGGACACAGCTGATGGTACAGACTGCAGTCAAAGGTAAAAAATATGACAAGGAGTATATAGGGCTAAACAGTGATTTGGATCTTCATAATATCCTGTAGCTTGAAAGTGTGACACTTACAGTAAGTTGGCTCGGCCAGATCCTCAATAGGTCCCATTAGACGAACAAGTACGTTTGTTTAGCTCTGTGTGTGTGTGCGCGCGCCCGTGCGTGTGTGTGTTTGGCAGCAGTTGAGCTGATTAGAACAGGGAGCTTATGAATCTGTGAAAACGTCCACAGAGCGTCACACATTCTTCAACAATATTATTTGTCAATTATTTCTACAAACCTATAACAAAATGGTCAGAACACCCGCAAGTTGGAATACAAGGAAGGAGCCACGTCAGCTCTACTAATATTAATACGAGAAAGCCAAATTCTTCTCCGTTTCTCTGATAGTTCCCAAGTTGACTCGCCTTGGTTCAAAATAATTGCAGGTAATCAATAAAACACCTTCTCCTTCCCACCAGTGTTTGTACAGCCAATTATTCCACAGTAGTGCATTATATTTACATAATTTTTGGCTTTAATGAAATAGAATCACCCCCTGCAGCTTCCTTTCCAACATGGCCACCCATATAGCGACTGGCAGCTGTGTGACATCATCTTAAAACTATGAATGCACAGGAGTGGAGTTAAATTTACAATTGCTGGGTTGCTTTTTAAAGTTCTCCTTTAAAAAAACACTAGAACACCACAACAAAACATGCAATAATAATAACATGCAACAAATCAACCGGTAAAAAACAAAAAGGAAAACAGCAAACTCAATTAAAACCAATAAAATGCATAAAACCCCCAAGTACTAAAATAAAATGGTTAAATATACTCTTAAAATAATCCAGCATCATCATCATAATAATAATAATAATCTGTTACATCTGCTTACCATGTTTCAATGCACAGTGCTGATTCGTACAGCAGCCTCCTGCACGTTGTCAGTACATGAACAAACGACTGTGTACTTTGGCACAGAGACTGACACACTGGCTGATTCATACAGCTGGTGTCTCCCTCATGTTCTCATCAGTTCAGTCAGTGAATGTACAGTGAAGATGTGAGCCCCGCCCACTCAGTTCAGCTGCATTTTTCAGTTCAGTGAGTGGTAGGCAGTTAGAGCTGCAGTGCAGCACAGAGTGATTCGGTGTACGAATCTTTAGGGCAGATTTTTTTAGTGAACGAACCAAAGTAATTCAGTACATTTTAGTGAACTGTGGATCACATTGTCGAGTCAGGCATAGAATCAGTTCAGATAGAAGTGGATCCTGGTGATAATGTTCCATAGTCTTTTCATGTCTGTTGATTTTGGTACAGGGATTCTATAGGCTTGTTATTTTTTAACAAGGGGGATGAGGGTATTCATATATTTAGCACAAGGTACAAATGCATCAATGTAAATTAGGTACAAATTTGCAAGAATAAAGGTAAAAAAATATGATAAAAGATGCCAATTTAAAACTTAAAAAGAGCAAATTACAATTTAAACACGCAGAATAAATGTTTAATCAGCATCCAGATGAACATTGCAAATTTACAGGCAAAAAGTATAAAATTTATGAGAAAAAGTAGAAAATTTATGAGAAAAAAGTTGCGATTTTGATACAAACTTTCAAATTTACAAGAAAAAAAGATACAAATTTAAGTGAGAAAAATTAATTAAATTTATGAGAAAGCAGTTGCAGTTTAGCCAAAAAAAAGTCACAAATGTACATGAAAAATGTACAAATTTATTGAGAAAAAAATGTCACAAATTTATAAGAAAAAAGTTGCAGTTGTACAAGAAAAAAGTTGCAGTTTCAAAAGAAAAAATGTGCAAATTTATGCAAAAACATGTCACACATTTATGAGAAAAAAAATTCTTATAAAAAAGTTGTACAAGAAAGTTGTACAAGAAAAAGTTGCAAAGTTACAAGAGAAAAAATAGCTATTTTATGAGGGAAAAAGTATCAATTTTGAAAAAAAAAAGTCACAAATTTTCAGACAAAAAGTACAAATTCATAAGAAAAAGTGTTGCACATTTATGAGGAAAAAGTTGCAAATATTTCATTAAAAAAAAGTTGCAATTGTACAAGAGAAAATTTTGCAAATTTATGAGGAAAAAAGTTGCAATTTGGGATCTTGAAAATGACTAGTTAAATGAGACAAGATTATGAGGGACTGCATGCCTGCCCTGAAGGAACCTTAAAAAGTATTAAGAAAGGAAAAACTTTTATGTGCACAAGGCTGTGTTGAGGATAAAGCTATGGTCACAAAGACTCTTACGAACGATGGGTTCATACAAATCTCCCAGTTCCTACAAATTCTGGAGTTCACAGACATTCGTGGAGGGAGGCATAGTTTTTTACGGCTGCTGTTCAATTCACAAGAGCAACTTGAGACACTCTTGAGAAATGAGGTGCTTTTCTGTCGTATAATGGCCCTAGAGTTCTAATGTTCTTTGTAAGGATGCCTTGGGATCTTCCTGCAGCATATTTACTGCCATCTTACGAAAAATACGGCACTCTCAAGTTGTTGGTTGGAACATCTTATGGCTTTTGGTACATTTTGTCGGCACAGATGTCACATGAATGACATACAGTACTTCCGCCTTATGAGCGCCTCACTACCACCTTACGCACGCTGTACAAACGGGGATTCATACGGCGTTTCCTACGACCACTGTAAAGCTGGATTCATGCTGCATCTCTGCTGTCCATGTACACGCAACCGGAAGCCTTGTGTGACGAAATTTACGTCATTGTCTCCAGTCCGCTAGTGTCCGCAGGGCTCTTCCGCAGACGACCGCGTGCAGCCCAGATTTTATGATTTTATTTACGTGGCCTGCCCGTGATCTAACCACATTGACAGCGCATGCGCAAGACTGAACGTCCCATTCACGAGGTGGCGCTACCAACACAGCATACAAAAAACAAAGTAGATGAAGAAGACAACGAGGAAGCAGAAGACGAGAATAAACATACATGAATCCTTTTGCAGCAGCTTGAGTGGAGAAGAGCACTGGAAAACGGTAATTCCTCCTTTTCCTTGAAACACCATTGTTGTTGCTACAAAAAAATGTGTGTTTCTCTCGTGTTTAAAGCCGGTGAATAAACTGGTGTGTTAGCACATTTGCGCTGCCCATAGGGTTGGGGTGAAACTGCAAATAACAGTTGTGTGCATGTGTCAACCGCTTGGCCTGGTAGATGGAAAAAAAGTGAGCATGTACAGTGTGCTTTGGAGGAGCCGAGCCGAGCCGAGTAGAGGGGAAATGCAGCATGAATCCAGCTTAAGGGGCCCTCAAGAACAACTTAAGGAGTTCTTGAGGCATACTTATAGCTAACATCTTGTGTAGTTCTTAAGTTGTTCCTACAGCATTTGTACGGCCGCCCTACGATGAGGTGTTTTCATGGGGCATTCGTAGAAATCTGGGAGAAGACTATCAACCTGGCCATGAACTTACAAATAGTCTATGAATGCTGCATTCTCCTATGGCCGCCTTAAGAAGGCCGTACGAAATGGTCGAAAAATTGTTTGTACAGTGTTCACAGCCGTTCGTAAGGGTATTTGTGACCATAGCTTAATGGAAACTGAGGAATCCGATGTCATCAGTGCTGAGAATGGCTGAAAAATAGTGTTGTAGAACAGGGTGAGGAAAATAACAAACTGATCATGTTTTCATTCTGGTGATGAAGTGAATGTGGAGCTCACTGGTCCCAATCTGCCCGCTGGATGGAGCCTGGTGAGAGAGAGGCTTGCCTGTACCATTGGTGAAGAGCTGATTGCCCGCTGCATACATATACAACCAGGAGCCATTACTCTGACAGTCTGAATCAATGAGACATCAGCAGACCAGGGTAGCTTTTGCTTTGCCTTATATTTGCAATGGCATTTAATTTGGTGGCCAACACAGGGCAAAAACAGTTTCTGGTTGTTCTGTAGGACCACACATATATTGCTTGGTATACGTTTAGAACACAGAGTGTGACACATGGCATACAGAACAGGCAGCACAGACAGGAAAATCAGTAAGAGTGTTGGTTCAAACATGGATCAAAGCTGGCCTCTGCATATCTGCACATGATGAAAAGGGGATAAAGGAGCGGGGGGTGGGGACCATGAGGCTGTAAGTCATATTTTACTTCCTCCGACACACCCAACTGTGTACGGAAACACACTCAGGTCTCAATAAATCTAAGAGAGTTGCCGCGGGGCTGCCGAGTCAGCATTCTGTCCATTGAAGATGAGGGGTGGGCAGAGAACCATCCTTAAATAGTGGGCACAGGCTGAAAGTTTCAAAAAGGATGAGTGGGAAGAGGCCTTAACGCTGCATTCAACAGGAGCAGGACAACAGACTTTCAAGCCCCAAAATCCTGTTTTCAACTTGGGTCTTTTAATAGAGTTGGTCTTTAAAGAAAAACAAGTCAAACTAGACTAGTTGCTGATTAAAACTCTACCATCGTCACTGATAGTGGTATGATATAAGCCCTGATCCTACTCCTAAAACCAACAAAATCTATATTATTTTGCTTTATAGAATTTGGCCTTGCAAGTTTTGGCAATCTGTGGAAGAAAATAATAACTTTTCATAGTTTTCCAGAAGTCATTTTTCATATTTCCTACTAAAAAAACAATAGCTTGGGTTAGCCATGGCCTGAATCTACAGAGCCTCAATACGCAGAATTAATAATGTCAAGGTAACGCCAAGAATTAAAGCCACCGCCATGAGCTCCAGTGTCCACAGGGGTAAATCAAAGGTGGTGTATGGAAATTTGGAAATGTTTTCTCTTAAGATTGTGGGTCTTTTTATTATAAATTTGCAGTGTTTCTCTCATCAATTTGTGACTTTTTGTTATAAATTTGCAATGTTTTCTCATAAATTAGCGATTTTATTCTCATAAATATGTTAATTTTTCTAATAAATGTGCTTCTGTTTCTCATAAACTGCTACTTTTTTTTTCTTGGAAATGTGCAGCTTTTTTCCTGCTAAATATGCAGTTTTTCCTCATTGATTTGTGACTTCTTGTTATAAATTTGCAACTTTTTTCTTACAAATTTGCAGCCATTTTTCCTAATAATTTTGTTACTTTTTTGTAAATTTGAAATGGGTTTTTTTCTCATAAATTAGTGATTTTATTCTAATAATTTTGCCATTTTTTCTCATAAATTGCTACTTTTTTCTTGAAAGGTGCAGCTTTTTTCTTTTAAATTTGCAGTGCTTTTCTCATAAATTGTTGGATTTTTTTTATTGTAAATTTGCAACTTTTTCCTCAGAATTTTGTTACTTTTTGTAAATCTGCAGTGTTTTTCCTCATAAATTTGTGACTTTTTTTATTGTAAATTTGCAGTGTTCTCACAAATTTGCCTCTTTTTTTTCTCGTAAATTTGCGACTTTTTTCTTGGAAGGTGCAGCTTTTTTCTTTTAAATTTGCAGTGCTTTTCTCATAAATTGTTGGATTTTTTTATTGTAAATTTGCAACTTTTTCCTCAGAATTTTGTTACTTTTTGTAAATCTGCAGTGTTTTTCCTCATAAATTTGTGACTTTTTTATTGTAAATTTGTAGTGTTCTCACAAATTTGCCTCTTTTTTTTCTCGTAAATTTGCGACTTTTTTCTTGTAAATTTGCAACGTTCATATGGATGTTGGTTAAATTTCTATTCTCTGCAAAGGTTTAACTTTTTTCTGTTCATCTAGTGACCGAAGTTTGTTTTAAAATGTTTGTGTTGGGAAGGGAGGATTTTTTTTCCCCCAATTTTAAAGTTTTTCATCTCTTCCCCATCACACAAAGATGCACCAGCTTCCCAGCAGTGAAGTGAGATATCTGCCCGCGCCAGCATCCAGGTTACGTTCACTTTTTGGAAGAATCCCATTTATTTGATTGTGCATATAAACATTGTCTCAGTTATGAAAAATCCAAATATTCTACTTTGAGTATTCTGACAATAACTGGAGAACTTATACAGCACTGTACAAATGTTTTAGGCACGCCCTCATTTCTTTGTGTTTTGCTAGGATAATAACCAGAATCAGCTTCATCGCTGGGACACTGGTGCTCCTGTGTTTACTAGAGATGTGATCAAGCAGAGACAGGTGGTAAAGTAAAGGAACATTTGAAACTTTTTAGCCCCTCAGGGTAATGCCAGGGTCAGGAAATTTACTGCTGTGCTTTTGACAGTAAAACCACACAACAGCAGTTCTGACCGATCAGCCTGATCATATCCTAAAATGTCCAGGACAGAGGTCTGCAACCTCTACAATGCAAAGAGCCGTTCTGAGAGATTTCTGAACAGCAAAATCTGCATGGGGCCACAAAAATATCTGAGCCTGAAAACTAAGGTTAAGCAGCAACATTACCACTTCAAACTGGCCTGACACCATCAGTACGTGCAGGTTTCCCCAATTTTTCGGATTTCTAATAAATTTGTGATATTTTTCTTTAAAAATTTGTTGCTTTTTTGAGGTAGAATTGCAGCCTCTTTTCATTTAATTTGTGACATTTTTCTCATAAAAATGCAATGATTCCAATAAGTTTGTCATTTTTTATTGCAAATTTACAAGTTTTCCCATCAGACTGCAGGCTTTTTTTTAAATGTCATATTTCTGGCATAAATTTCCTGCTTTTCTGATACATTTGTTCTATTCTCACTTGTAAATTTGTTACCTTTTTCAGGAAAAATTTGCAGCACTTTTCACGTAAATCGCAATATTATTCTCAAAAAAATTGCAATTTTTCCAGTAAATTTGTGTTTTTTCCCCCAGACATTTTTTTGCAAATTGGTTGTTGTGAGAATTTTGGCATAAATTTCCAGCTTTTCTTATAAATTTGTTATTTTTCTGGTAAAATGAAGATTTTTTTTTTTCCTCACAAATCTCCCCTCTTTTTACAGAGCATTTTGAATTTATTGTCAAGGCCTTAAGGAGCCACTGGCTATGGGCAAAAGAGCCGCAGGTTGCAGACCCCTGATCTAGGATGAAAATGATGTGGCTTATATGGAGAAGAGTATCCACTATCCAATAACCCATATGTGTTGAACAATCACATTCACTCCTACAGGATAAGATATGATCAACATAAAGAAAATAATCAGTGTGAATTGTTAATTGAAGCTGGAGCTTTTTTGGTGGTGGGGGGGGGGGGGGAGGGGGGTGGCAATGTTAAATCGGTGTTTTTCAACCTTTTTTGAGCCATGGCACATCTTATACATTGAAAAAAATCCCATGGTACACCACCAACCAAAAATGTTACAAAATGACACACTGTAGCAGCTTTTTCAATGAGCGGGGTTCCTGCTCTCCAACATCCCACCACTACTGGGAGCTCGCACCAACAACAGGGAACACACTGAAAATGAGGCTGACACCCACCGGTGACAGTTGGACCAGAGGTTTGTGTCCACCATCGACATCCGCTGCTGCTGAACCGTCATCAAGGGTTGGCAGCCTGTCTGTCCGGTGCCAAGATCATCAAGACACCAGGATGCGATCTCTGGAGGAGGCAGTGGTATCTCTTCCCCCACCCCACCCCCAGCCATGCCCCTCCATACGGTGCCGTGAGCCCAAGCATGATGGCGGTCCCATGGCAAGAATGCAGCCCGGCACCCCACAGGGCAAACCTCTGCATGCTGGTCTCAACTCCATCAGTTCTGCGAGCAGGACAACAGGAGTCCTCACCCCATGCCCCATCTGAATGCACCTTGAATCTTTGAAATATTTTTTTTTTTGAGCAAGTGAAATTAGACAATTACAGCCATGTGAAGATTAAATATTCAGTTTTTCATTAAGAAATGTTCACATATTGATGTCTAATCTTTTTATTTTTTTTTAATTTCAGCCATTTTAAGTGGGAATAAAGGTGGGGATGTCCTAATTTATTCCTCACCATTTGCTTAGAATATGAAAAACAGTATTTTCTTCAGTTTTGATTGTGTAGTTGCATTATGTGAACCTCCCAGTGTTGTAAACATTGATATTCAATATCCATATGTCCAAATACGTTTCAAAAACACACAGCCGTATACAGGGTGTCCTAATTTTTTCACATGACTGTAAGTGATATTAAACAATTTCATACCTGATGATCTCTCACAGCACAGTGGTTGAAAATCACTGGGTGGATAAAGATAAAGAGCTTTGCTACACCACAGAGCTGACAGATCTAGAGCTGGTTGAATGGAAGTCCTCTGATCTGCAGGAACAACACCACCACACGGACAACAGTTTGTTGGCTGCAATAAACAGATTCTTCCCATGATAATGCAGGTGAAAGACTGGATTTTGGGGTCTGTAGCTTATCTAGTGTGGACAAAGATGCCTTTGGCTGCATGCGGGCATGTTTGTTAGCAATACTGGAAGTCAGCAAATTGGTGTTGTGGCCTGAGGCTAAAATAAGCAAATAATGCAACACCTGCAAAAATTGTGGAATCAACACTCCTTGAAGATGATCATTTTTTTCAGCTGTTTTATTTTGTGTGTGTGTGTGGGGGGGGGGGGATCACAGATATTAACAACATTCTGGCTTTGTAAAGTCTGCCTTAGACAACCGAAAAAAAAAAAATGTAATTAAGACATTTCTTCAAATCAAGCAGAGTAAAAATATGGAATCATTAACTAAAACGAATCACTGGTACTACTTAGTTGTACCTCCTCTGGCTTTGGTGACAGCTTGAATCTCTTAGGCATGGACTTCACCGATGAAAAATTATATTCTTCATCAATCCTACTTTGTCCTACGGCAGCTGACACATCAATTTTGCACCAAGCTTACTGCCGTCCTCTTCCCCAGCACTAGCTGAAATTTAGACGTTGTCTTTTGGACTAAATCAGCTCCATCCATCCATGTATTAATTTAATCCAGAAATAGTTGTTGAAAACTGGGCTGTATCTAACCATAATAACCCCCCCAAAAAAACACAATCCAGCAATTGAGCTGTTAAATCTGTAGGATTTAGCCCAGATTTATCCTCAAAATAGTTTTTGACATTTGGTGATGGAGGTGGGGGTCTACAGTTTCACGAAAAAGTATGTGAACCCAGTGGTGGATTTTGACATGGGCAACATGGGCGGTTGCCCAAGGCCACATTCTCTAGGGAGTGCCCTAAGAATGAGGAAAAACATGATTTATATTTCATGTGCTCAGCTCATTTGTAGCAAATGTGCACCCTCTAAAGGCTCTACATGCCCCACTCCCTGTCTGCAGTGCAATTTCACCCTTCTCCACCCTCCTCCTTTCTGTCCCTCTGAACAGTTAACGGCCCCTCCCACACTCGCTCTGGCCGGTGCTGAGATGGAAGAAATTGCTTTCTAGAGCAGTCCCTAACCATTTTGCTTCACAAATCAGTAACAAGTTAAAAAAAAATTGCGTGTTTGTGTGTGCGCTTTTGCACTTTTTATTTGGTGGTGCCGTGTGTTTTTGTCGCGTTTCGTGTTTAGCGCCACACAAAGCGGGATACTGTTTTTGAGGGACTGTCACAGAAAAGAGGAGCAGAGCATCACAGGGTAAAAATGAACGCAGAGCCGTAATGCACAAATGAGCACAGAGCGGCGCTGAAGGGAGACCTGAACCAGGACAGGCTGTCGCTCCACAGCTGTTAGAGACGGTCATGCTGAGTTTCCATCTAGGTGTCTGTTAATAGAAATTTCATCAGGGATCCGTCAGGAGCATGAATGGGACGTAACCAGGCGAGAGTCATGGAGCTCCAGCCCATCCATCTATCAGTCCCTAGTAAGTCTCATTTTCTAACTAATTTATTCTCCAGGTAACTGTGGAATATCAACGATGATTTGTATATAATTGAGCCACGTATGAAATAAATAGAAATGTGTAGTCTTATGCAGTGACCACTGGTGAAACTAAATGTTAGTTCCAGAAACTATCAGACATATTAATGTGTGCATGAGAGACAGATTTATTTTTAAATAATTTTAATCTTTTAACTTGGTTTTTGCATTTTTGCTAACTTTGTCTTTATTTCTGTTTTTATTGTCTCTACCTAGTTCTTTTTTATTCTATTTTGTTATACAGTGCTTTGTGAACATGTCTATGAAAAGCATTTGCATTAAATGAGCTGCAGCTCACTCCACCATCCCTCTTACAGGTTTAAACTTTACTTACTTTTTTGCTGATGTATTCCGTAAATCAAAAAGTATATATTCATAACTCGATCCACGCAGCAATTCAGTGTTTTTCCTTTCATAAATTACAATAATAAATGCTGAAATCAAAAAAAAAATTTAAATTAAGATGCAACATAGAGATGCATGGTGAATCATTTTGCATTGGGATCATTAATCATAATCTGATCATGAGACCACTGAAGATTCACACCTCTAGAACCTGGAGGAACCCAGGGACAACACTGGATAGAACAGGGCTGGACTCAAGATTTATAAACTGATATTTGACTGAAATAACAATAATTTAAAAATGAGCTGATAAACTGTTTTATTAATTATGCTTTTTTAACAGTTTACTTTGCAAACTGTAACAAGCTAAATAGAAATATTTCATGTTTACTGTTAATAGAAAATTATTTCAATAAAATAGTTTTTGAAGATGTTAATGTCTTTTTGCAAGTTAATTCAATAAGCATTCTCAATATTCATTACAGGCATACTGAAACATTTCAAATTGTTCTGATTTAGATGGATGGATGGATGTACTTTATTAATCCCAAACTGGGAAATTACAGATTTAAAATTGATTATAGTTTTTAAAATTAAATTAGAAATCATGAGATTGATTGATTGATTGATTGATTGATTGATTGACTGACTGATTGATTGATTGATTAAGAACCTCTTTACTGGTCTTGCAGTCATCAATATTAACCACACCATTGCTAAGCAATTTTCATATGATGATGTCACTGACGACTTTGCATCAAGGAAAACCAGAAAAGTGAGTCTTTATATAGCTGTTGGGGGGCGGGGGTTGTCAGGGAGACGGACCGCCCAGGGTGTCATACAAGCCAGGACCGCCACTTTGTGAATGCTTTGGAATTATCTAGTTTTCTGCATTAATCTGTCATAAAATGTGATCTGCTCTACACACACAAACGACTGGAATAAAACAACTATTTGGCTAAAGAACTTTTTGTTTGCTTTATTTGAGGTGTGCACTTTATTTCTAACTGCAAAAACTAAAGGGAAAGTTCTGTAATGTATACTTAATGAGCACAGTTTCAATACAAGTGTGTTTTGTAAATTTCTCTTTGTGTTTTGCCTCTTTATTGATGTTCACACTTGGGACTCCAGGTGTCCCTAGACTTCTGAATCTGGTCCACCGTTATGGTCATATCACCCTGTGCACCCCTGATCTTGGTAGCTAAGCAGGGTTAGTGCTTGGATGGGAAACTGCCTGGGAATACCAGGTGCTGTAAGCTTTGCCCTGCGATGGACTGGTGATCTATCCAGGATGTACTCTTGTCCCAATGCTGGGATAGGCTCCAGCCCCGCCGTGACCCCAAGAGGATTAAGCAGTTAAGAAGACTGAGTGATATTGACATAATGAAAATTGGTTACAGATGTCCTTTCAGCAACCTGAAAACGACGGCTTTTCATCTTTTACTTTCAATGAAATCCTGACATTTTTTTGATGGTTGACAAAGCCATCTTTTCAACATTTTTTCATCCTGGGGGAGGTTACCTGACATGTAACCCTATATCATCAATAACTGGAAATTTGCTCGTTTTCACCTTTGTGCCTTTTATTTGAACAGAACCAAACAAAAGTTACAGCTTCATCTCCTTGCCCAATGCAGGCTTGGAACTCATAACCGAATATCACTTTCATCCAATCAAAATTTCAATTACAGCAATTTCATTCTGTTTTTCTAAAGATTAGTGTTACAAAGCCAGAACGTCCATCTGTTTAACAAGAATAGTTTGGCGTCATATGTCATGTGGGTCTTTTTCTTCCATAAAATAAAACGGCTGAATGGACATCCTACAAGAGTGGCGATTCCATATTGTTTCAGGGGTTGCATAAAATGCAAAACAACACTACCCCATCAGCACACATACATCACTCCAACGTACCAAGTTTACATTGGTATACATATTATAGAAGTCATTTGCACATTGACAAGACATTGGACGATGTCTAGCCAATGTCTTGTCAATGTACAAACAACCTCTATAAGATGTATACCAATGTAACCTTGCCGATGTTGGCTGGACATACTTTATGTCTGTTGTTGGGGTATCATATATAACTTTATAAAACACTTATCTGTACTTCCTGAATCACAGCATTTTGTTTATGAAACAGATTTCACATAGCAAATGCTTTCCCTGAAGGGCTTGAATAATTTTAAAACTGCAGTAGTCATTAAAAGTGGCATTTTATGTTGAACTTGGAGAAGCCACTTGTAATATTAGTTGTGTTGAGCCATTTAAATTGTTCTTGTTTGATTTGTTTATTGCAAACAGCTGCTAGTTTGTACATTTTGCCAATAAACCTAATTTGCAGTGGGGGGGCTGAATCATGTTGACTGCACATGTATTTCAGGTCCTTCAGCCCCCTTGTTAAAAAAAAAAAAAAAGGATCAAATCAATTATTGCCTAACCCCATAATGGAGACACAGCCATTCATACCTTTGTCATACTCTGAATGGAAATGGAAGATGGATGTACAGTCATGTAAAAAAATTAGGATACCCTGTATAAGCCTGTGTGTTTTTTAACATATCTGGACATATGAATATTTAATATCAGTGTTTAAAATACTGGGAGATTAATGTAATACGACTAAACAATTAAAAATGAATTCAAGACTTTTTTCAAATTTTCTGTAAAATGTAATTCTAAAGAAATAGTGAGGAATAAATTAAGATACCCCCCATCCTTTTTAGGACACCCCCATATTCATTCCCACTTAAAATGGTTAAAATAAATGTTAAAAAAAATGCAAATAAAAACAAAAACAAGGTTAGACATAGATATGTGAACATTTCTTAATAAAGAACTGAATATTTAATGGGGTGTCCTAATTTTTTCACATGACTGTATGTTGTACCATCTGAGACACTGAGGTACCAGGAAAAGTCGTCTGTGTTACCTTTATGTGTTCCTGTTGGCATCTCCAGCACACATCTGTCGTTTAGCACACATTCACATTAGATGTTACTGACGCTAGCATGGAAGATAAGACCCAAGTTGTGTAAAGCAGAACCACTCTTCACTATTTCTTACACATGAACCAACAATGACACCACACTCTGCATACATATTGTGATGTAAAATCACTGCCATGCATTGCATCTGCAGAATGGGAACCCAGGTGAGCAAACAGTTCCCCACGTATACACTAGTTGCATTTTTGAAGTGCCGTCTGCACTTAATGGACCCGGGAGTGCAGGTAGTTTGGATCAGAATTGATTGCACAGTGAAAACACTCGTCTGTCCCTCCTCCGGTGCATTGTTCACACTGTGTCCCGGAGACAGGCAGTCGTTTTGGCAAGATGCAGTTTGGTTTCTCACAATGTTGTCAACCCAGACTGCAGAAGTAAACAGTCTGTCAATGTGCTGCGCTCGGCTGTGACAGTGTGGGGAATTGGTTCTATAAAACATCAGCTACCTTCAGCCACGCAGAGGTCACAGACTTTCTGATTTAATATTCCACTGAGGATCAAAAAAAATGATCAACTTTACTGAGATCTTTCTGAGAAACACTTCAGCCTCTCTCTGAACCGAGGAAAAACTGAACAAAATGATCTTATTTATCAGCGTGCCTGTGCAGATAAATATTTGGTTTATGGTAAAGCTAAAGTCACTGGAAAGGTCCAGAGCCAAAACTCTTATCAGACTGAGAACACTGCTGCTCTAACTGGTCCAGCAGTTTGTCCACAGAATCTTCCTTGTTCTCCAGTTTGAGGTATCGCCTCCCGCTGCCCACGTCGAGCCGCGGCCAGCTTCGGTGAGTCTGCTCCTCTGCAGAGTCAGGAACCTGCCCGGGGATGCTTACACAAACCTGCGAACTGGCCTCTCTTTTACTTATTTCTAACTGGTTTGCCTGACCTTCCTGTCGACATTTAAAGGGTCCCTCCTCCAGACACACCCCGGCTTGTGATCTGTAAGGTTTAGTCCTACAGCTCATGCTGTGGCAGCGTCTTGGCTGGGTAGCAGGAGCATCCAGCTCATCCAAACCTAAAGTGGACATGGAGCTGGCAGATACCAGGCATGCATTAAGTCTGACCAATGGGTTTGTACCCCGTAGACTAAAGTGGGCTTTGTCTTCAAATCCAGCCCCCACCTGTGTGTTAAAATCTGTCTGACTGGAGTTACGTGAGCTGGAGCGGGAGGAGTGGAGAGAAGGTGGAGGCTCTGACTCCTGGTGATGAAGGGCTTCTGTCTGGAGAACAGCTTGCTGGTACATGACATCCACGCTGTCCTGCTGCCTCCCGGTCTGGAGCAGGGGCTCAGAGCTGGCCAGCGGCTGCAGGCAGAGGATGTTGAGATGAGCAGCTGGTAGACTGCTCACCCACTGGTAGTGTTTGGTCATTGAGTTGGCCGCAGCTATGTCTTTAATGTCGGCAGAGGGCACAGCAGCAGACACCGAGCAAATCACGCTGCGCATCTGAGCCAGCAGCATCTGCGTCTCCCTGTCCCTGTTCTCGTACAGGACAGTGTTGGCACATATGAGGATGAAGAGTCCCACCCCCATAATGACAGGTCCCAGCAACTTCATCCGCTCACTGTGGATGAGGCTGCCTGTGGATAAGAGACCCTTAGCTCCCAGACTCCAGCCAGAAGTCTGTGACTCAGCGATGCTCTCCTCCTCTGGCTCCCCCAGGATGCCTGACCGGGATAAATGATAGGGCCAGTACCCTGCTACCGCAAGGGCAGTGCCGACGACCACCACCACGACGCCGAGAACCAGGAATGCACCAGGCATGGAACGGATGCGGAGCTTGCCTTGGATCACTCTATCCTTCTTTTTCCTGCCTCGCAGTGTGAAGCGAGACTTCCGCCGGTAAGAAGATGATACTGGTGTGACCGTTCGAGACTTCTTGGATTTCATGGCCTGGGTCACAGGAGATTACCCCCTTAGATCACTTGAAAAAAGAACAATTTTTTAAGAGTTAATACAGCTGTAACAGTACATTTGCATGTGTCATGCATTCATTCAATAAAGTTAACTGTAGAAATAAATAGATCATTTTGCAATTTTAGGTATCCACCCCAACAGGACACATACGTCTAGCCAATGTTAGCAAGTTTACATCAGGAATACAGCTTATTGAGGCCGTTTGCACTTTGGCAAGACATTGGCTAGATGTTGCATGTATGTGGGGCCAATATTGGCAAGACGAATGTGTGCTGTTGGGGCCCAGTAAATTTAAGATAAAAACATAGTGTTGATACAGAAGCAGAGCTTTTGTCTCTCAGTTTCCAAACAGATATGGACTCTGTATGAAGAGCCAATGTCTGAAATGATGGCTGTCCACGCCAATCTTCTTTCAGTTGCTCCCAGTTAGGGGTCACCACAGCTCATCGTGGGTATTTGAGGTGTTCTATCTCAAGCACACCTGATCCAACTGATGAAGTCCTTGATTGGTTGAATCAGGTGTGCTTCAGACCACACCTGATGTGCAAATGTGTGCTCTTATGAGGAATTTTACTCAGGGGGTTGAATAATTCAATTCTGAGACTGCAGTCATCACTGAAAGTAGGATTTGGTGTTGAATTTGGATAAAATCTGTCTAATAGTTTTATTTAACTATTGAAACTGTTCTTGGGTAATTGGTTCATTGCAAACACCTGAAAATTTTCACATTTTACCAGTAAACCTAAAATGCAATGAGGGTTGAATGATTTTAATTGCAACTGTATGGTGAGTATGACCCGAGTCCCAACAGCCAATCACAGCGCACAAGTTTGGCATCAACAACAAAGCACCCTGTGATTGGCTGTTAGGACTGGGGTCATAGTCACCATAGTTGTACTCATTTTTCATACCAGGAACTAGAAAGTTACATAGTGCTGCTTTATTGTGGCTATATTGTGCATACAGTGGTGCGAAAAAGTGTTTGCCCCCTTCCTGATTTCTCGTTTTTTTGTATGTTTGTCACACATAAATGTTTCAGATCATCAAACAAATTTAAATATTAGACAAAGATAACACAAGTAAACACAAAATGCAGTTTTTAAATAAATGTGTTTATTATTAAGGGTAAAAAAAAAAAAAAATCCAAACCTACATGGCCCTGTGTGAAAAAGTGATTGCCCTCCATTAAAACATAAATTAGCTGTGGTTTATCACATCTTTGGAAAGCTGAGTTCAATTTCTCTAGCCACACCCAGGCCTGATTACTGCCACACCTGTTCTCAATCAATAAATCACTTAAACAGGACCTGCCTGACAAAGTAGATCAAAAGATCCTCAAAAGCTAGACATCATGCTGCAATCCAAAGAAATTCAGGAACAAATGAGAAACAAAGTAATTGAGAGTTACTGTATCAGTCTGGAAAAGGTTATAAAGCCATTTCTAAAGCTTTGGGACTCCAGTGAACCACAGTGAGAGCCATTATTCACAAATGGTGAAAACATAGAACAGTGGTGAACCTTCCCAGGAGACGCTGGTCGACCAAAATTACCCCAAGAGTGCAGTGATGACTCTTCCAAGAGGTCACAAAAGACCCCACAACATCCAAAGAACTGCAGGCTTCACTTGCCTCAGTTAAGGTCAGTGTTCATGACTCCACCATAAGAAAGAGACTGGGCAAAAATGGCCTGCATGGCAGAGTTCTAATATGAAAACCACTGCTGAGCAAAAAGAACATAAAGGCTCATCTAAGTTTTGCCAGAAAACATCTTGATGATCCCCAAGACTTTTGGGAAAATACTCTGTGGACTGACGAGACAAAAGTTGAACTTTTTGGAAGGTGCGTGTCCCATTATATCCGGCATAAAAGTAACACAGCATTTCAGAAAAGGAACATCATACCAACAGTAAAATATGGTGGTGGTAGTGTGATGGTCTGGGGCTGTTTTGCTCCTTCATGACCTGGAAGACTTGTTGTTTTAAATGGAACCATGAATTCTGCTGTCTACCAAATAATCCTGAAGGAGAATGTCCGGCCATCTGTTCGTGACCTCAAGCTGAAGCGCACTTGGGTTCTGCAGCAGGACAATGATCCAAAACACACCAGCAAGTCCATCTCTGGAGTGGCCTAGTCAAAGTCCTGACCTGAATCCAATTGAGATGCTGTGGCATGACCTTAAAAAGGCAGTTCATGCTCAAAAACCCTCCAATGTGGCTGAATTACAACAATTCTGCAAAGATGAGTGGGACAAAATTCCTCCACAGCACCGTAAAAGACTCATTGCCATTTATCGCAAACGCTTGATTGCAGTTGTTGCTGCTAAGGGTGGCGCAACCAGTTATTAGGTTTAGGGGGCAATCACTTTTTCACACAGGGCCATGTACAGTCATGTGAAAAAATTAGGACACCCCATTAGATAGTCAGTTCTTTTTTAAGAAATGTTCACATATCTATGTCTAACAGTGTTTTTGTTTTTAATTGCATTTTTTTAACATTTATTTTAGCCATTTTAAGTGGGAATGAATGTGGGGGGGTGTCATAAATTGCCCCCTTTTTTTTTAAATTGCCCTTTTCAAAGGCAGGCAGAAGACACCAAATGCCAACTGTGAGTTTGCAACATTTATTAAACACAAACAAAACACAACACTTACAAATAAGGAAATGGTGAGTGGAGCGCTGGAGAGGAGCGGGGCTCACGCCGGGGAGAAAAGAGAACAGCCTGGACAGACCCAGGCTGAGGGGCTCCGACACGCCGAGGGGGAAAAGAGAAAAAACCAAGCCGGAGTCACACCCGAAGAGAAACGGGGTTCACAACTGGGGAAAACGGGAAAAGGATGAAATCTGTGGCGGAGCGCACCCATTCACCTCTGAGGGAAAAACACATTTACTTAGAGTATAACAGGTCCCTCTGAGGAAGCTAACAGTAGGACATGGCAACGGGAAACATTGTCGTGTCCTTAAATAGGTTAAAGGGAAATGAACCATGAATGACAGGTGTGGGTCACAAGAGTGAGGAAATTATTAAACACAATCTGTGACAGGTGTGAAGCCTGCGAAGCAAGGTTTGACAGCAGGACGTACACACACCCTGTCAAAATAATAGCCCAGACCAAAAATAATAAATAATGATACAAAGAGTAAAATAACACAACCCCAAGAGATACAGTTAATACAAGATAGTATATAGACAAGACTATAATGACAAAACTAAGCATACAAAACAACTCATAACTAATCACGGACAAAAAAACACCCAGAGACAGCACACAGAAACGCATGAAAACCCCCAACCTAAGATAACCATAATAAATACAAAATAAACAGATACAGAAATACAAAAGATAACAAACAGCTTAGAGGCCAAGCATGGCACTCACCATGCTCAAGATCATGACAGTGCCCCCCCTCAACGGTGGACACCAGACACCCTGATGTAACATCAAAAAAGAAAAAAGGACCCGCCCACAAAGAAGACCCCCCAACAATAAAAAATGATCCACCCCAGGTGGGAGGAGGGGGAACCCAGGCACGGAGGGACCAAAACAACTTAGAAAACACAAAAAAAACCTCATGACCCACAACACCCTACAGCAGGTGGCAGTAGAACACCAAAGAAACAACATAAAAATTAACACAGTTCCGGTGGTCTACTAGAGTCCAACGACCACCCGGTCACGGGTTGTAAGGTGTTGGGTGGTCTCCCAGAGTCCCTAAGCCACCCAAGCAAAGGACGTAATCTGCTGGGTGGCCTCCCAACATCCCTGGACAAACAGACGACATGACACGCACCCTCCTGGAGGCGGCAGCTGGAACACGTGATACCTGCAGCCCACAGGGGCTGAGGCATGGTGGAAGTGGACTCGTAGCAGGAGAATTTTGCCCCCTGAAGAGAACCGCTGGCCAGCAGCCACCTCAAACAGCGATGACAACTGACCAGTGAGGGGACCAGGCGAATGGACGGCAGACCAAGGTGGCTGACCAGCAAGAGGACTGGATGAGGGGGATGACTGCTCAGTGGAGATCTCAGGCGAAGCCTGGTAAAATTTTCACATTTTACCAGTAAACCTAAAATGCAATGAGGGTTGAATGATTTTAATTGCAACTGTATGGTGAGTATGACCCGAGTCCCAACAGCCAATCACAGCGCACAAGTTTGGCATCAACAACAAAGCACCCTGTGATTGGCTGTTAGGACTGGGGTCATAGTCACCATAGTTGTACTCATTTTTCATACCAGGAACTAGAAAGTTACATAGTGCTGCTTTATTGTGGCTATATTGTGCATACAGTGGTGCGAAAAAGTGTTTGCCCCCTTCCTGATTTCTCGTTTTTTTGTATGTTTGTCACACATAAATGTTTCAGATCATCAAACAAATTTAAATATTAGACAAAGATAACACAAGTAAACACAAAATGCAGTTTTTAAATAAATGTGTTTATTATTAAGGGTAAAAAAAAAAAAAAATCCAAACCTACATGGCCCTGTGTGAAAAAGTGATTGCCCTCCATTAAAACATAAATTAGCTGTGGTTTATCACATCTTTGGAAAGCTGAGTTCAATTTCTCTAGCCACACCCAGGCCTGATTACTGCCACACCTGTTCTCAATCAATAAATCACTTAAACAGGACCTGCCTGACAAAGTAGATCAAAAGATCCTCAAAAGCTAGACATCATGCTGCAATCCAAAGAAATTCAGGAACAAATGAGAAACAAAGTAATCGAGAGTTACTGTATCAGTCTGGAAAAGGTTATAAAGCCATTTCTAAAGCTTTGGGACTCCAGTGAACCACAGTGAGAGCCATTATTCACAAATGGTGAAAACATAGAACAGTGGTGAACCTTCCCAGGAGACGCTGGTCGACCAAAATTACCCCAAGAGTGCAGTGATGACTCTTCCAAGAGGTCACAAAAGACCCCACAACATCCAAAGAACTGCAGGCTTCACTTGCCTCAGTTAAGGTCAGTGTTCATGACTCCACCATAAGAAAGAGACTGGGCAAAAATGGCCTGCATGGCAGAGTTCTAATATGAAAACCACTGCTGAGCAAAAAGAACATAAAGGCTCATCTAAGTTTTGCCAGAAAACATCTTGATGATCCCCAAGACTTTTGGGAAAATACTCTGTGGACTGACGAGACAAAAGTTGAACTTTTTGGAAGGTGCGTGTCCCATTATATCCGGCATAAAAGTAACACAGCATTTCAGAAAAGGAACATCATACCAACAGTAAAATATGGTGGTGGTAGTGTGATGGTCTGGGGCTGTTTTGCTCCTTCATGACCTGGAAGACTTGTTGTTTTAAATGGAACCATGAATTCTGCTGTCTACCAAATAATCCTGAAGGAGAATGTCCGGCCATCTGTTCGTGACCTCAAGCTGAAGCGCACTTGGGTTCTGCAGCAGGACAATGATCCAAAACACACCAGCAAGTCCATCTCTGGAGTGGCCTAGTCAAAGTCCTGACCTGAATCCAATTGAGATGCTGTGGCATGACCTTAAAAAGGCAGTTCATGCTCAAAAACCCTCCAATGTGGCTGAATTACAACAATTCTGCAAAGATGAGTGGGACAAAATTCCTCCACAGCACCGTAAAAGACTCATTGCCATTTATCGCAAACGCTTGATTGCAGTTGTTGCTGCTAAGGGTGGCGCAACCAGTTATTAAGTTTAGGGGGCAATCACTTTTTCACACAGGGCCATGTACAGTCATGTGAAAAAATTAGGACACCCCATTAGATAGTCAGTTCTTTTTTAAGAAATGTTCACATATCTATGTCTAACAGTGTTTTTGTTTTTAATTGCATTTTTTTAACATTTATTTTAGCCATTTTAAGTGGGAATGAATGTGGGGGGGTGTCATAAATTGCCCCCTTTTTTTTTAAATTGCCCTTTTCAAAGGCAGGCAGAAGACACCAAATGCCAACTGTGAGTTTGCAACATTTATTAAACACAAACAAAACACAACACTTACAAATAAGGAAATGGTGAGTGGAGCGCTGGAGAGGAGCGGGGCTCACGCCGGGGAGAAAAGAGAACAGCCTGGACAGACCCAGGCTGAGGGGCTCCGACACGCCGAGGGGGAAAAGAGAAAAAACCAAGCCGGAGTCACACCCGAAGAGAAACGGGGTTCACAACTGGGGAAAACGGGAAAAGGATGAAATCTGTGGCGGAGCGCACCCATTCACCTCTGAGGGAAAAACACATTTACTTAGAGTATAACAGGTCCCTCTGAGGAAGCTAACAGTAGGACATGGCAACGGGAAACATTGTCGTGTCCTTAAATAGGTTAAAGGGAAATGAACCATGAATGACAGGTGTGGGTCACAAGAGTGAGGAAATTATTAAACACAATCTGTGACAGGTGTGAAGCCTGCGAAGCAAGGTTTGACAGCAGGACGTACACACACCCTGTCAAAATAATAGCCCAGACCAAAAATAATAAATAATGATACAAAGAGTAAAATAACACAACCCCAAGAGATACAGTTAATACAAGATAGTATATAGACAAGACTATAATGACAAAACTAAGCATACAAAACAACTCATAACTAATCACGGACAAAAAAACACCCAGAGACAGCACACAGAAACGCATGAAAACCCCCAACCTAAGATAACCATAATAAATACAAAATAAACAGATACAGAAATACAAAAGATAACAAACAGCTTAGAGGCCAAGCATGGCACTCACCATGCTCAAGATCATGACAGTGCCCCCCCTCAACGGTGGACACCAGACACCCTGATGTAACATCAAAAAAGAAAAAAGGACCCGCCCACAAAGAAGACCCCCCAACAATAAAAAATGATCCACCCCAGGTGGGAGGAGGGGGAACCCAGGCACGGAGGGACCAAAACAACTTAGAAAACACAAAAAAAACCTCATGACCCACAACACCCTACAGCAGGTGGCAGTAGAACACCAAAGAAACAACATAAAAATTAACACAGTTCCGGTGGTCTACTAGAGTCCAACGACCACCCGGTCACGGGTTGTAAGGTGTTGGGTGGTCTCCCAGAGTCCCTAAGCCACCCAAGCAAAGGACGTAATCTGCTGGGTGGCCTCCCAACATCCCTGGACAAACAGACGACATGACACGCACCCTCCTGGAGGCGGCAGCTGGAACACGTGATACCTGCAGCCCACAGGGGCTGAGGCATGGTGGAAGTGGACTCGTAGCAGGAGAATTTTGCCCCCTGAAGAGAACCGCTGGCCAGCAGCCACCTCAAACAGCGATGACAACTGACCAGTGAGGGGACCAGGCGAATGGACGGCAGACCAAGGTGGCTGACCAGCAAGAGGACTGGATGAGGGGGATGACTGCTCAGTGGAGATCTCAGGCGAAGGTGGGGAACCCACAACGACCTCCGGTGACAGCAGAGGACCCTCCATGACCTTAGGTGATGGCGGGGAACCCTCAACAACAACAACTTTGGGCGGAGACAGGGGACCCTCAACGACCTCAGGCGGAGATGGAGGATCTTCAACAACCTTGGGCAGAGATGGAGGATCTTCAACGACCTCGGGCAAAGGTAGAGGACCCAGGGCGACCTTGGGCGGAGGCAGAGAACCCACAGCGACCTTGGGCAGAAGCAGAAGATCCTAGGCGACCTCGGGTGGGGGGGGCAGAGGACCCACAGCAACCTCAGGCAGGGGTAGAGGACCCACGGCGATCTTAGGCAAATGCGGAGGGCCCGCGGTGACCTCTGACAGAGATGAAGGACCCAAGGTGACCTCTGACAGAGCTGGAGGACCTACAGTGACCTCTGGCAGAGATGGAGGACACATGGTGACCTCTGGTGGAGCTGGAGGCTCAGAAAGAGGAAACAGACACCGGTTCAGCATCACTGGCAGCAGTGGAGTGCGGCGAGGAGAACTCAGGTGCAGCTGGCGGCTGCAACTGATCCTTCCTACTAAGAGCCAAGCAAGATCTCTCTAATACAATTATAGTGAAAATGAAAAAGAGAACTTTACTGAGCTCGAGCTCCACTGTTGTTCAGGACTCCGGCAAATTAGGCTGGAACATCTCGACTCTGGACATCTGATGCTCCAACCCAGGCACGGTCACCTCCTACAGGGAAGAAGAAAGAAATACCGGAACATTACCGACAGCAGTGGAGCCCAGCGAGGAGAGCTCAGGAGCAGAGGACATCTGCGGCTGTTTCTCCTCACCATGAGCCAGACAAAACTTCTCTAGATCTTCTGGTGTCAACACAGAACAGAATACTTGCCTGGACTTGAGCTCCACCACCATCCAGGACTCTGGCGACACAGGTTGGAACATCTTGAATCCGTTCCTCTGGGCATCTACTCCCGACACGGCCACCTCAGACAGGAAGGAGGAGATGGACACCGGAACACTATTACTGGCAGCAGTGGAGCCCAGCGAGGAGAACTCAGGAGCAGAGGACATCTGCAGCTGATTCTCCCTGCCATGAGCAAGACAAGATTTCTCCAAGGCTAATAATGGAGTGACTGAACAGAGAACTTGCCTTGACTGGAACTCCACCACTGTCCAGGACTTCAGCGACTCCGCTGCGATGACCCCAGCAGCGGGCATGATGGTGGATGCAACCCAAGGACCTCCAGGCATGGCGACCGACTTAGGAGTAACTCCTGGTGTGGCAGCTAAAGCTGGAGGTTGCCTCACCGATGATGCCGGCTCCCGTGCTGCTGAAACCAGGGGACACTCTCCTGTTGGCCCAAGTTTCAGGGCACAGGTAGGGTTCTCCTCCCATCCAGGATGTGGCTGCGGGGCAGGAATGGAATCTTCCTGGGCCACAGGGTCCTCCGGTGTCTGGTGGCTGCATCCCAGGACCGACGGACACTCAGGGGATACAGAAGGAGACATGGGAGAGGCAGGTAAGGAACCGGTGGCAGCAGCAGGCAGTGAGAACTCAGCTAACGTGGGCTGCAGATGCTAAGCCTCACCACCAGGAATAATGCAAGACATTTCCTTTTTATGTGCAGGAAAATGAAAACACACTTGCCTTTTCTCCCGAGGTGTGTTGGTATCTGCTGCTGAATGGCCTCCAGACATGGCGGCCGATGCTGGTGAAACTCCCAGTGTGGCGGCTGATGCTGAAGGTTGCTTCACCACTGGCACAGAGACCCATACAGCTGAAGTCAGGGGACACTCTCTTGTCAGCTCAGTCTTCAGGGCACAGGGGGTGCTCTTCTCCCATCCAGGGCGTGGCTGCGGGGCTGGAATGGAGTCCTCCAGGGCTGCAGGCCCTCCCGTCGTCCGGCGGCTCTCTCTCAAGCCCGGCGGACATCCAGGAAAAACAGGAGGGGACACAAGAGGAACAGGTGAGGAAACAGTCACAGCAGCAAATGGTGACGACTCAGCTAAATTGAGCTGCTGCTGAGCCTCACCACCGGGATTAAGACAAGGCATTTCATCTAAAATTGAGAATGAAAATGTACTTGCCTTATCTCCCAGGGTGTGATGGTAACTGCTGCTGAAAGTCCAGATAACTCCCTCTCTGTGGCTGCAATGGGCGGGGGCACCCATGGAGACTCTGGAGGAGCCGGCTCTGCAGACACGTCACTGACCAACACAGCTGCTGCAGCGGGGGAGTTCCTCTGACATGCTGTAGCTGGGTGGCAGTGAGAGGCTGGGCACTTCCGTACCCAGGGACGCTTCATTGTCAACACAGGTACAGATGGGGCACAGTGCGGAGCGGAAGCTGTCTTTTGGGATGTCAGCACCAGGGGACGTTCTCTGATCGACGCAGACCACGGTTTGCCGATGGGGCTCCAGATCTTCCCGCAATACTCCCACTACAGGTCTTCCACCAGAAAAATCCTATCCCTTCCCTTGGCATGCAACACAAGCTGAGGATGACGCTGCACAGCTGCCTCCGTAAGACCCAAGCGCCACAAAGCATCTTAGGGGTGGAATATTGATGAGCCTCGGCAATAAATTTGTCTATCTCTAGGAGTACAGTGCAGAGCTCCCACCTCAAGCTCTGTAGATACTGTTGCGCCTTCAGCAGGCATGGAGTGACAAAAAAAAGAGGAAAAAGAATTACAGGAGAAAGAAAAAATGCAAAACTCACAGCAGCTGGTGTCACACTGTGGCATTGTCCTCCTGTCATAAATCACCCTTTTCAAGGGCAGGCAAAAGACAACAAATGCCAACTGTGAGTTTGCAACATTTTTTAACTTAAACATGAACAAAACACAACACTTACAAATAAGGAAATTGTGAGTGGAGCGCTGGAGAGAAGCGGGGCTCACGCCAGGGAGAAAACAGAACAGCCAGGATGGACCCAGGCTGAGGGGATCTGACATACCAGGGGGGAAAAGAGAAAAAACCAAGCCGAAGTCACACCCGAAGAGAAACGGGGCTCACGACTGGGGAAAATGGGAAAAGGATGAAATCCACGGCGGACCACACCCATTCACCTCTGCGGGAAAAACACATTCACTCAGAGTATAACAGGTCCCTCTGAGGAAGCTAACAGTAGGACATGGCAACAGGAAATGTTGTTGTGTCCTTAAATAGGTTAATGGGAAATAAACCATGAATGACAGGTGAAGGTCACAAGAGTGTGGAAATTATTAAACACAATCTGTGACAGGTGTGCAGCATGTGAAGCGAGGTTTGACAGCAGGACGAACACAAACCCTGTCAAAATAAAAGCCCAGACCGGAAATAATAAATAGTGATACAAAGAGTAAAATAACACAACCCCAAGAGATACAATTAATATAAGATAGTACATAAATATATAGACAAGACAATAATGACAAAACTAAGCATACAAAACAACTCATAAATAATCACGGACAAATAACCACTCAGCGACAACACATAGAAGTGCATGAAAACTCCCAATTTAAGATAACCATAATAAATACAAAATAAACAGATACAGAAATACAAAAGATAACAAGTGCAGTGGTTAGCACTGTGGCAGCACAGTTTACCCTCGGCTGGGGGATCGCGGGGATTGTGAGATTGTGGGTTCGATCCCTGCCCCCACCAACAGTGATCTGTGTGGAGTTCGCATGTTCTCCCCGTGTTGCGTGGGTTTACTCCGGGATTTCTCCGGTTTCCTCCCACATGTCAAAAACATGCAGGTTAGGGACACGGGGCACTTGCGCATGCAGCGACCAGCAGCTGGTGGCTTGTCACCAGACTGCAAAACAAATCTGCCTACGGGTACAAAACAAGTAACAAAAAAAAAAAAAAAAACAGCTTGGAGGCTGAGCACGGCACCCAGCCGAGCTCAAGATCATGACAGGGTGTCCTAAAAAAGATGGGGGTGTCCTAATTTATTCCTCACTATTTGTTTAGAATTACATTTTACAGAAAATTTGAAAAAAGTCTTTAATTCATTTTTAATTGTTTAGTTGTATTACATTAATCTCCCAGTATTTTTAACACTGATATTTATTATCCTTATGTCAAATATTAAAAAAAACACACAGGCTTATACAGGGTGTCCTAATTTTTTCACATGACTGTAGGTTTGGATTTTTTCCCCTTAATAATAAACACCTTCATTTAAAAACTGCATTTTGAACTTCCGGTTATGGCGGCCACGTAGGAAGACGTGTTTCATTCTGCTTTGCTCCTAAAAATAAAAAGTAGGCTAAAACTCTCTCAATTGGAACAAAACCCTATCCCAGCGTTTAGGCGCGGATATGGTAAAGACCAAGGCTGGGAAAGTAGGCGAAGGAAAAAGCGATTCGTCGAAACAATCCAAGCTAACAGACTTCCACGCTCGTGACGAAGCAGAAAAATCTCCAGAGACAATGGCGGAGGAGAGAGCTAGCGGCGGAGTGGCGACTGCTGAGGAGGGCACGAGTGCGGTACTTGCTGCCATCAGCTCCATGAGAGCAGATTTTTCATCTAAATTTGATGCGAATATAGCAGCGATAGAAGGAATGAGAAAGGAAATAAGCGACTGTATGGAACGAGTATCGCAGGCGGAGCTCCGAATCTCCAGCGCTGAAGATGACGTCACCAGCCTACAATTAAAGGTGCAAATATTGGAATTAAAAAATAAACGTCTGGAAGATAACGTCCCGGTAGAATCCCGGTCGCGACGGAATAATCTGAGGCTGGTGGGCGTTCCGGAGGGAGCGGAGGGACGGGATACATGTTCCTTTTTGTAAAAGTGGATTCCAGAAGCGCTGAACAACGCGGATCTGTAGTCATCGGTTGTCTTAGAGAGCGCTCACCGAATCTGCCCACCGAGAGATAATAAGACACCACCGAAGATGTTGATTATGAAGTTCCTCAGCTACAAAGACAAGATGACGGTCACCAACGCGGCGCGAGCAAAAGGAGAAATTAAATACCAGGATCAACAGGTGCGGTTCTACCCAGATTTGGCCACAGGAATTCAACAATTAAGGAAACAGTTTGACCCCACCCGCAAAGAGCTGCGCAACCTCGGGATTCATCACGGAGTGATTCATCCGGTAAGACTGCTGGTCACATATAAAGGGAGAACTCATATCTTCAAGGCCCCTCAAGGGGCGCAGGAACTTATCAAGCAGATCCAAGAGGAGACTGGTGGGAGCTAAGTATGAAGCATGAACAAGAATAAAGGTAGAATATTTAAGCATTTGCACAGGCATCTGACTGATCTGAAACATATAGCATGTCTACAAAATATAGATTGAATTATATATATATATATATATATATATATAAAAAGCTATGATGTACAAAGTTGCTATAAAATTTTGGAGTTAAGTTGGAAAAACTACAGAAGAGAGTTAATGTCATGTCATTAAATAGTAGCAGAGTCAGGGTGATTGAGAGGAGAAAGAAAGAGTGGTTCGACTGATCCTCGCGGGTGTGGAGCAGTCACTGGCTATAGCGGGAGACGGAATTTTTTTTTTTGATTTTGGGGGGATTACCACGAATGTGGGGAGGGGAAATTTGTTTTTGTGTAGTTTGTAGGATGAATGTTCAACCATCCATGTTTTTGCTTCTCTGTATGAGCATGTTTATATTGCGAGGTAATCTCAAACTCCTTATTGATCATAGACCAAAGCGTTAATCTTAATTTAACTTCATGGAATTGCAGAGGTCTACAAAATCTAAAAAAATCTAAAAAAAACTTAAACAAGTTATGAATAAAATAAAAGACATAGGTTCAAAAATTGTGTTTCTACAAGAAACTCATCTAATAGAGGAGGATGTAAAAAGAATTAGGAGAAGATGGCAAGGAAATGTGTTCACCTCATCATTTTCATCCCGAGCCAGGGGAGTTGTGATTCTCATACATAAATCAGTCCCATTTCAAGTGAAAAATGTAATTGGAGACAAATTAGGAAGATATCTAATCATCCAAGGATCTTTGTTATTAGAAAATATAAATCTGGTGAACTTATACGGTCCCAATATAGATGATCAAAACTTCTTCGCTAATTTATTTCTTACTTTATCAGCACTTACAGGGCAACATATAATAGCAGGGGATTTTAATTGTACATTGAATCCCAGTATAGATAGGTCAACAGGACTGGACTGTACGCACAATGGATGCAGAATGACCATTAATCATTTTATGAAAGAATTGAGATTGCTAGATATATGGAGAGAAATAAAACCACAAGTCAAAGCCTACTCTTGTTATTCTAATACCTACAAGACATTCTCACGTATTGACTATTTTTTGATCTCCACAGAATTAAGGTCCCAGATTCAAAACTGTTTTTATGATAACATCGTGATATCTGATCATGCACCCTGCTGTCTAATAGTAACCCAAAGTTAGAGAACGAATTACTGATTCTGAGAGCTGAATATGACAAAAAATCAGCGAATAGAGCTGCCTCGAGTCTTCTAAGATTGAAGCAAACTTTTTATGAACAAGGTGAAAAATCAGGGAAATTATTGGCATGGCAGATTAAACAATTAGAATTTAAAACACCAATTACCAGTATTATAAGTAACGGACAGGCAGTTGTAGATCCTTTAGAAATTAATAGTGCCTTTAGAGATTATTATGAAAAACTATATGATACAAAAAATGAAACTGACTTAACAAAACTAAATGGGTTTTTGGACGGATTATCTATACCGTGTATTCCAAATGAAAACAGGGAGATACTGGAGTCTAAAATTAGTCAAGAAGAAGTTGGGCTAGCCATTGATAATATGAAATCAGGAAAAAGTGCAGGACCAGATGGTCTTCCAGTTGACCTCTATAAAAAATTTAAGAATAAATTAATAAAACCACTTTTGGAAATGGTTTTAGAAGCATTTCAAAATAGTAATTTACCACCATACAGAATAATGCCTTAATTATACTGTTGCCAAAACCAGGTAAACCCTCTAATAAATGTGAAAACATGAGACCAATAAGCCTATTAAATGCTGACCTTAAGATAATCTGTAAAATTTTAGCAAGACGACTACAAGAAATATTACCAAATATTATTAACCAAGATCAGAATGGCTTTATAATGGGAAGACAAGGCTTCCATAATGTAAGAAGACTACTGTATTTAAATATTATTTATTCTAATAAAGAAGCACCGGATACAGCTCTCCTATCATTGGACGCCGAAAAGGCCTTTGATAGGGTCGAATGGCCCTTTCTTTTTGAAGTCTTACAAAGGTTTGGACTTGGAAATAATTTCATAAAATGAGTTCAGATAATATACAATAATGCTACAGCAGAAATCCTAACAAACAGCAATATCTCAAAATCAATAAAGATCAATAGAGGATGTCGACAAGGTTGTCCACTTTCACCTTTACTGTTTACTATGGCAATTGAACCTTTAGCGATGGCAGTACATTTACTTCCACAAATATATGGAATTAAAGTAGGACCAACAGAACATAAAATTTCCCTGTATGCCGATGACATAATTTTGTTTATGTCGAATCTTAAAAAATCAATTCCGACCTTGTTAAATTTAATAAAGAACTTTGGGGAAATATCAGGATATAAAATAAATAAAACTAAATCTTCAATATTAATGCTAAATGAGACCCAGAGAAATCACCCAGCTCCTGAGGTAAATCAATTCAATGTTGTAAATCAGTTTAAATACTTAGGAATCCAAATTGTGCCTAAGTTAGAATCAGTCGCCAGTGCCAACTATGAAGCCTTAATGACAGATATTAATGAGTTACTTCAGAGATGGATGTCACTACCAATGTCGATGATCGGGAGAATTAATATACTTAAAAGTAATATCTTACCCAAAATGCTTTATTTCAATACATTCCTTTACCACCACCTTCAGATCTATTCTCAAGAATTAAAAAAAGTTAGTGGAATTTATATGGAACAATAGGAAGGCTAGATTACGTCTGTCCTTACTATATTTACCATTTGATCGTGGAGGTCTGAAATGTCCAGACTTTATGTTGTATTACTGGTCAGCACAACTGAGGTCTATGACATATTATTTTTCATCAAATGATCTCCCTCACTGGACTGAAATGGAATCATACAATTTACCTTTACCTCTCCCCTTATTCTTATACTCAGACTCGGCTAAAAAATTACAGAAACAAGTTAAAAATCCTATTGTAAAGCATATGATCAAAATATGGTGTGAAACCAAAAAATATTTAAAAGAACCACACTTATTGTCACAATTTAGCCCAATATGGGGTAATCAATATTTTAAACCAGGGAGAGCGGATGCTGTATTTAAAGTATAGAATTTAAAAGGGATTCAAAAGATTCAAGACTTATATTTGTCACGCTCAGATAACATAATGTCTTTTGAAGAATTGAGGATCAAATTTAATCTTAATAGAACACATTTTTTTTAAATATCTTCAGCTTAGGAACTTTATTCGATCAAATCAAAATAATGCTCTCACCCGACCTACTTATTCATCCTTGGAAAAAATTTTGACGAAAGATAGTAAGAGAAAGGGTATTATTTCAGAGTTTTATAACTCATTGACACTATCCTCAAGTGAAAACTCACAGAAAAGACTGAATTATTGGAAAGAAGACCTGCAAACTGAAATTTCAGAGGAACAATGGGAATAAATGTACGTCTTAAATTGATACATTTTAAATGGTTAATGCGGATGTATGTTACACCGGTGGAGTTAAATAGATATAACAAAAACATACCAGATACGTGCACAAAATGTATGGAAAGTAAAGGAAGCCTATTTCATTGTTTATGGGAATGTAGAAAAATTAGAATGTTTTGGGAAGAGATGAGGGTAACAATTGAAAAAATAATTTCAAAACAATTCATACTGAACCCTAAACTGTTTTTGTTGAGTCTGTATCCAGAAAAGCATAACTTCAATAAGAGTGAAAGAGCATTCATAGACCTCAGTTTGCTTAACGCCAAAAAATGTATTGCACTACTGTGGAAAAAGACTCATAGACCAGATGTGACTCAGTGGTTAAGACAGATGTTAACAAACCTTCCACTAGAAAGAATAACATACATACTGAAATCAAAGGAAAATGTGTTTGAGAATATATGGAGACCTTTCATTGATTATGTAAAGAAATTAAACATAACTTCTGAAGAAGAAGGTGAATGATGTGTGTGGACCTTGCAAATTCCAAATTGGTGAATGTGTGGTGCACATATGTGGGTTTCATATGCTTCACATGTATATTACTGTATGCTTATTGTATGCTTCATGTCTCAGAGGAACAAAAGGACTGAACCTCCTAGGGGTAACAGGAGGATGTGAAATCTGGCCTTTTGTATGCAAAGAGATGGCCTTGAGGGATTTCCTGACCACCAGGACTTTAGGTGGAGGCGAGAAGACCTGGAGGGGGATGCATTGTGATCTGGGATTAAAAGACAATGTGACTGTGTGCTTTGATGTCCTGGGGTATAAAAGGGACAGATGTTGGGGGATTCACTTCTTTTCTGTTTTTGGATGTTGGAGAATGTGAATGTGAATAAAACTGGACTTGAGAAATAAACTCAGCCTCGTCCTTCCACACTTCTCCACAAATGTATAATATGTATAATTATGTAATGGATTGCCTAGACTAAACAGAGGCGCATTGTTGAAGACTTGCCTTTGTTAGTGGTTGTTGGTGTTTTTAGTACATTTTTTTTAATTACTTTAGTGTTAGCGTTTGATTGTTTGTGTCATGTTTGTAAAAAACAAAAGGGTTCAATAAAAAATATTGTGGAAAAAAAACTGCATTTTGTGTTTACTTGTGTTATCTTTGTCTAATATGTAAATTTGATGATCTGAAACATTTGAGTGTGACAAACATACAAAAAAAAAAGAGAAATCAGGAAGAGGGCAAACACTTTTTCACACCACTGTATTTAATCTTTATTAGTTTTTTAGCTTTTTACAGTGAAACCAAAAGAAGCTAATGCAATGATGTGGCGTCAGTCGTCCGTCCGTCCACATTTCATAGGAATCACTACTTTTCCTAGGCATTTTCCTCGATTCTCACCAAACTCACTCACAAGGATCCTCAGGTGCATCTGCACCCAAGTTGTGGTCAAGGTCAAGGTCTAGGTGAAAGGTCAGATCTACACACTTGTGATTACAGTGCATCTGGAAAGTATTCACAGAGCTTCACTTTTTCCACATTTTATGTTACAGCCTTATTACAAAATGGATTAAATTCATTTTTTTCCTCAAAGTTCTACACACAATATCTCATAATGATAATGTGAAAATGTTCGGGGTTTTTTGAGAATTTTGCAAATTTATTAAAAATAAAAAACTAAGAAATCACATATGTACATACATATCCACAGCCTTTGCTCAATACGTTGTTGCTGCATCTTTGGCAGCATTTACAGCCTCAAGTCTTTTTGAATATGATGCCACAAGCTTGGCACACCTACAGTATGTATCTTTGGGCAGTTTTGCCCATTACTCTTTACAGCACCCTCTCAAGCTCCATCAGGTTGGATGGGAAGTTTCAGTGCACAGCCATTTTCAGATCCCTCAAGAGATGTTCAATTGAATTCAAGTCTGGGCTCTGGTTGGGCCACTCAAGGACATTCACAGAGTTGTCCTGAAGCCACTCCTTTGATATCTTGGCTGTGTGCTTAGGGTTGTTGTCATGCTGAAAGATAAACCGTCACCCCAGTCTGAGGTCAAGAGCGCTCTGGAGCAGATTTTCATCCAGGATGTCTCTGTACATTGCTGCATTCATCTTTCCCTCTATTCTGATTAGTCTCCCAGTTTCTGCCACTGAAAAACATCCCCACAGCATGATGCTGCCACCACCATGCTTCACTGTAGGGATGGTATTGGCCTGGTGATAAGCAGTGCCTTGTTCCCTCCAAACATGACGCCTGGCATTCACACCAAAGAGTTCAATCTTTGTCCCATCAGACCAGAGAATTTTGTTTCTCATGATCTGAGAATCCTTCAGGTGCCTTTTGGCAAACTCCAGGTGGACTGCCATGTGCCTTTTAATAAGAAGTAGCTTCTGTCAGGCCACTCTACCATACAGGCCTGATTGGTGGATTGCTGCAGAGATGGTTGTCCTTCTGGAAAGTTCTCCTCTCTCCACAGAGGAATGCTGGAGCTCTAGACAGAGTGACCATCAGGTTCTTGGTCACCTCATTAAGTCCCTTCTCCCCCGATCACTCAGTTTAGACAGCCAGACAGCTCTAGGAAGTGTCCTGGTGGTTCCATTTACAGATGATGGAGGCCACTGTACTCACTGGGACCTTCAAAGAAGCAGAAATTTTTCTGTACCCTTCCCCAGATTTGTCCCTCAAGACAATCCTGTCCCGGAAGTCTACAGACAATTCCTTTGACTTCATGCTTGGTTTGTGCTCTGATATGCACTGTCAACTGTGGGACCTTATATAGACAGGTGTGTGCCTTTCCAACTCATGTCCAATCAACTGAATTTACCACAGGTGGACTCCAATTAAGCTGTAGAAGCATCTCAAGGATGATCAGTGGAAACAGGATGCACTTGAGCTGAGCTTTGCTCCTGAGATTTTCATCAGATATCAGCAACAACCCAAGTAATCCATATACAGTGGGGAAAAAAAGTATTTAGTCAGCCACCAATTGTGCAAGTTCTCCCACTTAAAAGAGAGGTCTCCAATTTTCATCATAGGTATACCTCAACTATGAGAGACAAAATGAGAAGAAAAAAAAATCCAGAAAATCACATTGAAGGATTTTTAATGAATTAATTGTTAAATTCCTCTGTAAAATAAGTATTTGGTCACCTACAAACAAGCAAGATTTCTGGCTCTCACAGACCTGTAACTTCTTCTTTAAGAGGCTCCTCTGTCCTCCACTCGTTACCTGTATTAATGGCACCTGTTTGAACTCGTCATCAGTGTAAAAGACACCTGTCCACAACCTCAAACAGTCAGACTCCAAACTCCACTATGGCCAAGACCAAAGAGCTGTCAAAGGACACCAGAAACAAAATTGTAGACCTGCACCAGGCTGGTAAGACTGAATCTGCAATAGGTAAGCAGCTTTGTGTGAAGAAATCAACTGTGGGAGCAATTATTAGAAAATGGAAGACATACAAGATCACTGATAATCTCCCTCGATCTGGGGCTCCACGCAAGATCTCACCCCGTGGGGTCAAAATGATCATGAGAACGGTGAGCAAAAATCCCAGAATCACACGGGGGGACCTAGTGAATGACCTGCAGAGAGCTGGGACCAAAGTAACAAAGGCTACCATCAGTAACACACTACGCCGCCAGGGACTCAAATCCTGCAGTGCCAGACGTGTCCCCCTGCTTAAGCCAGTACATGTCCAGGCCCGTCTGAAGTTTGCTAGAGAGCATTTGTATGATCCAGAAGAGGATTGGGAGAATGTCATATGGTCAGATGAAACCAAAATAGAACTTTATTGTAAAAACTCAACTTGTCGTGTTTGGAGGAGAAAGAACACCATACACGGTGGTGTATGGTGACACGGTGACACGGTGGTGGCATCAGCCATCACTTTTGGAGTGGTCTGCTGGGGCAGTGGCATTACTGCAGCCGATAGGAAGAGACTGAACAAACTGATTAAGAAAGCTAGCTCTGTCCTGGGGCAACGCCTTGATCCGATGGAGGAGATAGGAGAGAGAAGGACGGTGGCTAAACTGTCATCTCTGCTGGAGTCCGAGTTCCACCCTATGCAGGACATACTGGATGCACTGAGGAGCTCATTTAGCAGCAGACTACATCATCCCAGGTGCACAACCGAGAGGTTTCGTAGGTCCTTCCTACCAACGGCTGTCAGACTGTACAACCTAAGCAGGGCTGCTCGCAGAGATAGCAAAAAGACGTAACAAACTAATAGTTTTTTTTTTTGTTTTTTTTTGAATGCAAAAGATGCAATAGACTTACACAATGGTCCTCTCCGGCATACAACTAGGAACATACCGGTCGCTATGGAGGGTGAGAATATGTATGGGCACATAATCATACCATGTAGGATAACTAAATAGACGGTTATGCTGTTTCATCCCACCTAGCAACAATGCTCTGCACTGTGTGTGTTTATATATTTACATATTTATTCCATCTAGCTACAATGCTCTGCACTGGGTGTGTTTATATTTATATATCTATATATTTATTCCATCTAGCTACAATGCTCAGCACTGGGTGTGTTTATATTTATATATCTATATATTTATTCCATCTAGCTACAATGCTCCGCACTGTGTTTTTATATATCTACATATTATTCCATCTAGCTACATTGCTCCGCACTGTGTGTGTTTATATACTTGCATATTTATTCCACCTAGCCGCAATGCTCCATACTGTGGGTGTTTATATATTTACATATTTATTCCATCTAGCTACAATGCTCTGCACTGTGTGTTCATATATTCATATATTTATTCCATCCAGCTACAATGCTCTGCACTGTGTGTCTGTGTGTGTGTGTGTGTATATATATATTTTATAGTAATATGTACATATGTATATTAGCTGCTCTTGCTTGCTTGTTTTTTTTCTTGCCTTCTGATTGTTGCTCTGAGTGTTGCTATCCCTGTGCTGTTGCAATCCTGGAATTTCCCCGTTGTGGGACTAATAAAGGCTTATCTTATCTTATCTTATCTTATACCTACTGTGAAGCATGGGGGTGGAAACATCATGCTTTGGGGCTGTTTTTCTGCAAAGGGACCAGGACGACTGATCCGTGTAAAGGAAAGAATGAATGGGGCCATGTATCGTGAGATTTTGAGTGAAAACCTCCTTCCATCAGCAAGGGCATTGAAGATGAAACGTGGCTGGGTCTTTCAGCATGACAATGATCCCAAACACACCGCCCGGGCAATGAAGGAATGGCTTCGTAAGAAGCATTTCAAGGTCCTGGAGTGGCCTAGCCAGTCTCCAGATCTCAACCTCATAGAAAATCTTTGGAGGGAGTTGAAAGTCCGTGTTGCCCAGCGACAGCCCCAAAACATCATTGCTCTAGAGGAGATCTGCATGGACGAATGGGCCAAAATACCAGCAACAGTGTGTGAAAACCTTGTGAAGACTTACAGAAAACGTTTGACCTCTGTCATTGCCAACAAAGGGTATATAACAAAGTATTGAGATGAACTTTTATTACTGGCCAAATACTTATTTTACCGAGGAATTTACCAATTAATTCATTAAAAATCCTTCAATGTGATTTTCTGGATTTTTTTTTCTCATTTTGTCTCTCATAGTTGAGGTATACCTATGATGAAAATTGGAGACCTCTCGCATCTTTTAAGTGGGAGAACTTGCACAATTGGTGGCTGACTAAATACTTTTTTGCCCCACTGTATACAAAGAAATCAATGCAACTGTGTTCACAAAACAAGTTATATTTAATAAAGTGGGGTGACACAGGGAATAAGTATTGAACATGTGAAGAAAAAGAGGTGCAAAGAGGCATAGAAAGCCAAGAAACCAGCTGAAATCCATCAGAATTTAGGAAGCCATCCCATCCCCCATCAGTGCAAATTAATTTCAGCTGGTTAAGTCCTGGTTGATAGCTTTTAAAAAGGTCTGTGAATATCAGATTGTCACACCACAAAGAACTCATGATGGGTAGAAGCAAAGCGCTCTCTCTAGACCAGGGGTGTCCAACCAGGTGCCATGGAGAGCCAAGACCCTGCAGGTTTTCTCTTCTACCCAGTCTCTTCAGCAGGTGTTTTCACTTATCAGCAATCAGTGGGAAGAAGTTCACAGAAATCTGCTGTTGAAGACACTGGTTGGAGGTAAAACCTGCAGGGTCTTGGCTCTCCATGGCACATGGTTGGACACCCCTGCTCTAGACCTTCGCAGTCTTATTGTAAAACATAATGATGGCATTGGTTACGGGCACATTTTTAAGCTGCTGAATATTCCAGTGAGCACTGTTGGAGCCATCATTCAGAAGTAAAAAGAACATCATTTTACCATAAACCGGCCACAACCATTAACTCCTCGCAAGATTTCTGACAGAGGAGTCAAAAGAATTATCAGAGGAGTTATTCAAGAGTCAAAGACCACTCGTGGAGAGCTCCAGAATGACTTGGAGTTAGCAGGTACTGCCATTTCAAAGAAAACAATAAGTAATGCACTCAACCGACATGGGCTTTATACCCGCTTACCTCACAAGACTCCATTGCTGAAGAAAAAAATTGTTGAAGCTTGTTTAAGTTTGCTGCACAACATTTGGGAATACCAGTCAAGTACTGGGAGAATATAGTCTGGTCATATGAGACCAAAATTGAACTTTTTGGATTGCATAACACACAGCATCTTAGGAGAAGAAATGACGCTGCACATCCCATCATGGTGTGGGGGTGTTTTTCAGTGCATGGTACAGGCAGACTTCATATAATTGAAGGAAAGATGAATGGACAAATGTACAGAAACATCCTTGATAAGAACCTGTTGTCATCTGCCAAGATGTCGAAGATGAAACAAGGGTGGACATTTCAGCAAGACAATTATCCCAAATACACAGCCAAGGAAACTATCAAATGGCTCCAGAGAAGGAAAATAAAGCTGCTAGAATGGCCCAGTCACCTGACCTGAATCCAACTGAAAATGTATGTAACGAACTGGAGATCAGTGTTCATAGAAGACACCCTTGGAACCTTCAAGATTTGAAGACAGTTTGTGTGGAAGAATGGGCTAAAATCACTCCTGAGCAATGCCTGCACCTAGTTCCTCCATACAGGAGGCATCTGGAAGCTGTTGTTACCAACAAAGGCTTTTCTACTAAATATTAAATGAATTTCACCAAGTGTGCTCAATACTTATTCCCTGTGTCATTCCACTTTATTAAATATAACTTGTTTTGTGAATACAGTTGCCTTGATTTCTTTATATGTATGGATTACTTGGGTTGTTACTGATATCTGGTGAAAATCTCAGGTCAATGGCTCCATCAGAAATACGTTTAATGAGAAAAATATTTACTGACTCTCTGTCAGTAAATATTGGGATCTTCAAAGAAGGGGGGGGGGGGTCTATTGCACTCGCCTCAGAGTGCTCTTGTTGCCTGGTGGCAACTGGGTGGGCGTGTAGGGCTCATTACCCTCCAGTGATTTCATTGCTTCATTCATGGTTTCTTTCCACTATCCCGAATTTACTGATGTTATCGCATCCCCTTGAGGGATATCACACACTGTTCTGCAAGAAAAATGTACACACATTTGCAATTTATCTTCTGTACCCTCGGTCTCAAACTCCTGTAGATGACTCCTGATTTCTTTCTGGTCCTTGGTGGGTTCCTTCTGATCACAGTCTGTTTTGCTGGCTGTGTGTATTTAGCAGTGTTGGGCAACACCATGTCGGCTGAATGCATTACTTGTTTTTCTGAAACAGCAGTACCTGATAACTCCAGGTCTTTATGGAGCTCTCCATGAGTGGTCTTTGGCTCTTGGATAACTCTTCTGATAATTCCTTTGACCCCTCTGTCAGAAATCTTGCGAGGAGCTCCTGGTCGTGGCCAGTTTATGGTAAAATGATGTTTTTTCCACTTCCGAATGATGGATCCAACAGTGCTCACTAGAACATTCAGCAGTTTAGAAATGTGCCTGTAACCAATGTCATCATTATATTTTGCAACAATAAGGTTGCAAAGGTCTAGAGACAGCTCTTTGCTTCTACCCATCATAAGTTCTTTGTGGTGTGACAATCTGATATTCACAGACCTTTTTTAAGCTGGGTTCACACTGTAACATTTGGATGGACTTATTATAGACATTTTGAAAAATCAGAGTAATTAGGCCAAACATCGGCGAAATTACATTTGTGAACATGTTTTTTTTTTAAAATCCAGCGCACACCAACTTTTACGAACTTTTGCCAGCATTTGCCAGTGTTGCGTTCAGCATTGGTAAATTTTTGCCATCTTAGGCTATCATATGTGTAGCTGTTGCCAACTTAGGTTCACTTAAGTAAACAAATACTCAGGGCAGGTCAGCTGACATCAGTGTCAAGCGACACTCATACAAAGATCAGCGTTTGTGGAGGCTTCCTGCCATTCTGGACCTGCTTTTGGAGTGAACACATCTCCCTTGGGCATGCGTTTCAGTATTTATTTTCATTTTATATTCCTATGTAGTTACTTCTGCATGCCCCTGTTCATTCATTCATTGATTCCTCTAAAAAAAAAATTATGCAATAATGCCTATCTATAGACTCCAACACTTAGTCCACTAGGGCTGCAATAATTACTTGAATAATTTGATTACAAAAAATTTGCAATTCAAAATTTATAAATCAACGCGTTGTTTATTGTAGCATTTCCGGTGCGACCTTCTTCTGGTCATGCTACCTAAACAAGACGCAGATTTGTTTAACAGTGCCATGTCAGAGCGGCATAGTGGCAGGCCAGCAAAGATGAAGAATATTTTTTTTTAAAAACGACAAAAGTATCTCAAGTCTGGAATGATTTCAAGCTCAAATTGAAGGAAAACCTTGTGCAGTATGTACATGGTAAAGTCCAGCAGCGAGCTAGCATGCTACGTCGGATGTTACAGTGTCTCGGCAGAAAGCATCCCACATCATGCACAGCCAGCACACCTGAAACAAGGTATGTGATTGAGATTTTAAATTTAGATGAATAGAATGTAGTCAGCTACGCTAATTATGCTTATATGACCTAAAAAAATATAGCCACCGCCATTAGCATTCAGATGCTAACAGATGCTAACACATCCACTAGCAGATGCTAACGGCTAGCAAGCGAAACTTTATGGTGTAACGTACCGTTTAAAGTTACTGTTATGATCTGGGCTTTGGCCTTCTGTCCTTGCCCAGGTTTTATGTTCATTTGTGTCTTTTCTGTGGTCTCCTGATTTGGTTTTGTAATGATTTATGATTATGCCTCAGTGAAAACGGAGGCATACAGTAATCACTGAGTACATCTGTTTGTGGCTGTCTTTGTATCTGTCCGTCTGTCTGCCTCTCTGTTTCAGGTCGCACAGTCAAAATTAAGTGGAACTAAAGGCTTGTATCATTGTATCACCATATTTTCTCAACTTTTTATTTGCCAGAATTTCAAAATAAGGCTTTGTTTTTGAAACAAACACAAAAATAGCTCACCGTTACAGTCAATGGAACAATATTGTGCATGTGCCTGGTAACTCCCACCAGAAAAGAGTACTGAGCAATCCGCCAATACTGGGTGAACAAATATCCATCTTTTTGCATGTCTGTTTTGTTTCACTGCCACTGAACAGCAAAAGCTCCTGTTCGTCTTGATTGTCAGTGTATTCACATACCTCCATCACTTCTGCCAATGAAAATGTCTGGCACCGTGTTCTTCTTTGTGTTTGGATTGCAGCTGTTTGAGACAGACTGGTGGCTCTTGGGTGCCGCCAACAATATGGGCATGTGAACTGCAGATTATTTTCACTGCACATGCGTGTACTCAAAAAAATACATTTTTACCAGAGGTGGTCCTTGGGCTTGAGAGAAACCCAGAACATTTTGTAATGATCCCAGTATGCTTACCTCCACCAAGGCTCTTATCTTCTCACAGTGTATTAGTAAGAATACTCAAAAACTACAAGATGGATTTGGATGAAATTTTTTACTAGAGGTTGTCCTTGAGCTAGAGAGGAACCCATAATATTTTGGTGATGATCTGAGAACGCATACCTCCGCCATGGCTCTGGCACCGAGGCATTAGCACCTTGGTGCTTTCATTTATCATTTGCATTTATTGCCCTCTGTGTTCCCCTGAGTCTCTTGTCTTAGTCTTCTGTGTAATCCCGTTTGGTCCTGGGTCTGTGTGTATTTTCTCTTTACCTATTGTTCTAGCTCCTCATGTTTTCCATACCCATAGCCACTCTCCCTCATATGTGCTCTGTTCAGCCCTTGATTGTTCTCCCAGCTGTCCTGTGTCTGTGATTATTAGTTGCTCTATTTAGTGTCCACGTCTGTCTCAGTTTATTGTTGGGTCATTAACGTCATGTTGTCCTGTTCTGTCAAGCTCCCCGTGTGTTCCCTGGTTAATCCCTGTGAGTTGTAGCTTTAAGTTTTCAGAGTTATTTCCAACCCCTGTGCTGCATCTTTTGTTTGTTCATTTATGTTTTTTTTTAAATAAATAAACATCTTTGCACCTCAGTCACTGTTAGCCCCTGTGCCAAAGATCTCTCAGGTACTGTCTCTAGAGCAAAAGACTCTTCTGTTGCTACCTCTAGAGTGAGAGACTTCTATGTTATTTTCTGTACAATGAGCTCCACCGTTACCATCTACTGAGCTCACAGATTCTATGTTGTTACCTTCAGAGCAAGGAGCTCCTTTATGGTCTCCTGAATAAATGTTATCTTCTGAGTTTAAAAGTCCTATGTTGTTATTGTCACCTGAGTTTAAGATTTCTGTGTCATGTCCAGAGCAAAACGGATCTATGTTATCTCCTGAGTTTAAAGTCTATGTGTTATCCTTAGAACAAAAAGCTCTTGTGTTATCTCCTGAGGTTGGGGCTCCTATGTTGCCGCCTGTGCAGAGAGTTTCTATGTCATTATCTCCCGAGTTTAATGTTCCTTTGATGTCATCTCATGAGCAAGGCGCTTCCATGTTATCTGTTGTGTTAAAGGCTCTTTTGCATCTGGTATCTAATCCTTGCGCCTCCACCACACCATGTTCATTCGTCCAGTGGTCTTTGGTAGGCCACCTGATGTACTCTGTTACCTCGCCTTGTGGGCCATGAACATTGGTAGGCCACCAGATGTGTCATGCTCTTCCTGCTGGTGGTCATGGAACTTTGGCTGACCACCTGATGGGCATTTAGTATTTTCTTCCTTGGGTTTGTGGTGTGAAGATTCCCGTTTTTTGTTTTTTCTTTTTCCCACAGTGCCTTGTCCCCCTCCTCCTGCCCATCTTGGTGTTTCCCTGTGTTCCCGTTTGTAGGGGCGTCCAGGATCCGCCCCTTAAAGGGGAGGTACTGTTATGATCTGGACTTTAACCTTCTGTCTTTGCCCATGTTTTATGTTCATTTGTGTCTTCTCTGTGCTCCCCTGATTTGGTTTTATAATTACTTATGATTTATCATTTGCATGTATTGCCCTCTGTGTTCCCCTGAGTCTTTTGTCTTGGTCTTCTGTGTTATCCCCTGTTTGATCCTGGGTCTGTGTGTATTTTCTCTTTACCTATTGCTGCAGCTCCTCATGTTTTCCATACCCATAGCCACTCTCCCTCATGTGTGCTCTGTTCAGCCCTTGATTGTTCTCCCAGCTGTCCTGTGTCTGTGATTATAAGTCACTCTATTTAGTATCCATGTCTGTCTCAGTTCATTGTTGGGTCATTAATTAACGTCATGTCGTCCTGTTCTGTCAAGCTCCCCATGTGTTCCCTGGTTAATCCTCATGAGTTATAGCTGTAAGTTTCCTGAGTTATTTCCAGTCCCTGTGCTGCGTCTTTTGTTTGTTACCTCCGCCAGGCCGAAGGCCAGGAGGTTATGTTTTTGCCAGCGTTTGTCTGTTTGTCTGTCTGTTTGTCTGTTGGTTAGCAAGATAACTCAAAAAGTTTTGGACGGATTTCGATGAAATTTTCAGGCTTTGTTGGAAATGGTACAAGGAAGAACTGATTAAATTTCGGGGATGATCCGAATCACCATCTGGATACAGGAATTTTTTAAATGATTCTTTAACATTGTGAGATACGGCCATTTTCAACATGTGTGCAGGGGCAATAGAGGGCGCTGGTCGTCGCGTCTGACGAACACAAACTCCGCGTTCTTCAAAGTTTTAGGCACAAAAGCACGCAGAAAACAGTCGTGGCCAGGGCCCGCCAGCGTGCCTGTGTTTGCGCTACACTGCAAAAGCTGAGACGGGCAGCTGTCCGGCGCGGGATTATTTGCCAGAAATTCCCTGGGCAGCCATAGGCGCTGCGCAAAAACCAGCTCTCTGCCGGTGGAGCTTCCAAATCCTCTTTTTTTCCGCGGAGCGCAAACCCAATAAAACCCACGGCAAACTGTCTACCCAATTTGCATCCGTCAGTGAAGCCCTCAGTGCTGCTCTCAGTGATCTATGAAAACGCTCGCAGCCTGGGACTTTGCACATGAAGGAGATGGTCACAACACCAACACTTCAATTTATTACCTCCACCAAAGGAGGTAATGCTTTTACTACTGAACCACTAATCCTATCATTGTGAATCCAATTGATAGTCATATGTTTTCATGGTCAAGGAATCTGAAAATGTACACACAAACACTGTATGGGGGGGAACTGTGGCGCTTGGCGGAGGTCTGCGCTCTCCGAGTGCTTTTCTAGTTCATTTATGTTTTTTTATAAATTAACATCTTTGCACTGAAGTCCTGCCTACTACTCTGGGTCTGAACTCAAACCACTGCTGCCTTCCTAAGCAGTTTTATGAAAGTTACATTCTATACAGTGAACATTGCAAAAAGCATTGCAATAAATGTGCACCTGTGTCATTACTTCTTTGGTACAATTACTATTTGGTACAATTATTGTTGGTCAATGCAAGCTTCTTTAAAAAAAGTATTAGATTACTCGAGTAATCTTCCATTAGAGTGGGCGATTACCTGAGCCATAAAATAGTTGCTAGCTGGAGCCCTAAAGTTAACAATTAAAATGTGAATGTGGATGGAACAAAAAAAAATATATTTAGTGTATCATCATATAAATAAAATGACGGGTGATTATATTTTGACTGTTACAACTCTCTCCAATTACAGCTCTCTCTAATTACTTTTTGACACCACCTCAGCACTTTTTGATTCCACACAAATGAAGCCGAATCAATAAATCCTGGAGAATGATTATGCATGGAGCAGAAAATTAAGAACAGTAAATTTTGCAGTGAGGAGTTATTTTTCTTTTGGGCTGTCACATTTTTGGGAGATTATGTATATTTTTTCTTTTTTTAATTCCCCCTTCTCTCCATTTCTGTTGTGTCTGTGTATGTCTAAAGTGAGTTTCAGTCTAAAAACATCTGCTTCCACCAGCATTTCAGTGAATGTTTGACAATGGAGCTTAACTTAGGCTGACTTATGCAAACTCTGCATAACTTAGCCCAGCGCTCAGGAACTTTTACAAACTGAGTACAACTTTCACTAACATGTATTTCCAAATGTTGACAAATTTTCAGCATGCTGAAAATTTTCAAGGAATACAACTTTATTTGCCAACAAACACCAACTATCATTAACTTATCAACTTCTGCCAGCAGAGCCTGACATTTGCCAAAATGTCAGTAAAAGTTGGTCCAAACACTATAGTGTGAATCCACCCTAAAGGCTATCAGTCAGGACTTAATCAGCTGAAATTAATTTGCACTGATGGAGGATGGGATGGCTTCCTAAATTCTGATTGATTTCAGCTGTTTTCTTGGCTTTCTATGCCTTTTTGCACCTCTTTTTCTTCGTGTGTTCAATACTTATTCCCTGTGTCATTCCACTTTATTAAATATAAATATTAATAATTTGTATATTTAAGTGTGACAATCATATAGAAAAACGAGAAATCAGGAAGGGGCAAACACTTTTTCACACCACTGTAATCAGCTAAGAAAGCCCTCAAGAGTGTTCTCCACACTTTAAATGTAGAGATTTTTACCATCGAGATAAGATTTGAAGTTTAACTAATACGCACTCTCTGCAGCAGGAAGTTCTGAGACAGCAGAGTCTGTGTCAAATACACACACACACATTGTGAATGTAGACAGAGATGAGCTAAGGATGAGGTAAGGACAAGCAAATTCTCTACTAAATAAAAGCAGGTGTGCGTTTAAAACGAAGACTAATTAGGTCTAGGGATTAATTCTGCACTCTACGATGGACTGGCAATCTGTCCAGGGTGTACCCTGCCTCTCGCCCAAAGATGCTGGGATAGGCTCCAGCCCCCCCACGACCTGAAAAGGATTAAGTGGTACAAGATGGCTGGATGGATTAATTCTGCAGTGAAAAAAATCTAGATTTTTCCTTTTTGTTAAACCCCCCCATGCAATGGTGTAGTTTCAGCATTTAGATTATTCAAGGTAGCTAAAGATGTGTATAGAACAAACGCGAACAAGCAAATTTTTCGCATGGCACAATTACATTTATCCCAATGCAAACACGAGAATAAACATGAATTCACCATCTGAGTGAGTTGCAGACAGCTGAAGTTGCCTTTATAACTTCTGCAGCTGTGTTCAACTTGCTGTGGAAATTCCCAAAACGATGTTATGCATGTTTATATTATCGGATAGGGTCTCACCTGAAAAAATTGTCCCCGCCTCCAAAATTTCACTTGGATGATGGGTTGTTTACATTGCTAGCCTGCTAGCCTTGTTAGCATGTCTGTGTCAAACTAGTTTACTCTCAATGTTGATAATTGTACTCCAGTAGCAGCAGAATCTCAAGGCCATTACTAGCTAGCACTATTCCTCAGATGTGAACACACGAGATTCGTGTGTGCTTGCCTCTTTCCATTGACTTTGTATGTATTTGCGCCATGCGAAAAGATTCACTTTGCGTTTGGTCTGAACGCACCTTAAGGCAGGTGAGAGTCTCAGGCCTTGCACAGAGTGTGGGGGCATAGTGTGCCCAAAATTTTGCCTGCTGCAGGGCCCACTCTTTCTTCAGCCTTAAAGAGCAACACTGGATCAGAAAAATATAAGGCAAGATTTGTAGCCAAAGGTTACAATCAGAAACCAGGCACTGATTGTGAATAGACTTTTTCATCCACAGCTGACATAACAAGTGTGAGAGTGGTCATGCAGAAGGCGGCCATGATGATCGTTGACAGACTGTTTTATATTGAGTCAAAACTTTGAGGAAACCATGGTGACCATGGAGATTTATGAGAGACCATTGAGGCAATTGCTGGGCACTCACTGAAAGATCGTTGAGATATGAAAAAAAAAAACCACAGATCTCTCAAGGATCTCTCAATGATCCCCACCCCTGTATTAAGGGGGTATTAGATACAACCAAATCTTTCCTTTATGAAATCTGTTATATGTGTCATCATGGAGGGCACAGGACATGTGGCACATGGATGCTTAGCCCTGCCATAACTCATTTTGGTCCCACATTAGTGGTCGGTTACCAGCACTGCTCTTTTCATGTTAATCAGCAATGACAACTAGAGGGCATTCAATAAAGATGTAGACCCACGCCCTGAGTTCCCCATCACTTTTTGAGAAACAGACTAGCAGTGTGACAAATTTTTGACCTTGTGACCTTGACCTTTGATCCTTTGACCTCAAAAGCAATGGGTTTCCAGAGTGTGTCTTGGTCAACTCTTGTACCAAGTTTGGTCATTGTATCTTCAGCCGTTTCTATTTTATTGCACGGACAAGCATACATACAAATAGACGCACAAACGCCCTACCCATGCACCAACTTCGTCTGCGTGAGTAATAACTAGACTGCACCAAAACCCTCATATCTGTGGAGAGCTCATAAATCTAATGAGCTCCAAGCAAAAATAGAGAGGCTTTGTCACATGTGCTGTACTTCTGGAGTTTCCATGTGGCTTTACCAAAGAGGAGGAAAATGATACAAACAGCAATAATACACATTGACTGCAATAAGGTCCACAAAGTGCGTGGTGTTCTCATCATCTAGACTGTTTATCCTCTCCATGTAGTGTTTGTCCTTCTGGTGGGTTAATGCTGAAAACCGTATATTGTTACTTCGTGGTAAACCAGACTGTCAGTGAGATAGTAGCTCATTCTGGCTTGATGAATACCCGAGGTCACCAAGAGCTTCCGCTTCTCTCTATATGCATTATAAACACGTACTATATAGCCTAGACATGCACAGAGTTGAAATGGATGCACTCATAGTGTTGTGATCTTGTTGAAGTACATTAGTAATGATATAAACTGAGATCAGAGAATATACAGTATAGAAGTGTTATATTACATTATTTATGGCTAATGTTGTCATTTATTGTAAGAACAAGTTGACAACCAGATCGTCAGTGATGGAGTAGCTCATTCATGGCTGAAGAAATCACCCCAAGAGAGACAGACAGAGTGATGATATAGAGAGAAGTACATGGCGGTAATGCACCTGTAAGCTGGTTGCCAACCACCAATCAAATCGAAAAGAAGAAGAAAAAATCACCCCAAGAGTGCTCAGATCTCCTGACCGTTGACCCTGAACTTGACCTTGAGAACAACCTGGATGCAGACCCACCTGAAGGTCAGTGACAGTGCGTTTGGTGACCATGGGGGCAATTGGATGGACAGACAGAGGACGGACACCATGCCACTACATTAGCTCCTTTCAGCTTTGACAGAATTAGCTAAAAAGTTGTTTTCTGTGAATTATTAACAGAAGGTGTATTGGAAACTTGAATTTTGAAGGAAGCACTTGGTTCACTTAATCTGAAGCTTCCACTACACCACAGGTGTCAAACTCATTCCATGGAGGGCCAAGACCCTGCAGGTTTTACTTCCACCCAGTGTCTTCAACAGGTGATTTCTCTGAATTTCGTCCTACTGATTGCTGATCAGTGAAAACACCTGCTGAAGAGACTGGGTGGAAGTAAAACCTGCAGGGTCTTGGCCCTCTATGGAATGAGTTTGACACCCCTGCACTACACTGAACACATAGCGTGTGACCTTTGAACTTGACCTTGAGCACAACCTGAATATGGCCCCACCTCAGAATCACTGTGTGCTTTTATGAAATGACATAATCTCCAGACTCTGGACCCCGACCTAAGGGGGTGGTAGGATCCTTTCTGTGTAGAGTTTGCATGTTCTTCCCTATTTTGTTTGTTTGTTTTTCCAAATACATCTATGATAGAACTGACCCATCTCCATGGAGCCTCAGCCTCGTTTGAGGATTAACACCATACCATGTAGCTTAAAGGGGTCATTGACTGAAAAATTATGTTTTTGTAGGTTTTAACCTTCTGAAGTGTGTCTATTGATCATTAGTCATGATTGTCAAAAAGATCTTAAAACACCCCCTTCTCTGAAAAAAACACAACCTTTCAACCTTTATATCATTTTTGTGTCTGGGAAGTCATTTGAACTCTTCTGGGTTTATTCCTGTACGTCAAGAAAGGGTAAACCCAGCTTTGATATGCGCCCACCGCTCTTGGCCAATCTAGTTCTCGAGCCAAAGGCGTTATCTTCAGAGCTAACAGTGCTGCTAGGGAGTTAGCTTGCCAAGCACGGTTTACGTTGTTATTTTCTTTAGATTTCAGTCATCCTAATAAACATCCCTGTTTCCACCTGGTTCACTAATACACAGTCGATAATATACTTTGTGTCATTCTGGCTTGTTTTGTTATATTTTTGCCATAATTCTATATCGAACCATTAGCATTAGTTTGGCTAGGCAGTCGCTATCAGCTAGCTACCGTCAGCTCGGTGCTTTGCAGGACCAGTCACTCGTTCACAAATGTTTCTGGTCTTGTTGTACTCTATTGACCACTGAAACCACACACTCCTGTCCGCCAGTGATGCTTTATTTCATTCATTCTTTAAGACAAATTTATGATAGTTGGCTCATCCTTGCTATTTGAGCTAGGAGCTAACCAGTTAAGATTAGCAATAGTGACATAAGAGGGAGAGCGGAGTTAACTGCGCCTCTTGGGCATTTAAAGGGACATACAATGAAATTCAGAGGAATACTACAAATGCCACAATAACTAAATAACTAAAAGAAATTTTAACCAAAATATGTCCCAAATATTCCATGAAGACCTGTTGGAGGTACCAAAATCTGGAAAAAGTGCAGTCAATGACTCTTCTTAAGGCTCCTGAACAAACCTGAATTTTGTCCTCGATAAAAGATTGCAAAGCTGAATCAAACATTTACGTCCATCTACACTATGAGAAGCAAACATAAAATGCTCATACGTGTACAGGTACTAGGAATGCGTAATATCAAATATAGCAGATAAAAATTTCCTGCAATAAGAATTAGTCATCCCAAGGTAATAACAACAAACTCTAGCTGATGGCATATTTGTGTGTGCAATGCACTAGCAGCCCACAGCTCACCATGTTTGCGCTGTTAAAGTATGAATAAATGCAGACACAGCAGTTTCATCCATAGGATGAAGAACACAAATGCTATAGGCCCCCAGCAGCTGGAAGCCCCCTCCCCTTTCAAGCCATAAGGTGAATCACAGCATCTGCATTGAGAACTACTGTCAATTAACTTGGTTAAATCTCTAAAGACAGACTGTCTTTCATGTTCCACTAGGGGGCGACACCACTCTCACATGGCACTGCAACTAAGGGTGGCCTATCCCAGCCATACCATGCACACTACTGTACTAGTGGTAACAAAGATAGAAGTTACAAATATCACAACAGTACCACACAGTAAACTGACAGTCTAACTAAGGAGAACATGCTTATTTTCTAACATTTTCCATTTCCCATCAGCCCTTTCAGCTCATTCACCCAAAAGGCTACAATATTTTTGAAAGAATTAAAAGTAGTTGTCTATATTTGTACCAACTAAGCTCCTCATATGTTTAGTGAAGAACTTAAAAACTAAATATAAAATATAAATCATACTAAACTGCAGTGATAATGAAGTTTTATCAGGGTAATGAATATGATAGATGCGCAGAGCTTGAAGTACTTCTGGTATAAAAAAGGTCACTTCCGCCTGACGTCTTTTGGTGTTACGTTTTTGAGCTGTCAGCATGTCACAGAAAAAGAAGTTTACATTCTAAAAAAAAAAAACAAGCGCAAAAACAGAGAAAAAAAAAACAGGATAAATTAAGTTGAGGGCTCTGTGGATAATTTATTGGCTGATATATGGATAAATAAGCATGAAGGTAAGAGATAAGTTGAAATATTTTAAACCAGTGCTTTTTAATTAATATTTTTAAGGGGCAGTGGATCACATACAATATCAAATTAAAAACAACATACAAAAGTCACTGTCCTCTTTTATAAAATCTTAACATAAAAATATTGTAACGTCGGGGCTGTGATAAGCGGGCGGGAGTCTCCCGGCATGCTTGCGCCGCGGAGGATTCAAATACTGCATCTGTGTGTTCTAAGCGTTCTTCGTGTCTACCATTATAACTGTGAAGTAAGACCAGTTGTGACAGCGTTGTTTCCCTATATGTGCCAAATCATGTGTCTATGTCACCATGAGCTTAATGAGGGTCTGTGTAAATGACCTCCCCTCCATTCTGTATTGTGAGTGTGTGTATAAATAAAGCCTGTTCGTCACAGTCATCTCTCCTTATTGTGTGAACCCTTGCAATGTCACAATATTAAAACCAAACAAAAAAATGGTGTTGTTTAGGTTAATCAAGGAGATTATATTACTTTAAAGGGGTCATTAGCCATGGTTACATGTGAAAAAAATTTCTTCAATTTGATTACAATTCAGATGAGAACTTCACTGTTTACATGGATCCTGAAAAAGTTGATCCGATTAGGGCGTGCGTTCCCATGTGTCACACGTTTGAACAGACTAAATCATTTTGACATGCACACAATTATCTGACATTCTGGAAATAGTAGAAGAAGAAGGAACTTCCGATGTAAACAAACCCCACTTCGTGTCTTTCTGTTTTTGAAATTGGCCTGTATTGTGTTATTCAGACTGTACTTTTGCTTCTGCTGGTCTCCGTAATGAAGCTACAAGTACATACTTCTGCATATGGCGAACAGAGGGACACAGCAGGACGATACAGACCAGTTTTGTTTTACTCTCGCCATGTCTTCCGCTAGCTGCTGTAAAGGCAGAAATACGTCACGTCGATGTGTGGCTGATGTACAGACATGCGCAGTAAACATATTTTCTACCCAAAACTTCAGAATAAGTGTTTATATGCGCACCAATCAGATTAACAATCGGGATAACCCACCCGTCTCAATCGGAATGAAATTTTGATCCGAATGAGTGTGATCGGGTCAGAATATTCAGATTGGCGTGTTTACATGAAGCATTTTTATTCCGATCAGGCTTTTAATCCAGTTACTTGTGTCCATGTAAACATGGCTACTGACTGGACTTTTTTCCACATTTTAACTGTTTATGTCTTAATGAGGTGTTTGTGACATAGTTTGTTCACATTTTCTTTATTTTTTTAAATTATTGAAGCAAATCTGTTCTGTATTTTTTGGGGCTTTCTTGAAACACTCTGATTTAAAGCCTATCACTTTAAGAACCATCCTTCACCTATTCAGCTCCACCCTCCTTCTTATGTCAGGTAGTCATTAGCTGACTAGCTTTTAGCCTCCTTCTAGCTTGGATGAGTGGCACTGGTTCACCGATCCACAGTCGACAGCGCACTGTGCGCCACCTCAGCCCACTGCCCAACAACCTCGCAGTGACTCCAGAGCAAATCGCCAGCACCGCACGCTGGGCAGCCCCCCAGTCACTACAACCGAACTGGCCTGGGATATGAGGCTGCCAGCCAGAAGTCAAGCTGAGGCAAAGCTTACGGAGCTGCTGAGCCACAGGATCTCAATGGGCTCCGCTCTGACAGCCAGCCGGCAGATGACCCCTTAAGAGGCGGTTCCCTATGCTACCCGGAGAGCGGAGTCCCGGACAACAATGGGGGAGTTGGCCATGAGAGCCAGAAGCCTCCAGGCTAGGGATTGGCAACTGGCGGCTCACCCCCTCATTCACTGCAGTCCGCCAGTCCATTTCCAAAAATCTATTATCCTCGCCCCGGTTTCCCACACCAATAATCATTTGTTCATTGTTTCTTTTGCCAATTTAAAGACGCTTGTGCCGCTTCTCGGGGTAGCGTCATTCTCAATGTTTAGATGGGAATTCCCCGTTTCTCTTCCTATTCCTGTATCCTCCATGTGCCCCACACTTCGTTCACTCTGGCTTTTCCATACACCACGTTCCCTTGGACTATTCTCCCACACTCTGTAAGTTTTTGCCTTTGTTATATTTTGTTTCTCTTTGTTATTAAATTGTACAAACTCACAGTCGGCGATTGGTATCCTCAATCTACCCCGGAAAGGGCAATTTATGACAGATCATTGGAAATAAGATGCACCTGAGCTCAATTTTGAGCTTCATGGCAAATGCTGTGAATATTTATGTACAGTGGATATAAAAAGTCTACACACCCCTGTTCAAATGCCAGGTTTTTATGATGTAAAAAATGACACCAAGATAAATCATTTGAAACTTTTTCCACCATTAATGTGACCTATAACCTGTACAACCCAATTGAAAAACAAACTGAAATCTTTTAAGGGGAAAAATAAAAACTTACAATAACCTGGTTGCATAAATACACACACCCTGTTATAAATGGGGATGTGGCTGTGTTCAGAATTAACCAATCACATTCAAACTCATGTTAAACGGGAGTCAGCACACACCTTCCACCATTTAAAGTGCCCCGATTAACCCCAAATAAAGTTCAACTGTTCTAGTAGGCTTTTCTTGACATTTTTGTAATCACATCTTACAGCATAAGCCATGGTCCACAGAGAGCTTCCAAAGCATCAGAGGGATCTCATTGTTCAAAGGTAAGAGTCAGGAGAAGGGTACAGAAGGACTTCCAAGGCATTAAATATACCATGGAATATACTGAAGACAGTCATCATCAAGTGGAGAAAATATAGCACAACAGAGACATTACCAAGAACTGGACGACCCTCCCAAATTGATGAAAAGACGATTAGAAAACTGGTCAGGGAGGCTGCAAAGAGGCCAACAGCAACACTGAAGGAGCTGCAGGAATTTCTGGCAAGTGCTGGCTGTTTAGTACATGTGACAGCAATCTCCCATCTAGGGTGGCAAAACGGAAGCCTTATCTTACAAAGAAAAACATCTAAGCCCAGCTACATTTTGCAAAAACACATTTGAAATCTCCCAAATGCATGTGGGAAAATGTGTTATCGTCCAATGAAACCAAGGTTGAACTTTTTGGCCACAATTCCAAAAGGTATATTTGGCACAAACACCAACACTGCTCATCATCAAAAGAATACCATACCTAGAGTAAGCTCTTTTTCTTCAGCTGGAACTGGGGCCTTAGTAAAGGTGGAGGGAATTATGAACAGTTCCAAATACCAGCCAGTGTGCACAAAACCTCCAGGCTTCTGCTAGAAAGCTGAAGATGAAGAGGAACTTCATCTTTCAGCACGACAATGACCCAAAGCACTCATCCAAATCAACAAAGGAATGACTTCACCAGTTATTCCTTTATTAATATAATGTTTGGAACCGCATTCTTAAATGCAATTATACAGTCCACCAGCAGAGGGAGCTCTAATCAAAACCTAGTGCCGCTCTCTGCAAGTGACTGAACATAGAGCAAGAGTGAGCGAGCCACTAGCGAGAGCAACAGTGCCAGTGTGCACCGAGTGTTGCATGATAAGACTGCATTAATAAGCTGTAAACAGCCTAAATGTACAAAGTAGGCTGCTTTTAAACAAGAATAAATTGTACAGCTGAGGAGCTGTACTATTTATTCTTGTTTGGCAGGTGAAGCCCATGTCAGCAATAAAAGTTCAGGGACTGGTCCTTGTAATCTGTTGATTTTTTGTTTGTTTTGTTTTTTTGTTCATTTATACCAGTGGCTCTTAAATTGTTTTTTAATTCCCCATTTTAGGGAGCCAGACATTACCAAGCCCCTCCACACCTACAATTAATTCATGAGCAAGCAAAGCCTCATCATATTTCCTTTTCTTCTTGGTTTCTTTTGTTAATTATCATCCGGAATTTATCTTTGGTTATCATTTTGATGGAGAGAATTTTGAAAATTAGGTCATGGTGTAATTTTATCCATCCATTCATTCACCCATCTCCTACTGCAGGGCTATTCAATTACTAAATCAGTTGGGCCACAATTTGAAATCAAGACATGTAACTGGGCTGCACATGTTCAACAATCTGTTGAGTATGATAAATTTCAAACCAACACAGATCAATATGATGAAAAATATGCACTTTTATTCATTGGCTTGGTTTTAAATGTGCAACTGGCACATGGCAAAGGCACATCAAAACGCAATAACAGTGCTGGGGTTGAGAGGAACTTGAAGTAGTAGAAATATTTTTTCTCTTGAACAACAATTAAATAATTAAAGCTGCAAGCAGCTATAAGCGGCCCCTTGCCCCCCGCGCACCCGTGGACTCCGCTGCCCGTTGGACCCAGCAAATTTCCCGTTGTCACGGCAAGTGCTGCGTGAATAATAAAGAAAACCATTTGGCGAAGTACTTTCTTGTAAGCAGTAGGTGGCGCAATAACTCTTGTCAATCATTTTTATGTAGGAGCATACGGGACGGGCCTAAGATCCATCGTAGCAATTACGGGGTAAACTGGACAAAGTTTGTCCAAGTTACAGCTGTCCGATGTATTGCCAGGAGGGAAACTTCAGCATGTGGCCGTGGCAGCGCTTATATGTTAGGTACATTTTGCAGACCCATATAGGACTACAGAAGAGTCACCTTGACTTATGCTCCCCATTTTGTGACGATCGGACTTTCCCAATCTTCCAAAGTAAAAAACGTACTTAATGGCAAGGAGTGGGTTTCCATGGCAACTGTGATGATTGCAGGACAAAAGTGACTTCCACTGTGGGTAATCCAATGCGCTCTGAGAAACCTCTGAAAATGTCATGTCATTCTGACTACTGATCTTTGTGCAAAAGCTGATTCAATTTTGTGCAGTATCTCATGTCAGCATTAGGTGGTGCTGTGACAATTTTGTAAATATTGACATATAGACGTGTTCAGAGTGGGATTAGTATGATTTGTGCAAAGTTTGGTCCAAATCAGACAAAGATTGTCTGAGCTGTAACTCATGTTTTGCATGCTAGTCACCATGGAAACAGTTCTGTACTATGTATACTGTCAATGAGTCCTAGTCATTCCTTCACGTCATTTTTGCACCTGGTGAGAGAAAAATTAAAAAACAACAGTTTTCAGCAATTCTTACTTTAATCACTAGGTGGCGCTATAACTTTTGTTAACTATTTATATAAAAATAGTTTGGGACACATTCGGGGCAGGACTAATATCGATCATAGAAAGTTTGGTAAAAATCGGACAAAGTCTGTCCGAGTTATAAGTGTCCATTGCTCTGACTACTTGGTGGTGCTATAACTTCTGTAAATTATTTGTATATAGGAGCATGCAGGGTGGGACTAATATCCATCATAGAAAATTTGGTGAAAATCGGATAAAGTTTGTCTAAGTTACAAGTATCCAATGGTCTAACCACTAGGTGGTGCTTTAACTTTTGTTAATTATTTTTATATAGGAGCGTTTAGGGTGGGACTAATATAATCATAGAAAATTTGGTGAAAATCAGACAAAGTTTGTCAACGTTACAACTCTTCGATGTTCCATGGCGAGGAATCAACCTTCGGCATGTCGCCATGGCAACACTTCAGTTATGTGTTGCTAACCCATATAGGACTACATATTACAGTCACCCCGACCTGTGTTCCAGATTTCATGACACCAGGTCGTTCCCAACCCTCCCAGCAAGATCACGGATCGAATGGCGAGGAGGGCATCCCCATGGTAACAAGAGTGATGCCATGTTGAAGTTGATGTGCAGTTATGATCAACCATGTGGTCTGATAAACCTCAGAAAATTTCACGTCATTCTGGCAAGCTGTGCATGAGTAATAAATAAAATTTTTCAGAAATTCTTCCTTTATCCACTAGGTGGTGCTATAACTTTTGTCAGGTATTTTTACATAGATGCGTTCGGGGCAAGACTATTGTCCATCATGGAAACTTTGGTGGACATCGGACAAGCTTTGCTCGAGTTACAGCTGTGTGATGTTGTAAGAGGTGGAGTTAAACTTCACCATGATGCCCTGGCCACACCTTTGAGCTTTTTGCTGTGACTTATGCAACTTTTAATGGCCCATGCCTATAGAGGCCACTATGCAAAAATGAGCAATTAGAGCAGGCCCCAAGGAAAAGTTTGTTCAAATATGAGGTGTGGTTTTTGGCCAAATTGGAGGCAGGGTGGCTTTGAGACAATATGGCAGACTTCCTGTTGGCCGTGGGTAAGGGCCACAATTACATTTTTTGCATGTCTTGAGGTGATGCACACCTCACCCGAATTTCGTGTCTGTACGGCAAACTTTAGTGTCGCTGGTCTCCATAGACCTTGTATATTTGGTCCCGCCCACAAAAATTGGGGGTGGGGGGCACATATTTTTTTTCCAGTTTATCGAATTTTTCACCGGGTCTGAGGTGTGTGACTAAAAAAAAAAAAAATTGCGTTTTGGTTAACATTTAGAGGGTCAAAAAGGCGATCGTTTAGGGAGAAAAAAAATTAGAAGAAACGCAGCAAATAGGGTCCGAGCCACTAAAAGCAAGAAATCTCTGTGTCTGTCTGTGTGTTTGTCACGTTCAAATGACATCATAGGATGGCCTATGATTTCTGCCTGAACATCATAGGACATCCTATGACCTCAGGCATCATAGGACGACCTGCAATGCCTATATGACGGCACATAGACAAATGTGTCTTTATGATGTCATATACATCAAGCCCACGGCACATAGACAAATGTGTCTTTATAATGTCAAATACATCAAGCCTGCCTTCATGTCTTTATAATGTCATATACAGTGACAGACATGAGTCCATGCCAGAAAGCCTCTTTTTGCTCAGGTCTACAGTATTTTCATGATCCTGTCCGTGAATGCCAAGCAAAGCGCTGATTTTCTCCGCGTGCGCCGGTTTCTTGGTTTCTATGGGCATGCACGGGCCTTCCTGGTAAGCAACATAACACAGAACAGTGACAGGCAGGAGAAGAAGTAGAGCACATGACATCATAGGACATCAGGCAGACATCATAGGGCGTGATCCTACGGGCATACAGAAATGCTTGCTTACACACTTGCTTTCTACGGGTATGCAGAAATACTTGCTTATATTTGGTTTCTACTGGCAGAAATCTCTGTGTCTGTGTGTGTGTCTGATTTTCTCCGGGTGCTCCGGTTTCTTGGTTTCTACGGGCATGCACGGGCCTTCCTGAACAGGGTTGAAAGCCACTTTTTGCTCAGATCTATTTTCATGATCCTGCCCATGAAGTGGAATTATGATGCACCTATCCCTCAACCAGTGGTCTGAACGAAGAAGAAGAAGAAGAAGACCCGTCAGATGGAGAATGAGGAGAACTGCTACACGTCAGAAAAGATGCCGTGAACATGAAACACCTCAGGTTCCAGCAGTACGCCACAGGCATGACTGTGAACAACACAGCCGTCTGAGCCAGGAGGAGACCCTTCAGCAACGGGCATGCAGAAATACTTGCTTATACTTGGTTTCTACGGGCATGGACAGGTATGCACGGGTATGTACTAGTTTAGCTGAATAAAAAATGAACTGTCAAACACTTCAGTGCACACATCCCCCCCACAAAAAAAGAAAAAAGATCCATAACATTAGCAAACACTGCACATCCACTATTGCGGTTTGTTTTGTTTTAAATCACCACATGTGAGTAGGAACCTCAGGGTACACGCTGGACAGATCGCCAATCCATTGTGGAGCAGATATAATTTTATCAGTAATTTTAATTCTAATATGATAAAACACTGAGTAGCTTTTATTTTCAAGTGCATTTTCAGTTTTAATTGTGAAACTTTTAACTTTGCAGGAAATAATACCCTGCCCCCGCCCCCGGTAGGTTTACATGCAAATCTGGCCCTGGGGAAGTGAGGAAAAAATTTTGTGCCCTCACTACCACCAAAGTTGCCCATCCATGCTCCAGCCAGCAGCCTCAGGTCCTGGGCCAACTTGGTTGTAGTGATCTGCCGCAGAATCATGGTGAAGCCACTGGGAGAAGGGCCTCCGCGATGCGAGGCACATCGCTGACTGTGGACTGGTGAACCAGGTGGTAACAGGGATGGCTATTAGCGTGACAAAGTTCTGAAGAAAATAACAATATAAACCACGCTTGGTGTGAGGCTCCTGATACCAGTGTTAGCTCAGGGGCTAATAGGCTTCGTTTAGCACCCCTTCCATCTACACGACAGACAGCTCAGCGGGCCAATAATAGAACAGTGGGCTGGCTTTTTTAATGTTGACATACAGTATAATATTTACCCGGAAGAGTCAAAAATGTTTTTGGCATTTCTTGGGAGAGAAAAATTAGATAAAGGCTGTGTGGTTTTTAAGAGAATTGACTGTTTTGAATTTTTTTTTTTGATAATTACATGACCAGTAGACTAATTTCAGACAGTTAAAACCTACAAACACACCATTTTTCAGTCAATGGTCTCTTTAAAACTCTTTAAAAGCTCCTTGGGTTTATTTAGTTTGAAAATTTAACACTTCAGCTGCCTATTTTTTTTGTGCATGTATTTCAGTTTAGTCATTTTCTATCTGATATTCTGTTCATTTTGTATTGTTCAAAATGTACTAGATGTGGTGTGTACTGTTTGCAAATCTATACTCGCAAACAAACTGGACATGAATGCAGAATTTGTGTTTAAATTTTAAACTTGTGTCTGACTGGAATCACTGTATTTTCTGCAGTACAGTTGCACTATTTGTATCCGGAGTAGTCTGATGATGGGTAAATGTTTTACAGCAAGGTTTGTGTATGCAGCTATCACTTATAGCCAAAAAGATTGTGTTGAACAGAAGCCTACTATTTTCTATGCATCATTTATATCATTATCGTGATAAAAACCCGATTTCATTTTAGGTCCATATCACCCATCCGTCATACAGACTCAACAGGTATTAAATAAATTAAAACATCTTTCAGAATCACAGTTGCTGCATTTAATGGCGTGCTGCAAAAGATTTTAGGCACGTGTTTGTGTCAAAGGGGTCAGTGACTGAAAAATTGTGTTTTTGTAGGTTTTAACCTTCTGGAATTTCAATATGACTATTGAAAAAATACCAAAACACTCACATGACATGTGCCGCTGCTCTATTATTGATCAGCCTAGCTATCTGTCATTTACGAAGGGGGGCTGAAAAGTTCATAGTGGTCAAATTTGACCATATGTGGTTTATTTTTCAACATAGTCCCCTTCGGTCCACACATTTCTTTCATCAGTGTTGCAGTGCTTGGATCCCTGTGGTTGAAAAATAAACCACATTTGGTCAAATTTAACCACTATGAACTTTTCAGCCTCCGTAGATGGGTGGGGAAAGGTATTAGCATCAGAGCTAACAATGCTACTAGGGAGCTTGCTTACCAAGTGTGATTTATATTGTTATTTTCTTTAGATTTCTGTCACCCTGACACCCGTTTCCACCTGGTTCACTAATCCACAGTTGTAAATATGTATTTTGCGTCATTCTGGCTTGATTATATTTTTACTGTCATGCTACATCAAACCATTAGCATTAGCTTGGCTAGGCAGTTGGACAAGCCGCCTGGCATTAACTTGACTCTTGAGCCATCTGGTTTTGATCTCTAGTTTCTATACAACCGGTCCCTGGACCTGTTATATTCTATCAGTCACTGGCCACGGTTGCATGGGCAAAATTTCTTCAATCTGATTACAATTCAGACCAGAATTTTACTGTTTACATGGATCCTGAAAAAGCTGATCTGATTAGGACGTGCGTTTCCATGTGTCACACATTTGAACGGAATAAATCATTTTGACATGCGCACGTCGACATTTCGACATTCAAAAAATAGTAGGAGAAGAAGCAACTTCCGGTGTTAGCAAGCCCCGCTTTGTGTCGAAATTGACCTGTATTGTGTTATTCAGACTGTACTTTTGCTTCTGCTGGTCTCCATAATGAAGCTACATGTTCATACTTCTGCGTATGACGAACAGAGGGAGACAGCAGGACGATACAGACCAGTTTTGTTTTACTCCTGCTATGTTTTCCGCTAGCTGCTGCTAAGGCGGAAATACATCATGTCGACGTGCGGCTGGTGCACAGACATGCGCAGTAAACATATTTTCTGTTCTACATTTGGAATAAGTGTTTTCATGCGCACCATTCAGATTAACAATCGGCATAACCCGCCCCCTCTCAATCATAATGAAATTTTGATCCGAATGAGCATGATCGGGTTAGAATATTCAGATTGCCATGTTTACATGAAGCATTTTTATTCCGATCAGGCTTTTAATCCGGTTACTTGTGACCATGTAAACATAGCCACTGAAACCACACACGCTTGTCCACCAGTGATGCTTTATTTCATTCATTCTTTAAGACAAATTTACCTAAGTTGGCTCAGGCTTGCCAAAAGACGCTGGGATAGACTCCAGCCCCTGCCCCCATGACCCAAAAAGGATTAAGCAGTAGAAGATGGATGGATGGGTGGATTTATGGATGGATGAGGTTTGCTACCCGAGCTAGGAGCTAGCCAGCTAAGATTAGCAATAGCGATGTAAGAGGGAGGGTGGAAGTTGCTGCTCTTCTTGGGCATTTAAAAAGACATGCACTGAAATGAGCCGCTGTGAGGAAGGCTGCAAAAGATGATTCACAATTATGACGCAATAGTTAAATAATGTAAGAAAATTTGACCAAAATGTCACAAACATTTCATTAAGGCATGTGGGGAAAAGGGAAAAAAGTGCAGTCAATGACCCCTTTAAACAATGGTGCACACTTAGTATTGGACTTTTGTTTGTATTTAATATCTTTTATCACTGTGGCTCTAGGCTGAAACTCGTCATCCACACGTAATTAGATAAGCCGCATCAGTCTCAAAACAGAGGTGCCTTTCGTCCGCCCCTTTCCCCCTTTTGGATTCTGACTGCAGCACCACAGACATGTCCACCGGAGGGGAGCTGGGCAGAAGCTGATTCACACTCGGCTGGGCTCGGCGCTGACATAACTTTGTGCAGCCGAGGCTGTGACATGCAGCATGGCTAGATCTCAGTGTATAAATGCGTGTCTCTAGGACTGACTGGTTCGCCTGGAAGGCACCTTTATCTCCGCTGCCCTGCCCGCCGCGGGATGCATGCACCAGTGTGTCATAGAGACAATCACTGAAAACCAGCACAGGAAGCTGGTCTGTGGCCAATTCAATCACTGGAAGCCACAAGTTGTGCTGTGATGGGAATAGACAAAGTAACACTGGGGTGGAAAAGGGTGGACCCACGCCTGCAGAAATGTCTTAGAGGCTGTGATGGATAAGGCAGACGCAGACTGAAGCTACTGGAAGGAGAAAAAAAGATCTCAGCTTAAATCAGCAGAAACCTTCATCTACCGCTATGAATAAACGTTCTTTACCTTGGTGATGGACAGTCGTGCTGCGCCGTACCAGGGCTGTGTGGAGGTTACAGACAGACAGACAGGCAGGCAGACAGACAGAAAAGTGTCTGCGCCTATGACAACACAGCAGCTCTCCACACGCACTGTTCATGAGCCATAACCGAGTTCAGTCACTCAGCCGCTCTGACTGCACCACCAACTCTGCTGGATAACCGCAGGATCCCCTCTGACCGAACATCTGTCCGAGTCCCACACCTGCATCCAGCCCGGCAGCGGCTGCTCACTTTGGGCAAACTTGCCTGTATTTGTTGGGATCCTGTTGCAGCTCGTTCATAGTTAGAAGCCACCCATCACCACACTGTTTTAAACGCCCAGGCACAGGGTGCGCTTAAGCCGGGTTAGTCCCATAGATCCACGGTTAAAAAAAAAAAAAGCAATAGTAAAATAAAATTTGAGCTCGGTAAGAGGACACAAGTCCGTCACCGTTAACTCCTCAAGGGTGTCTTCAGAGCGCCTGCATCCTGAGCAGAGCCCAGCCCTCCACTGCGCTCTGCTCCAGCCTGGAGGAAGGAGGCGCTCGAGTACGCAGCAGCCCGCCTTCTGCGCTCACCCACTCTTCAAAATAAAAGCATGCGCAGGAGACGGAAGCGCGCAAAGGTTTGAAGCACGCAGGCGTAAAAATATGGGCAAAAATCACACGTTTATAAGGCAAAAGTTGAGCATTTGTTAGAAAAAAAGTTGCAATTTTACAAGAGAAAAATCATATTTAAGAGAACAAAGTCGCAAATTTGTGAGAAAGAAGTAAATTTATGAGAAAAAAAATCACAAGAGAGAAAAAAGTTACAGAATTAAAGTTGCAGAGTTACAAGAGAAAAGTTGAAATTTATGAGCTGAAAATTTACATGAAAAAGTCACAAATTTATAAGACAAAATTTGAAAATCTGCAAGAAAAAGATGCATATTTACAAGAAAAACTAGCAATTTTAAGAGGAAAAAGTAGGTAAATTTATGAGAAAACACTGAGGTTTTCTTGTAAACTTAGCACATTTTTTTGCAAATTATCCAACAAATTTAATACTTCTTGCCTATAAATCTGCAACTTTTTGTGATAAATTTGTTACCATTTTTTCTGCAAGAATTTACAGTTAAATACTCAAATAGAAAAAAATATTAAATTTGCAACTTTTTTCATTCATTTTCAATATTTTTCTTGTACATTTCCAACTATACTCTCACTGAAAAATTCTATTGTATTATCCCTGTACTCTTTATGGGGATGGAGGAAGGCAGCTTAACGAGGGGGATGGATTTTGATCATTTTACTAATGAGGACGATGGCATCCCCCTCATATCATCTGCTAACAATGACAGGTCGGTGGCAAACCGATGTCCAGGGGCATCAAACTGGGGGTGGGCGTACTCTTTACCCATCATCATAGCAGTCTGTCGAGGGCGACAATGACAATGACAATGACAGAATTATAAATCAGAACTGGAAAGCAAGATGGCAACAAAGAAACTTGGTTCAGCCTGGGCCAGTATGAAAACTATTGCAGGCCTTCAGAGCACAGAGCGCAGTAATTGTGTGTTTTTAGATGGTTTTAATTCAGACACAGAGCTGGCTAATGCTCTTAATTGTTTTTATGGTCGTTTTGACTCCTTTGATTTTAGCACAGAAACCCAAGATTTGAAACAGAAACTCAAAGACAATCAGCACTTTAATATTGAGGTGCAGGATGTTAAAAGGGAGTTCTGCGCTGTAAAAGTGAACAAAAGTCAGGGCCCTGATAATATATGTGGGCGCTTGGTAAAGTCCTGTGCACATGAACTGAGTCCTATATTTCATTTTCAATAAGTCCTTACAGACACAACATGTGCCTAAGATCTGGAAAGATGCCGTGGTTGTTCCCGTTCCAAAATCCAGCTGTCCTAAAACAGTAAACGACTTTAGACCAGTTGCTTTGACTTCAATTTTAATGAAAATTTTTGAAAAACTGGTCAGATGTGAGGTCCTAAAGCAGACTGAGCATGTATTGGATCCTCTGCAGTTTGCCTATAGGCCTCACAGAGGAGTGGAGGATGCCACTGTCACTCTGTTTAACATGCTTTTTAAACATCTGGATTTTAATGGGACACACACCAGACTTTTATTTGTGGACTTTTGCTCCGCCTTTAATACAATCCAACCTCATATCTTAGTTGAAAGGCTCCTGCAGCAATTTGATTTGAGCAATAATCTGGTGGGTTGGATTCTGGATTTCTTAACCAACAGGACGCAGAGAGTAAGGGTCAATGGTACATTGTCTGAACTAAAGTGCACTTCTACTGGCTCTCCTCAGGGGTGTGTGTTGTCACCACTACTCTTCATCCTGTACACAAACATGTGTCGGAGCAGACATGACAACAGACACATTATAAAGTATGTTGATGATTCAGTTATTGCCAGTCTCCTCCAGGATGGTGAGAGTGGCCACGGCCCAGTAGTTGATGATTTTGTTCACTGGTGTGAGGATTCCTACCTGCAGCTGAATACGACAAAAACTAAAGACATGATTATTGACTTTAGGAGGAAAATTCCCAGGCACAAAGTCACCGTACTAAAAGGCCAGACCACCGAATGTGTACAATCCTACAAATATCTTGGGACGATTATTGATAGTAATTTAAACTTTGAAGAGAACTGTGAAAGGGTGTGCAAAAAGGGTCAGCAACATTTGCATTGCTTGAGAAAACTTGCACGCTTCCAAGTTGACCGAACCATAGTTGGAAGGAATATTTCGAGGATCTCCTCAATCCCACTCGCACGCCTTCCACAGAGGAAGCGGGGCTTGGGGACAAGGGGGATGACTCACCCATCGGAGGGACTGAGGTCGCCAAAGTGGTTAAAAAAATCTTTGACAGCCAGGCCCCGGGGGTAGATGAGATTCGCCCCGAGTACCACAAGGTCCTGTATGTTGAAGGGCTGTCATGGTTGACACGCCTCTGCAATGTTGTGTCGAGGTCAGGGACAGTGCCTTTGACATGGCAAACTGGGGTGGTGGTTCTTCTTTTTAAAAAGGGCAACCAGAAGGTGTGTTCCAACTTTAGGGGGATCACACTTCTCAGTCTCCCTGGGAAGGTCTATGCCAGGGTACTGGAGAGGAGAGTCCAGCTGCTGGTCGAACCTCGGATCCACGAGGAGCAATGTGGTTTTTGTCCTGGCTGTGGCACATTGGACCAAATCTTTACCTTCTCGAGAATCCTTGAAGGTTCGTGGGACTTTGCCCAACCAGTCCACATGTGTCTTGTGTGACTTAGAGAAAGCATTCGACTGCATCCCTCATGGTCTCTTGTGGGGGGTGCTGTGGGAGTATGTGGTATTGTCCTTGCGGGCTATTTAGTACCTATATGACCACTGCAAGAGATTGGTTCATATTGCCATCACCCAGTCAAACTTGTTTCCAGTGAGAGTTGGACTCCACCAGGGCTGCCCTTTGTCACTGATCCTGTTCATAATTTTTATGGACAGGATTTCCAGGCGCAGCCAAGGACCGGAGGGTGTCACACTTGGTGACCATAGGATCTCATTGCTACTGTTTGCAAATGATGTTGTCCTGTTGGCTTCATCAACCAATGACCTACAGGCCTTGCTGTGATAGTTTGCTACTGAGCGTGAAGCAGCTGGGATGAGAATCAGCTCCTCCAAGTCTGAGTCCATGGTCCTTAGCGGGAAAAAGGTGGCTTGTCCTCTTGGCGTTGGGGACAATTCCTGCCCCAAGTGGAGGAGTTTTTAAGTATCTTGGGATCTCATTCACGAGTGAGGGGAGAATGGAGCACGAGATTTGACAGACAGATCGAAGCAGTGGTTTTTAATCAATACATTAAATGTAATATCAGGCTGTTACAAATCTAAAGTGTGTCAGTTTTGATGGATAATCTATAGATTATATCTAAAGTAATTTTGAAGTGCCGATTTCTGACAGCATCTTACCAGCTGACTGTGGCTAGTTATCAATCTAATGACACTACGGTTTACTTGCCAACCTAATAACAGCTTTATTAGTTTGAAACCTAATTTTAAAGGACAATCACTGTAGCTACAGTCTCAATCCTCTTAGTAACTCGGAGAAGGCAAAATGCTTCATTCTTATTAACATTTCATAATTATGTCTTCTATGATGCTAAATAGCTAATATTAGCACAAGTTACTTACCTTTGTCCACTTTCTGACTCCACTGAACTTTGTGTAGAGGAAATATCTCTCACAGAAAGCATCTGTTTTTTGAAAGAACAGTGTCCTGACAGCAGAATCACCACCTCCTGGGCTGTTCCACCTCGAGACACCTGAATGGAGGCTCTGCTGTTAATCTCTGTTAATCTGTTGCCCTGGCCAATAATGTTTTGTATGCATACATGATGCCTCTTCTCACACGTCATTATTATTATTGTTATTTTTACAAACCTGGCGTGTGGCTGTTGGACATCACTTTGAATTAACCACTCAAGTCCGTGCAGGTGTTTAACAGGTAAACGGCACGTAGAGCGAGAGTTGCGGACATAAAACATCTCTTTCTATCTGCGTCCAACTAGTTTTGACTGAGGCTAGGTCCTCAATTGGTATGACAAGAAGTGAAACTGAACTGTGATAATGAATTAGGGAGCCAAATTTTTCAAGTAAATGAAATACTGTTTCAATTTTATTACAATACACAATCAAACCAATAGATTCAATTTCAAATTCGGTCATTCACATTCAAATTTTAAAAGCAATTATTCAAACTGATTAATTCGGGTTCAAATTCAGTTATTCACATTCAAATAAAAAAAAAAAGTCTAATTCAATTTCTGCAGGCATAATCCTTATCCCATATCTCTCAAGCTCTGGTGTTAGTTCATATACAAACCCCAAATTGAAATTTGAATCAAAAAAGTTGGGACAGGAGCAAGAAAAGACTGGGAAAGTTGAGGAATGCTCAAAAACACCTTTTTGGAACATTCCACAGGTGAGCAGGTTAATTGGAAACAGGTGAGTGTCATGATTAGGTGGAGCATCCCCAAAAGGTTCAGTCAAGGCATAAATTAATTCAAGAACTAGAAAAGCACTCAGAGAGCATATACCTCCACCAAGGCTCCTTCCATCTCTCATGGATCACCTCCAAAATAAAATAGGTTTGTGTGTAGGCCTAGAGCCACTTGTGGTGAAAATTGCATCAAAGTCTGTACATTAGTTTTGGAGTACTGTTGCTAACAATCTGTGAGAAGAGCCTTAGCAGAGATATGCATTCTCAGATTACCACCAAAATGTAATGGTTTGTCTGTAGCCCAAGAACCACCTCTAGTGAAAATTCCATCCAAATCCAACCAATAGTTTTTGTGTAATCCTGCTGCACAAATTCAAAGCCCTTGGAGGAGGTAGGCACTCTCAGATCATCAACAAAATCTAATCATCTCTTCCCCGTGCCATTACACACATTTCCTGAAAATTTCATCAAAATCCATTTCATAACTTTTTGAGTTATGTTGGTAACAGACAAACCAACAAACCAACCAACGCCACTGAAAACATTGCCTCCTCCCTCGGCAGAGTTAATAAATTCTAGATAATTATTGCAAACGACTAAACAAACTGAAATAAATATTTACATATGACGGACATGTTTGCCTACAAAACATCTCTAACGTCTCTAAATAATTTTTATCTAATCTATCGATGAGAAGTCATAATGAGAAGGAGCATGAACAGATACCTTATGGCAGACAAACAATAACATAAGATAGTATGAGTCCCAGACATAGTGTGGTTTCCCACATTTGTGGATCAGGGGCGTCCTAAATGTCTGTGGAGAGAATCAAGTTAATGGCAATTAATAAAGTCACTTCTGTTTGAGTGAAGTATTGTGTAATTCTGGCCTGAAAGGATCTGGAGCTTCTCTTCAGACAAATGTGGTGACAGCCCCCAATGTGTGCAAGAGTCAGTGATGTCTGGTGCCGTGATGCAACTGTTGTACACAAACACGGCTCTCCATTGGAGGAATTTATGATCATCAAGTACCTACCCTTTTACATTCCGAGAGAATTTTCATCTGTCCTACTTATCGCTATGTATGCCCCGCCCACTGGCATTGATAAGAGGAGTAAAGCACTAAAAGAACTGTATCAGGCCATCAGTGAGATACAAACAGTGCATCCAGATGGATTAAAAGGTCCTACTACACCAACATGTAGACTTTCCAACAAGAGGAGACAATTTGCTGGACCTGGTGTATACAACTCACAAGAAAGTATACAGAGCTGCCCCACTTCCCCACCTGGGTCTCTCTGATCACATCACCATCCTGTTAAGGCCGGGATACAAACCCAGAGTGAAAACAATCAGACCAATAAAAAAGCAGGTACGTGTGTGACCAGAGGGGGCTTCTGATGCTTTGAAAGACTGATTCAGCACTACAGACTGGGACACTTTCAAGCACGCAGCCACTCACAATGGACACACAAACCTAAAGGAGTACACTGAGGTTGTTGTAGCATACACAGCGAAATGCATTGATGATGTCACTCCATGCAAAACCATCACTGTCCATGCCAATCAAAAGCCATGGATGACAGCAGAGGTCCCCAGGCTACTACAGGCTCAGGACGCAGCCTTCAAGGCCAGCGACACTGCAGGACTAACAACAGCTAGGGCCAACCTGTCCTGTGGCATCAAAGGGGAAAAATGACAGTACAGCAAGAAAATATCCGGCCACTTCAGCAACACCAGAGATGCATGTTCCCTCTGGTGTGGTATACAGACCCTTACCAACTACAAACCTCCACCTCAGACCAATGCAAGTGACACCACACTGCTCAACAACCTAAATGATTTCTTCGGCCGCTTTGAAGCACAAAACAGCACATCAGCACAGAAGACCACTCCTCCTCCAAACAAGCAGACCATGAGTCTGGATCCAGCTAGCATGAAGAGGACCCTCTGCAGGATCAACCCATGCAAGGCAGCTGGACCAGACAATATACCGGGTCGCATCCTGAAGGACTGTGTAGAGGAGCTCAAGAATGTCCTGGCTGACATCTTCAATGTCTCTCTGACTCAAGCTGTTGTCCCCACGTGTTTCTGCCACCATAATACCAGTCCTAAAGAAGCCTGTCCCATCCAGCTACAATGATTACCGGCCAGTAGCACTGACCCCCATCAAAATAAAGTGCTTCGAGGGGCTGGTCATGCAGAACACCAAGTTCATCCTCCCTCCCTACCATGACACATCTCAGTTTGCATACAGGTAAAACAGATCCACAGAAGACACCATCTCTGCTGCTCTCCATCCAGCCCTCACCCACCTGGACTCAAAGAACTCCAACCTGCGAATGCTGTTCTTGGACTTCTGTTGTTCATCTGCTGTTCAGCATTCAACACAATCATCCCCCGAGCACCTAATACAAAAACTCAAACACTTGAGACTCAAAACCTCTCTCTGTAACTAGGTGCTGGACTTTCTCACGGGAAAGCCACATAACGTGCGGGTTGACAGCAACACCTCCAAGACCATCACACTGAGCACAGGGGCCCCACAAGGATGTGTGCTCAACCTGCTGCTCTTCACCCTGCTGACCCATGACTGTGTACCAGCCTACAACACCAACCTCATCATCAAGTTTGCGGGTGACACAATGGTGGTGGGCCTCATCACGATCAATGAGGAGGCCAACTACAGAAATGAGGTGAGCCAACTGGTCCTGTGGTGTAAAGACAATAATCTCTTCCTGAACGTGGGAAAAACCAAGGACATTGTGGTCGACTTCAGGAGGGGACACGCACAGCATCCCCTTCTGATCATCGAGCAGCACCAAGTTCCTGGAGGTGCACATCCCTGAGAACCTCTCCTGGTCCAACAACACCACATCAGTTGCCAAGAAGGCTCAAACTTGCCTCTATTTCCTCCGCAAACTGAGGAGTGCACAAGTACCACCCCCCATCATGTGCTCATTCTACCAGAACACCATTGAGAGTGTCCTCACCAGCTACATCATGGTGCGGTATGGAAGATGCACCACCTCCTGCTGGAAGACACTACATCGTATAGCAAAAGCTGCCAGCAAGATTATTGGTGCCCCTCTGCCCCTCCCCCGACATCTACCTCACCCGCAGAGCCATCAACATTGCAGGCGACACCTTCCACCTCTCACACTCCTTCTTCAGCCTTCTGCCCTCGGGGAAGAAGTACCGGAGCCACTGGGCCCACTCCACAAGTCTGCTAAACAGCTATGTTCACCAGGCCATCAGGACTGTGAACTCTATCCACCCCACCCCCAACCGTAACGCACTCACCTGCACAATAATTACCTCAGCTGTTTGCACAGAAAGACTGGAACATCAACAGTAATACATCTGCTGCTGTATGTCTCTGCACCTTACTGAAACCATTTGCACAAATGCCATACCTGCTGCTGTCTGTTATTGCAATATTGATCATGTTCATTCCAATCTGTCACTGTCTGCACCTACACTACCACATCGAACTTGCAACTACAAGTATTACTGCTCTACCTTTTTCTGTATATAGGATTGCTGGGTTTTATCGTTTATCTTTATTTGCACTACGGGATGTCTGGGTTTTATCTTTTGTTGTTATTTGCACAACAGGCAGCATTACCATACAGACTGGTGTTGTTTTTTTCAGCCTTAGGTTGCGTGTCCACCAGTTTTTTGTCACCAGACCGCCCTGAGCATTTTTTTTTCAGCGTTTGTGGGTGGCACTCTGGGGGAAAAAAAAAGTCTGTGCCCTGTATCCTAGCAACAGCTTGTCACTCTCAGCTCAGCACTTCCGCTTCCACTTCCGATTTTCTACTCATTTTGTAAAAGCAGTCTCTAAATAACAATGGACAGGAAACGTGTTGTAGCAGCTCTGGATGTGGAATATGATGACACGGAAAGCAGGAGTCTGAGTACACACTAGTACCAGCGTCCCATGTCCCGCCCACGCAGCAGTTCTGAATGGCTGCTTAAAGGTCTGACATGATGAGCTCAGCTGCAGTCGCTGAAAAGTTGAACTTTTTTTCAACTCTAAGTACACTGAGTGCCGCAACAAAAAACGGCCACCGCCGAGAGCGTTTCTGCGCCAAGGGCGGTCAGCACTGTAAATGCTGGACTACATAGAGAATGAATGGAAAATAGCCGCTCAGAGTGGAAAAAACGCGTTTGGTGGACAAGCAGCCTTCTTCCTTTTTTTATATCGCGCACACCACTGAAGAGAGAGAAACGACCTTTCAATTCTCCTGTATGTCCTGTACATATAGTAGCATTGACAAATATAGGTCATGTGGTGATTTGCAGCTCTGAACTCCAAAGAGTTTCTCTTTTACAGGTGCTACGGTGGAAAAAGGTGTCATAATAAAGCCAGTTGAATGCAAAGTGGTCATCAGATTCCTGTACTTGAGAGGCTGCACACCATGGGAGATGTTTGATGAGATGAAAGAGACTTATGGGGAGGACGCCCCATCGTATGACATAGTCAAGCACTGGCATCCACAATTCAAGTGTAGTCAGACATTGGTGGAAATGGCACCCATTCCCAGGCAACGACAGTGTGCCATAGATGAATTCAATTCAATTCACCTTTATTTATATAGCACCATTTCACAACAACAGTCATCTCATAACACTTTCAAATGTAGGGGAAATCCCCACAATTGCAGAAAGACCCCAGCAATCAGGCGATCCCCTGTGAGCAAGCGCTTGGCAACGGTGGAGAGGAAAAACTCCCTTTTAACAGGAAGAAACCTCTAGCAGAACCAGGCTCAGGGAGGGGCAGTCATCTGCTGCGACTGGCTGGGGGTGGGGGGGGTGAGGGGATAGAGAAGATGAGAAGAACAGACATGTAGAGAGCAAACATTAAAGGGGAGAAGCCCAGTACATTATTGGAGGTCCCCCGGCTGTCTAAATCTATTAGCAGCATAACTAAGGGAGGGTTTAGAGACACATGATCCCTCCTAATTGTAGGCGATATCGAAAAGTAAGGTTTTTATCCTATTCTTAAAAACAGAGATCGGGTCTGACTCCCGAATCCAGATTGGTAACTGGTTCCACAGGAGAGGAGCTTGATAACTGAAGGCTCTGCCTCCCATTGTACTTTTGGAGATTCTAGGTATTACAAATAATCCAGCATTTTGGGAGCATAATGCTCTATTAGGATGATAGGGTAGTATCAGATCTTTTAAATAAAAAGGGGCCTGATTGTTTAGAGCTTTGTAAGTGAGAAGAAGGATTTTAAACTTAATTCTGAACTTTATGGGAAGCCAATGAAGGGAGGCCAAAACCGGAGCAATATGATCGCTCTTTCTAGTACCTGTTAAAACTCTTGCAGCAGCATTTTGGATCAACTGAAGACTTTTTAAAGATATTTTAAGACAACCTGATAAGAGTTACAATAATCTAATCTAGAGCTAACAAAAGCGTGGATCAGTTTCTCAGCATGACTCTGAGACAAGATGCTCCTAATCTTGGCATTATTACACAAATGATAGAAGGCAGTCTTAGAAACAAATTTAATATGTGAATTGAAAAACAGATCTTGATCAAAAATAACTCCAAGGTTCTTCATAGAACTATTAAGAGAAAGAGTAACATTTGGAAAGGTATTTCTAAGGGTTTTTGGACCAACAAGAATGACTTCAGTCTTACTGTATCTGAATTTAATAGTAGGAAATTACAAGTCATCCAAGCTTTGATTTCCTTAAGACAGGCTTCTAACTTGGCTAATTGATAAATATCATCTGGCTTCATTGATAGGTATAATTGTGTGTCATCTGCATAACAATGACAATGTATACAATGCTTTCTAATGATGTTGCCTAACGGGCCCTGATAATATATGTGGATGCCTGGTAAAGTCCTGTGCACATGAACTGAGTCCTATATTTCACTACATTTTCAATAAGTCCTTACAGACACAACATGTGCCTAAGATCTGGAAAGATGCCGTGGTTGTTCCCGTTCCAAAATCCAGCTGTCCTAAAACGGTAAATGACTTTAGACCAGTTGCTTTGACTTCAATTTTAATGAAAATTTTTGAAAAACTGGTCAGATGTGAGGTCCTAAAGCAGACTGAACATGCATTGGATCCTCTGCAGTTTGCCTATAGGCCTCACAGAGGAGTGGAGGATGCCACTGTCACTCTGTTTAACATGCTTTTTAAACATCTGGATTTTAATGGGACACACGCCAGGCTTTTATTTGTGGACTTTTCTTCTGCCTTTAATACAATCCAACCTCATATTTTAGTTGAAAGGCTCCTGCAACAATTTGATTTAAGCAATAATTTGGTGGGTTGGATTCTGGATTTCTTAACCAACAGGACGCAGAGAGTAAGGGTCAATGGCACATTGTCTGACCTAAAGTGCTCTTCTACTGGCTCTCCTCAGGGGTGTGTGTTGTCACCACTACTCTTCATCCTGTACACAAACATGTGTCGGAGCAGACATGACAACAGACACATTATAAAGTATGCTGATGACTCAGTCATTGTCAGTCTCCTCCAGGATGGTGAGAGTGGCCACGGCCCAGTAGTTGATGACTTTGTTCACTGGTGTGAGGATTCCTACCTGCAGCTGAATACAACAAAAATGAAAGATATGATTATTGACTTTAGGAGGAAAACTCCCAGGCACAAAGTCACCATACTAAAAGGCCAGACCACCGAATGTGTACAATCGTACAAATATCTTGGGACGATTATTGATAGTGGATTGAACTTTGAGGTGAACTGTGAAAGGGTGTGCAAAAAGGGTCAGCAAAATTTGCATTGTTTGAGGAAACTTGCACGCTTCCAAATTGACCGAACCATAATGACTATGTTCTATCGGGCTTTTATTGAATCTGTTTTATCCTTTTCTTTAATGTCATGGTTTGGTCAGATAAAACTGAAACAGAGGAAATCCTTGGATCAGGTAGTCAGATGGTCCAGTCGTTTGCTTGGTGAGTCACAGCTGAGCCTGACATCCCTGTACACCAGACAAGTACAGAGGATGGCCGAATCGATTTTAAATGATGACTCCCACCCTTTGCACTGCAACTTTCAGCTTCTTCCCTCCAGACGGAGGTTTGCTGTCCCAAAAAGTAGAACCCAGCGCTACAAAAACAGCTTTGTCCCTGCTGCTGTCAAAGAGTTGAACAAGCTATAAAAATTATATTGTACATATTTTATATTTACCTATTTTGTAAGATGTGTGCCTGTGTTTGTGTCTATGTTGAATGTAATTGTGGCTTGTAAATATGGATGTCACCAACTGCAAAACAAATCTACCTACGGGTACAAATAAAGTAACCTGAACCTGAACCTGAAGCATATATAAACTAAAAAGAGTAGGGCTTAGCACAGATCCCTGTGGAACTCCATGACTGAGCTTTGAGTTGGAAGAAAACTCATTACTGACATGAACAAACTGGAGCCTATCAGAAAAATAAGATCTAAACCACTGCAGTGAAGTTTCAATAAGTCCAACATAGTGTGACGTTTGCAGGGTTCACACAAAGAAAGAGGAGCAAGATGGTTGTGATGAACAGGCTTTATTTACACACCACCAACCCCCCAACTTACTTCTGAGCACAGAGAGGAGGGGAGGTCATTCTCCCAGACCTCCATTTCAATCATGGTTACACACACATGATACATCTTGCCCTAATCCTGCTAAACACTGCTGGGTCATTATAACACAGTTATAATGACACAGCAGTATAACTCAGTAATAACACATTTAATACACACACACAGTAACATTTTCAACTGGCAAAGCATGCTGGGAAATCCCTGCCCCCCTTAAAATGGCCCCGACGTTACAATAGTGTTCTAATCTTTCGAGTAGAATATTATGGTCGATAGTGTCAAAGGCTGCACTAAGGTCTAAAAGGACAAGTACAGAAACAAGTCCATTATCAGATGTGAAAAGGAGGTCATTAGTGACCTTCATGAAGGCTGTTTCAGTACTATGATGGGTTCTAAGCCCAGATTGAAACTCTTCGAATAAACCATTTCCCTGCAAGTGATCAAATAATTGTGTAACAACAACTCTAAGATTTTTGAAATGAAAGACAGATTAGAGATTGGTCGATAGTTAGCTAAAACTCATGGATCCAGCGTTGGCTTTTTGAGTAAGGGTTTAATTACAGCAGTTTTAAAAGCCTGCGGTACATGGCCTAACGTTAAAGAAGAATTGATTATTTGAAGAATACGGCTGCCAATAAATGGGAAGACTTTTTTAAATAACCTGGTAGGAATAGGGTCTAAAAGACAAGTTGAAGGCTTGGATGAGGAAATTATTTTATCTAACTCTAAATGGTCAATTGGAGTAAACTTATCCAAATAGATATCAATTGAAGGAGTTGTAGTAGATGCTGTATTTAAGTTAACAGTGGGAAGAATCTGACTGATTTTTATCTCTAATAGATTCAATTCAATTCAATTCAACTTTATTTATATAGTGCCATTTCACAACAACAGTCATCTCATAGCACTATCAACTGTAGGGGGAACCTCCACAGTTGCAGAAAGACCCCAGCAATCAGGCAATCCCCTGTGAGCAAGCACTTGGCGACGGTGGAGAGGAAAAACTCCCTTTTAACAGGAAGAAATCTCCAGCAGAACCAGGCTCAGGGAGGGGCAGTCATCTGCTGCAACTGGCTGGGGGGTGAGGGGACAGAGAAGATGAAAAGAACAGACATGTAGAGAGCAAACAGCACAATGGGGACTCAATCTATGGGAGAGAACAAACAGATGTTAATGACCAGCAAAAAAAATATTTCATTGAGAGTGAAGAAAGGAGTGAGGCCCAGTGCATTATTGGAGGTCCCCCGGCTGACTAAACCTATTAGCAGCATAACTAAGGGAGGGTTCAGAAACACAGGATCCCTCCCTAATTATAGGCTATATCAAAAAGGTAGGTTTTAGTCCTATTCTTAAAAACAGAGATCGAGTCTGACTCCCGAATCCAGATTGGCAGCTGGTTCCACAGGAGAGGAGCTTGATAACTGAAGGCTCTGCCTCCCATTGTACTTTTGGAGATTCTAGGTATTACAAGTAATCCTGCGTTTTGGGAGCGTAGTGCTCTGTTAGGATAATACGGTAGTATCAGATCTTTTAAATAAAAAGGAGTCTGCTGTTTAGAGCTTTGTAAGTAAGAAGAATTTTAAACTTAATTCTAAACTCTATGGGAAGCCAATGAAGGGAGGCCAGAACCGGAGAGATATGATCTCTCTTTCTAGTACCTGTTAAAACTCTTGCTGCAGCATTTTGGATCAGCTGAAGACTTTTTAAAGATGTTTTAGGACAGCCTGATAATAAAGAATTACAATAATCTAATCTCGAGCTAACAAAAGCGTGGATCAGTTTCTCAGCATCACTCTGAGACAAGATGCTCCTAATCTTGGCAATATTACGCAAATGATAGAAGGCAGTCTTAGAAACAAATTTAATATGTGAATTGAAGGACAGATCTTGATCAAAAATAATTCCAAGGTTCCTCACAGAGCTATTAAGAGAAAGAGTAACCGCATCCAAACTGAAAGTTTGATTTGGAAAGGTATTTCTAAGGTTTTTTGGACCAACAAGAATGACTTCAATCTTATCTGAATTTAATAGCAGGGAATTACAAGTCATCCAAGCTTTGATTTCCTTAACCCTGATCCTACCGAGTGGGGTCCCAATTGACCCCACACATATGTTCTTATGCACAACACGGACATATTATCGATCACAGCTATCATGCTTTCTGACTTTGTTTGTCATCATCTGTGAATCACAAAAAATAAATCTGATTTAAAATACAGTTTTCTTCTGTACTGTCAGTTCAGATTTTTCATTGGGGTCCAATCGGACCCCAGGGAAAAATATGATGTTAATGATATTAAATGTATGAATTTTGTGTTATATTTCAGTGAATGATGGCTCAACGAGGTAGACTTTGCCATGCAAATATGCAAATACTTTGCCATTGTAGCAAAGTAGCATTGTATACTAGCATGTAGCATGCTACATGTAGCATGCTACATGCTAGTATGTACTACATGCTACATACAGTACATGTAGTACATGCTACATGTAGCATGTAGCATTGTATTCTGTAGGCCCTACAGAACACATGCACAACAATGGCAAAGTATTTGCATTTCTTGTACCAATTAAGAAGTGAAATTAGATAATTTCTCACAAAAACCTGGACGCACTAGGGCACACTGGTTGAAAAACACATTACAACCGGGCTACTCGTGCTGAAAGGCAGGCAACCGACAAACTAGCCCCATTCCGGGATTTTTGGATCATGTTTCAAGCACAACTCTTTGTTTTAACCAAATAAAACATTTTAAGTGAAAAAAAATACTTTGGTATTGCTTAATAATCCAATTAACAGTTAAATTTTGTGTGGGGTCCAAACGGACCCCAGTTGGTACTATTTGTATGTAAAATATGTTGGTAGGATGAGGGTTAAGACAGGCTTCTAACTTGGCTAATTAATTACTATCATCTGGCTTCATTGACAGGTATAATTGTGTGTCATCTGCATAACAATGAAAATGTATACAGTGCTTTCTAATAATGTTGCCTAACGGAAGCATATATAAACTAAAAAGAGTAGGGCCTAGCACAGATCCCTGTGGAACTCCATGACTAAGCTTTTTTTTTTTTTTTTTTTTTTTTTTTTTTTTTTTTTGTTACTTATTTGTACCCGTAGGTAGATTTGGTTTGCAGTCTGGTGACGAGCCACCGGCTGCCGGTCGCTGCGTGCGCGAGCGCCCTAAACCTACATGTTTTTGGTATGCGGGAGGAAACCGGAGAAATCCCGGAGTAAACCCACGCAACACGGGGAGAACATGCAAACTCCACACAGCTCACTGTTGGTCGGGGGCTGGGATCGAACCCACGATCTCATGATCCCCGCGATCCCCCGGCCGAGGGTAAACTGTGCTGCCACAGTGCTAAACCACTGCGCCACCGTGCAGCCCATGCTTTGAGTTGAAAGAAAACTTTCTTAATAATAATAATAATTCTATGATTGAAAAAGTTCAAGTCCTGACTAGTAAGCTCTAAGGGAATGCAAGGACTGACAGAGTTCTTGCTCTTTGTCAGCCTGGCTACAGTGCTGAAAAGAAACCTGGGATTATTCTTGTTCTCCTCTATTAATGCAGAGTAATAACTTGTTCTAGCTTTTCTAAGAGATTTTTTATAAATTAACAGATGATTTCTCTAAGCTGAATAGTTTTTGTCTAAATTAGTGGAATGCCATTTTCTTTCTAATTGACGCGTCTTCTGTTTTAAGCTACGAGTTTCTGTGTTAAACCAAGAGGTTAGAAATTTCTGATTGGACTTTTTCTTTTTTAAAGGGGCCACCAAGTCTAGAGTCTGATGCAGAGAAGCTGTAACACTATCTACCATGCTATCAATTACAGAAGGAGCAAGCTCTCCATAGTTTATTTCTGTTGTGCTGACACATGGTATAGAGGAGACAATCTGCACAAATTTGTTAACAACATCATCTGAAACACATCTGCTGTAGTAATATTTTCCTTTAGGAATCAAATAGTCAGGAATAGTGAAATCAAAAGTTAACAGACAGTGGTCTGACAGTACAGGATTATGAGGAGACACTACCAGATTTTCTATTTCTATGCCATATGTAAGAACAAGGTCCAATGTGTGGTGGAGATAATGGGTATAATTTTCTACTTTCTGAGAAAACCTCATCAAGTCTAATATTGAATTAAATGCCTTATTAAGACAGTCACTATCTACATCTACATGTATATTAAAATCCCCTACTATAATTATTCTATCTGATTTCAGCACTAAATCAGCTAAGAATTCGGCAAATTTGGATAAAAACTGTGTAGGCTGAGGGAGGACGATAAACTATGGCAAGGAAAATTGGGTTTAACCTGATTGCTAACACGCCCAATACTGAGGACCAGGCCTTCAAAGGAATTAAAACATGTTTTTTGCTTTACATTAACTAGTAATTTAGAATGGTAAATTGTCACTACAGTGATCCCTCGCTACTTCGCGCTTCACCTTTCGCGCCCTCAGTGCATCGCGGATTTTTCAGAAATATTCATCAAAAATTCAAAATTGAGAAAAAATGGGCGGGCGCTAGCAGAAGGCAGGGAGACATTAGAACATCAGGTATCAACATGGAGAGCCGCACAACTCAAAATCCACCTCTCTGACCACCGCTTCACTCCTCTCCGCCCACCTCTTCACTGCTCGGGAATCTCGCAAGCTGATTGGCCGAGACGTTTTACCTCGCAAGCTGATTGGCCGAGACGTTTTACCCAGCTTCTCTCCCTACCGAGCGGCCATACCCAGCGAAGGAAGACCGCATTCATTGTTCTTTATCGCTAGTCTCGCCGCGTGGAACTTTTCGCTGTTCTCTTGTGCCCTTTTGTGCGAAATAGTCTTCCCGTCGAGCCACTACGCCGCCTCCTGCAGCTGCCCTCGACGATCCTGCACCTCTAGCACCTGACGATGAGGCGTCACCTGAGGAGCAGTAAAGGTCTCATTAACCTGTGCAGTAAATCATCTTCATCTTGAGTTACGTATCTTGTTATAAAAATAAGAGTTCTAAAAACATATTTATGTACACTTTATTTACATCTATGTATGTATGTACACTTACACACACACACGTATCATATGAGAGAGAGAGTGAGAGAATGAACGTACGTGTTATTTATGGGTGATGTCATTAGGGGTGACGCTACTTCGCGGTTTTTCACTTTTCGCGGTCGGTTCTGGAACCCATTAACCGCGATAAGTGAGGGATCACTGTACTCCTCTTCCATGACCAGAACTTCTGGGATTTTGATAGTTTAAATAACCAGAGGGAGTTGATTCATTTAAACCAACATAATCCACTTGCCCTAACCACATCTCTGTAAGGGATATTAAATCAATCTGATGATCAATTAACAGATCATGGACTAGCAGAGACTTGGGAGTTAGAGACCTAATATTTAACAAACCACATTTAATTTTTAAATTATGAGGAGGAACAGAGGCCAAATCATTAAATTTAGAGACTTGATGTTTAATTTGAGTTTTACCAACTGTTTCTTTAATCATTCTGGGATGTGTATATATTATATTTTTATTAACTTTGGAGGGAGCAGACAATGATTCTCTGATGGGGAAGACAGGGGCTAAGTTGAGGGGTGGTGGATGAAGCGGAGCTGCAGAGAGGCGTGTATTTATCAAGTTATGTTGTATTTGTCTTGGGTTAAAATGTTGTGGGTAACGGGAGACAGACACAATCTCTATGGGGTTATGAACTGAAGACTGATCTAAACAGTGAGAATTATTTGTATTAATATGAGAAGTGGAAGCAAAAAAGGGCTGGTTGGCAGATGTTGGCACTTTGGGGAGAGTAAACATAGCAGCTTTCAGTCACTGTACTAAAAAATGCTGAATGGAATAAAACAGATTGTCCCTTAGAACACGTGCACCGAGTCTATTTGGATGGATGCCATCTGGCTTCATACTGTAAATGATGGGCGGTTCCAAAACAGGTTGAAATTGTCTATAAAACCAATGTTAAAAGTAGGACATATTGAACACAACCAGGTATTAAGACTGAGAGTTCTGCTGAAATAATTGCAACCTCTTCTAAAAGGTGCAAGTGGCCCAGAAATAAACACACGTCTGCCACAGTTCATAAGAGTGGACCGAAGGTTCCTGAAATCACTCTTAAAAATCTCCAACGATTCATCTGGGATGTTGTTGCATCCAACGTGCACAATAACAGTTTTAGAGTGGGGATATTCATTCAATAGGTCAGGGGTAAGAGCCTCAATGTCTGACACTATAGCCCCAGGAAAAAATTTTGTAGCACAGTACCTGCTTCTGATGTTTCTCATTGTTGAATCACCAATTACCAGCGTCATCTAGGGGGGCTTTGTCAGTGGCTTCTGAAATGGTGGATAATTTTGCCGTAGTTGCTGCTGTGGCGGCGGGGTGCAGATGAGGGGTGATGCGGGGTTGCGCTCTCTTCTTTTTGTAGCCGGTGTATAGTTTGGCACACCTAAGGTAGTTTTGATCCGGGGCTTGCGGGTTTGGGCCACTGCTGAAGGAATGGGGCAGCCATGGGAGGATGATCGACGTCCAGGTGGGGGAATCTTCCAGGGAAAGGATGTCGAATCTGTTTTCCAGCAAAAGGGGATGGGAGGAGGCGCGGCCATGTCTGGTCAATCCCCGATGTTTGCTATTTGGCTCAACCAAGGGCCAGGGCGTGCATTGAGGCTGTAACGAACCACCAGGGGCTTTGGGTTTAGCTCTGAGCTGAAGCCAGTGTTTGATGCTGGAGTCCTGGACAGCTGAGGTGACCGGAGCAGGGGTGGAAGTGGATGGCAATGTGCTAATTTCACCCAGGTAAGTAGCCGTCTCTGCTAGCTGCGAGTCCATCGCTGGGGCCGATGTCCATTCAAAAGTAATAGTGTCAAGGTGGTTTTCAGCCTCCCAAATCTTATAAAGGTTAAAGAGTCTCAATTCCAACTCAGAAACCTTCTTAGAGAGGGAGACACATCTGACACAAGTAGGGGATGGAGCCATGGCTTTCCAGGCCAGAAGTGACTAGCTAGCTAGCTAAAACAGGTTAGTCTTACCTGGTGAACAGCCCTGCCCTGGGTCTGATTCACCTGTGTGCCTGATAGGGCTTTAGTATTTACTAAGCTAACACTAAGTAAAAAGTTAATACCAGTAAAAGAGATAAAGAGATTAAAAAAAAGTAAAATGGAGCTAGTACAACAAACAAAAACATAAAGATAACACTTTGACCGCGTTGTGACAGTTTACAGACGCCGATGAACACCATCTAGCAAGTAGAGGCTAAAATTTGGGAGGATTTCTGAATAACCATTCATCAACTAGACCAAGATATCAAGATCAAAACCATCCATGACCATCTGCACATGTCGAAGTTGTCTGCACGATGGATTCCCCGGTTGTTCACACCTTTCCAGAACCAGGAATGAGTCACATGCTCCCAGTCTCTTTTGGCCATGTGCCATAAAAACCAGGAGGACTTCAACAGACTAATCACACAAGACCAAATGTGGGTTCATCACTATGATCCAGAGACTAAAGCCTGGTTGAAGCAATGGAAGTATTATGACTCACCACTGCTGAAGAAGGCACGTGTCCAACCGTCAATGGGCAAAGACATGCTCATGGTCTTTTACGACCAGCATGGAGTATTGGTGATGGATTTCCTTGAAAAGGGTACCACAATTACCGGGATTTATGATGCTTTACTTCTGCAGAAATTGCAGAAGGCCATCAAAACAGAGAGGCGTGGCATGCTGACCAAAGGTGTCCACGTCCTGCAAGACAACACCCCAGTTCACAACTCTCATGTTGCCCAGACAGAAGCACGGTCCTGCAGCTATGAAATCTTTTCTCACCCCCCCCTTACTCTCCTGACCTCTCACACCATCTGATTTCCACCTCTTTCCAACCATTAAGTCATTTTTGAAGGGCAAGTACTTCCAAGATGATTAAACAATGATTTCTCAGATCAAGTCAAGGCTCTGATGAAATCTGCAGACAGGTGAGGTCTCCACAGCTGCATAAAGCAATGGGAGACGTGTGTGACCCTTGGTGGTATCCATGTAGAGAAAGACTAGTATCTCTAATGAACAGCCCTGGTATACCATTAGATCCTGCTGTTTTTCTATTCTTCAGTAGTTTGATGGCTCTCTTTATCTCTACTTTAACTGGTTTATCAAAATTCAGTGGAAGAATATAATCATTCATAAAGTTTCTTTAACCTGTTCTTATACTCGTCTAAACCTCTTTGTGAGCTTTGGTGTACTGCTCCTGTGCCTTGGACATTCTTGCACGTGTCCAGCTGTTGTTAACTGCTGCTTTCTTTCCCTTGTGAACTTGTACCTTCTCTATAGTCTCCAGCGAATCCATTCCATGTGTTGTGCCTTTCATTTGCCAAACAAAAACCAGTCTACACAAAAGTGTCCATGGAAATTAACCTCAATTTAATTCTGTTGTTTCTCAGGTTAACATACTAATTTTCATCTAACAGTAGGGGTGGGAATCGCGAGAAACCTTGCAATCCTATTCAGATCACGACACTTGGCTCATGATCTATCACTATTACGATCCATCACAATACCATACATCCACCCCCCATGTCAACATCAGATAGATGGATAATGTACTTTATTGATCACAAACTGGGAAATTACAGCTAGAAAAATTTCACACGTTGAAGGATCTCAGCTTCCTCAGGAAGTAGAGTCTGCTCATCCCCTTCTTATACGCGGCATTGGTGTTAGATTTTCAGTCCAGTCTGTTGCTGGTCATGACACCCAGGTATATGTAGTCCTCCACATCCTCCCCCCTAATCTGCAGCTGCTTAGAAGGTGTCCTCTTCTTCCTGAAGTCAATCACCATCTCTCTGGTCTTGCTGACGTTCAGCCTCAGGTGATTCTGTTCAGTCTACTCCACAAATCTATCAGTGGCCTGTACTCCCCCTCCTATTCACCCAACAACAGCTGAGTCATCAGAGAATTTCTGCAGGTGGCATGACTCGGTGTTGTACTGAAAGTCAGTGGTGTATAAGGTGAAGAGAAAAGGAGAAAGCACAGCCCCCTGTGGAGCTCCTGTATCACTAACCACCACACCAGACAAAACACTGCCCAGCCGGACAAACTGTAGCCTGCCTGTCAGGTAGTCGGTAATCCAGTTGATCACAGAGCTGTCGACCCCCATCCCTTGCAGATTCTCACCCAGCAGCAGTGGCTGGATGGTGTTAAATGCACTAGAGAAATCAAAGAATGTGATTCTCACAGTGTCTCCTCCGCCATCCAGGTGCAAATGGACTTGTTGCAGCAGGTCGATGACAGCATCTTCAACTCCTAAATGGAGCTGATATGCAAACTGCAGAGGGTCCAGCCACGTCTTCACCTGCAGCCTCAGGTGGGCTAAGACTAGTCTCTCCAAGACCTTCATCACATGAAATATAAGGGCAACTGGTCAATAGTCATTCAGGTCAGATGGAGACGACTTCTTAGGGACAGGAACCAGGCATGGCATCTTCCACAGCACCGGTACTCTCTTCAGACTCAGGCTCAGGTTGTACAGGTGATTCAGTACCAGAGCTAGCTGGCTGGCACAGGTCCTCAGGATCCTGGCGGAGATGCAATCAGAGCTTGCAGCCTTCTACTGACAGTCACTCTCCAGCTCTTTCTTAACCTGGTCTGTAGTCACAGTGGTGATGATGATTGGGGTGGGGGTGGGTGCTGGTGTCCCCAGAGGAGGGGGAGGTGGGGGAGGGGTGAGAGAGAGGTGCTGCATAGGAGGGTGAGAGGTGTGTGGGTCTGGTTGTGTTGTGGGGGTGACAGACGGTGAGTTGATCCTATTAAAAAAACAGATTCAGCTCATCAGCTTTCTCAAGGCTCCCCAGTGTCTGTCTGTCTCTCCCCTTACACCCAGTGATTTGTTTCATTCCCGTCCAGGTATCCTTCGTATTGCTTTGCTGGAGTTTATCCTCCAACTTCCTCCTGTAATTGTCTTTACATCTCCTCAGCATCTCTCTCAGTTTATGTTGCTCTCTCCTCAGTTCCTCCCTGTCTCCAGACCTAAAAGCCCTCTTCTTCATAAAAAGTGCTTTCAGGTCACTGGTGATCCATGGTTTGTTGTTGGGGAAACGGCGTACAGTCTGAGCTGGCATGGCTGTGTTTTCAGAATCTGATGTATTCTGTGATGCAGTCGGTCATATTGGTTCATAGAGTACGTCCCAGTCCATCATCTGAAAGCAGTCCTGTAGAGCATCAGCAGCCTCTTGTGTCCACCTCCTCACAGTCCATGTATAAGCAGGCTGCCTTTGTGCAAGGGTAACGTATTTGGGTGATAACAGGGCCAGGTCATGATCTGATCTGCCAAGAGGGGGTATAGCTGTGGCCCTCTATGCATCTCTTGCATTGGCATACAATAGATCCAGTGTTTTATTTTCTCTGGTGGGACAGTCAAAAAACTGGTGGAAGTTTGGTAATGTTTTGCCCAGTGAGATGTGGTTAAAATCACCCATGATGGCCATAAATGCATAAGAGTGTTTCTCCAATAATGTGGTAGTAGTGGAGCTGATGACGTCACAGGCCACTGCTGCATCAGCTGACGGAGGGATGTAAACGGTAATTACAATGGCACATGTGAATTCTCGCAGCATATAATAAGGTCACATACTCACAGCCAGCTGTTCAATGTCCAGGCTGCAGTTCTTTTACATAAATGTGCCCAGGATTACACCACCTTTCGTTCACAAGAACTGCCAATCCTCCTCCCCTCTTTTTCCTGCTCCTTATAATGGCCCTGTCCCACCGGATGGTCTTAAAACCAGGTATCGCTACGTTGTTGTCCAGGATCTGTGAGAGTAACCACGTTTCTGTAAAACACATGATACTCCACTCACGATATTCCCTTTGCATCCTGACCAGCGCTGTGAGCTCATCCGCCTTGTTTCCCAGCGACCTCATGTTACTCATCATGAACATCGGTACTGCCGGCTTATGCTTCCTCCTCCTCACCTTGGCTCCAGCCCTTCGCCCGCAGCGTCTCCTCTTCAACTCATCTGGGATCAGGGGCTTTGCTCTGGGCAGCAGCACTGGCCACTTCAGTGCAATCAGCTAGTCGTGTGTGTAAACCATGCGTTCGTTTCCACCTCTATCGATCTCCACTGCCCCGAGAAAGAAAAATGAAAGAAAGACGGGGACTAAAATAGAAAACTTGGTCCAGTCGTTAATCCGAGCCTTCCCACCGAGCCCTGATGAAAACGGACACACTAAATACAAGAATAAGCTAATAAAAACACAAAGACAGACTTCCGGTTATGGTGGCCACGTAGGAAGACGCTTTTCACTCTACTCTGCTCCTAAAAATAAAAAGTTGGCAAATAACTCTCTCATTTGAGAGACTGGCGCCTAGCGGCTGCCCCGGCCTTGGATGCGCTCTGCAGAGCGTGCCCAAATGCCAAGTCACGTTTCGTTACCTTGTATTCATACATCTGTAATGACAATAAAGTTGAATCTCAATCTCATTTGGAACAAATCCTATCCCAGCGTTAGGGCGAGGATATGCCGGTAAAGCCTAAGGCTGGGAAATCAGATGGAGGAAAAATTGAATCGCCGAAACAGTCCAAGTTAACGGACTTTCACGTTCGTGACGAAGCAGAAAAATCTTCAGATATGGCGGAGCAAGCTAGCGGTGGAGCGGTGACTGCTGGCAACGGCACAGGTGCAGTGCTCGCTGCCATTAGCTCAATGAGAGCAGATTTTTCCATTAAATTTGATGGGATTATAGCAGCGATAGAAGGAATGAGAAAGGAATTAAGCGACTGTATGGAACGAGTGTTGCAGGTGGAGCTCCAAGTCTCCAGCACTGAGGATGACGTCACCAGCCTACAATTAAAGGTGCGCACTTTGGAATTAAAAAATAAATGTCTGGAAGATAATGTCCTGGATTTAGAATCCCAGTCGAGACGGAACAACCTGAGGCTGGTGGGTCTCCCGGAGGAAGCGGAGGGTCGGGACCCATGTTCCTTTTTGGAAAGGTGGATTCCAGAAGCGCTGAGCAACGCGGAGCTGCAGTCATCGGTCGTCTTAGAAAGCGCCCACCGAATCGGCCCATCGAGAAATAATAAGACACCACCGAGGACACTGATTATGAAGTTCCTCACCTACAGAGACAAGATGATGATCTCCAACATGGCGCGAGCCAAAGGAGAAATTAAAATACCAGGATCAACAGGTGCGGTTCTACCCAGATTTGGCCACAGGAATCCAACAATTAAGGAAACAGTTTGACCCCGCCCGTAAAGAGCTGCACAACCTTGGGATTCGTCATGGAGTGATTCATCCTGCAAGATTGCTGGTCACATATAAGGGCAGAACCCACACCTTCAAAACCCCTCAGGAGGCGCAGGAGCTCATCAAGCAGATCCAAGTAGAGACTGGTGGGAGCTAAGCATGAACAAAATATAAGGTAGAATATTTAAGCATTTGCACAGGCATCTGACTGATCTGAAGCATATAGTAAGTTTACAAAATATAGATTGTATTATATATTTAAAAAAAAAACAAACTATGATGTACAAAGTTGCTATAAAATTTTGGAGTTAAGTTGGAAAACTACAGAAAAGAGTTAATGTTACGTCATTAAAAGCAGTAGAGTTAGGGTGAATGGGAGGATGAAGAAGGAGTGGCTTTGGCTGGTCCTCGTGGGTGTGGAGCGGTCGATGGCTATAGCGGGAGACAGAATTTTTTTTTTGATTTTGGGGGGGATTACCACGAAAGTGGGAAGGGGGAATTTGTTTGTGTGTAGTTTGTAGGATGAATGTTCAACCACCCATGTTTTTGCTTCTCTGTATGAGCATGTTTATATTGCGAGGTAATCTCAAACTCCTTATTGATCATAGACCAAAGCGTTAATCTTAATTTAACGTCATGGAATTGCAGAGGTCTACAAAATTTAAAAAAACTTAAACAAGTTATGAATAAAATAAAAGACATAGGTTCAAAAATTGTGTTTTTACAAGAAACTCATCTAATAGAGGAGGGTGTAAAAAGAATTAGGAGAAGATGGCAAGGAAGTGTATTCACCTCATCATTTTCATCCCGAGCCAGGGGAGTTATGACTCTCATACATAAATCAATCCCATTTCAAGTGAAAAATGTAATTGGAGACAAATTTGGAAGATATCTAATCATTCAAGGATCTTTGTTATTAGAAAATATAAATCTGGTGAACTTATACGGTCCCAATATAGATGATCAAAAGTTCTTTGCTAATTTATTTCTTATTTTATCATCACTTACAGGGCAACATATAATAGCAGGGGATTTTAATTGTACATTGAATCCCGGTATAGATAGATCAACAGGACTGGACTGTACGCACAATGGATGCAGGATGATCATTAATCATTTTATGAAAGAATTGAGATTGCTAGATATATGGAGAGAAATGAAACCACAAGTTAAAGCCTACTCTTGTTATTCTAATACCTACAAGACATTCTCACGTATTGACTATTTTTTGATCTCCACAGAATTAAGGTCCAAGATTCAAAACTGCTTTTATGATAATATTGTGATCTCTGATCATGCACCCTGCTGTCTAATATATGCAGATAAGAAATTGACAAAGGAACCAGGTAGGTGGCAATTTCAGCATAAATGGCTTCAGGATGAGGAATTTGTTAAGTACATTGAAAAACAGATAGATGAGTTCTTTGATATCAATACTACACAAACATCAGCATGTATAAAGTGGGAGGCTTTCAAAGCTTTTATTAGGGGGCATATTATTAGTTATACAGGTTCAAAATCTAAGAAGACTCGAGAGGAGAGAGTCCAATTGGAACATAAAATAAAAATTCTTCAAGAAAAAGTATATGCAGGAAGTGACCCAAAGTTAGAGAACTAATTACTGATTCTGAGAGCTGAATATGACAAAAAATCAGCGAATAGAGCTGCCTCGAGTCTTCTAAGATTGAAGCAATCTTTTTATGAACAAGGTGAAAAATCAGGAAAATTATTGGCATGGCAGATTAAACAATTAGAATTTAAAACACCAATTACCAGTATTATAAGTAACGGACAGGCAGTCGTTGACCCTTTGGAAATTAATAGAGCCTTTAGAGATTACTATGAAAAATTATATGATACAAAAAATGAAACTGACTTAACAAAACTAAATGGGTTTTTGGACGGATTATCTATACCGTGTATTCCAAATGAAAACAGGGAGATACTGGAGTCTAAAATTAGTCAAGAAGAAGTTGGGCTAGCCATTGATAATATGAAATCAGGAAAAAGTGCAGGACCAGATGGTCTTCCAGTTGACCTCTATAAAAAATTTAAGAATAAATTAATAAAACCATTTTTGGAAATGGTTTTAGAAGCATTTCAAAATAGTAATTTACCACCATACATGAATAATGCCTTAATTATACTGTTGCCAAAACCAGGTAAACCCTCTAATAAATGTGAAAATATGAGACCAATAAGCCTATTAAATGCTGACCTTAAGATAATCTGTAAAATTTTAGCAAGACGACTACAAGAAATATTACCAAACATTATTAACCGAGATCAGAATGGCTTTATAAAGGGAAGACAAGGCTTCCATAATGTAAGAAGACTATTTAATATTATCTATTCTAATAAAGAAGCACCGGATACAGTTCTCCTATCATTGGACGCCGAAAAGGCCTTTGATAGGGTCGAATGGCCCTTTCTTTTTGAAGTCTTACAAAGGTTTGGACTTGGAAATAATTTCATAAAATGGGTTCAGATAATATGCAATAATGCTACAGCAGAAATCCTAACAAACAGCAATATTTCAAAATCAATAAAGGATGTCGACAAGGCTGTCCAATTTCACCTTTACTGTTTACTATGGCAATTGAACCGTTAGCGATGGCAGTACGTTTACATCCACAAATATATGGAATTAAAGTAGGACCAACAGAACATAAAATCTCCCTGTATGCCGATGACATATTTTGTTTATGTCAAATCTTAAAAAATCAATTCCAACCTTGTTGAATGTAATAAAGAACTTTGGGGAAATATCAGGATATAAAATAAATAAAACTAAATCTTCAATATTAATGCTAAATGAGACCCAGAGAAATCACCCAGCGCCTGAGGTAAATCAATTCAATGTTGTAAATCAGTTTAAATATTTAGAAATTCAAATTGTGCCTAAGCTAGAATTAGTCGCCAGTGCCAACTATGAAGCCTTAATGACAGACATTAATGAGTTGCTTCAAAGATGGATGTCACTACCAATGTCGATGATTGGGAGAATCAATATACTTAAAAGTAATATCTTACCCAAGATACTTTATTTATTTCAATACATTCCTTTACCACCACCTTCAGATCTATTCTCAAGAATTAAAAAAAAGTTAGTGGAATTTATATGGAACAATAGGAAGGCTAGATTACGTCTGTCCTTACAATATTTACCATTTGATCGTGGAGGTCTGAAATGTCCAAACTTTATGTTGTATTACTGGTCAGCACAACTGAGGTCTATGACATATTATTTTTCATCAAATGATCTCCCTCACTGGACTGAAATGGAATCATGTGGCGCCCATAACGATAACATTATGTAGCTCACATATTACACTGCAGAGACCCGAGCACAGAAGGACTTTAAGCTTGCGGTGTGTATTAACATCACGCCTCAGATGGACAATGAGTCTGGACCACCTGCAGACGTTGGAGGAAGTCAGAGGATCTGGAGCGGGGGCCTGAAAGGACAGTCTGACCTCCTGGGGTCAGACAGAAGAGACAAGAGGGCTCCGGAGTGATTAAATGTAAATAGAGGGATTAAATGTAAATGTGATTCTGTGTTTGATGTGTGGGTATAAAGGTATGTGGTTGACTGCAGCTCTTTCTCTTTTTTCCTGACTGAGAGAGAGAGCTGTGAGACGTGAGATGGAATAAACCAATACTGAGAAATCATCCAGTCTCATCATTTCATGATTCCCACATTGGTGACCAACACGTGAGATACATGGAAAGGCTTGGAGACTGTTTCTCCGACCCGGATTCACCGGGGACCGCCCGCATGGGCGCAAGCTCAGTTAAGCTCCCCGAGTTCTGGCAAGATGACCCGCACTCATGGTTCCAATCCATGGAATCGCGGTTCATGCTCGAGGGAATATCAGCAGATGACATCAAGTTCCATAATGTCATCGCAAGACTCGACAGCCGCACAGCTCGATGTGTGCGGAGCCTGGTGCAGCAGCTGCCCGCTGCTGGCAAGTACGATGCGCTGAAAGCCGCCCTCATTGGGAGTTTTGTGCCATCAGCCGAGGTGAGGGCCAAGCGGCTTCTGGACCTGCGCGACAGAGGAGGACACAGGCCGACCGTCCTCATGGAGGACATGCTGCAGATGATCGGGGCAGACAACGATGCGTTTCTGTTCAAACACATCTTCTTGAGGACCCTCCCAGCACACATGAGGGGTCTCCTGTCCGGCATGAGGTGTGTGAACCAGCAAGACTTCCGCGCGCTAGCCAAGGAAGCAGAGCGGCTCCTCGACGCCTGCGACAAGCAGAAGACTTCAGTAGCAGCAGCAGACCTCGGTGCGGCGGCCGAGGGCGGTGGAGAGCCAGCGGCAGCAGAAGCAATCCCGGCGACGACGGCAGCGGCGCGGTCCCGAGGCAGAGGAGGGGACGGCCTCTGTTTTTACCATCGACGCTTCGCTGAGAAGGCGTACAGATGCATCCCGCCATGCAGCTTCAAGAAGCAGAGAAACGCACGAGCCGGGGGTCGTTAGCAGCTTCGACTCTCGGTGAACAGAACAAGCTGCTGTACCTGACAGACGTGGGCTCCGGACGGCAATTCCTCGTAGACACCGGAGCCCAGAGGAGTTTCATCACCACGACCTATGCGGATCGTGTGGCTGGCCCCCGCGGTGCCGGGGCAATGGCTGCAAACGGCTCCTCTATCAAAACTTTCGGCGAAAGAACTCTGCGCCTGTCTTTGCACGGCCGCACCTATGAATGGACCTTCATAGTAGCGGCGGTGAGTTTCAACATGTTAGGCGCTGATTTTTTGTGCTCACATGGCTTGTTAGTAGATCTGGTTAATAGACGCCTGGTTAATGCACTTTCTTTTTGTTCTATCCCTTGTGCAGCTCGAGTGTCCCCGCCGCCAGTACAGACCAACGTCGCCATAGCGGGCGGTAAGTTTCACACTCTTTTAAACCAGTTCCCAGAACTCACAGTTCCCACGTTTTCAGCTAAGGTGGCTAAGCACGGGGTGGAACACTTTATCACCACAAGCGGCCCACCAGTTTTAAGATAAGATAAGATAAGATAAGCCTTTATTAGTCCCACAACGGGGAAATTCCAGGATTGCAACAGCACAGGGATAGCAACACTCAGAGCAACAATCAGAAGGCAAGAAAAAAAAAAAAAAAAACAAGCAAGCAAGAGCAGCTAATATACATATGTACATATTACTATAAAATATATATATACACACACACACACACACAGACACACAGTGCAGAGCATTGTAGCTGGATGGAATAAATATATGAATATATGAACACACAGTGCAGAGCATTGTAGCTAGATGGAATAAATATGTAAATATATAAACACCCACAGTACGGAGCATTGCAGCTAGGTGGAATAAATATGCAAGTATATAAACACACACAGTGCGGAGCAATGTAGCTAGATGGAATAATATGTAGATATATAAAAACACAGTGCGGGGCATTGTAGCTAGATGGAATAAATATATAGATATATAAATATAAACACACCCAGTGCTGAGCATTGTAGCTAGATGGAATAAATATATAGATATATAAATATAAACACACCCAGTGCAGAGCATTGTAGCTAGATGGAATAAATATGTAAATATATAAACACACACAGTGCAGAGCATTGTTGCTAGGTGGGATGAAACAGCATAACCGTCTATTTAGTTATCCTACATGGTATGATTATGTGCCCATACATATTCTCACCCTCCATAGCAACCGGTATGTTCCTAGTTGTATGCCGGAGAGGACCATTGTGTAAGTCTATTGCATCTTTTGCATTCAAAAAAAAAACTATTAGTTTGTTACGTCTTTTTGCTATCTCTGCGAGCAGCCCTGCTTAGGTTGTACAGTCTGACAGCCGTTGGTAGGAAGGACCTACGAAACCTCTCGGTTGTGCACCTGGGATGATGTAGTCTGCTGCTAAATGAGCTCCTCAGTGCATCCAGTATGTCCTGCATAGGGTGGAACTCGGACTCCAGCAGAGATGACAGTTTAGCCACCGTCCTTCTCTCTCCTATCTCCTCCATCGGATCAAGGCGTTGCCCCAGGACAGAGCTAGCTTTCTTAATCAGTTTGTTCAGTCTCTTCCTATCGGCTGCAGTAATGCCACTGCCCCAGCAGACCACTCCAAAAGTGATGGCTGATGCCACCACCGTGTCATAGAATGACTTCAGCAGCGCCCCTTGTACACCAAAAGACCTGAGTCTCCTCAGCAGGAACAGCCTGCGCTGTCCCTTCTTGTAGAGTGCGTCAGTATTGTGCGACCAGTCTAGTTTATTGTTCAGATGAATACCCAGGTACTTGTAGGATGTCACCATCTCGATGTCTGTTCCCTGTATATTTACTGGTGCTGTGAGGGGCTGCCCATGCCTGCGGCAGTCCACCACCAGCTCCTTAGTTTTCCTCGCGTTGATCTGGAGGCAGTTCCGATGGCACCAGTCCACAAAGTCCTGGATAAGCCCTCTGTACTCAGCTTCATCTCTGCTGGAGATGAGACCAACGATCGCAGAGTCATCAGAGAACTTCTGTAGATGGCAATGTGTTGTGTTGTGTGAGAAGTCCGCAGTATAAAGAGTGAACAGGAAGGGAGCCAGCACCGTTCCCTGGGGGGCCCCCGTGCTACTGATGATCGTGTCGGAAACACAGTCCCGGGTTCTCACAAACTGAGGCCGGTTCGTGAGGTAGTCCAGGATCCATGATGACAGGTGCTGGTCCACCCCTGCGCGCAGCAGCTTGTCCTTCAGGATCATCGGTTGGATGGTGTTGAAAGCACTGGAGAAGTCAAAGAACATGATCCTCACCATATTCCCGGGCTTCTCCAGGTGGGACAGAGAACGGTGAAGGAGGAAGATCACCGCATCCTCCACCCCAATGCCATGCTGGTTGGCGAACTGGAGTGGATCCATCGCTGGTTCCACCAGGGGGCGGAGATGAGCAAGGAGCAGTCTCTCCAGGGTCTTCATCAAGTGGGACGTCAAGGCCACCGGTCTGAAGCTGTTCAGGTCTTTGGGGTAGGAAGTTTTTGGTACAGGTACCACACAAGATGTTTTCCACAGCTGTGGTACCCTCCCCAGTTTCAGGCTCATGTTGAAGATATACGTCACAATCCCACACAGCTGGTCTGCACAGGACTTGAGGAGCTTTGCGCTGATGCCGTCCGGTCCCGACGCCTTCCTCGCCTTGATCTTCCTCAGCTCCGTCCTCACCTGGGTCTTGGTCAGGGTCAGGATGGGGGGCTGTGTGTTGGGAGTGGGGGGGGTGTCGGTGGAGTGGGGAGTGGGTAGCAGGACTTGATTTCTTAGAGGCAGCAGTGGTTGTTGTGCAGACAGGGGGGAGGGCGGTTGGTCAAATCTATTGAAAAACAGATTCAGGTTGTTCGCCCACTCCCTGCCCCCCGTGGCCTGGGGGGAGGTATTCTGGAGCCCCGAGATGGTTTTGAGGTTTCTCCAGACCCCGCTGATGTCGCTCTGTTGCAGCTTGTCCTCCATCTTCTTCCTGAAGCTGTCCTTGCCTTCTCTGATCTTTCTCCTCAGCTCCCTCTGTACGGACTTCAGCATCTCCCTGTTCCCCGACCTGAAGATCCTCTTCTTCTCTCTCAGAAGTGTTTTTATCTCAGGGTTGATCCAGGGTTTGTTGTTTGAGTGACGCCGTATGGTCTTGGTGGGAACGGATTTGTCCACACAGAAGCTGAGGTAGCCCGTGAAGGTGTGAATGAGGCCATCGATGTCCTCACCATGCGGATCGCAGAGCTGCTTCCAGGCAGTGGCTTCAAAACAGTCCTTTAGAGTGTCCATTGTCTCCTCAGACCATAACTCCACAGTGTGCATGGCCGGAGGTTGTCTGTGCACTAGGGGTTTGTACACCGGTCGGAGATGAACCAAGTTGTGATCCGATCTCCCAAGTGGGGGGAGTTGTGATGAGGTGTACGCCTCCTTAGTGTTTGCGTAGAACAAATCCAGTGTTTTATTGTCTCTAGTGTGGCATGTGACATACTGGGTGAAAGTGGGCAGAATGGGAGACAGTGAAACGTGGTTGAAATCGCCTGAGATGAGGAGAAGAGCATCTGGGTGTTCTGTCTGCAGCCTGCTGGTTACTGAATGGATGACGTCACGCGCTGTCCCAGCGTTCGCCGTCGGATTTGCATAAACAACAATGCAGATCACGTGTGAGTGTTCTCTCGGGAGATATGTAGGCCTCATGCTAACAGCTAGCAACTCAATGTCTTTGCTGCAGTGTCGTTGTTTAACAGTGATATGTCCCGGTCTACACCAGTTTTGTTAACATACATTATCACTCCACCGCCCCTAGTTTTGCCACTCTCTGGTGTTCGGTCAGCTCGTATCATGTGAAAACCCTCCAGCTCAATGTTAGCATCTGCTGCTAGTTCAGTTAGCCACGTCTCAGTAAACAAAAGGAGAGAGCACTCCCGGTAAGTGCTATCATAACGGGAGATAGCCGCTAGCTCATCTAACTTTCCCAGTATCGACCGTACATTTCCCATGACAACAGATGGAAGGGAGGGTCTGTACCTTATATTTTTTGTCCTCCGCCTTACTCCAGCCCGGCAGCCGCGGCGTTTTCGCCTCAGTTCTCTCGGTATGTCGAGTTTTTCCAGTGGGACCGGGTGGCGGTTAAATGCTAGCAGCTCTTCCCTGTTGTATCGAATCCTGCTATAAACAGTGGCTCCGTCCACCGGCTCAGGAGACATTTGGGACGATCTGTGTGTCCGTGATATAAGTGGGGTGAAAAAAAAAAAAAGTGATCAAAAGAGAGAGGAAGGGAAAAAAAAAAAAAAAAAAAAAAAAAAAAAAAAACGGAATCGAGCCGCTGTTGCAAAAGGCAGCCGACTGGTGTGGCGCCGAGAGATTTTTTGCGAAGGCTCGGCGCTTGGATGCAGCTAAGCTCTCCATTGCGTGCGAGGAGTTCGCCAACCTGGAAAGGTTGGGCATAATTCGCCGCTCGAAGAGCGCCTGGGCCTCCCCGCTGCATATGGTGCCTAAGGCTGACGGCTCCCCAGCCACAAACGGTGAAAGCGTTGCAAGAATTTTTAGGAATGGTAAATTTTTATAACCGTTTCATACCCTGCGCAGCGAAGCTCATGCAACAGTTATACGCCGCGCTTAAAAAGCAGAAACCCTCCAATGTGATCGAGTGGTCCCCAGAGCGAGAGCGCGCATTCACAGAGGTTAAAAAAGCACTGGCAGACGCAGCACTGCTGGCTTACCCAGACCCATCAGCCCGCATAGCGCTAACCACAGACGCGTCAGAGGTGGCCATAGGGGCCGTTGTAGAGCAGCAGGTCGCCGGAGTTTGGCAGCCACTTGCTTTTTTCAGCAGGTCCCTGCGCGATGCTGAGCGGAAATACAGCGCGTTTGACGGGGAGCTACTAGCGCTCCACCTGGCCATTCACCATTTTCAGTTCTGGTCGGAAGGGCGGCGTTTCACCGCATTTGTCGACCACAAACCGCTCACTTTCGCATTGTCCAAAATTTCAGAACCGTGGTCAGGCCGACAGCAGAGGCAGCTGGCCGCAATTTCAGAATTCACCACGGATATACAGCACGTAGCCGGTAAACTCAATGTAGTAGCGGACTGTCTCTCATGAGCGGTAACAGCGCCTGGCCGCGCGGAAGCGGACTGTAATGCCGCAGACGCGGGGCGGGGTAGCAGCACGGACGCGCACGCGGCTCTGGTGCATGTGGGGATAGATTATGCAGCCATGGCAGCGGAGCAGAGCGAAGACACGGACGTGCGCGCGCTCCTGTCTGGACCAACAGGGTTAAGGCTGGAGAGCAAAAGTTTACAAACCGGTTCCCCCCCCTCTAATCTGCGACGTATCCACCGGGCGACTGCGCCCGGTGGTACAGGCCGCGTGGCGCCATCGCGTTTTTGACGCGGTGCACTCCCTAGCGCATCCGGGAGTACATGCTTCGGTGAAAATGGTAGCGGAGAAGTTTGTTTGGCCGAGCCTGCGCAAGCACGTGAAGGAGTGGGCGAAAGCCTGCATGGCTTGCCAGCGGGCCAAAGTTCACAGGCACACGAAGGCCCCTCTAGAACCGTTCCACTTTCCGGCTAAGAGATTCGATCATGTGCACGTAGACCTAGTGGGCCCCCTACCGCCGTCACAAGGGTTCACGCATCTCTTGACAATGGTGGACCGGACCACACGTTGGCCGGAAGTGGTCCCATTACAATCGACCACAGCGGCAGAGGTGGCTCGCGCTTTTTTAACACACTGGGTAGCGCGGTTCGGGGTCCCGTCAGATATTACGTCCGATAGGGGTCCTCAATTCGCGTCGGAGCTGTGGTCAGCAATGGCTAGCGGCTTAGGAGCAGCAGTCCACCGCACTACCGCTTATCACCCACAGGCCAATGGTTTATGCGAGCGTTTTCACAGGTCGTTGAAGGCAGCACTCAGAGCGTCGCTCACGGATGCAGATTGGGTAAACAAACTACCATGGGTTTTATTGGGGTTGCGTTCGGCACCCAAAGAGGATTTAAGATGCCTCACCCGCTGAATTAGTTTTTACACAACCTCTCACGCTGCCCGGCGAGTTCCTGCCAGCCCATGCGGCACCAGGACCCCCCCCCCCCCCGGTGCGGGGACCTGGAGGGCACGGGAGCAGAAATGCTCCCAGGCCCCGCTCATCACACTTTTCCGCGTGTTTTTGTTCCCAAGGCTTTGCAAAACGCTGAATTTGTTTTTGTCAGGCACGACGCTCAGCGTCACAGCCTACGCCCACCTTACGATGGTCCATTTCGAGTGCTGGAAACCGGGGAGAAATATTTTGTGCTAGATTTGGGGGGCAGGAAAGAAACAATCAGTATTGACAGATTAAAGCCTGCTTTTGTGTTGCGTGACGAATCTGTACGACCGGCGGGGGCGCCTCGACGCGGCAGACCTCCCAGGGAACGGCCCCTGGATCCCCCGCAGGGGGCAATTAACCCTTCTCCCCCTCATTCCACAGGTTCGCCGCAGGACGGCACAACACAGACTGTGAAACCTGCGTACAGCAGGTTCGGGAGGAAGTTGAAGCCTAAACTACGGGCAGAGTGATGTGTGTTTTGATCAGACTGTGTAGATTGTGCTGTAGATTCTGAAAAGGGGGGGGTGACAGATGCTGTATGGCCGTATGTGTGTCCATTCTTTGGCGTTTCGGGGGGAGTGATGTGGCGCCCATAACGATAGCATTATGTAGCTCACATATTACACTGCAGAGACCCGAGCACAGAAGGACTTTAAGCTTGCGGTGTGTATTAACATCACGCCTCAGATGGACAATGAGTCTGGACCACCTGCAGACGTTGGAGGAAGTCAAGAGGATCTGGAGCGGGGGCCTGAAAGAACGGTCTGACCTCCTGGAGTCAGACAGAAGAGACAAGAGGGCTCCGGAGTGATTAAATGTACGAGGGTCATTCAATAAATAAGGTGAATTTTTCGGTATAAGGACTTCTAATAGAGATAAGCTTACTTTTTTTTTATTTTTCAACGAAGTCTCCCAGCAATGTCACACACTTTTCCCATCTGTGCACAAGCTTCCGTATTCCCTCAGCGTAAAAATCTTTGGACTGATGTCTCAGCCAGTCGCTCACAACACTTTTGACTTCATTGTCACTTTCAAACTTCGTGCCTCTCGTGAACGCTTTCAAGGGACCAAACAGGTGAAAGTCTGAAGGGGCAACTCATCACCATCCTTCTCATAGCGGGAGAGACACTGCTGGGACAACTCGACCCTCCTCTGTTTGTGCTCTGCAGTAAGCATCTTTGGCACCCACCGGCAGCTGACCTTCGAGTAGCCAAGGTCATCATGGACAATTTTGTGTGCTGTCCCAACAGATAAGCTCAAAGTCCTTGCAATGTCATCCACTGTTCTTCTGTCAGACTGAATGAGGTCATTGACTGATTCAATCACCTCAGGAGACCTCACTTCTGTAGGCCTCCCAGGCCTGTCTTCATCCTCAACACTTCTCCGTCCTTCTTTAAACAATTTAGCCCACTTGTAGACATTTTTTCGGCTGAAACATGTGGCACCATACACAGTTGACATTCTCCTATGAATTTCAACTGGTTTGCACCCTTCAGCAACCAAAAACTTGATAACTGACCGCTGTTCAATCCTGGAGCATGCTTCTTGGTTGGCCATCTTTGTTAATCGCCAAAACTCTCAAAGTTTTCCTTGAATCTGCAAAAGAAAATAAATCCATGTGAAAAAGAAGTAAAACAAAAAAAATTTTTTTTAAAAAGTAAGCTTAAATCTGTATTAGAAGTCCTTATACCAAAAATTCACCTTATTTATTGAATGACCCTCGTAAATAGAGGGATTAAATGTAAATGTGATTCTGTGTTTGATGTGTGGGTATAAAGGTATGTGGTTGACTGCAGCTCTTTCTCTTTTTTCCTGACTGAGAGAGAGAGCTGTGGGACGTGAGATGGAATAAACCAATACTGAGAAATCATCCAGTCTCATCATTTCTACTCAGACTCGGCAAAAAAATTACAGAAACAAGTTAAAAATCCATTTGTAAAGCATATGATCAAAATATGGTGTGAAACCAAAAAATATTTAAAAGAATCACACTTATTGTCACAATTTAGCCCAATATGGGGTAATCAATATTTTAAACCGGGGAGAGTGGATGCTGTATTTAAAGTATGGAATTTAAAAGGGATTCAAAAGATTCATGACTTATATCTGTCATGTTCAGATAACATAATGTCTTTTGAAGAACTGAGGATCAAATTTAATCTTAATAGAACACATTTTTTTAAAATATCTTCAGCTTAGGAATTTTATTCGATCAAATCAAAATAATGCTCTCATCCGACCTCCTTATTCATCCTTGGAAAAAATTTTGACGAAAGATAGTAAGAGAAAGGGTATTATTTCAGAGTTTTATAACTCATTGACACTATTCTCAAGTGAAAATTCACAGAAAATATTGAATTATTGGAAAGAAGACCTGCAAACTGAAATTTCAGAGGAACAATGGGAATTGGCTTGTGCAGAAGCTCAAACCAAATCAATAAATGTACGTCTTAAATTGATACATTTTAAATGGTTAATGCGGATGTATGTTACACCGGTGGAGTTAAATAGATATAACAAAAATATACCAGATACGTGCACAAAATGTATGGAAAGTAAAGGAACCTTATTTCATTGTTTATGGGAATGTAGAAAAATTAGAATGTTTTGGGAAGAGGTGAGGGTAACAATTGAAAAAATAATTTCAAAACAAATCATATTGAATCTTAAATTGTTTTTGTTGGGTCTGTATCCAGAAAAGCATAACTTTAATAAAAGTGAAAGAGCATTCATAGACCTCAGTTTGCTTAACGCCAAAAAATGTATTGCACTATTGTGGAAAAAGACTCATAGACCAGATGTGACTCAGTGGTTAAGACAGATGTTAACAAACCTTCCACTAGAAAGAATAACATACATACTGACATCAAAAGAAACTGTGTTTGAGAATATATGGAGACCTTTCATTGATTATGTAAAGAATTTAAAACATAACTTTTGAAGAAGGTGAATGATGTGTGTGGACCTTGTAAATTCCAAACTGGTGAATGTATAATATGTATACTTATGTAATGGATTGCCTAGACTAAACAGAGGAGCATTGTTGAAGATCTGTTCCTGTTAGTGGTTGTCGATGTTTTTAGTACATTTTTTTTTAATTACTTTAGTGTTAGTGTTTGATTGTTTGTGTTTGTAAAAAAAAAAAAAAAAAAAAAAAAAGGTTCAATAAAAAAATATTGTGGAAAAAAAAAACCCACAAAGACAAGAGAGCTGCTGCTGATATGGCCGCCTCTCCTTATGGCGCCAATAAAAAAAAAAAAGTCCCAAAAGTACAACTGTCATTATCTGTTTCATATAAGTCTCAACTCTTTTCAACTCACTGCAGCCGCTTTTGTTTTGGTGGCTGCTGGTTCTCAGTCTTCCACCTGCTGTGGTTGTTTCTGTTGCCACAGTTTTCGGGGTTTCATTTTCCACAGAAGCATGTCTCTGCACACAGGGAGGGCAGTGGAGGGTGTTGTTCACTTGGCTAACTTAATGGTGTCAGGTGTCTGGAGTTTACTGGTGAGCACCACTCAAAGAAAAAGCAAACTTCATGCCGTGTGTTTTTAGCTTAGCCATCGCTACCACTGCTCCAAGATGAGTGTAGTGGCCTGCGTGTTCCGAGTGGTTTTTTGTTTTGTTTTTTGTGCAGCACTTCTTGCGGGTTGTGAGTCATGTGAAGGTCTTTTGTTAAACCTTTGTTATAAAATCCAAAAAAGGCCCGGCATTTGAGCTAACTTTTTTGCACATCCAACTGCTTTCTAACTTTCAAAGCTGACTCCAAATCTTGGAGACAAGCTATGACTTCACTTGACTGGGTGCTTGCTTTATGCCATCTAGTGGATTGAAAATGCAATTGGTTGATTAATACCCAAGAGGATGCAACGTTTACATGAATATATGTGACCCATGCTGGAAAAAATGAGTCACTTTGAGGAAATTATCAAAACTGAGGTAACGCTTTTTTCCATATTCTGTATTGAAAGACCTTCAAAATGATATTTAATTTGTAGAAGTGCACAAAGGCGGACCTGGAAAAAGCCAATTTGTTTATATTTTGTCTACGTTTAAAACTCGCGTTCGATTGGTCGGGAGTTAAGTCTTCCGCCAAAACATATGTATTTTTAGAAAGTATGACTTCTAAGCTTTACAATGATACCAGGCACTCACGGGGGTTTTCCTGGGACTTTCCACTAGCAAACAAAGAAAGAGTCATGATTTATGGCTTCTCGTGCCTGCAGCTTGTAATGACGCAGTGCGCATTCCGATTCATTTTGCCAGCATGGGTCACATATATAATTAATACAAGACTGATCCATGCGTTTAGGAATCAGTGCATCGTCGTTAGTGTCAAGTATTGCAATCCATCACTGAATCCATCTTTTGTCCCACCCTAGCTAACAGCACAAACAACACTGCAAAACAACAGTATTGTGGGGGCACAGTTTGGGAGTTCTCTCACACCCAGAAGCCAGGGGGAAGGGGAGAATAATGGACAGTAGGAGGTGGCGGCACCGGGGGGTATCAAATGGGACAGCAAAGCCTATGCGCCCCCCGGGGAGAGGAGTAAATGCCGGAGAGAAGAAGTGTTTGTGCAGAACCCGCATATATTATGTTATGTGCTGCACTTCTCTTGGTTCACACAACAATGTATGATGGCCGGAAGCTCTGGGTCTCTACGTATGGAAATAAGGATATAAAAGAGGAATGTACAGAGACCCAAATAGCGCAGTAGCTCAGTAGAGCTCAGAAGCGTGTTTGCTGTTATGTTGGAGAAAGAATAAAGCCTTGTGTCGTCCAGCTCGTTGTCTCGCCTGCATCCTTTCTTCACATTGGTGACCCCTGATGTGCCATGGAGAGCAATCGCCCATCCCTTTCTCCACACTGGTGATCCCTAGACGCACCATGGAGAGCGAGCCGAGCACTGTCCCGGAGACTCCTGGAGGGAAAGCACCAGCACTGCGTGTGCTGGTTCAGTCAAGCTCCCGGACTCTGGTTTCACGACCTGCCAGCGGAGTATCAGCGCATAGAAGCACCGTGCGCACTCCGCGGGTTAGAGGAGGATAACAGAGAATACTACTAAGTGGTCGCTGCGCTGGACGTGCGCGCCACACAACAGGTGACAAGCCTGCTTAAGGAACTGACCGACCACAGCGGGAGCGAACCTGGTCAACTGCGAGTGACTAAGGACTACCGTGCACTGGCGCAGGAAAAGGATCCACCATCCAGCTCAAACGCCCAGCGATGTGTGCCGCCATGCCCAGTCAAAAAGTCGGGAAACAGCACGGCCAGCAGCCAATAGCAGCTGCGACTGCTGCCGAAAGAAACAAGCTGTTTTGTGTCACGGACACACATTCGGGGAGATGGTTTTTGGTGGATTTCCATGCCCAGAAGAGCATCCTGCCAGTCAACGCTGCAGGGTGGTAGTGGGCAGCGCTCCCAAGCTTATGGCCGCCAATGGATCCATCATCAGGACATGTCGCCCACGGACACAATTGGGTCGACCGCCTGTCTAGAGTTCCTTTAGGGCTGCGCTCCGCACCTAAAGAGAATTTGTCAGCCGCCCTGACAGAACTTGGTTTTTTTCCTATCAGCCACAACGGCTCTCCAGAGAGTTTTATCAGAGTTCCTTTAGGGCTGCACGCCAAACCTAAAGGAGATTTGGCAGCCTCCTCGACAGAACTCATATTTTTTTTCTCAGCCGCAGCGGATCCTCGGGGAATTGGCGGACCTCCTCCCCCGGATCCTTTTAGGGCTGCGCGCCGCACCTAGGAATGAATGAATGAATGAATGAATGAATGAATGAATGAATTTATTTCGGATAGTACATTACAGGTTAAAAGAAACTGTATAATATAACAACAAGGTCAAATTAGACAAAGACTCCTTCTACTATACAATTCCACGTGAGTTATCCGAAATGGGTGATGGCTGAAGCCGCAGCTTATATTGCCCACCCATATTCCATCCAAGAATTCAAAGGAGAAAAAAGAGAAAACAAGACAAGAGCGATTACAATTTAAAACAAGGCTAAGACAAAATATGACTGAGAGAAAAAGAAAACTGAGCTAGTCTAAGTTAAGCGGTTACTATTCAAAAACAAATCTAAGACATAGTGTCACAGAGAAAAAAGAAAAACTAAGCTATAACACAACACAGGCTGGAAATGTCAATCCTTATGTGAGTTTACATGTCGTCTTGTAAATATGTTTGGAGTATTTCTTCCTTTAGTTTTTGTTTAAATTGTCCAAGCTTTGTACATGATTTTAATTCAGGTCCAAAATCGTTCCATAATCTGACACCTTGCACTGAAATACAGTGTTGCTTGGTAGTTGTTCTCACTGTAGGCTTTTGAAATATACATGTTCCTCTGAAGTGATATCGTTTCTCCCTTGTTTGGAACAACTTTTGGATATTTGCGGGCAGTGATAGATTCTTCACTTTGAACATTATTATTGCGGTTTTAAAGTCGATCAGATCTTTCAACTTGAGAGTTTTTTGTTTAAGAAAAAGTGGGTTTGTTGGTTCCCTGTAAGCTGCTTTGTTGATTATTCTAATAGCTCTCTTTTGAAGCATAGAGAGTGGATATATGTTTGTTTTATATGTATTTCCCCATACTTCATTACAATATGTCATGTATGGGAGTATTAATGAATGATACAAGGTGTATAGTGTGGGTTGATTCAGCAAATTTTTCACTCTGTGTAATATTGCAATTGATTTGGATACTTTACCTTTTATATAATTAATATGTGGCTTCCAACACAGTTTGTTATCAATTATTACTCCAAGGAATTTAGTTTCGGATACCCTTTCAATCTCTACACCATTTACACTGAGTTTGGGTACTGGGTAGTTGTGATGGTTGTTAAAGACTATAAATTTTGTCTTGCTTAAATTGAGCGTTAATTTGTTTGAATCAAACCACAGTTTCAGCTTTCCTAATTCCTTTCCGAGTGTATCCAGAAGTTGTTCCAAGTTGTTTCCACTGCATAGCAGGTTAGTGTCATCAGCAAACAATATTAAGTCCATTTTTTCTGAAACTTTACATATATCATTTATATACATATTGAATAATAATGGTCCCAAAACTGAACCCTGTGGGACTCCACAGGTGACCTTCAGTAGCTCTGAGTTTTTGTTGTTAACACATACAAACTGATATCTATTCTTTAAGTAACTTCTTAACCAGGACAGTGCTACCCCTCTGATACCACAATTTTGTAGTTTCTTTAATAATAGATTGTGATCTACTGTATCAAATGCTTTTTTAAGATCCAGGAATACTCCAACTGAATACTCTTTATTTTCAATGGCTGTTGATATTTTTTCTGTAAATTCCATTAAGGCATATGCTGTTGTCCTTTTGTGTCTGAACCCACATTGCTGCTCACACAATAAATCATTCTTCAGTATGAAGTTGTCAATTCTCTCATAGAATATTTTTTCAAGTATCTTGGAAAATTGCGGTAATAGTGAAATTGGTCTGTAGTTGGAGAGTTCCCCTCTGTCGCCTGTCTTGCAAATCGGAATTACTTTAGCTATTTTCATTGCATTGGGAAATATACCTGATTGGAGAGACAGGTTACAGATATACGTCAGTGGTTTCACTATGCATTCGATAACAGTTTTGACTAGTAGCATGTCAATACCATCGCAGTCAGTAGATGTTTTACTTTTGAACGATTTAACAATTTCAATGACCTCTCTTTCGTCTGTGTTCTTTATGAAGATGGTGTCTTTTACAGCAGTGTTATTGCATATTGAATCACCTGTTGGCACCGTAGTGGGTATTTCTCGGGCCAGTTTAGGTCCAATGTTAACAAAAAAATTATTAAATTCATCTGCAGGTGAAGCTATATTCACATTCGGAGTCGATTTATTATTTTTTGGAGTGTTAGTTGGGTAGCTGGTATTTCTGCTTTTATTTCCAAGGATACTGTTGATTATTGTCCATGTATTTTTAATATTGTCTTTGTTTTTTTCCAGTTCTTTACTGTAATAGTCTCTTTTACTACATCTTATTATATATGTTAACTTATTTTTGTATGTTTTATACCGCTGCTCTGCTTCTTTTGTCCTTTTCTTTATGAAAGCTTTATATAATAAATTTTTCTTTTTACACGCCTTTTGTAGTCCTTTGGTTAGCCATGGTTTGTCAGTAAATTTGTGTTTAAGCTTTTTTTTAACTAATGGGCAGTTTTTTTCATAAAGAGTGGTTACAATGTTTGTAAATGTGTCATAGGCTTCATTTACATCTGATACATAGACTTCTGTCCAGTCTTGCTTCAGCAAGTCCTCTTTAAAAGAACTGATTGCGTTTGGTGATTTGTGTCTGAACGATTTTGAGATTTTTTCTGGGTTGGGCCCCGTGTGGCCATGGATAAGTGCAAAGATTGGCAAGTGGTCGCTTATATCATTTATCAATAATCCACTTTCTATTTTCTTGTCGAGAACATTGACAAACAGGTTGTCAATAAGTGTAGCAGAGTGAGCTGTGATTCTACTGGGATGTGTTATTGTGGGATATAGACTCATGCTGTACATAGAGTTCATGAACTCTGTAACTACATTTTGTTGATGTGGATTAAGTAGGTCAATATTGAAATCTCCACAAATTGCTACCATTTTCTTACTAGTAATATTATTGTACAGCTCGACTAATTTATCTCTGAATGTCTCAATGCAAGTTCCCGGCGTTCTGTATATGCAGCTTATGATTAGATTTTTTGTTTTGTCTAGGTCAATCTCAACAGTAACACATTCCAGAATCCCTGGTAGTGCTAAGGACATTTCATTTACAAGCTTACATCTATATAGGTCATCAATATACAGTGCAACACCACCACCCTTTTTTTGAGATCTGTTAATGTTAAACATCTGATATCCCTCTATTGCCATCAGGGGAGCCTGGTCTGCATTAAGCCAGGTTTCAGAGACTGCTATAGCTGTGAATTTTCTGTTTAGCTGTTTTAAATAGTCCTGAATCTGTGAGAAGTTTTTGTTAAGACTTCTGCTATTGAAGTGTATTATTGACAGTTTACCATCTAATTGCACTTGACTTTTGAATTGCTTTTCAGTGTAATATTCACAGTGGTTATGAATATTATTGAAAAAGTGGTTATCAGGATCAATATCATTCTCCATCTCTTGTGGTTTATGTTCAGCATAGTGGCATATTTTTAGAGTTTGAGTTTCCTCACTCTGTGTTTCATAGTCAGTGTTCATCTGTATTTATCTAAGTCAGTAGCATCTCTGATCATTATACTTTTTGCTTGCTCAGGTGTTCCATTTAGTTTAATCCAAATTCTACAATTTCTTGTCCAGGTTGTCTGTATCTTATTATGTTTCTTTAGCATCCGTGCCTGCCGTGCTAATTCAGCGTTTTTTTTTTGTCAGGTGTTCATTTAGGTAAACTTGAGTTTCCTTTAGTTTTTTAGGAGGATTTGGCATTTGTTTTTCCTCACCTGTTGTTGATCACCGGAGAGTTTCACCGTTAAATCCAGCACCTGAGGCAGATCCGCCCACACAATTTTTGTGGCCCAGAGGCTTTTAACGCACTGGGCTGGCCCACCATTGTTTTTCCCGCACCTTCGTCCCTAAAAGCCTGCAGAATGCCGGTTGTGATTCCATCAAGCACGATGTGCACCAGACCCCACTGTGCCCACCGTACTACGGACCGTTCAACATGCTGAAACCTGGGGCGAAGCATAAGGTGTTTTCCCACCCTCCCCCTCTCCCTCCACAGACTGACATGCCCTCCGATACACTTCACCAGCAGGATGGTTCTACTGGATCGGTAACCTCCCGCTAAGAGCGCTGGCTCAGGCCCAAAGGACCGGGGTGTTAGAGCCCCTTCTGGGTGTATAGGGGGGGCACAGTTTGGGAGTTGTCTCACACCCAGAAGCCAGGGGGAAGGGGAGAATAATGGACAGTAGGAGGAGGTGGCACCGGGGGGTATCAAGTGGGACAGCAAAGACTATACACCCCCCAGGGAGAGGAGTAAATGCCAGAGAGAAGAAGTGTGTTTGTGCAGAACCTGCATATATTATCTTAATGTGCTGCATTTCTTTGTTCACACAACAATGTATGATGGTCAGAAGTTCTGGGTCTCTACGTATGGAAATAAGGATATAAAAGAGGAATGTACGGAGACCCAGATAGCTGAGCAGAGCTCAGAAGTGTGTTTGCTGTTATGTTGGAGAAAGAATAAAGCCTTGTGTTGTCCAGCTCGTTGTCTCGCCTGCATTTTTTCTCCACAGTGTTACCATATTATAATTACATAAAAATTGTTTAGAAAACAATCTGCTGTGGAACATTTTTTTATAATGCATTTAACACAGTGAATTGGGGCCTGCACTGCAATCTTATTTGCTTGCTGAGAGCATCTATCTATCTACCCACACACTACATTTGGCTCTAGCTCAACACATGAACAGTAAACACTGGTAAGACATTAATTCCATACACTTGTGCAGCAGTACAAAGGGCATAACATTTGCAGTGAGCATCGCTAAAAACTCAGGGGAAGACAATAAACAGAACCTTTTCTCCAGAGTATTCAGAGGGCTGATGCAAGATCGTGCTTAGGAACTGCTATTTTTTGTAAAAGGGAAGAATCCAAACCCTTTAAAATAAAAACTTCATAAAAAAAGAGAAAAGAAAAACTTAACTAGCATTCATGTTGCAGATTTAAAAGGAAAAAGGTCACAGATTTATAACAAAAAGGTTACAGATTTATGATGAAAAATGAAAAAAATAACCAAATTTATGAGGAAAAAAAACCAGAAAATTCAGGTGGGAAAAGCAGCAAATTTACAAGCAAAAGTCACAATGTGATTTTTAAAATGTTGCAACTTTACAAAAAAGTAGTGTAACGTGCTGCTCGACATGGCGACGTCCCACCGGGAGATTCGAACTCACGCCTCCCGCTCCGGAGTCCCGCACCCTACCTGTGTCGCCAATAGGGTTGACCCTATTGGCGACCCTATTGGTCATAGGGTTGACCCTATTGGCGACACAGGTAGGGTGCGGGACTCCGGAGCGGGAGGCGTGAGTTCGAATCTCCCGGTGGGACGTCGCCATGTCGAGCAGCACGTTACACTGGTGTCAGAAGTGGGATCTCCTGTCCAAAGCAGTAATGGGGCGCTGACATCGGGACGATGTCGAGAACCAGAGGGGAGTAGTGTAGCGAACTCAATATGAGCACCCTACTTGGCTTGCCAAGTGGGTTGACCCTATTGGCGACACAGGTAGGGTGCGGGACTCCGGAGCGGGAGGCGTGAGTTCAAATCTCCCGGTGGGACGTCGCCATGTCGAGCAGCACGTTACAGTAGCATATCTAAAAGAAAAAAGAAGCAAATTTATGAAAAAATGTGCAAATTCATGAGAAAAAAAGCTAATTCATGAGAAAAAAGATGCATTTATGAGAAAGTAGCAAATTCATGTGAAAAAGTAGAAAATTTACAAGGAAAAAAATAGCAAATCTGAGGAAAACAGTTGCAGATTTTTTTAAAAAAAAGGTTGTGTAGAGAAGCCGGAATAACGAGGCGATTTCTGTATTAAAACAGGGTTTTTAATGAATAGCTCTTCTATCGAGTCTCATCAGGTGTAGAGCTTGGCAGAAGGCAAGAGAGAGATCTCTGCTCCGCTCGCTGGTTAAATACAAGTACATATAGAGCCACACATTGAAAAAGCTGACATCAGAGCCACACATTGAAAAAGCTGACATCCCCCCCGTTATCTTAACCCCCCCATTGTTCTGCTATCTCCTCTCCTTGTCTTGGGAGGTGATGGGAACTCCTCCTCTCGCCTTAGGGGGTAAAGGTGTCAAGTCCGTCTCCGCCGCCGCGTCTTGGGAGGTCCATTGACTTTAACCCGGCGGGGGAGATCCTTTGTCCTTTCCAGGTGTGAAGTTCCTTACATATGCTGTCACAAAACATTTCCACTTGTTCTAACATATGTAGGTATGGGATATAAGAGTCATATATACCACAGGCCCCCCAAACACTAGGAAAGGACACAGAAAGAATCACAGTCTAAGATAATAACTATGAAATACTACTTGTTACAACTGTTGCCACAGGAGAAGTTTTCTAGCAGCCATGCTCCTAAGAAAGTTCAGTGGTAAACATAACAGCATAGTGAAATCATAAGTAGCCTTAAACTGTTGTAGCACAATTAGTGAATAATTGCGGGGTGGTTGGTAACAGTCCCTGTGCTGTCTGGGCTTTATTCTTCTCCCAAAACTGCTGTAGGTTGGCTTAGGTGTCCCGCTGGGACCTTCTCGTGGTGAATCTGCATTGTGGGAAGGAAAGAGATTATTTGTTCCCTGCCTGGGGGCTGAGACTTTTCCTCTGGGGGGTCTACCACGCCGAGGTGCTCGTGCCAACTGTGCAGGTTCGTCTCTCAGCAAGAAAGCAGGTTTGAGTCTGTCAACACTGACCACTTCCTTTCTGTCCCCATAATCAAGCACAAAGTGTTTGTCACCATTTTCCAGCTCTCTGAACGGGCCTTCGTAAACTGGGCGTAACGTTGGTTTAATGGCTTCATGCTTAACAAAAACGAACTCAGCGTTTTTTAAAGTTTGAGGAACAAAAACTCGTGGAAAAGAGTGATGAGCTGGACCGTGGAGGGAGTCCGGTCCGCTGCTGCCTAAAAACCTTGGGACTGGAAGGTGTCCTGGTTCTGGGTTCTCTGGTAAAAATTCTCCTGGGAGTCTGACAGGCTGGGCAAAAACTAATTCTGCAGGAGAAGCGTCTAAATCCTCTTTAGGTGCTGCACGCAACCCCAATAAAACCCAGGGAAGTTTATTAACCCAATTTGTGTCCGTTAGTGAGGCCCTGAGGGCAGCCTTTAAGGACCTGTGAAAACGCTTGCATAACCCATTAGCCTGAGGGTGATAAGCGGTGGTGCGATGAATTGTTGCTCCTAAACTGTTAGACATGGCTGACCAGAGCTCTGAGATAAATTGAGGCCCTCTGTCTGACGTGATGTCTGATGGAACGCCGAAACGTGCCACCCAGTTTGCTAGAAAAACGCGAGCGACTTCCTCCGCTGTGGTTGACGCTAGAGGGACTGCCTCTGGCCAGCGCGTGGTGCGGTCTATCATTGTTAACAGGTGTGTGAAACCTTGGGAGGAAGGTAGCGGCCCCACGAGGTCGACGTGAATGTGGTCGAATCTTCTAGCAGGAATTGGAAAAGGCTCCAGAGGGGCTTTTGTGTGTCTGTGTATTTTGGCGCGTTGACAAGGAATGCAAGTTTTTGCCCATTCTTTTACGTTTTTGCGCAGGCCTGGCCACACAAACTTTTCAGCAACCATTTTGACCGAGGCGCGCACACCTGGGTGCGCGAGGGAGTGAATTGCGTCGAAAATACGGCGGCGCCAAGCAGCTGGTACTAATGGGCGAGGTCGGCCGGTTGAAACGTCGCATATTAGGGGGGGCACGCCGTCGCGCAACCCTTTTTTCTCCAGCCTTAACCCTGTTGGTCCGGACAGGAGCGCGCGCACGTCTGCATCACTGCTTTGTTCTTCCGCCATGGCTGCATAATCTATTCCATCCTGGATAGGTGCTGCGAATGTGTGTGCGTTAGTGAAGAGTTCCGCTGCTGAGGCGGTGTAATCTGTCTCCTCGTGCTCTGGCGGTGTCACAGCGCGAGAGAGACAGTCAGCTACTACGTTAAGTTTGCCTGCTACGTGTCGAATGTCTGTGGTGAACTCTGAAATTGCAGCTAGCTGTCTTTGTTGTCTGCCCGACCATGGTTCTGAAATTTTAGCCATAGCAAAAGTGAGCGGCTTATGGTCCACAAAGACCGTGAAACTCCGCCCTTCTAACCAAAACTGGAAGTGGCGGATGGACAAATGAAGCGCTAGCAGCTCTCTGTCGAAAGTGCTGTATTTGCGTTCCGTTGGGTTTAGCGATTTGCTAAAGAATGCCAAAGGTTGCTAGACTCCGCTGACAAGTTGTTCTACAACTGCCCCTATAGCCAGGTCAGAAGCATCTGTGGTCAGAGCAATGCGGGCTGAGGGATCTGGGTGGACTAACATTGTGGCGTTAGCTAAGGCGTTTTTTACTTCCGCGAAAGCGCGTTCGCGCTCCGGGGTCCATTCGACCGCGTTGGAAGCCTTCTTTTTTCTGAGCGCGTCATATAGGGGTTGCATGAGCTGAGCTGCGTGGGGGAGGAAACGGTTGTAAAAATTAACCATCCCCAAAAATTCCTGTAGCGATTTAACCGTTTGAGGCCGTGGAAAACCTTCTATCGCACGAACTTTGTCTGGAAGCGGAAATGCCCCTGTCGGGGAGACCCTATGTCCCAAAAAATCAATTTGCGATACGCCGAATTTGCATTTGGCTGGATTGATTATAAGTCTGTGCTCTTCCAGCCTCTGAAAAACGGTAGTGAGGTGCTGCTCGTGTTCTTCCTCGGATGAACTGGCTACCAGCATGTCATCGAGGTAGACAAAAACAAAGGGTAGGTCGCGCAGGACTGCGTCCATCATCCGTTGAAAAGTTTGAGCAGCGCCTTTGAGGCCGAACGACATTCTTAGGAATTCAAAAAGGCCGAAAGGGGTTATAACCGCTGTTTTAGGAATATCTTCAGCTCGGACTGGGACTTGGTGATAACCGCGGACTAAGTCTATTTTTGAAAAAATGCGCGCACCCGCTAAATGTAGTGAGAAATCCTGAATGTGAGGAATGGGGTAGCGGTCATGCGCTGTAGCGTTGTTTAGCCTGCGGTAATCTCCGCACGGTCTCCAAGAACCGTCGGATTTCGGAACCATGTGAAGTGGTGAAGCCCAGGGGCTCTTCGAGCGTCTAACAATGCCCAATATTTCGAGAGCTGCAAATTCATCGTTTGCTATGTTGAGTTTGGCCGCATCTAAGCGGCGAGCTTTGGCAAAAACAGGAGATCCGGTTGTCGGAATAAAGTGTTTAACTCCGTGTTTGGCTACAGTGGCTGAGAATTTGGGGGTTGTGAGTGCTGGAAATTGGGTGAGGAGTTGCTCAAACTTACCTCCCGCCGTGGTGACGTTGGCCTGCACAGGTGGTGGAGAAACCCGAGCTGAGCATGGAATAGAAGCAAAAGATGCATTAACCAGGCGCCTATTTGCAAGATCCACTAATAACCCGTGTGCACACAGAAAATCTGCGCCTAACAAGTTAAAACTCACCGCCGCTACAACAAATGTCCATCTGTAGTTGCGGCCGTGGATGAGGAGGTGCAGGCTCTTTTCCCCGAACGTGTCGATGTCAGAGCCGTTGGCTGCCACTGCTCCGTTGCCCCGGGTGCCCATGGCTCGATCTGCGTGGGAGGGCATGACGAAACTCAGCTGAGCTCCCGTGTCGATGAGGAACTGCTTGCCTGTGTATCCATCCGTCACGTATAACAGCTTATTCTTTACGCCGAGGGCCGCTGCTGTTAATTGCCCTCGGCTTTGGCGTTTCCCGACCTCGTAAACTTGCAGGGGGGAACACATTTGCGGGCTTTCTCTGTGAAGCGGTGGTGATAATAGCAGACGTCGTTCTGCTTGTTGTGCTTGGGCCGCGCCGCTGTCACCGTGGGTTGCGTCTCTCCAAGGCTCGGGGTGTCAGTTTTCAGATCTGCGGATGCCGCTGTGGGTGCCCGTTCTATGCAGGCGTTGACGAGCCAGTAAGCCTCGTTGGCCAGTGTGCGGAAGTCCTGATGATTATTGCACCTCATACTGGCTAGTGTCCCTCTCAAATGCGGTGGTAGAGTGCTGAGGAAAATGTACTGGAAAAGGAAATTATCATTGTCCTCCTTCTTGAGCTGTAGCAAATCCTCCATGAGGGTCCTCGGATTGCCCCCTCTGTGGCCGTAGACCGCCAGGATCTTTTCGGCTCTTTCCTCCGCTGACGGGACATAATTCGCCACGATGGTAGCCTTGAGTGTCTCATATTTGTCCCGGGCTGGTGGTCGCTGGACCAAGCTCCGCACACACTTCGAAGTTGCGGAGTCGAGTTTGGAGATGATATGATAAAATTTAGTATCATCTGCTGTGATGCCCGCCAGTATAAATTGGGCTTCAGCTTGCTGAAACCAAGATGCAGGGTCTTCTCTCTAGAAGTCTGGCAGCTTGACAGCAACGGCGTTCGTGCACACCATCATTGTCATGCTCACCGGGTGAGAGTGCGTTTCTACGGCTCTCACGGCGGTGCTGGAGCTCGGTTGAGCTCTCTCAGTGCCCTCTGCCGTGGGGAACAGCTGTCTGCTTGTTCCCTCGTCTGCGTCGTCGCTGGCGTATGCCCGAGTCACCATGGATGAGCAGCTTGAAGAACGCCTCCGGTCCATATTCTCGCGTCAGGGTCACCAGTGTAGAGGAGCCGGAATAACGAGGCGATTTCTGTATTAAAACAGGGTTTTTAATGAATAGCTCTTCTATCGAGTCCATCAGGTGTAGAGCTTGGCAGAAGGCAAGAGAGTGATCTCTGCTCCGCTCGCTGGTTAAATACAAGTACACATAGAGCCACACATTGAAAAAGCTGACATCCCCCCCGTTATCTTAACCCCCCCATTGTTCTGCTATCTCCTCTCCTTGTCTTGGGAGGTGATGGGAACTCCTCCTCTCGCCTTAGGGGGTAAAGGTGTCAAGTCCGTCTCCGCCGCCGCGTCTTGGGAGGTCCATTGACTTTAACCCGGCGGGGGAGATCCTTTGTCCTTTCCAGGTGTGAAGTTCCTTACATATGCTGTCACAAAACATTTCCACTTGTTCTAACATATGTAGATATGGGATATAAGAGTCATATATACCACAGTTGCAAATTTATGAGAAAAGTTTCATATTCACAAGATGCAATTTAAAAGAAAAAAATTGCTAATTTATCAAAACAGTTGTGAATTTGCAAGAAAAATTAGCAAATTTATGAGAAAAAAGTTGCAAATTTAAAAGAAAATTTGCAAATTGACAAAAAATGTTCCCAATTTGGAAACTTTTTTTTTTTTTTTTTGTATTTAGCATTTGTGTTTCAAAGTCTTATGTAACATAATATTAAAGGTTAATGATGATGTGTGTATGTGGGGGGGGTCTTTTTTCCAGGTTGGGGAGGACAAGTCTCCTGTCCCTCTCTTGATTTATGCCTATGACTGGAGCGTCTTTAAAAATAGTTGTGAATGTGCTTTTTTCTCATAAATTTGCAACCTATTTCTTGTAAATTTGTTACTTTTTTCCACATGAATGTGCTACTTTTTCCTCATAAATGTGCATCTTTTCCCCCTCATAAATTGGGATTGCTGCATATTCTCCTTCAAAGATTACCGTTGCAGATGTAATGCTCATTAGGCATTTTCAGATTGCTTCTTTCTTCTCTGCGTGTTGTTCCAGAGAAGTGAAGACACTTTCATGGCAGGTGAGACAGCTGTACCGCAGGGCAGTAACTGTACAACAACGCATCCGTTTCCAGTGTTTCTCACTTTGGCCTTTGATGTTCTACCAACACAATCGTGAAACGCTTGCATTGTGTGTAGGTGTTTATGGGATGGCTCTGAATTCTTCTGCTACATCTCTCTTCCAGACTTCACGCCCTGTCAGCTATAATCAGTGCTTTGATTGATGCTGCTATTTCAGACTGAAAAGAGGAGGGTGAATGTAAAGTACCAGGACTCTCTAGAACAAACCACTTTGGGTCAGTTGAGCAGTTTTTAAAACCTAGAGATGTGACAGTTTTCAACTGTGTCAACATGTGGAAAAGGGCCATAATATGTCCACTTTAATACTGAAAATGACTTTTTTTTTTTACATCAGCTCACTCTTGCAGCAATGCACCAGACACTGCTATCTGCCTCCACCTGCTGGATGAAAACACCACCATCCACACCAGCGCCACTGAATATGAGACTTCATGGCGCTCCAATGGCCTTTTTCCACTAGTACCTGCTTGGCCCTGTTCGGTTCGGTATGCTTTGTAGGCTTTCCCATTAGGAACTGTAACGGATTCCATCCCGATTTTTAGGACCTGCTCCAGGCTGGTTCTAACAGTTCCAAGCAACTGCCTTTCTGTAATGCTGTGTAGCACCCAACCATGTAGCTGTTTGATTAAAAGGTACTAAACCAGTAATAGTTGTAGTACTATGGGTGAGGCCCTGGGTTATTTTCATCTACTGTACATTGTTTGATATCTTCTTTTCTATACTTACTGAGGAAAACAAGGCATTTTTCCCAATAAGAAAAAAAGAAAAACCAAAAACATTCTACTACAAGACACAATTTAACTAAAGAGCCATTTTAAAATATTATACAATGATATTATTTCCAACTTTCTGGGGCTTAATTTTTAAATTAGCATAAGTTCTAATCATGAAAATTAAAAAAAATCATTAATTTTGTACTGTATTAAAAAAGAATTTCACCTAAAGCCTGTGTCTTCTGTGCTGGATTCCCCTCCCTCACTACCGGACTCTATGGACTATATCCAAAGCTTCATCTAGCTTAATCAAAAATTTTGAGCAAACTGGATAAATGAACCGTCGGGCCTATAAAAAAAAAAGAAAAAAAAAAAGCATCTAAAGCAGATTGATAGTTTATGGAAATGATGAAAAAGTGGAAGTGAGGAAAAAAATTCAGCAAAGATGTGACACACGAGGTAAGAGGTGCACCTGGGCTCTCAGTTCATCCGTCTACCAATGACTGAAGCGTCATCAGAATGGCCTCACTGGCAGGGCGGCTGTCAAAAAGTCATTCTTTAGGAAGGGAAATGGGGAGAAAAGGCTCAGGTCTGCCAAAGAACTGCACTGGGAGATCAAGGGTAGAAGGTCTTATGGAGTGATGAATCCAAATTTGAAATGGAGACTCCTTAACTGACAAGACCATTCCGGTTGTTGACGAATAAAGTAACAGCGACGCAGCATCTTGGTTTCTAAAGGAAAACGTCCTCTATAACCAATGCACTAGTCCTGTTTGACACTAAACATTTCCAGGTTGAGGCGTTGTTCAGCAGGCCAATTTGCTGCTTCCTCTTTAGTCTCACTGGCGTGCTACATGACCAGAGTTTAACTGCTGCGATTGAAGTGAAACATAAAACTTACGACCTGTTTGAACACCACGTGATGAAATTTAACATTTGCAAGACAGCAGAAGATATGAAACTATAATACTGAGCCTTGTCCAATTATTTAGCAGAGCTGAAATGACTGCATATTTTGGGGTCAGGATTGCGCTAGCTCAAGTTGAATTTCAACATTTTCAATGATGTCATTCGATAATGAGATTATTCAAGTAAAAGACTAGCCCCGAACCAGACTAAATTTACAGCATGTAAAGGCAACTTAGAAGAAAAAAGTTAGACTTGCAAGAAAAAAATTGCAGATTAATGAGAAAAGTTGCAAATTCAGGACAAAGGAATGTTCTTTATTCCACCCACACAGCAACTACAAATTCACAAAATTTGAGAATTTCAGAATATTTTAGCATTGCACATCGAACAAAGATTGTGTAAGAAAATATAGCTATCAGGTTTATCAAATCTGTGGTACTTTTAGATATTTGAACTACAGATTTAAGGATTAATTGGAATTTTTAAGGATAATTAAAGATTTTTTTTTCTTGTCAACATGTCTGTAACATGTTTTTATGACATACAAGACATACCAGAAGTGAACTCTCTCAAGTGTCTCGTGTGTCTGTTTTTTGCTTTAAAGTTTCACTTAAGCCCCGCCCCCTGAAAAAAGGCAAGATTTGACTAAGCCTTTTTTAGTGGCGTAGCTACATACAGGTGCTGGCTTGTGAGTAGTGTTGAGCCAAGCTGAAGTTAGCCTCCAGGCCAGTTAGCATTTTTGGACAGCTGCTTTGAAAACTTGACCCAAACTAAGATGGGTTTTACCATAAAACTGCTTTTAAGGACCAATGCAGTCTCAGTCATGATCCTGGGCCACCATGTGTACAACTGGGCATGTCCTTCAACCGCTAAGTCTTTATCACAGGACTTATTCTGTTTAATCATTTTGGGATGGGGGGTTGACATGAAACTGTAAGACAATGAAAGGTTCTGTTTGTAGCAAAAAGGGGATAAGATACCATTCTAGACAGCGTAGATTTGTTTTTATAGGGGATTTATAGCTACCAGAGTGTGTCTTTAAGACACTGATTTTGGATAATTGAATTTATGAATTTTTAAGGTTCATCAGATCCCCTGAGTAACGACAGCAAATGCAATTAACCCTTCAGCCCTAAAAAATACAGGCGGCTGCCAGCGGTACCCCTCAGCCTCTGTTTGTTGTTGAGCTATAGTTTCTAAGCCATTCTGATGCTGACCTTTGACCTTGCAATCCCAAAACCATACACAAACCTGCTGGGGAATATCAGCGAGATTATGATGTCCTCTGCGATGAGGCGAGAAGTTCCTACTGATGAGCGTTTAGTTTTAGAGACTTGAAGGTTTAATTCTCAACAGATACAGTTGAATAAACTTAATGTCCTTATTCCAATGATTTTCTTGAAAAGAAACAAATCAGTGATAAAATAAATGAAGCTACAAAAACAGCAGGAAGTTGTAGTCCAGACAGCGTCTCAACAGTACAGCGGCTCTGGTAGGTTGGTTGCAACGTAGTCCTGTTGTGCAGCGAGCTCTGCAGACTGCCAATGACTCTCAATCAGAGCGTCATACAGCTCCTCACTGACCTCCATGAACTTCCTGTTGGCCTCCACAACATCAACCTCCTGTCCAGGATCTAAAACACAGACGGTCATGAACACAGGGAACGTGTTGGCCCACACACTCACAGCCCGTTCACCACGGAAAAGCTTTTCTTTAGGGAAAGAAAGAATAAAGTTCCAGATTGAATGAATTTACACCTTTTTTGTTAGAAATCAATTTTTTCCTTTGCAACTTTTGGACATTTACTTGTAAAATTTCAACTTTTCAGTTTGAATTAGTGAATATTATCCCTCAAATTTGCAGCTTCTTATGAAAAATGGAAACTTGAAATAAATTTTCACATAAATTTGACTTTTTTTTGTGAATTTTAAACTTTGTGTCAAGTTTCCAAAATATTTAATGTGTAAAATGGTAAATGGCAATCACTTATATAATCCTTTTATTCTCATCTCTTGATGACCAAAGCGCTTTACAGATCCTGCTATCCACCCATTCACATGCACACATTCACGCACTGATGGTGTAATATATAGAACTCAAATTTACATTTTTTTTTTTTAAATGCTGTCTTCCCTTGTAATTTTGTGAGTTTAATTATATTTGGAAAAAAAAAAAACATTGTAAATTTGTGAACTTTTTTAACAACTGCTAATGAGCACAAGACAAAGACTCCTGAAGGAGGCGAACTAGGGCTGGGATAACTAATGCCTTAACGTTTTTTTTATTAATGTGGGTCAACTACAGCACAAAGAAAAAATAAAACATGGCATCAGGTCCCTGAGGTGGTGACTGGTCTGGCACAGCAGCTGGCTCAGCTTAAAACAAGAGTACAAAACAACACACACACTTGACTGATTGGGGCTGTATCGCCATACTACCCCGAATCGCTCTTTAGCCCCGCCCCATTACCTACACTTACGCAATCTCCATTTCACTTATCCCGAGACTGCTAGTACTATCTGGCTATTGACTTAAAAGGGGTGTACATTCATGCAATCATTTATCTCACATTATATAATTTTGAGGGGTGTTTGTGTTAATCGTTTTAATTGTTCTTTGACTGCATTAATTGCGTTAACATACAACCCACCATTAACACTTCAGTTTTTTTTATTGGAGGTATGGGTGAGAGGAAGTTATGTGAATAAAACTAGATTAGTGCAATAAAGCGCAATTAACACAAACACCCCTTATATTTTTATTTGACAATACTTAGAAATGTAGAAATCTGTTTACGCTTTGGCCTTAAAAAGGCTTTCTTGTAAATTTTTAAGTACAGCAGCATATTTTAATGGACACACAAACTAGAACAATAATGTCAGCCATCAGCCACTGAGTCCAGATACTCACCTTCAAGTCCATCGTCTTCTTGGACAACTTCAGTTTCCTACAATCATAAATACATTAAATGTTGTCTGACTGTTATCAATGACATCTATTCCAACTGTTTTGAACTAGATGAGCTCACCTGTGTTTGAACATACTGAGAGTAATCGTACTGTGGATAGCTATAGCCGTACATTGCTGTCTGGTCATAGCCCCAGGAGGAGTAGTACCCGGGATAGGCTTGCTGCTGGTACTGACTGTAGCTCTGTCTGTACGTTGAGTTCGACTGCCACGACTTCTGCTCTGGGGGCTTGTTCTTCAGGCTAACAGTGGGCGGAAGAGACGCACTGCTCAGATCCTCCATTCATCTGGCTCATCATCATTATCTGAGGAGGACTTACTTGTTAGCAGCGAGGCTCAGTCTCAGAGGTTTGCTCCCCAGTCCCACGGCACTCTGACACTCCTCTAAGGCCCGCTTCTGCAGCCGCTCATCGGGGAACTGAACAAAGCCACAGCCCCTGCACAGACACACGGGCAGTGTTAGATTATAGTAGAAGGTCAGAAGGGGAACATATTTAAAAAAAAAAAAAAAAACAATGTGGGAGAAGTCATAACTAGGCCTGTTACAGCTAATTAATTGTACGATAAGAAAAAACAACCTCAGATAAGTTTTCTGACCATGATGTCACTGCTTACATGTGGTGGGTTTTTTTTTTTTACATAATCTGCCAACAAATTTGAGTTATTGTCTGGATGAAGACAGAAATTCTAAGGTACTACATAGAACAAAAACTTGACCATTTTTCATATGAATGTTGCAAATTTAAAAGAAAAAAAAGTCAAATTTCCAACCAAAAAGTTGTAGCTTTATGAAAAAAGTAGTGATTTATGAGGAAAAAAAAAGTCAGATTCATGAAGAAATAGTTGCATGTTTACAAGAAAAATTAAACTATGGGGGGGGTGAAAATGTATGAAAATAGTAGCAAATTTACAAGAAAAAAGTCACTTTGATTTAAAAAAAAAAGTTGCAAGTTTACAATAAAACGGTAGCAAATTTATGAGAAAAAGTTGCAAATTTAAAATCAAAAAATTACAAGCTTACAAGCAAAAAGTTGCAGATTTAAAAGAAAAAAGAAACAAGAAAAAAGATGCAAACAAGAAAAAATAGCAAATTTATGAGAAAAAGTTGCAAATTTAAAATCAAAAAATTACAAGCTTACAAGCAAAAAGTTGCAGATTTAAAAGAAAAAAGAAAAGAAAAAAGATGCAAACAAGAAAAAAACAGCAAATTTATGAGAAAAAAAGTTGAAAATTTTTAGAAAAAAGTTGCAGATTTAAGACGAAAGAAATGCAAATTTATGAGAGAAAAAAATGCAGATTTTTGGGGAAAAAAGTTGCAAATTTATGAGAAAAGTTGTGGATTAAAAAACTGCAAATTTATGAGAAGTTTTTGCAACTTTTTTCTTGTAGATCGGCAAAATTTGCAACTTTTTTCTCAAATTTGCAACTTTTTTCTCAGATTTGAAATTTTTTTCTTGAAAATTTGCAGGTTTTTCCTGTAAATTTTCAACTTTTTTGTAGATTGTAACTTTTTTCTACAAAAAAATTTACTTTTTTTCTAATAAATTTTTTTCCTGTAAATTTTAAGTTTTTTTTCCCCTCAATTTCTGAATTTACAGCTTTTTTTCATAGATGTGTGACCTTTTCCATTAATTTGCATTTTTTTCTAAAAACTTTGCAATTTCTTTCCTGTAAATTTTCAACTATTTTTCTTGAAAATTGAAGAGTTTTGTTTTTTTTTTTGTCTCACATACCAATTCCAACCATTTAATATTGAGGATTGGCCGGTACTGAGTCATGAGCCGATACTTCCTTTTCCCTATAATACATTCTTGCAAATTACACACCATTAAGTACATTAAAATTGTTTTTAAAAAAAAATCAATGCCATGTATTTGCTTGACACCTTAATATTCAGAGTATTCCACATGGCAGACATACTGGCAACACCCTCGATGCCCCAACTCTGAGATGTGATCTGAGATGTGAATGGAGGTGAACCCAGCGTTCCAGATACTGATCTGAGTCGCAGAAGCCTTGAACATCCCTAATCCATAGTCTAAATGTATTTTAGTACTGTAATGAAGAAGGAGCGTTAATGCTCACTTTGAGTTTCCCATGCTGTCCAGAACGACTTTTCCACCACGACAGGAAGGGTAGCGATTATAGAAAAATTCATAAAGCATCGCATCATCCACATCTGGAGTCAAATCGCCCACAAACAGAGAGTACATCTGACTGTGAAGCAAGGAAAGGACAGACAGTTAACTGACACTGCACACAAGCAGACACAAGTCAAAGGGTTTAATGATGCTCCCACGTGGCCTCACCTCGTGTCCGGTTTCCCAAATGTGGCTCGGTTTAACTTGAACCTAGTGGGCTGTAAAAAGCAGCTACTTAAATGTATAAAACGTTTAAAATGACTAAAAAAACGCTGCAACTGAGAATAATGACTCCTCTACTTACCGGGGTAGCTCCAGGTAAAGGTTTTCCATTGATTTTGCGGAGACACCTCTCTGCTGTGGCTTCATCTGTCATCTCCACAAAACAGTAACCCAGAGCACCTCTGGGCGACAACAGTGTTTAATATCATTAAAGACAAGGGCTCTGAAACCGACAGCTCTTTTACCGACAAACCCCAGTTCCAGTGAAGTTGGGACGTTTGAAATAAAAACAGAATGCAATGCTTTACAAATCCTTTCCAACCTATATTCAACTAAATACGCTACAAAGACAAGATATTTAATGTTCAAACTGATAAACTTTGTTTCTTTTTTCAAATATTCACTCATTTTGAATTTGATGCCTGCATCACGTTCCAAAAAAGCTGGGACAGGGGCAAGAAAAGACGGGGAAAGCCGAGGAATGCTCCGAAATGCTTCATTGTATTTTGTTTTTATTTCCATTTGACACAACATCCCGACTTCACCAGAATTGGGGTATCAACAGGGGTGTGTTCACTTTTATATCTACTGCATGTTTATATGATGAAGTACCACAAGGAGGTAAACTGCTCATTCAAACTGTACATAGTAGAGGCTGCTGACTCCCATTATAGACAAACTGCATAAGGAACAGCTGCATGTTGATTCAACTCTCACCCGGTCATCTTGTGGCGTATGATCCGAACATTGACCACCTGCTCGCCCATGGTGGAAAAGGCCCTGGTAATGAACTTCTCGTCCATGTAAGGTTCCAGCTGCAAAGACACAAGCAACAGACTTGATGAATAAAGAGCTCAGGAATCATTCAGACACAGCAGGGTTAAAGCAAATCTGAAGATGGATTCTAACTCGGTCTCCAGTTATTCAACGCCTGTCTTAATACAGCCATCTTCAAAGTCCTTTTGTAGGTCAAAATAAGCTTCAGGAGAGAGGAAAGCCTCTGCCACCTCTGACAGAAATATTCTGAGCAATTTATGTCCCGCAAGGTGTCACAATCTGTCAAATCAGAAGGAAAGCATAAAGGGGATGAAGTGGATGGAGTATCAATACATATTTGTATACTAATATGAAGGTCAAACAGTTGAGACAGGTAAAACTAGTAACAGCAGAGTTGTTTTTGTCTTAAATATTAGGGATGGTCCAAAAGACTGATTCTCAGATTCTAATCGCATTCATATTTGAATGAGCCGATATCCATCCATCCATCTTCTACCACTTTTCTGGAGGCCCGGGTCCCGGAGGCAGCAGTTCAAGCAGAGGAGCCCAGACTTCCCTCTCCCCAGCCACCTGCTCCAGCAATTTAGAGAGGACACCAAGACGTTCCCAGACCAACTGAGAGATGTAGTCTCTCCAGTGAGTCCTGGGTCTGCCCTGGGGTCTCCTCCCAGTGGGACGTGCCCAAAACACATCAAGTGGGAGGCATCCAGGAGGCATCTTGATCAGATGCCCAAACCACCTCAACTGGCTCCTTTCAATGTGGAGGAGCAGCGGTTCTACTCTGAGCTTCTTCCGGATGACTGAGCTCCTCACCCTATCTCAGGGTGAGTCCAGCAATCTTACGAAGAAAACTCATTTCAGCCGCTTGTATCCACAATCTCATTTTTTCAGCCATTATCCAAAGCTTGTGAGAGTAGGAATGTAGATTGACCAGTAAATCCACAGCTTTGCTTTAGTGCTCAGCTCCCTCTTCACCACAACAGACCAGTAGGTACACTGTCCACATCGTTGCAGATGCTGCTCTGATCCGTCTGTCAATCTCTTGCTCCATTCTCCCCTCACTCATGAATAAGACACCGAGATACTTCAACTCCTCCACTTGGAGCAGGAGCCTGTCCCCAACCCGGAGAGGACAATCCACCTTTTCTGGCTGAGGACCATGGACTTGGACTTGGAGGTGCTGATTCTCATCCCAGCCGCTTCACACTCAGCGGCAACCCGTCCCAGTAAGACCTGTAGGTCATTGCTGGATGAAGCCAGCAGGACAACATCATCTGCAAACAACAGAGATGAGATCCTGTGGTCACCAAGCATGACACCCTCCGTTCCCTGGCTGCGCCTAGAAATCCTGTCCATAAAAATTATGAACAGGATCGGTGACAAAGGGCAGCCCTGGCAAAGTCCAACTCTCACTGGGAATGAGTCCGACCGAGTGTTGGCAATACAAACCAAACTCTCACAACAGTCGTACAGAGACCGGATAGCTCGTAACAACAAGCCCGATACCCCATACTCCCACAGCACCTCCCACAAAGAACCACGAGGGACGCAGTTGAATGCCTTCTCCAAGCCCACAAAACACATGGGCAAACTCCCACAAACCTTCGAGGATTGTTGAGAGGGTGAAGAGCTGGTCCAATGTGCAACGGCCACAATGAAAACTGCATCACTCCTCCTGAATCTGAGGTTCGTCCAACAGCTGGACTCTCCTCTCCAGTACCTTGGCATAGACCTTCCCAGGGAGGCCGAGGAGTGTGATCCCTCTAAAGTTGGAGCACACCCTCTGGTCCCCTTTCTTGAAGAAAGGAACCACCACCCCGGTTTGCCATGCCAAAGGCACTGCCCCCAACCTCCACGCAATGTTACAGAGGTGTGTCAACCATGACAGCCCAACAACATCCAGGGCCTTGAAGTATTCAGGGCAAATCTCGTCCACCCCCTGAGGCCCAGCCATCAAGCAGCTTTTTAACCCTTTAACTGTCCAGATTAAATGGACTGGTTGTGTGCCCCCAGTGGCACAGCGCAGCAACTGCACGTGTGAACTTATTGACGTCCCCCGGCTATACTGAGAATTTGTACTAATCTCTATTGATCTGACAATTTAGAAGGTGGCAGACATGTGCCAAAGGAATCATGGCTGACATGAAATATAGCAAAGAAGAAGAAATCCTCATTATTATTATTCCTTTTTCTGCTTTGAGCTCACACACCAATGTGGATGCCGCCATGTTTGGTCATCACTGCCGTGATGATGACTGAAACTGCATGAAACAGGAAAAATAGCCACGTAATACAAACAAAATTCATGTGGGATAATCATAAGAGTTTGTAGATGTGGTACACAGGTGTAAATTACTAAGTAAACGTGTTACATCAACCACGATGGACGAAAAACTGAGCTACCAATACCAAGACAGTGGCGCCCACGAGCAGCATGGATTCCCACAGGAATAATACACCAAATAGAAAAAATAGCCGTGTAATACAAAAGAAATTCACGTGGGGTAACCATAAGAGTTTGTAGATGTGGTACACGGTGTAAACGGCTGAGCAAACACACAAACATCGACTACGATGGACGAAAACGGACCGGTCACATGGGCGGGCAAGCTCCCCCATCCAGCAACAGGTAAGAGAAATATATGGTTGTTTTTTTTTTACATTTTATTGATTTTCTGGTTCATATACTTTGAAGATTAGATAAAATCATACCCCTGTAGACAAATCGGCATAAAAATAAAAAACGGACTATTCTATATATACTAAATGTGTTCAAAGTCCACTTTTGACTAAGTTATGTAATTTATATAGCTGATGCATAAATTTATTTCTATCTGAAACTTTGGATCATATTCTACATCTTTCTAAATGACAGTAAGCCATTATCGCTTGTAACTTTCAAGTTATAGCCTTGGAAATCTGCACTATTTTATTGAGAAAATTTTTACCACTCTTGACCACTGGGGGGGGGGGGGGGCTTGAGTTGCCTTGCATTTCCCCAGGCGCCACATGGCACCTAGGGCAGTTAAAGGGTTAACCATCTTGGCAACCTCAGCCCCTGTGATAGGCGAGTCGTTCCCCTCATCCACAAGCCCTGAAGTAATCCTTCCACGGCCTGACGATATCCCCAGTCGAAGTCAGCAGTGCCCCATCCACACCATACACAGTGTGGGCAGGGAGCTGCTTCCCCCTCCTGAGCCGCCGGACAGTTTGCCAGAATCTCTTCAAGGCCAGCTGAATATCGATTCACAAAATCTCTGAATCAATATGAAGTCTCTGAGCCGGCCCAACTCTCGCGTGATTCAACATCCATGCAAGAGCTCAGTCGCGAGTGACTGTGACCGCCACGGTGCCCAGCCAACTGCAAACAAATGGTCCCAGTCCCAGCCTTGTCAAACCCATTGCAAGGCCCGCAATGTATAGGTGAAACACCACAAATCTAAGAAACCATCCAGCAAAACACCACCCAAACACAACTGCATCAACAACCAGAAGCAAACTGCACCAGAAAAGGCATCTGCTGGGAAGTCAGCACCCATCCCCCAGCACGCCCAAAAAACAGAAGCTACTGCAGCTGTAAGGACATGCGCTCGTACAGCACTGCCGAAAATGATCGCCTCTGAAAACCCAGAAACACACCAGAACCATGCCATGCCCCACCAACACAACAATCAGGAACCTGCACAAAGAAGCAAAACACCACGCCACAACCTTGCAGAAGGTGGCAGGAAGAGCCGCCCAACATGCAATAGCTGGACATCCAACGCAAACACCAACACCACACACCGCCACACCAAAGAAAGCACGTGCCAGCACCAAGTCAAATCACAAGTCAGTTAAAAAGTGCACCACTGCAACTGATCCTGGGTCAGCTCCCAATGTGACAATTTATGAATGTTAGGAACTAATTGCACTGACCAAATCTGTTTTTTTTTTTTTGTGCTACTCAGTCCTATTTTCACTGAATATTGGACCTAGTTAATCTGTCACTATCGTCTCCGTTTGGTGCTCCTATCAGTTTTTTGGACTGTTGGTTTGCATGTGGCTGTGTGCCAGTCAGCTGACTGCCCACCGAACAGCTGCTAGCTTAGCCCGGCTAGCAAGTGCGTCTGGCTCTGTCTGGGGATAATAGTCATTCACTCCTGCATCTCCCCAGGACATGTCTATGCCACCACGACTTGTCCATGGCCTTCTGGTTCTGTCTTCCTGTCCTGGAATCACTGCTTGCTGCTCATATGATCCAATGCATTGCTGTCATTAAATCCCAGGCTTTCCCTGCTACAGCGCATCCGGAAAGTATTCAGAGCGCTTCACTTTTTCCTCTTATGTTACAGCCTTAATCCAGAATGGATTAAATTCATTTTTTTCCTCAAAGTTCTACACCCTATAATGACAACGTGAATTTTTTTTTTTTTTTAAGATTTTTGCGAATTTATTAAAAATAAAAAACTAAGAAATCACATGTACATAAGTATTCACAGCCTTTGCTCAATACTTTGTTGATGCACCTTTGGCAGCAATTACAGCCTCAAGTCTTTTTGAATATGATGCCACAAGCTTGGCACACCTATCTTTGGGCAGCTTCGCCCATTCCTCTTTGCAGCACCTCACAAGCTCCATCAGGTCGGATGGGAAGCATCGGTGCACAGATATTTTCAGATCGCTCCAGAGATGTTCAATTGGATTCAAGTCTGGGCTCTGGCTGGACCACTCAAGGACATTCACAGAGTTGTCCTGAAGCCACTCCTTTGATATCTTGGCTGTGTGCTTAGGGTCGTTCTCCTGCTGAAAGATGAACCATTGCCCCAGTCTGAAGTCAAGAGCGATCTGGAGCAGGTTTTTATCTGGGATGTCTCTGTATATTGCTGTGTTCATCTTTCCCTCTATCCTGACTAGAAGAAAGCCCAGCAGCAGCTGCACTTCCTTCATGTCCTGAGGAAGAACAACCTGGACCAGAAGCTGCTGCTGGCCTTCTACCACTGCTCAGTGGAGAGCGTGCTCACCTCAGGTGTGTGGTACGCCGACTCCACGGCCAAGAACAGGAAGGCTGTACAGAGGGTCATCAACACCGCCCAAAAAAATAATCGGCGGCCCCCTACCATCCCTGGAGGACATCTCCAGATCCTCCTGTCTCAGAGACAAGCCATCACAGGAGAACCCTCACATCCCGCCCACCACCTGTTTGACCTGCTTCCCTCTGGACGACGGTTCAGATCGATCATGTCCCACACCTCCAGACTGAGTTTCTTCCCCAGGGCCATCCAAACTGTAAAATGTCAGCGACCCCACCCCCTCCCTCTGAATGCTCACATGTACGGAACTGAGGACCTTTTTAATTATCATAATAACACACCTGTCTTTGCACTCCACACTTTCATGTAGATTGGCCCATCCATGAAACCACTACAATACCTATGTATATTTTCCATAATCCTTGTCAATTTTATTCAGTTGCGTGTTCTGCACTCCACACTTTTATGTACATCGTTTAATCCGTGAGGCCACCACCATACCTGTGTACATTTTCAGAATCGTGGGCTACTTTTATTTCAGTCGTGTGTTCTGTAGCTGTGTTTTATCTAATCCTTCTCTCTTACTTTATTACGCAGTAGCCTGGTGGAGCACCCACAATTTCGTTGTACTCTACAATGACAATAAAGCCTATTCTATTCTATTTCATTGACAAGTTAAGGTCAGACTAGGGCAAAAAAAATCATATCACGATATAATAGGAGGTAAGTAATGTTAACATCATGTCTGCAAAAGTGCATGATGAAGGCACATACACACAAAATAAATAATAAATATATTAAAACGTGTCAGAGGAGCAAGTTGGCAAGTAGCAATAATGAATAAAGTTAAAGTCATCACATGTATTTTATTACATTACCTTTTGTGCCATTGATTTTCAGATCATGACCAATCTGAAATATTTTTTTACAAGGAAGCAAACACATTAAATCAGGCCAGAATGGCATCTTCAGGCTGGAGCTCTACACTTCAGTCTGCATGTCGAAGTGTCCTTGAGCAAGACACCCCAGACAACCCCCAAATGCTCCTGGTGGGTCAGGCCAGCGCCTGTGCATGGCAGCTCCGCCACCATCAGTGTGTGAATGGGTGGATGGCAGGATCTGTAAAGCGCTTTGGTCATCTAAAGATGAGAAAAAGCGCTATACAAGTGAACGCCATTTACCATTTGATATGATTTAGAAGAAAAATCTCAAATTTATGACACTCAAGTCTCAAATGCACATTAAAAAACAGTTTTCTAACAACACTGTAAAATTATGAGAGAAAAAGGTGAGTGTAAAAAATTGTAAAAAAAAAAAAAAAAGAGAGAGATGGTCCTTATGTGATTATTATATCTAAACTAGAATTTACAGAATATGTATATTGTTATCATTATTTTGATATATTACTTATGATATTAAATTGTGGTCATATCGTACAGCCCTATTTCTGTCACAAATCACCCGACAATAGTCTCTACCCTGCCTGCACTCATTTCATCACCTCTCTTGTGCATTTTCCATTGCTTTGGATGGTTAACCCCAGCTATTTAAACTCGACTTCCTTCACTACCTCTGCTCCTTGCATCGTCACTGTTACACCTGCCTCCCTCTCAGTCCCATACATGTATTCTGTCTTGCTTCTGACTTTTATTCCTCTTCTCTCCAGAGCATACCTCCACCTCCTCCCTACTCTCACTACAGATCACAACGTCATCTGCAAACATCATGGTCCATGGGGACTCCGGCCTGACCTCGTCTATCAACCTGTCCATCACCATGGCAAACAAGAAGGGGCTCAGTTTGTGTGGACACTGATTAATTTGGGATATTCATTAAAAGGTAATGAGAATGCTACTTATCATGCAGTCTACTGGTACTACCATTACAGAAATTAGCACTGGGTGGCGTGCTTGCTTACACCTCTATTCTACGGGCATGCAGTCGCCGCCAAGAGGACACAGTCCAAGGACGGATAATTTTTTCACATATAAGGAGTTGTTCAGAACTTCTTATACAAAGATATGGAGTGATGATAATCAAGTCAGTGGTGGTAATGCACCTGTAAGCTGGTTGCCAACCACCAATCAAATCTAAACGAAGAAGTAATTATACACTGCTCGTTGCACAATGCTCATTTGCACACTGTACATAGTGTTATTAGTACTCATTAGTTTTAGTATTTAGTATCAAGGTGTGCTTAAGCAGTCCTAAATGTGTGTTGGTGTGTGTGTTACTAGCATCCATTAGTATTGGAATTGAATTACTGTGTTAGTGTGTCATGACCAATTAGAATTGCTTTTATCCGGTTCCGGTTGTGCCGGACTGGAGGCGCCACACGAGTTGGCTGCCCTTTGCAACTGCCCTTCTCTTATTTTCCTTCTTCTTTCGACACCTTTCACTCTATATATATATATATATATATCACGGACACACAGATCGCCCCAAGGATCTCTCGAGTCGGCGGACGGAGCCACTGTTTGCAGCGGGGGACGATACAGCAGGGAAGAGCTAGCTGGCTGGCTAGCTAGCTCCAACCGCCACCCGGTGCTAAACGGAGAAGCTCGACATGCCGAGGAACTGTGGCGAAAACGACGCGGGTGCCGGGCTGGAGTTTAGGTGGCGTGCAAGAAATATAAGACAGAATAATAAAGAGCGATGGCAAGAACCAAGCAGACCGCCCGTAAATCTACTGGAGGAAAAAGTCCCCCAGGAAGCAGCTAGCCACCATGGCTGCTCGGAAAAGCGCTCCGGCCACCGGGGGAGTGAAGAAGCCTCACCGTTACAGGCCCGGTGCCGTGGCTCTGAGAGAGATCCGTCGTTACCAGAAATCCACGGAGCTGCTCATCCGTAGGCTGCCCTTCCAGCGCCTGGTGAGGGAGATCGCTCAGGACTTCAAGACCGAACTGCGCTTCCAGAGCTCCGCCGTCATGGCTCTGCAGGAGGCCAGCGAGGCCTACCTGGTGGGTCTCTTCGTGGACACCAACCTGTGCGCCATCCACGCCAAGAGGGTCACCATCATGCCCAAAGACATCCAGCTGGCCCGCCGCATCCGCGGAGGGAGAGAGAGCTTAGACTTTCTGCTGCACATTCACCAACCACAATGCACTGTGTGTCTATATATATATATTTATAGTAATATGTACATATGTATACTAGCTGTTCTTGTTTTTTCTTGCCTTCTGATTGTTGCTCTGAGTCAGGGGTGTCCAACCATGTGCCATGGAGAGCCAAGACCCTGCAGGTTTTCTCTTCTACCCAGTCTCTTCAGCAGGTGTTTTCACTTATCAGCAATCAGTGGGAAGAAGTTCACAGAAATCTGCTGTTGAAGACACTGGTTGGAGGTAAAACCTGCAGGGTCTTGGCTCTCCATGGCACATGGTTGGACACCCCTGCTCTGAGTGTTGCTATCCCTGTGCTGTTGCAATCCTGGAATTTCACCATTGCGGGACTAATAAAGGCTTATCTTATCTTATAATTGTTGTTTCTGTACCTATTACCTTGGCATTCGTTTGGAGAACAAAGTAAGAATTTCACTGCTCAGGAAATGTAGCATTTCTTAACCGTGCATATGATAATAAAGCCTTTGAATCTTGAAGCAGTATGAGTGGTCATTTGCATACAACGCAAACTACACCAATGAATTTACAAATAAACTAGTGCATACCCGTCCATGCCCGTAGAAACCAAATATAAGCAAGTATTTCTGCATCCCTGTAGAAAGCAGGTGTAAGCAAGCACATCACCACTCCTTCGGTAATGCCTGCCTTTGATCTTTGATGATATCATAATGAGTCCTATGATGCCTGCATTTGATCTTTGATGTCACAGTGAGTCCTATGATCGCGAGTGAAGCCTGCCTTTGATCACACACAGACGCACACATATGAAGTCATGTAGAGATCATAGGAACATCATAGGCGATCCTATGATCTTTTAGCGAGTCCTATGGTCATGGCACAGACAGATTTCTTGAATTATATATAGTGATGTAGTGGTGCGTTATTAAATCCCTTGAATATATAAATAATGACAACGCAAGCATTTAACAAAAACAGGATTTGCCTTTGCTTAATTTTGGACAGGCGTCAGCACGGTCACCTATATCCCCCACCCCAAACAACAACTGCAGCGGTGGTCACAAGTTAAAACCGGCAGACAGAAGGATATCTCACGTTTATATCGAGGTTGCGTGAAAAAGCTGTTTTAATGGCGAAACACAAGCACATCCGTTTACCTTCACCAGTTAATCCTGACCCCAGACAATCCGACACACCGACTGACATCGCGTTAACTTGGTAACACGGTGCTCTAACTGCTTTGTTCACGGCGGTAAATAACCAAAATAAACCAAACTCACGTTTCCCATCCATAACGTGCTCATTGTGCCGTTAATGTGAATATTCTGTTGCGAGAGAACCGGTAAGAATTTCAATCTGAAACAGCCACACTATGGAAAGGAAGGGAAAAACATGCCGCGCAGGATCATTGCGTCAACAGCCTGTTTCTTGTTCTGCGGCATTAAATGCGGCTACTGTCTCATTACTGCCATCTCGTGGTTTTCGTCTTCTTTTAGATTTGATTGGCGGTTGGCAACCGGCTTACAGGCGCATTACCACCACATACTGTACTTCATTCTATATCGTCATTGCTAAGTGTCCAATCCTCTCCTCAACTTACATACACTCATTGATAACATCACTCTATACATAATTCAAGAAATCTCTCATCTGGTGGTTTTGCCCATAAACTGTTTTTTTTAAAAGGTCTGAACTGGATTTCGTTAATATTTCTCATCCAAAATAGATTTTTAAGAGAAAAAAAATCATTGTCTAACACAATTTATTGATTAAATGTCACAAACTTCGATTACTGTAAATTGAATAGTAGACACTGATAAAGGTAAGTACATGTACATTGAATGTTACATCATCATTGTTCAAAATTCAGAGCTTCAACTTCCTACTATTCTTTTGTTCTTATTAAAGACAAGAATAGAAAGGAGATGTATTTACCTTGTATTTACCTTAGGTAGGAGATGTATTTACCTTGTATTTACCTTAGGTAGGAGATGTATTTACCTTGTATTTTACCTTAGGTAAAAACATCTCCTTTCTATTCTTGTCTTTAATAAGAACAAAAAAATAATAATTAAAATACAAATCACAAAATGCAATCAGTGTAGGGAGCTTGAAATGAAGAATCGATGTGATTTTATAAATCAAGTTTTATTATCAGCTTCCACTCCCTAACATGTCTCATCTCGATGCAGAAGCAGAATGAAGAGCAATGAGAGAGTGAGCATGGATTACAGTGCAGTATATATACCCAACTACAACAATACATAAAAGAGCATTCCCCAGCAGTTGGTATGATCAAAGAGATTGCAGAACAGGCATGAGACATTTGCATTTGAGAGACATACATCACAATAGGCAGATTGCTGGCCTCTGCTCCAGCTGCAGAACAAAGAGGTTACAAGGCACATCTACATATTGATCTCAGTCTCTAGGTTACAGTAAGGACAGGATGCATGAACACAATGCATGAAAGGCACATTAACATCACAGTAGTGAGCCAGAAGAAGTGGGGCTGCCTGTAGACATTAATACACACATTTCACTGTTCTGTTAATTGCTCTAGCCGAGCGCTGTGTCTGTCCAGTCTGTTGTGGGGGTTACACCAACCCGCCACACGCTCCCTCCCAGAGGGCTCGGCAGGCGGCCGAGGTCTCGATCATGCAGCTTGGGCAGCGAGCAGGAGAAGCTCTGCGCAGGCGGAGTGGGGGGGGGGGGGGGGGGGGGGTAAGTGCCAGCCGGGAGCGGTGAAATCGTCCTGGCCGCGCAAAAATTGCTTGTTGTTCCGCGATGTCGAGGGGCTGTCCCGTTGAACTTGCGGAGATCACAAGAAGAAAAATTAGTCTCTGACTCCTCTCGTGGCCATGAAGAAAAACAGGAGCGGCAAGGCTGCGTAGCGGCTGTAAGAAAAAAAGAACAAAAGCAGAGGGACTGGCGTGTTGACTTTAGGTGCAGGCGTAACCCTAAAGCCTCGGGAACCGCAGACAGCTGAATTCCCCTTGTGTGCCGTGGCTAAGACCATAAAATCCAGTGAGCAAGCTGCTTGCCTCAGGTGAACGAGCAAGCCTGAAGGGCCAGTGTGCAGCAGAAGGAAGGCGGTCAGTGGAGCCGTATGTGTCCCGTGCGTGGTGCGCCGTCCTCGTAACTCCCCGGTGCGTGCGCCGGGGTTCCGTGATGGGTGGGCCAGCTGGAGAGGAGAACCAGGGTCAGGAATCTTGGTGGAGATCGGCGCAGACGGCGCCGATAAACATCTATGATGAGTTGTGGCTGCAAATTAGTCATGGTGCGTTGGAGCGTTCAGGGGAGATAGACGATCTTTGTTCCTCAGGCTCGGGTAGATGAGTAGGATCGCTGAGAGGGAGGAGTAGCGGTGAGAGGGAGAAAACGTTCTGTGTCCCTCAGCCGGTCCAGCGTGGACGTCCCGATCTCAGGCGAGGGTCGCGCCATGACGTTTTCTGCAGTTTTCCCGGTCGTGGGTGATGTCCGGAGAGTAGCTCGCCTGTGTTGGCTCTGCTTCGAGGTCTCCCTGAAGCAGAAGGGAGGGCAGATCGTTTGCGTCAGGCTGCTGTGTTCGCTGACAGTGTATTTTTTTCAGCGTCGGGTCGCCAGCGTGGCTGTCCAGACCAGAAGGTTGCGTTGCACAAAGCGTGTGCATTCTTGGGGTCACCAGTGAAGCGGCATGAAATAATGCAGCGTTGGTGAAGGTTTTAAGAGGTTTATTAAATCATACCGCCGTCACGAGCTCCGCTCCCGGCGCCGTGCATGCGCGCCGGGAGTGAGCCAGCGGATCTCGGCAGAGGGACACAAAGTGTGTGTCTGCAGCAGTTGAAGGAATCAGAGCAATGAGGGAATGAGCATGGATTACAGTGCAGTATATATACCCAACTACAACAATACATAAAAGAGCATTCCCCAGCAGATGGTATGATCAAAGAGATTGCAGAACAGGCATGAGACATTTGCATTTGAGAGACATACATCACAACAGGCAGATTGCTGGCCTCTGCTCCAGCTGCAAGACAAAGAGGTTACAAGGCACATCTACATATTGATCGCAGTCTCTAGGTCACAGTAAGGACAGGACGCATGAACACAATGCATGAAAGGCACATTAACATCACAGTAGTGAGCCAGAAGAAGCGGGGCTGCCTGTAGACATTAATACACACATTTCACTGTTCTGTTAATTGCTCTAGCCGAGCGCTGTGTCTGTCCAGTCTGTTGTGGGGGTTACACCAACCCGCCACAATCAGTTCTTTTAAAGAGGACTTGCTGAAGCAAGACTGGACAAAAGTCTATGTATCAGATGTAAATGAAGCCTATGACACATTTATAAACATTGTAACCACTCTTTATGAAAAAATTGTCCATTAGTAAAGAAAAAGCTTAAACATAAATTTGCCGATAAGCCATGGTTAACCAAAGGATTACAAAAGGTGTGTAAAAAGAAAAATTTATTATATAAAGCTTTCCTAAAGAAAAGGACAAAAGAAGCAGAGCAGCGGTATAAAACATACAAAAATAAGTTAACATATATAATAAGATGTAGTAAGAGAGACTATTACAGTAAAGAACTGGAGAAAAACAGAGACAATATTAAAAATACATGGACAATACTTAACAGTATTCTTGGAAATAAAAACAGAAATACAAGCTACCCAACCGATTTTTCAAAAAATAATAAAACGACTCAGAGTGTGAATGCAGCTTCACCTGCAGATGAATTTAATAACTTTTTTGTTAACATTGGTCCTAATCTGGCTCGAGAAATACCCATTACGGCGCCTACAGGTGATGCAATAAGCAAAAACACTGCTATAAAAGACTCCATTTTCATAAAGAACACAGACGAGAGAGAGGTCATTGAAATTGTTAAATCGTTTAAAAGTAAAACATCTACGGACTGCGATGGTATTGACATGCTCTTAGTCAAAACTATTATTGAATGCTTAGTGAAACCACTGACGTATATCTGTAACCTGTCTCTCCAAACAGGTATATTTCCCAATGCAATGAAAATAGCTAAAGTAATTCCGATATACAAGACGGGTGACAGAGGGGAATTCTCAAACTATAGACCAATTTCACTATTGCCGCAATTTTCCAAGATACTTGAAAAAATATTCTATGAGAGAATTGACAACTTCACACTGAAGAATAATTTATTGTGTGAGAAGCAATATGGGTTCAGACACAAGAGGACAACTGCATTTGCTCTAATGGAATTTATAGAAAAAATATCAACTGCCATTGAAAATAAAGAGTATTCAGTTGGGGTATTCCTGGATCTTAAAAAAGCATTTGATACAGTGGATCATAATTTATTATTAAAGAAACTACAAAATTGTGGAATTAGAGGGGTAGCACTGTCCTGGTTATGTAGTTACTTAAAGAATAGATATCAGTATGTATGTGTTGGTAACAAAATCTCACAGTTACTAAAGGTTACTTGTGGGGTCCCACAGGGTTCAGTTTTGGGGCCATTGTTATTCAATATGTATATAAATGATATATGTAAAGTTTCAGAAAAAATGGACTTATAATATTGTTTGCCGATGACACTAATCTATTATGCAGTGGAAGCAATTTGGAACAACTTTTGGATACACTCGGAAAGGAATTAGGAAAGCTTAAACTGTGGTTTGATACAAACAAATTAACGCTCAATTTAAGTAAGACAAAATTTATAGTTTTTAACAACCATCACAACAACTTAGTATCTAAACTCAGTGTAAATGGTGTAGAGATTGAAATGGTATCCGAAACTAAATTTCTTGGAGTAATAATTGATAATAAACTGTGTTGGAAGTCACATATTAATTATATTAAAGGTAAAATATCCAAATCATTTGCAATACTACACAGAGTGAAATATTTGCTGAATCAACCCACACTATACACCTTGTATCGTTCATTAATACTCCCATACATGACATATTGTACTGAAGTATGGGTAAATACATATAAAACAAACATATATCCAGTCTTTATGCTTCAGAAGAGAGCTATTAGAATAATAAACAAAACTGCTTACAGGGAACCAACAAACCCACTTTTTCTTAAATTAAAAGCTCTCAAGTTGAAAGATCTGGTTGACTTTAAAACTGCAGTAATAATGTTTAAAGTGAAGAATCTATCACTGCCCGCAAATATCCAAAAGCTGTTCCAAATAAGGGAGAAACAATATCATTTCAGAGGAACATGTATATTTCAAAAACCTTCAGTGAGAACAACCACCAAGCAACACTGTGTTTCAGTGCAAGGAGTCAGATTATGGAACGATTTTGGACCTGAATTAAAATCATGTAGAACGCTTGGACAATTTAAACAAAAACTAAAGGAAGAAATACTCCAAACATATATACAAGATGACATATAAAATCACATAAGGATTGCCATATCCAGTCTGCGTTGTGTTGTAGCTTAGTTTTTTGTCACATTTTGTCTTAGCTTTGTTCTGAATTGTAATCGCTCTTGTTTTGTTTTTCTTTTGAATTCTTGGATGGAATATGGGTGGGCAATATAAGCTGCGGCTTCAGCCATCACCCATTTCGGATAACTTATGTTGAACTGTATAATCAGAGGAGTTATTGTCTAATTTGACCTTGTTGGATTTTCTTTCCCCCTTTGTTATATTATTCAGTTTCTTTAAATCTGTACTTTTAATCTATCCAAAATAAAGATTCATTCATTCGTTCATTCATTCAAAAGAAGACAAAATGAACCTACTTGAGCTATTGCTTCAACTTTCGTTTATTGGAACCTCTAGAATGCTCAGCGGCAGGGATGTGTCACTTCAGAGTCCAACAGTAATCAGCCATCATGACAATTTATGACATCATGTCATAAACTGGCGCATGCAAACTCTTCAGAGTTCGAGAAATTTCAAGAAATAAAAAAGAATTTTGCATCATATAAAGCGAAAATACCCGTACATGTAAACAAAAATGTAAAAAAAACATGTGGCCATACTTCAAAAAAGTTGACCTGATTGAGCAAAGCCAATGTGATTTTTTTATTCTGCACGTCAAAATTGTCCTGAATCAGCTAAAAAAAAAAACTTTGACAATAAATCTGGTGTTGACCAGTGCAATTGTTCATTGTATTTATTTTAATCATCAGTAATATCTGTCAACATGAAATATCTTATTCTATTTACAAACAAGGAGAAAGAAAAAACATTTTTAAAAAATCACTTGCATATACAGGAGACAATATTACTATTACTACTACTATTATTTTTATTATTAATAGTAGTAGTAGTAGTGTAAAATGTAGTTGATGGGTAGTTAAAAACAATTTCAGGTTCTTTAAAACCAGGTGAAAAGTCACAGGTAGCAATCAAGGGAGAAACTTTAAAATGAGGATGTTTAAAGGAATTTTATTACAATAAAATATGTACAAATAAATACCCACTTAAAATCTAAATTAAAACTTAAGAATTAAAATTAAGTTAAATTAAGCTAAAAAAGAATAAAATACTAACTAAAAAGCTTAAACTAAAAAAGACTAAAAGTGGGCAAAGAACAAATGATAGAAGTCCTTAAAAGCTGAGGAGGCTCTACTCTTCTAGGCCAGGCTCCATCTGCCACCACGACACTGTCACCCTCAGGACACCTGGACAGGGGAAGACACTTGCCAGCAGTATATCCAGATTTCTCCTTGTCATCATCATTATCATGGTCATGGGGTGCTGCTATCTGGGAATCAGATACTTACAGCGAAGGCACAGCTCCTCACTCAGCCTCTTGCTGTCTTTCGCCTATAGCCCCCCCAACTGCTCCAGACAAAAGTGTCCTCCCCCAAATGCCAGCATCATGGCGGTCCTGGCCATTACTGCTCCTCCTCCTCAGTCATGCCCTCCTTCAGCCACTTTCCTGGGACCAGCAGCCTCCTCCTATCCTGGCAGGGCCCCAATCCAGGGCCCTTCTCCAAGCAGGCCGTCATCTGGCCAGGCCTTCCCCCAGGCAGGGCTCTCCTCTCCAGGAAGGCTCCTTCCTCCAGGCAAAAAGCTGTCTCCTCAAGCAGGAAGTACCTTTTCTATCATGTGCAGCCACAGGTGCTGCACATCCCCAGTCAACATAGGCGATGCTGCTGATCAATAATTAGGAGAAGCAGGGTGGAAGCAAACAACATTTCCAACTAAAAGCACACTGACTAAAATATAAAAACTACAAAACATGCAAACTAAAACATGCAACATAAATTCAAAAACTATACAAAATCCTAAAAACACAATAAAATACTTCCACCCCATGACACTAGTAGCGTTAGCATTATTAACTATTATTATTAACACTAGCAGCAATACCCGGTGAATAAGAGATGCACTCTTTACTCTTTACTACAACAGTGATATGATGGACCTGCTGACCAACCTCTGCTCCTCCCAGAGCTCAGCTAGGTTGCAATGAATATATAGCTTATGTTGACCTGACGTTTCTCTCCAGAAATATAACTGCACATTGTACCAACATTTTGAATGGGATGGCCTTCCATACAATTGGTCCCTTTCCCAGATGGCATTCTACATTTGACAGTGTTGGCATTAAGTGTTAGCGTGATTTAAAAAGCTGATGTTTCCAAATGTTGGTAATGCTTTTTTTGTAGCATTCAGGAAGATTTATTACTCCAACATTCCTACATTGTCTAAGGTATCTAGCTATAAATAAAGCACATCTGTGTGTGTGTGTGTGTGTGTGTGTGTGTGTGTGTGTGTGTTCCACGCATATCTCCCGAACCGTTCTTCAGACTGATGTCAGATTTTATAAGTGCTTTGAGGACATGAGGGTTTGCATTCCCGAGTATGAAGTCGCTCAGTCAAAATATGTAATTTTTATCAATAAAAGTTTAGCCACCACTCTGTCACCACTCTGTCTCTTCATGCCCTGGCTTCAGGAAGTGTGGGTGGGGTTTCAGATTGACTCCGTGCTTATTGGCTAATAAGCGGCATCATGACCATGCTGATTGGATAATAAGTGGCATCATGACCATGCTGATTGGATAATAAGCAGCATCAGGACCATGCTGATTGGATAATATGCGGCATCACGGCCAGCCAGTCACCACAGTGCTTCGCAAACAAAAAAAGGGAAGTGAAAAGCAACAAATTTGACAAGAAAGAGAATAGTGAAGATGTGATGCTTAAAAAATTATGCTATAATGTTGCCGTGATTGCGTACATCTAAAGGATAATTTGACAGCGGGGACCCGGGGTCTGCCTAAAGAACACCAGTGTTGGAGAAGCAGCAGGCAGAACGTGATCCTTCGTAGGGAAGCAAGCCCAGCTCGCCTGGTCAGTGGTAGACGGGAGTCCCGTTGCAGGACCATGACTTACCGTCACCGATGGCGCTCCTCTCAGTGTGCTCGCATGGCAATCTAAAAATTAAAAGTTAGTAACAATACCACCATGATTGTGGAGCAGAATGCCCAGATCAACCACATATATGCGACCACATGCACGGTTTGACTAATTGCATGACTATCACCAAACTGTACACAAAAACGCCCAAATAAATAATTTTTATTTAAATATTTACTGACAAATGGGCAACACTGATGCAACAGTTGTAGCCAAACAGGTCATTCTGCTGCGTATAAGATCGGTGTTTTGTTCTTATAATATTCCTAAAATATAAAAGGATGCACTAGAATGGGTCTCAAATATTTGTAAACGTGTCCTGTTATAGTACTGCATGAGTTTATTAACAATACACTATAAACTACACATATAAACTAAAACAATTTCAGTGATGACTGAACAACTCCCATTTCCCAAAGTGCAAGATACAACAGCTATGAATAGACGTCATAAAAGATCTGACAAAAAATAAACAAGGGTTCCGAAACAGTCACTAATATGAATATCCCATTCATTTTCAATAATTCTGTAATCAATATTCACACAATCAAATAAATATCAGTGTTCAGTCCCTTTTATATTTGCCAAAGTCTAGCATGTGATTGCCTACGTATAGGCTACACCTCTTCGTATTTCACTTTCAAACACAGCCTACATTTGGGCCTGGAAAAGCCTAACTGGGATACTTGTTTCAGACAAGAATACTTGCTTTCTATGGGCATGCACATAGTATAAAGAATTTAAAAAATATTAATTTTTTTCATTAGTTTTTTATTGCACAATTAAAATGCACTATGGGATAATAGCACGTAGGCCTAATTTACATTTATTTACCTCATTTACTTAATGCATCACTTTACTCTTCAGTCATGATGTAGTGTTTTACTCTTGTATGTCCTTTAATTTTTACTACTGTTTCACTTTAGTGAAATTCATTTCTTTTCTGAAATTTTCTACTTCTTCCTTGTAAATTTGCTGCTTTTGTCTCAAAAATTTGACTTTCCCCATTTACATTTGTGTCCGTCATAAATGTGCAACATTTTTCCTCAAATTTGACTTTTTCTTGTAAATTTGCAACTTTTCTTAGAGTTGAAACTTCTCTTATAAACTTGCAGTTTTTTTTCTCCAATTAGCTTTTTTCTTGTAAATTAAAAACTTTGTCAAACCTACCAATTTTTTCCTCAAATCTGCTGCTTTTTCATGTAAATTTGCAATATTCGTAGGGATGCTGGTTAAATTTTTGTTTTGTGCAATGGTTTATTTTTCTACAGATGTGGACAATGATCCAATTTTATTTTTTGATGTTTTTGTTAGAAGTTTTGTTTGTTTGTTTGTTTTTTGATCCATTTTAAGGTTTTGGTGATGGATGGAAAATCAAAAAAAGAAAATTTCCTGGGTCTTCTTACAAACATTTTTAATCCACTATAATTCACACTTTCTATCAGTTTGCTGTTAATATTTCCAGCACTTACAAAGCAAGTGGGATAAACAACAATCTGAATTCAAAAGAATATTAGGAGGTTGGCAAACACAGATCATTTGTATGACTCCTCCTAACACTAATAATTACACTGTTAAATTACATGATGGCAGTGGGTGTACATACCGATTGCATTAGAAGTTGTTCTCCGCTCTTGACATGATTTGAACAGAAGTAACTGGGCACAGCAGAAAGGCATTTTGGTAATGCACATCCAGCATCCCGTCAGTCCACACTGCCTGTATTGCGAAGAGAGACCCTCGGATCCTAAAGTGCCCCGACGGTGTCAGGTGCACTTGATTCTCTCCCAGCGTACACCTCCACCGGCAAAGATCAGTTAAAAAAGGTCACCTTTGACCTGTTTTATGGTCAAGTGATCAGTGAAACCATGTCAGGTACTGTGGCTTCACCATGCAAAAGATTAATAAGAGTGTATCAACAGACTTGCATAAATGGTCCCCTCCAGTATACAACTAGGACAATATCAGTCGCTACAGAGGGTGACAATATGTATGGGTACATATTCATACCATGTAGGGTAACTAAATAGATGGTTATGCTGTTTATTCCATCTAGCTACAATGCTATGCACTGTGTATATATATTTATATTTTTATGTGTACATATTCATATTCACTGCTCTTATTTTCTTATCTTCTTAATTATTGCTCTGAGTGTTGCTATCCCTTTGCTGCTGCAATCCTGGAATTTCCCCATTGTGGGACTAATAAAGGCTTATCTTATCTTATCTTGCAGTTTGGAGAATTGGAAGTCCTTGGGTGCAGTTGCAGAGAAGGGCCTCCAGGGGGAGACATGGTACAGTGGACGTTGATGGAAAAATCTCCAGATTATTATTGTATTTTTGAGTGGAAAATTATCAATTTTTGGTGAAGTGGTCAGTGAAACTTGTCAGGTGCACTCTTGAGGTATTGTAGCATCACCATGCAAGAAATGTGGTCAAGTGGCTTCTTTCTGAGTTAGTAGGGGGACAAAGTTTCTACCTCATACATACGGGGGGGGGGGGGGGGGGGGAAGGTGAAAAGTTCAAAGTGGCCAAATTTGACCAAATGTGGTTTATTTTTAACAGTCTCCCCTTTGGTCCCCACACTTCTTCCATTGGTGTTACAGCGCTTGGATCCCTGCGGTTGAAATATAAACCACATTTGGTCAAATTTGACCACTATGATCTTTTCAGCCCCCCCCCCCCCACACACACACACATACATACCCACACCGCAGAACCCCTTTTATATATATAGATTACAAATAAGGTCTTCTGTTTGGACTTGGCATCCTCACAATTACAAGTTTGTGAATGGGAATCACTATAAAAAGCAGATGGATATAAGAAGAAAGAAAAACATTTTAAAAGGCACTTGCATACACAGGAGACAATCTTGAAATGTCAGACTTGGCTGCTGAAAACAGTTACATCAGTGTTTAAATCAGTCAATAGCATTGTTATAACCAAACATCTATTTTCCTTAATTTTCTACCATAACCAGGCACTGAATATGACGAGTGCTGTTTATCTATCTATAAATGCAAGGAACCTCTGTCTGTGTGTGCATGCACATCTGTGTGTTTGTTCCTTGCATACCCCTCAAACCATTTGTCAAACTGACCTAAGATTTTATAAGTGCTTTGCTGAGGTTACGAGGGTGTGTATCTCCAAGGATGGAGTTGTTCAGTCAAAATATGTAATTTTTTAAATAAAAATTTAGCCACCGCTCTGCCTCCTCATGCCCTGGCTTTTGGAAGTGTGGGTGGAGTTTTGGATTGACTCTGTACTGATTGGAACACGACCAGTAACCACAGCACTTCGCAAATGAAACAAGGAAGTGAAAAGTGACAAATTTGACTAGAAAAAGATAATACTGAAGAATTAATGCTTAAAAAATTATACCATAAAGTTGCTGTGATTGCATAGTTCTAAACGATAATTTGGCATATGTGGAGAACATGAGGTGCGCGAGTACACTGGGAAGAGCGCCAGCGGGGACTCGGGGTCTGACAAAGAAGACCAGTGTATCTAACACAGGACACGCTGGGAGAAGCAATGGCCCAACCGTCGGCCCGTGGTTCTTCGCGGGGGGGCATGCCCAGCCTGCCTGGTCAGAGGTAGACATGAGTCCCGACTGCTGCTTCACCCGTGTGCTACCACTGCCCTTTGCAGGACCATGAATCCCCAATGGCGCTCCTCCCATGCGAGTATTTAAAAATTAAAAACTTAATAATAATAATACCGCCATGATTGTGGAGCGGAAAGGCCAGAATGACTTAACGACCAACGCAAGACACAAAAATGTCCAAATAATGAAATAAATCATTTTTAGTTAAATATTTACTGACAAATGGGCAACACTGGTGCAACAGATGCAGTCAAACAGGTCCTTCTGCTGTGTATAATAATGTTGGGTATTTTGTAGTTATTCGATTGATAACAGTTTTAAAAACCTTTTAATAACAAAATATTGCTAAAATATAAAATTCTGCACTACAATGGGTCTCAAATATTTGTAAACGTGTCCTGTTATAGTACTGCATGAGTTTATTGACGATACACAGAAGAAATTCAGTATTACACTGAACTCAAATCAAATCACCCTTTATTGTCATTCAGCTGTACAACCAATCATGTACAGTAGAACAAGATTGTGCTTTACCTATCTACTGTGTTAATCACACACACCCCAAGTGTAGAATCAGAGGGCCGCTGCCATGCAAGGCACTGCCACAAATTTCCCTCCTCCGTTCCATTATTGCTGAGCACCAAGCTGGAAGGCAGGAAGTTCCACTTTTATATGGTCTTCGGCATGACCTGGCCGGGATTTGAACCCCTGCCTCCTGGGTGTGGGGCGGGTGCTCTACCAACTGAGCCACCACTCCATCACTGAACAGTGATATAAACTAAAATAATTGCAATGACTGAACAACTCCCATTCCCCAAAGTGCAAGATACACTATTACGAATATAAGTGATAAAAGATCAGACAAATACGTCATCTGACAAACAAACAAACAAGGGATCTGAAACAGTCGCTAATATTGGATGTCCCATTCATTTTCAATATTTAGGTATTCTGTAATTAATATTCACACAATCAAATAAGTCTTAGCATGTGACTGCCTACATATACAGTGGTGTGAAAAAGTCTTTGCCCCCTTCCTGATTTCTCTTTTTTTTTGTATGTTTGTCACACTTAAATGTTTCAGATCAAACAAATTTAAATATTAGACAAGAAAACACAAGTAAACATAAAATGCATTTTTTAAATGAAGGTGTTTATTATTAAGGGAAAAAAATCCAAACCTACATGGCCCTGTGTGAAAAAGTGATTGCCCCCTGTAGCGATATTTAATAAAATATAGTGTAATAAGGTACAAGAATTATTTATTTTATTTAATAGTGGGTGTGCGAGGGGACAGAGTTAAACAGACACCCCGACACTCACTAACTAAAATAGAAAAGCACTCGTACTGTAAAAGGGGGCACCAGTTCTAAAAGAACGAATTGTTAATTAATTAATTTCAATTAATTTCCATACCTTCAGTTACTTAATGATTCAGTCTCAAACTTTAGTGAGTTCATTTACTGCCGTGACCCAGAAAAGCATACTATATGCAAAGGAAAAATGCTTCAACTTCTCTCGTTTACAAGTTTATTAAATGAAACTCATTCAGGTTACATGACATGGCATTCAAATGATGGATAAACAGATTCAAATGATTACAGGTGTTCGATATCACATCAACTGTTAATGGATTCCTGAGCATAAAATCTATAGTTAAACCTTTGTGGAACCAAAAGGAAACCAGATTTTATGTTTCAACTGTAATGGAAGGCTGAGGTATCTAACAAAATCGAAATGCAATTTTATGGGGAAAAATTACATAAGCTGATTATCTAAAAAGGAACTTCTGAATTAATCTATAAAAATGAAAGGAGGTTACTAAAAATTAAGAATTTTCCTTCAGTTTATAGCTTTGTCCTACGGCTGAGGGACTAACTGTACCATGAAATATTGGTTATGTTCAATTATAATTGATATTTAGGACATCTCGTTTAAAGCTAGCATATACGAAAGTAAGAGTCTCACGAACAGCTGTAGTTCCAGGTACTCAGTGGTGGTCGGTGCCAGCCGGTGGTATTGTTCGGGAAGGCTCAGCAGCTCTTCCAGACAGCATTTGGAACACCAGGGGAAAGCGACTGCTGGTCGGCTTTCAGATCGTTCACAGCTGTGAGAAGCATAGACTCGGCTGGGGGCTCCCACGGGGCATGCAGCGAGGAGCCGGCAACAGAGTGAAGGCTGGCTCCGGAGCAGGCGTGGAGTCCTTCGGCAACCAGTCCAAAATTTAATATGTCCCCGGCCCACAGGACAAAACCCAAAGGCTGAAGGAAAAATGGTTTTAGTCAGTTTCACCCACGAGCTCCTGGTTTCTTTACGGGGTCAGACGTGGATGAGGCAGGAAAAGAAAATCCAAAATCGCTCAGTCCATTTTAAAACAGGAAAATTAAAAATCCACTTTAACTGCATGAAAAGTCCAAGAAAAAAACATTCAAATAGGATAAGAATGGCTTCTGAGGTGAAGGAAAAAAGGGATTTGAGAGTTTAACTCTTTTAAAAGGCGAGCTCATAGAAAAAAAGATGATTTCTCCTCAGTTAACCAGAAAACAGGTAAAACTTATCAAAACACGATTTAGGAAAGCTAGCGCAGGACTTGACAAGGTTCAGACACACACAAAAGACTTCTTAAAACTCACAGAACAACTTAGACAAAAACTAAAGACAACAGAAGAACTGAAAACAACAGAAAACCCTCAAAGAACTGAAAAAACTGACCAGGGCGGCTCCCTCTGTGTTTTTAAAGGGTCGCACTTCTGAGTAAACCCACGCAGATATGGAGTAATCCCCGTATCTGCATGGGTTTACACCGGGATTTCTCCAGTTTCCTCCCACATGCCAAAAACATGCAAGTTAGGTTAATTGCAGACTCTAAAGTGGCCCTAGATGTGAATGTGTGTGTGAATGGTTAAGGGATAGCGCCGTACTGTGGCTGCTTCATCCATCCAGGTGGATGCCCTCAATTTCCCCTCTGGGGATCAATAAAGTATACAAAATCAAAAAAAAAAAATAAAAGTATGACTGGCAGCAAGACGGACCACTTATCTTCCATAAAGAGGAATTTGAATGGGCTTTTGTCCAATGAGGGAACATTTGTTTGTGAACAGCTAATCAAATGCAAGCGTTATCCAACAGAGAGGTAGCCTGGTGATTGGTTATCACGAGAGGGAAGACGGACAGAGATTGAGAAAACATTCAGTTCCTATGAAATTCATTATATACTCAATATAAAATCTAACTAAATTAAGTGACTCAAGGCTAATATTCAGTGACCAAGCATTTATACCATTTACTAATAATTTTAACATTCATTTGAATAACATCTATGAAAAAGACATTCCTAAGACATGCACTCACATTTAAATCAAGGATCCAGAATCATCCTGTGGGATGTAGGCTATAAAAAGTGTTAATGTTCAGTCAGAAACAGCAGTCCCAAATGGCACAAGACTGTTGAGCTGTAGATAATTTTTAGATCTTGGAATGTGAGCAAAGGGACAGCCTAGAGGGTTCTGCTATATATCCAAAAGAGGAGGCAACCATATATCTGCCAGCTTAAGGAGATTATGACTTTTTAAGAGTATCAGTTCCTGGTACGAACGGATGCTATCAGCATGAACTGTCTAGTTGGGATTTGACTCCGAGAGTTTATAGTCCCCTTTAAGCCTTTAAAGGGGACTATATTTAAAGGGGAGATGATTGTGGACTTCAGGAAAGTCACATCCCCCCTGCCCCCCCTCACCATCACAGGCTCTCCCATCACCTTTGCAGATTCCTTCCGCTTCTTGGGCACCACCATCACCCGAGACCTCAAATGGGAGCCAACCATCAGCTCCCTCATCAAAAAGGCCCAGCAGAGGATGTTCTTTCTGCGGCAGCTGAGGAAGCTCAAGCTACCCACCAAGATGTTAGTGCAGTTCTACACGGCCATCATCGAGTCCATCCTCACCTCCTCCATAACTGTGTGGTACGCAGGAGCCACTGCCAGGGACAGACTAAGGCTGCAGCGCGTCGTGCGCACTGCTGAGAAGGTGATAGGCTGCAAGCTCCCATCTCTCCAGGACCTGTACATCTCCAGGACCCGGAGGCGTGCTGGCCGGATCATAGCCGATCCTTCACATCCTGGTCACGTGCTGTTTGCCCCCCTCCCCTCAGGTAGAAGGCTTCGGTCCATTCGGACTAAAACCTCTCGGCACATGAACAGCTTTTTCCCCTCTGCCATCAGACTGCTGAACACTAAGTGACTTTTGACTCTCGTGCACTATGTACAGCAGCTCAACCAGACTCATGTCATTCATCACTGTTTTTCTGTTGCATTATTGACTGCACTATGTGGTACTTCACATTATCTGCTACATGCTAATTTTTTAAACTGCCTTGACTAGTACTACTCATTATTACTAGTATTATTATTATTATTACTTATTACTTATTTTTCTACACTTATTGCACGTTTCTAGTCCTTTAGTTTTTTAGTTTATCCCTTTTTCTCATTATGTTTTTAATGTTGCAGCATGGCACCGAGACAAATTCCTAGTTTGTGTATCACATGAACAATGGCAATAAACCTGATTCTGATTCTGATTTAAAAGCAGGTCCTTATCAAGTTTCTAAACAAGTGAAATTGTTTACACTGGGGTCCTGTTGAAGACACACAGCATTCTTGACCAGACCTTGAGTGAGAGTTGCTTTAAGATGAAGAAGAGTGATTTCCTGAATTGGCCTGAGGAGAAGCTGATGCTACACCCCTAAACCTGACAACTGGTTGGGCCAACCTTAGCAGCAACAACTGCAATCAAGCGTTTGTAATAACTGGCAGTGAGTCTTTTAGCACTGTGGAGGAATTTTAGCCCACTCATCTTTGCAAAATTGTTGTAATTCAGTCACATTGGAGGGTTTTCGAACATGAACTGCCTTTTCAAGGTCATGCCACAGCATTTCAAATGAATTCAGGTCAGGACTTTGACTAGGCCACTCCAAAGTCTTCATTTTGTTTTTCTTAAGCCATTCAGAGGTGGACTTGCTGGTGTGTTTTGGATCATTGCCCTGCTGCAGAACCCAAGTGCGCTTCAGCTTGAGGTCACAAACAGATGATTGGACATTCTCCTTCAGGATTTTTTGGTAGACAGCAGAATTCATGGTTCCATTTACCACAGCAAGTCTACCAGGTCCTGAAGCAGCAAAATGGCCCCAGACCATCACACTACCACCACCATATTTTACTGCTGGTTTGATGCTCCTTTTCTGAAATCCTGTTACTTTAACACCGGATGTAATGGGAGACATGCGTTCCAAAAAGTTCAACTTTTGTCTCGTCAGTCCACAGAGTATTTTCCCAAAAGTCTTGGGGATCATCGACATGTTTTCTGGCAAAACTGAGATGAGCCTTTATGTTCTTTTTGCTCAGCAGTGGTTTTTGTCTTGGAACTCTGCCATGCAAGCCATTTTTGTCCAGTCTCTTTCTTATGGTGGAGTCATGAATACTGACCTTAACTGAGGCAAGTGAGGCCTGCAATTCTTTGGATGTTGTTGTGGGGTCTTTTGTGACCTCTTGGATGAGTCTTGGATGGGGGTAATTTTGGTCGGGCAGCCAATGCTGGGAAGGTTCACCACTGTTCCATGTTTTTGCCATTTGTGGATAATGGCTCTCACTGTGGTTGGCTGGAGTCCCAAAGCTTTAGAAATGGCTAGAAAATTTAACTCAGCTTTCCAAAGATGTGATTAACCACAGCTAATTTATGTTTTAACAGGCGGACAATCACTTTTTCCACACAGGGCCATGTAGGTTTGTAATTTTTTTTTTTACCCTTAACAAAAACCTTCAAATAAAAATTGCAGTTTGTGTTTACTTGTGTTATCTTTGTCTAATATTTAAGTTTGCTTGATGATCTGAAACATTTAAGTGTGACAAACATAAAAAAAAAAGAGAAATCAGGAAGGGGCAAACACTTTTTCACACCACTGTAGCTTACACCTCTTTGTGTTCCACTTTCAAACACAGCCTACATTTCGGCCTCTAAAGTCTGATTGGGATACCTGTTTCAGACAGAAATACTTGTGTTCTATGAGCAGTCCACTAGTTTCATATAATATTCAACTTCTTCAGCCAAAAAGAAAATACAGTACATGCCAATGTGGCTCAATGGCTTGTTTGTGTTTCTTATCAGCACCAATATGACGTTCACGCTTGGCCACCTAAAACTAGCCTGGTGGCTAGTGATGGGCACTCTAGCCTATTATATCTCTGTGGTGCTTACATTCAGATTGATACCATAGCTGTATCTATGAAAAATCTCTGACAAGATTGAATTTGGGTGACCTCTGACCTTTAGGTCAAGGTCAGATTTCCCCTAAATCTTGTGAATGTGATAATTAGGGAAAGAAGTCATGTAGGCTTTTTAAATCATACCATAGATGTATCTATGAACAATTTTTACAGCTTTCCTATAAAGCGAGTAAAGCTAGAATCACCAAACTTGGTACACAGGTTCCAGAAAATGTTTCAATTTTGTGAGAAATGTAACAAATTTTCCTTAAAAATAAAAACAGCACTATGAGGTGAGTGCAATATCCCTCGCCTCCATTTTCTTTGAACATCCCAATACTTACTGACGGAGAGCAGTTTTCAGCTGTTCAATATGATGGCAGAACTAAATTATGATAAACCCATCATTCACAAATATATAACAAAGTATACAACCCAGAGTTGGAGAGCTTTACACGTTCTATAGAAGACAGCATAGGGACCACAAACCTGTAGTCAGAGGTCATGGTCCCAGAGTGAACCTGCGTACCAGGTTTGGTAACCCTAGCTTTCTTTGTTGTTGAGATATGTTTATAAGCCATTATGATGTTGACCTTTGACCTTGCGATCCCAAAACCATAGTCACACTTCAGGGTCACAGGGTGAACCTGGGTACCAAGTTTGGTGACCCTAGCTTTACTGGTTTTACGGTAATAGTGCAAATGAAACGCTAAGCTTGATCTTTGACCTTTCGACCCCAAACCCACAGTCAGCGGTCAGGATCCCAAGGTGAACCTGTGTACCAGGTTTGGTGGCCCTAGCTTTATTTGTTTTATAGCAATAGTAAACGTAACATTTACCATAGTGCAACTAGAATGTTAACTTTGACTCCAAACCCGTAGTTTGGTGAGGGTGTAAGTCCTCCGGGATGCGTCTTAGATGCAACTACTGTCTTGATTTGAAAAGCCTATACATTATTTCTTTCAGTACTTATTGTTTTTAGAAGATTTAGGGAAAATCTGACCTCTGACCTCAAGGTCATCTGATGAGAGTGAACTTGCAATATGTGCATCATCAGAGTATGTCAAACCATGGTGCCAAGTTTCAAAATAATCGGAACAAAACTGGAGGAAAAGTTGATTTCACAAAAGTGGGACAGATGGACTGACCATTAACATCATCCCCCCTTCGGCCTTCGTTCGGTGGGGGATAAAAAATGGTTCCACATGTAGGAATTTACATTTGTGTATATGAAACCACCAACAGTACCACATCTGCTGCTGTCATTGCAATACCGATCATGCACAGATCTGTCACTGTCTGCACCCCCTTTACTGAATTGAACTTGCAAACTGCTAATACAGTTTACTGTACATAGATTGCTGTGTTTTTACCGTTATTTGCACTCTGGGTAGCATTACTGTACATAGATTGTTTTCCATCCTTATTGCTTCTTGTCTTGTATATTGCACACACCACTAAGAAACGAAATTTCAATTCTACTGGATGTCCTGTACATATAGAAGTATTGACAAATAAAATCTTTGAAACTTAGCAAAAAAAAAAACAAAAAAACCCATCCATCCTCTACCGCTCATCTGGTGGTGCGGGTCACAGAGGCAACAGTTCAAGCAGAGAAGCCAGGACCTCCCTCTCCCCAGCCACCTCTTCAGGGAAGCCACCAACGTGTTCCCAGGCCAGCTGGGAGCTTGGCACTCTGGTTGAGCAGGTACTAAAAAGTACCTAGTACCTGGTACTACCACCTAATGGAAAATCCTACTAAGAGTCGAGTCAAACTTGGTAGGATAGTGGAAAAGAGCCAAAAGTCTCTCCAGCATGTCCTGAGCCTGTCCTGGGGTCTTCTCCCAGTGGGATGTGCCAAAGACACCTCAAGTGGTAGGTGTCCGGGAGAAAATCAATAATTCTTGTTGATATGAGGTATCACTACAGACTCTACAGTTTCTTATAAGCATTTTGTAAGTATGCCTTTTTGGTTTAAAATGAGACAGTGTTGTGCATTGTTCAATTTAGATGCCTTATAATGGTCAAAATCATTTCTTTTTCTTACAGTTGTAACAATACAAGTATGAACACTGGTAGAGTCCATGACACATGGAAATGAACCAGTAACACCCTTACACAACAGCTGACCAAACAAAGGCGAATGCAGATTTATCCATGAAAGTTCAGATATTGTTGAAGCTGAAAGAAAACATTTAATTTTGATGGTTAGTGACCACCTTTGGGGCATCCCGATTGTGACCGACCCAGTATGATTTTTGAAATTTTGATATTTTTTTTATCTGGTATTGCACACCGTGGTGTAAATATATCTGTATTAAGTTCATAAAATCTGTTACTGCAGCATTTTCTTTGTACTGCCAATTTTATTCTTGTGCTTCTACATCCTTTCTTTTACGAGCTCCTTGACAAAAATGCCAGCATGCAGCCCGGGGACGAGGTGCATCTCGTGCGTGCTGCAACGGTGGTGTCAGCGTCATACCTGCATAAACACATACCAAGCATTTCAAAACCGTCCATGCACGGACTGGCAATACTGAGCTAGCCCATGCTACATGAAAAAAATTCAACTGCTAAATAAGTTGCAATTTTATGTGGGAAAAAGTTGCAAATTTATGAGGAAAAAAGTGAACTTTAAGAAAAAAAAAGTTGTAAATTCATAAGAAAAAGAATTTGCAAACTTATGAGAAAAAAATTACAGAAAAACTTCAAATTTAAAAGTCACAAATCTCCAAAAAATAAGTTGCAAATTTACAAGAAAAAAAAGTTCAAAATTTATGCGAAGAGCTGCAAAGTTATGAGAAAAAAAAGTTGAAAATTTGACGAAAAAGTTGCAACTTTACCAGAAAAAAAGCTAGTTTATGAGAAGTCACAAATTTAAGAAAAAGTCAGATTTTTTTTTTTTTTTTAGGAAAAGTCACTTATGAGGAAAAAGTCAACTTTTCAGAAAAATATTGCGAATCTGAGAAAAGTTGAAAATTCACAAGAAAAAAGTTGAACACTTACACGGAAAAGCTGCAAATTTACATGAAGAAATTGGCAAATTTATGAGAAATAAGTCAAATTTTTAAGAAATTTTCAAATTTATGAGAGAAAAGTAACATTTTTGAAGAAAAAAAGTTGCAAATCTATGACAAAAGTTGAAAACGTACAAGTTTTTTATTTTTCCATTTTGGCTTAGAGTTGGTGACTCAGTTACTTTAGTCAGTTATGTAACACAATATAAAAACGTTCACGTTGATATTGGGGGACAAGTCTCGTTTCGGGTTCCCCCCTGACTGACACCTATGTATGGGGATGGGCACTAAGGGATGCTTATGGGTCAATGAGCTAACAAAGAGGGGATAGCACCCCCCCCCCCCGTCAGGTGCGCATTAGTCACCCAACCGACCAACAACACCAAAGCAGTGAATTACACAACTTTACGCTGATACTGGCAAAACACACCCCTGCTATTGACCGTTTTTATTTGTTAGGAAGTACTGCTGCCGTCCTCTTTCATCACCCAACAAAGCTCTCGACTGCTCAGCTGAAGCGGCTCAGATGTTAAGTCCAAACACCCAACACACACATGACTACAGCTGTACAGAAGGAAAGCCATCATAGAGTGGAATGATTACACCCCCCCCACCACCAGGTAGCTTCACAGGAAGACTGATGGGTCACTCACATACAAATTTGCCACATAATTATATTTCATACAGGCTTGTAAGGCTCATTACATTCAAAACTCCCCATGTGCATACTTTCCTTTGAAATACATTTCAGTTTTTAAAATGTGTACAACTCATTTGTTATGACGTATACAAAGAAGTCTGAACGGAGGGTAAAACAGTGTCATTGTAGAGAAAAATTACAGTTTCACTGGACAAGCTGTCAATCTAAACTATACTGGATGTGAACCATAGGTAACTCATTGCAAACCAGAGGAAGAAGTCAGTACAGAAGAAGGTTTGCAGTAGACAGAAAAAAAAAACTGAATGACAAAGTCTCAAGGGCATCATGGAGGCAGCAGTTCAGTCCAGACCTGCAGATGGAGACGATAAGGATGACGAGGTATACGAGCCCACTGGACACAACCGTTCCTCCCGTCAGCACACACTCAGTCCATCTTCTCCTTGTGAACCAGCTTGGGAGAGTCCACAAAGTCCTGACCATTGAACAGGATGATGGTGGCTGTGATCATACTAGCGGCCCCCCAGAACACGACGTAAGCCAGGGTCTCTGTCCACGTGTCCCCTGGAAGACAAATGACACCGAATCACTGCTTCTGTTCGTTGAGAATTAAGGCAGTATCTCACCCACCAGCCTGCAACACCTCACAACTAGTTGGACAAATACACAAATTTGTGACAATTTTCACTTGGAATCGCACTAAAGATGCACAAATGTCACACGAACTCCCAGCAAATTACGTATGCATACATGCCATGCACCTGTTGCCTTACATCCTTGCAAGCCGTGCATGACAACATTGTGCATTTTTTGCGCAATGGCATTGCAAATCCTATGCAACACTGGCATGACAGCTATCCGTGACAACTGCAAAACTGTGACTGTATCTCCCCATTCCAGCAGTCATGTTCTCAGCAGATCGACCACAGGGAAGGACAGCAGAGACTGCTGGGTGAGGAGGCTGCCTCAGAGTCCTCATCAGACACAGCAGATCGATCGACGGACGGACGGACAGAAATTGGCATTACAAATGCTGTAATAAGCTACACTGTGTCACTTTGTAAAATTTTTAGTTGGTAGTGTGCCATGTGATTTTTTTTCCCCCAATGTAAGAAATGTGCTGTGGCTCAAAAAAGGTTGAAAAACACAGATTTAGAAGTGCAATCGATTGAGTAGGCAGCTCAAGCTCAATTTATACATTCATGGACAGACTGGAATTCCCAAAACAAGGACAAACCTGTACTCAGTAGGCGTGGTGGATTGGTATTTAACAAGGGGGGTGCTGGGTATTCACAAATTTAGCATAATGTAAAGTAGGTATGAATCTGCAAGAATACAGGAGCAAAAATAGGATAAAATATGCTGATTCTGAATTTTAAAAAGTTACAAATGACAATTTTAATTACATAGAACAGTTGCAAACTTACAGGAAAATGTTGAAAATTATAATTTAATTATATAAAATAAATATTCAATTAGCATTCATATGACTATTGCAAATTTGCAAGAGAAACAGTTGCCAACTTACAGGAAAAAAGTTGTAAATTTACAGATAGGTTAGTCGCACATTTATTAAAAAAAACGCAAATTTATAAGATTTGATTTTACTTTTGCACTTCTGCTTACAACTGGTGCTTCAGAGTCATTTTATGCAGTTCTGTAACGTGATCTAGAAAGGTTCATGATGAACGGGGATGGCCGTGGACAAGGGGGAGGATTTGGGGTCATGTTGCCAACAAGTGGGACAGCATCCTCCCTCTCACCCTTCAAATCACCTGCTGTCTGTAATTCTATGGCAAATTCAATTCCAAAAACTATAACCATAATCATCAAAAAGGCTTGAAATGTTTCCCTGTGCATGTAATGAATATGAGAGTTTATCATTAACCTTTTCGCAATATTCTAATTTACTGAGGTCACGAGCACATTCTAAGATGCTGATCAAGTACATCAAAGACGAGAATCTCTACTACAATAAAGAGCCGTTTTGTGGGGATTTTTCCTCCTAAATTTGCAGCATTTACCAACTACATCTGAAAGTGTTTTTGCACCAATTAGCACATTTGTGTTTTTCCCCCGTCATAAATTTGGATCCTTTTTCTTGTAGGGACTTTTCCTGATGGCTGCTGTTAAGACCTCTTGGAAAACAAAGCAGTTATGTTCCAGAGGAATTTATGATGTGCTTGAATAGGCCAGCCTAGTTACAGATGATTAAAAAAAGAAATCAGAAAAACCTCGTGTGTGCAGTCCATGACCTATGTAATCACATTCACAAAGCTACGGCAGAATTAACTTCTATGAGGGCACTGACTCACCGGCCATGAGAAGACAGACGATGCACATGGAAAACGCCACCAGCATAATGATGGGCAGCTGCAGAAGGACACAGTTTTGAAGGATTGTCATACGTCACATTTAGGCAAGTGCTGCTAACGGAGAAAAGGGATCTTATACTGACTGTGAGAAACTTCCAGTCTTTCTGCACACGGAGAGGAGTGGGTCCGTCCAACTCATCGACAGCAAAGTTACCCAGGAACAGGTCAATGGAATCCTGAAAGCAAAATCGCTGCAGATTTACAGGACTGAATACATCTTAGTTTAGTGGTCTCAAACTTGTACAACCATGGAATGCTTTGTTGTTGCTGCTTAAACACAAGAAAAAAGGTCTCAACTTTGTGAGACAAACTGTGAGTGAAGTCACAAATTCACAAAAAAAAAAAAAAAAAAAAAATTCCTCAAATTTACACAGAAAAGCTGCAAATGAAATATAATGGCAATGGAGCTTTGTCATAGACCATTTTCTTTGATTCCCACCATGAATTTTCAATCAGACAGATTCAGAGTGATGTCCTGGAGTTGAAGAAAGTTTGGAGGCCATTTGGTCTGTGGAAAGATCATCATCATCCTGAGAAATGACTTCATCAACAAACCTGCTGGAATGAGGAAAAGTGTCCAAAATGTCAGTGCCCATCTATGCATTTACTGACAGGTGACGACTGCCATCTGCCCCACAACTCCTGATGACTGTGGACATCTGCTTACTGTTCTGCATTAAGTCATCTTCATCCGTTTCATTGGAACAGCACCAAACTAAAGTTTCAGTATCACCTGATGGTTCAATGTCAAGGTGTGATACTTCACTGAATATCCCTTTCATCCAATCATCCACAGTCCATGACTGTTTCTCTTTAGTCCATGGTAGCTTTGTGTTCTTCTGTTTAGGTGTTAATGATGGTCTACAGTTGCCTTTTTGGTTTGTAAATCCCATTTCCCTCAGCGGATCTCTTACAGTTTGGTCACAGATGCTGAATCATGTTTCTGCCCATTTGTTTTTCAAGTCTTTTGTTGTGCATTTTCTGTTCGCTGTTCTGATGCTGTGATATCTTCCTTGGTCTGCCTGTATGTATCCCTTGTACAAGCTTTCCATTTTGATTATACTTATACGGGGAACAACCAACATCTTTCACCACACGCTGTTGAACTGCCTTCTTAAAGAAGTTTAATAAATCCTTTCCATCGTCTGAAAGTTGTTGGGGCCACGTTTCCTGTCACTCACCCTGGTGCAACAGCTTGTTAAAGTCTGCAAGCACTTTCTAAACTGCAGACTCATTTACATACACTACTCACAAAAAGTTAGGGATATTTGGCTTTCGGATGAAATTTCAGGATGCACCTAAAATGCACTATAACCTTTACAGGTGAACTTAATTTGGCCTTCTCTAACCTTTTGAATGCACATGTCCAGCTGTTCAATGCTTCAGTACTTTTTGCACAACTTGCTGTTCTCTAACAAAGTGCTTAACGGCAAAATTCACAACAGGTGTTTGGTGCATGAATCGACCAATAGATTTTCTGGTTCAGTTAGAATTGGTATTTAAACAGTCCTCTTCATCATGCTGCTCACATTTTGACATCATGAGACCAAGACAACACCTAACAACTGATTAACAGCACCTCGCCATTGCAAGGCTTCAAACGCGATGTTCTCAGAGGGAAGCGGCCACTGATCTTAGAGTGTCACAGAGTGTCATCAGCAGGTTGCAACAGAGATACAGAGAGACTGGAAGAGTCACAGAAAGGCATAGAAGTGGACGTCCTTTGGCCACATCCCACGCTGATGACTACTTCATTGTGAACAGTGTGCTACAGAACCGAATCATGAATGCCACTCAACTCCAGACACATTTAAGGGAGGTGAGAGGCACCCAAGTGTCATGTCAGACCGTTCTAAACTGTTTACATCAGCGTGGTCTGCATGCTAAACAACCTGCAAGGGTACCTCACCACACCGCCAGGCACAGGTATCATTGTCTTGCATGGGCCAGGGAGCATTTATGCTGGACAAGGGACCAGTGGGCCTCAGCGCTGTTCTCTGATGGAAGTCAATTCATGTTGAGCAGAAATGATGGCCACCAACGATGTTGGAGATGTCAAGGAGAGCGCTATGGATCAGCCACTGTTGTCACCAGACGAGCCTTTGGTGGTGGTGGTGGTGGTGTTGCAGTCTGGGCAGATGTGTCTAGTCAATACATAACTGCCCTACACCTTGTAAGTGGTACAGTGACAAGCCGACACTACCTGAACAACATCATTAATCCAGTCATTGTGCTCCTGCCTGAACAACACAGGCCTAATTTCATCTTCATGGACGACAATACTCCAGCTCATTGAGGTTGCATCATTAGGGAACGGCTGCTGGGGGCTGGGGTACCTCAAATGGAATGGCCTGCACTTTCTCCAGACTTGAATCCCATAGAAAACCTATAGGATCAGCTGAGTCACTGTGTCGAGGCCCTGCACCCCACAACCTCAATGACCTGAGGGGCCGCCCTTCAAGATGAGTGGAATGCCACGCCTCAGCAGACGATAAGTCAACTTGTGAACAGCATGAGACGTCGTTGTCAAGCTGTAATTGATGCTCAAGGGCACATGACAAGTTATTGAGACACTGACATTTTTTGTTGTGGTATATCCACCACTGTTGTTGGCTTTTGTGTCAAATTGTTTGAGATGAGGAAATCACCATTGTATACTTCTACTTGAATGCCCTACTTTCATGATATAATATCACTGTAGTGTGAACTTTTTACATTTTCCAGAAATGTCACCCAAAAGCCAAATATAAGTTTTTGTGAGTAGTGTATATTTATGAATGACTGATGATCGCATAAATTTTTCCTTGTGATCAAAGTATTTCATATTTTCTTCCCTTGATCTGGAAAAAAGTCAGTAATTACAACAATCTCCTTACTTTTGTGGTATGTTTTATGCAATCAATGTTCAGCTGTTAAAGATGGTTTTGCGTCATATCTGTGTCATAACAGCTGAGGGAACATCATCAACATCTTTGCCAGGTCTTGTGCATCAGTATGCTGAAAGACCTTCCCTAACAAAAAAAAAGACGTCGTCTGGACAGGAAACTAATATATAACCACCCCATCAGCGACGCTGGCTCCAGAACCATATCATGACCATGTGCCAGTACATGTCCAACAAATCTAACCTGTCTGAATCCATCACAGAAGTTGTTTTTGTAGTAGCGGATCATGGAGTTCCAGCCATCCATCAGCAGACCCCACCTAGTTCTCTTCCCGGTCCTGATCCAAAAAAAAAAAAAAAAAAAAAAAAAAAAAGCACCTCTGATTAAACAGCAGTCATGTAACAGTACTGCACAGCATACAGTACATGCTAATGACAGGAATAAATAAAAGATGTGTGGACTGCACCGTACCTTGTGAAGTCTGTTTTTAGGGCTCCAGTTCCTGCATACTGCACAGCGCATGCATTGGCATTGTCAGCCCATGCTGGTTAGAGAGCACACACACAGAGAAGATGAGGGCACACTCAGACTCTGCTCGTCCTACTAATCACCCAGCACATGCCAACGGTCGAGCACACAGGAGACGTTACCATTCTTGTAGATCTTTTCAAACTCCGCCTGCTCCTCAATGCGCTGACCCACATTTAGAACGCCCATCCTCTGCGTACACACAGAAGCACTCAACTGATCAGCAGCATTCAAGATGAAGTGCTGGGACAGAAACCATTGGCTGGTGTTGCAAAATATAGTTGAGCCTTAACCCTCAGGGAACTTCGGGTGCATTTTACACACTTTTCATTCTTCATTTTTGATCATTTTGGCTGTGTTCATGCATGTGGCATGGATTTTGGCAAGATTGATCTCGTCATTTCCAGCTTAGTTCCTACAGTAAGTCTAAAATACATGGTGTACAAGCAAGTGTTACACTCCTACTGTTAAGCACAAAAATATGCCGTTGTAACTCATTCAAACAGCAATTTTTAATCTTGCTGCCATTAAAGCACAATACATGCATTTTATTAAATCTGGGTGTCAAGCTGGGCTTTTGTCTTGGAACTGATTTTTACTACTCTCCACCACATAGCATCATTTTGACAATATGTGACATATGGAGAAAATTTCCATTAGATCATAATATTTTGTCCGGTATTGCTGCCATTTTATAAACTTGGGTTGTGCAGCTGTTGTATAAAAGCAAAATTACACTCAAGCTCGTGCGGTATCATTAATATAGGAACTATGCTGTCTTCAGACCTACGACGAATCATCACAGTTACTGCACTCCCTCTCATGTAATATTGCTTAAAAAATTAGCTCAGTGAAAGTAGAATATTAATGTATAGTTTTTTATTGCAATCCTATGAAAAAGCACATTTTTGTGCTTTGCAGCAGGAGTGTGGCTCGTAATAATAAATGTGCAACTCTTGCTATAAATTATGGTTTTTCTTGTAAATTTACATTTTTTCCTAAACTACTTCTACTAGCTATTCCCACGTTCTGGTGGGATCACTGAGGCAGACACCAATATATCTGCCATATTCACATAGGATATAGGCTGGAGCTGAGTTTTCTGCCGGATGCCCTTCCTGATGGAAACTTGCCCATTTTATTCGGGCTTGGGACTGGCACAATGAGCACACTGGCTTGTGCGCCCCCTGTGGCTGGGTAACCAACATTTCCCTCCTCCGTTCCATTTCTGCTGAGCACCAAGCTGGACGGCAGGAAGTTCCATTTTATATGGTCTTTGGCATGACCCAGTCGGGACTTGAACCCCAACCTCCCGGTTGTGGGGCGGATGCTCTATCTCTAAGTCGCCACACCACTACGTTTTATTTTTCTTAAACATCTGTGTCTTTCTCCTCCTGAACTTGTGACTTACTTTGTGAATTTACCACTTGGTTCATACATTTGCTCCTCATTGCAGGTGTGTAATAAACTCAGACATTACAAACTGAGTTTATTACACACTCACTGGCATTTTTAAACTAATGTTTTGTCATTTACCATGAAATATTAGACCCTGTGCAGAATGATTAAGAGCTGAGCAATGGTAGCTTGGAAATACCTGAAGCTGTGACTGCAGTGAGCGGCGGGCCAGCAGGCTCTGGACAACGTTGGTTCTGTCCAGGCAGTCCATGCAGTTACTGCGGAACACTCCTCTCTGCTGAGCCACTGTCTTCCCCTCAAGGTTCACCATGAAATAACTACAAACAGCGATGTCTGAGTACTCTTTCACAGCGTACAAGCAAACAACAGGTGAAAACAGCTGCCACTGCATTACCCATATTCCTCTTGTGTCTCTGCAACAGAATCCACTAAGATCTGAAGACGGTCCCACCTCATGTGGCTGCACTCTTTATGGAAGTCAAAAGCTATGTAACTGTGAACACAGGAGACAGGCTCAGACAGCTGGATTAAGATTTTCAAACCACATCTTTGTGATATACAGTGGTGTGAAAAAGTGTTTGCCCCCTTCCTGATTTCTTTTTTTTTTTTGTGTTTGTCACATACAAAAACATTTTTTTGTATGATGTTTTAGATCATCAAACAAATGTAAATATTAGACAAAGATAACATAAGTAAACACAAAATGCAGTTTTTAAATGAAGGCGTTTATTATTAAGGGTAAAAAAAAATCCAAACCTACTTGGTCCTGCATGAAAAAGTGATTGCCAAGCCCGTTAAAACATAAATTAACTGTGGTTTATCACATCTTTGGAAAGCTGAGTTAAATTTCTCTAGCCACACCCAGCTCTCATCACTGTCACATCTGTTCTAAATCAAGAAATCACTTAAATAAGACCTGCCTGACAAAGTGAAGTAGACCAAAAGATCCTCAAAAGCTAGACGTTATGCTGCAATCCAAAGAAATTCAGGAACAAATGAGAAACAAAGTGAGTGAGATCTATCAGTCTGGAAAAGGTTATAAAGCCATTTATAAAGCTTTGGAACTCCAACCAACCACAGTGAGAGCCATTATCCACAAATGGTGAAAACATGGAACAGTGGTGAACATTCCCAGGAGTGGCTGGCTGACCAAAATTACCCTAAGATTGCAGCGACACCTCATCCAAGAGGTCACAAAAGACCCCACACCAACATCCAAAGAACTGCAGGGCTCACTTGTCTCAGTTAAGGTCAGTGTTCATGACTCCACCATAAGAAAGAGACTGGGCAAAAATGGCCTGCATGACAGAGTTTCTAGACAAAAACCACTGCCAATGTTTCCTCTGGCTTAAAGACCTTGGTGCAGTGGTAACATATTTTTCCAGGGGGGGGGGGGCGAAAATACTTGACACTATTGTAACTGGAATATGTTAATTTTATACTATTTTTTTTTTTAAATTTTGCACAGTAACTTTGCATATGAAACTTACCATTTGAAGTATTGTACAACCATGGCTTGAATGTTGGAATATTGGGCCAGTTGGGGTCCCACCCAGATGTCCTACATTTGGACTTTTTACTGGTGTCATCCTTCTCTCCATCCTCTGCCTAAACACTTTCCTCTCCTTGGCTCCTCTCTTCTGTCTCATCTTTCCCTCTCTGAGCCCTGTCTAATTCAGGTTCTCTCTCCGTCTATGGTGGTATACAAACAGGTTAGAAACAGCTCTTTGGTCTTGGCCATAGTGGAGTTTGGAGTCTGACTGTTTGAGGTTGTGGACAGGTGTCTTTTATACTGATAACGAGTTCAAACAGGTGCCATTAATACAGGTAACGAGTGGAGGACAGAGGAGCCTCTTAAAGAAGTTGTTACAGGTCTGTGAGAGCCAGAAATCTTGCTTGTTTGTAGGTGACTAAATACTTATTTTACTGAGAAATTTACCAATTAATTCATTAAAAATCCTTCAATGTGATTTTCTGGATTTTTTTTTTCTCATTTTGTCTCTCATAGTTGAGGTATACCTATGATGAAAATTGAAGACCTCTCTCAACTTTTAAGTGGGAGAACTTGCACATTTGGTGGCTGACTAAATACTTTTTTGCCCCACTGTACATCAAGCCTGCTTTCATGTCTTTATGATGTCATATACAGTGAGCCCATGCCGGAAAGCCTCTTTTTGCGCAGATCTATTTTCATGATCCTGTCCATGAACTGGAATTACGACGCACCTATCCCTCAACCAGTGGTCTCAACGAATAAGAAGACCCACCAGATGGAGAGCAATAGAATGACGACAACTGCTGCACGTCAGAAGATGCCATGAAGATGAAACACCTGAGGTTCCAGCAGTACATCGCACCTGTCTGAGACAGGAAGACACCCTTCACCAGTATAGGGTACGACAGACTTAAAAGCACGTTTCTAGGACATCATAGGATGGCCTATGATCTCTGCCTCATCATCATAGCGCGTCCCATGAACTCAGGCATCATAGGATGACTCGCCATGCCTACATGATGGCAAATGTGTAACCTTGACGAATGCCAGTCCACACTACAAATGTGTAAAATGCCGAAGCGCTGATTTTCTCCGGGTGCTCCGGTTTCTTTGTTTCTACGGGCATGCACGGGCCTTCCTGAACAGGGTCGAAAGCCACTTTTTCAGGATCGTGCCCATGAACTGGAATTATGACACACCTATCCCTCAATCAGTGGTCTGAACGAAGAAGAAGACCCACCAGATAGAGAGCAATAGAATGGGGAGAACTGCTGCACGTCAGAAAGGATGCCATGAACATAAAACACCTCAGGTTCCACCAGTACGCCACGGGCATGACTGAACAACATAGCCGTCTGAGACAGGAGTAGACCCTTCAGTGGTCTGAACGAAGAAGACGACCCACCAGATGATGTCTATATGACGGTACATAGACAGAGCACGACTCCCTAAAAGACATATATAGACGCAGGTAAGCAACATAACACAGAACAGTGACAGGCAGGAGGAGAAGTAACAAGCAGGGGCAAACAGCCCCAGATGGCAGGGCATATTTTGTGTGATTTTTATGTTTTGCTGCATACAAAATCCATCACATGTGATTCTCACTTAGTGCTGTGTTGCTATACCAACTGTCCTGTAACTGGCAAGAATTCTGTTCCAATGCATCCCCTCTACAGGTATGCAGGGGTTTCTACGGGCATGCACGGGTATGCACTAGTTTTATAAGTTTGAAACAGATTGTGGTAATTTTTTTTTGCTTTTTCCTTATAACAATTTACTTTTTTGACCATAATTTTGCAAAGCCAGAACAGAACAATAATTTAACTCTGATTTCAAAGAAAAAAATATTAATAAAATTGTACTTAATGAAATAAATCAACTTAAATGACCAAAGATGCAGTTATTTCTGTTATAATATTTCTATATATTTATAGTTTGTTTTTTTGTTTTTTTTTATAGAAATCTCCTCACCACCCAGACAGCAGGAAAAACCTCCCTTATTTTGAAATCCAAATGTTGGCACGTTTAGTTTGTCTGAAGGCTGCTGACGGATTAAAAAGTCACTGACTTTGTGACTTTCGGTCATTTTAACTTTCCAGGTACATAATAGTGAACATAAATTAGTTAATTAATATTAACTAAGGTAATGGTAAAATCAGCTCCTTTTCATTCTTGTCAAAAATAAGAAAAACAAAAAACTAATAATTAAAAAGAAGATAAAATGAACCAACTCGAGCTCTTAACCACATCTGTTAGCTAAGCGACTCTTCCACTATTGCTCCCGTTACCAGCGGGTTAAAACCATGTTAAATGACTCCAGTGCTTACATACTTCTTCTGATTTTTTTCTGCGTTTAACATACTTTAATAAGCTCATGTTTCTCTCGGACAGTGATGTGAGTGAGACACACTGCCTGGTCACTGGAGTGGTCATGCAGGCACGGCGCTTCTGAACTCAGATGCAGATAACGGTCACTCGCGTTGTTTGTGTGCGCACTTGTGGACCGTAATTCCTTCATTTTTTTTTAACTTATATTTCCTCATAGGAGTGGCAGGAAATTTACAAGCATGGTGGGCTGCCACCGGAAAATGTTAGAGGAAACCGTGACTGCTGAGCAAAAAGAACATAAAGGCTCTTCTCAGTTTTGCCAGAAAACATCTTCATGATCCCAAAGACTTTTGGGAAAATACTCTGTCGACTGACAAGGCAAAAGTTGAACTTTTTGGAAAGTGTGTGTCCCATTACATCTGGCGTGAAAGTAATACAGCATTTCATCATACCAACAGTAAGATATGGTGGTGATAGTGTGATGGTCTGGGGCTGTTCTGCTGCTTCGTGACCTGGAAGACTTGCTGTGGTAAATGGAACCATGAATTCTGTTGTCTACCAAAAAATCCTGAAGGAGAATGTCTGGTCATCTGTTCGTGACCTCAAGGTGAAGCGCACTTGGATTCTGCAGCAGGACAATGATCCAAAACACACCAGCAAGTCCACCTCTGAATGGCTTAAGAAAAACAAAATGAAGGCTTTGGAGTGGCCAAGTAAAAGTCCTGACCTGAATCTGATTGAGATGCTGTGGCATGACCTTAAAAAGGCGGTTCATGCTCAAAAATCCTCCAATGTAGTTGAATTACAACAATTCTGCAAGACGAGTGGGCCAAAATTCCTCCACAGCACTGTAAAAGACTCACTGCCAGTTATTGCAAATGCTTGATTGCAGTTGTTGCTGCTAAGGGTGGCTCAATCAGTTAATGGGTTTAGGGGGCAATCACTTTTTCACACAGGACCATGTAGGTTTGGATTTTTTCCCCCTCAATAATAAACACTTTCATTTTAAAACTGCATTTTGTGTTTACTTGCGTTATCTTTGTCTAATATTTAAATTTCTTTGATGATCTGAAACGTTTAAGTGTGACAAACAAAAAAATGAGAACTCAGGAAGGGGCAAACATTTTTTCACACCCCTGCATGTACACACACACACACACACACACACACACACACACACACCAAGCTTTAATTGTGGCAATGTTTAATTTAAGTGTTCCAATAATAGGAAAAAGGTATTGACACTTACTTGAGCATACCATTGTTCATACCAGACGCCATCTTGGCAAAGGCCTGCTCAAGTGGCTTCTCTGAACCCTTCTGATTCACCTGGAAAAAAGAACCAACAGGTCAGCTCTGTTCAGTGCAGACATTTGCTGTTATTTGCACAATGATGGGTCCTCACCAGGTTCAGAATAGTTTGCTTCCCATAGATAAGGAGCTGGGAGTCAAAATGTCTCTGGAAACCATCCATCTATACAAGGATTCAGAGAGGTTGGCATCAGATAGCTGCACATCATTGTTTAAAGAACACAGGGTAAAATGGCTGCTCTTACATGACTCGTGGTTTTGCTTATTATAGGTTTGGGTTTATATTTCAGGTTGGGCCTCTGACTCCAATAGAAGGGCATTGAGCCACGTGTCTAAAGACATAAGAAGTCAGTATTCAAGCTGGGATACAAAAACATTAAAAGTGTCAAAAATTCCAGCTACCAACAAGAGAGGATTCCAGCTGCACACACTGACCTGCACAAAGGAAGCCTTGGTTCCTTCATACAAAACTACCTGCTCAGTCTCCACAAAGTTGGCTGCATGGCCCTCAGAGTCAATGCCTACAGAGATTCATGCACAGTCAGTGACGTGAGTGAAGAAGTCAATGACCACTGCCTTCTGCTACTGCCACATGTTTAACAGTTTTTACCTCGAACATAGTATCTGACCCCAGCACGGAAGCAGCTCCTCCTGGATATGAGGATCCACTCAAAGATCTTCCCATTTATTCGACAGGGCTTCATGACGATGACTGGAGTAAGATGGTCAAAGAAACTGCCTTTCCTCAAGAGCTTATCTACTTTATAGCATGAGGGCTGCTCATTAAAGATTTCCCCTGACCCATCCATCCATCCATCTTCTTCCGCTTAATCCTTTTCGGGTCACAGAGGGGCTGAAGCCTATCTTTGAGCCAGAGGCAAGGTATACCCTGGACAGATCACCGGTCCATCGCAGGGCCAACACAGAGAGACAGACAACCATTCACTCTCACAGTCATGCCTAAGAACAATTTAGAATCCCCAGTTTTGATGCAATTAACCAAACTTGCATGTTTTTGGCATGTGGGAGGAAACCGGAGAAATCCTGGAGTAAACCCATGCAGACACGGGGAGAACATGCAAACTCCACACAGATCACTGTTGGTCGGGGACTGGGATCGAACCCAGGATCCCCCGGCCAAGGGTGAGTTGCTGTCTGGTTATTGTAGGAAACTGAAATGTCACGTGTTGACACTGGTCAACACCAAATTTATTGTGCAAGTTTTTTTTTTAGCTGATTTAGAACAATTTTGACGTGCTGAATCCAAAAATCACATTAGTTTTGCTCAATCAGGTCAACTTTTTGAACTGTGGCCACATGTTTTTTACGTTTTTGTTTACATGTACAGGTATTTTCGCTTTATATGATGCAAAATTCTTTTTTATTTCTTGAAATTCTCTGAATTTTGAACAATGATGACATATCATTCAATTTACATGTACTTACCTTTATCAGTGTCTACTATTCAATTTACAGTACAACTGTACAACTGCTTACAACTTAGCATAAAAAACCTGACCTGATCGAGAGAAACGGATCTCATTTTCGGATTCAGCGGTGTAAAATTGTCTTAAATCAGTTGAAAAAACACAGAGAACTTACAAAAAAATTATTTTTGTTATGTTGTGTAATCCATATCTCGACAGGTTACATGATAATTTGCAGCTTTGAACTCCTAAGAGTTTGTCTTTTCAACAGTCTAATTGGTACCTCACATTTTACCCTGCGCCCGATAGTCCTGCATTGTACAGTAAGTACGATCTAGGTATCTATACAGGTCATCATGCAATCATCTTAGTGGTGGTCTGTGATGTATATAAAGTTATCTAGGCAGTTTTGCTTTCCCTGGGTAGTTCCTTTTTCCATTATGCTTTGTGTGTGTTTCTGTCGTTTTGGTCGTCTACTGTGACATGCTGCTGTTACACTGTAATTTTCCAGTTCGGGATCAATAAAGTACATCCATTTAATCATCTATCCATCCATCCTTTACAGGTGCTAAGGTGGAATAAGGTGTCATAATGGAGCCAGTTGAATGCAGAGCCATCATCAGGTCCCTGTACTTGAGAGGCCGCACCCCACAGCAGACGTTCGATGAAATGAAAGAGGCGTATGGGGAGGACGCCCCATGGCATGATGTAGTCAATCACTGGCATCAACAGTTCAAATGTGGCTGGACATCGCTGGAAATGACAACCATTCCTGGCCGACCACATTGCCCCACTGATGAAGGCACCATCCAGCAAGTGGAGGCCACCATTTTTTTTGGGGGGGGGGGAGGGGGGGGAATCACCACATAACCTTGTGCCAACGAGACCAAGATGTCAAGATCAGTGTGGGGTCTGTGGGAAAAATCATCCATGAGCATTTGCACATGTGGAAGTTTTCTACACAATGGATTACCCGGTTGCTCACACCTTTCCTTAAGCAGGAATGAGTCACATACTCCCAGGCTCTTTTGGCCATGTGCCAAGAAAACCAGGAGAACGTCTTCTACAGACTAATCACACAGGACCAAACATGGGTCCATCACGATGATCCAGAGATGGAAGCAATGGAAGCATTATGACTCACTACCTCTGAAGAAGACACCCTCGGCAGGCAAAGTTATGCTCACGGTCTTTTGGGATCAGCATGGAGTATTGATGATGGATTTCCTGGAAAAGGGTACCATAATTACCGGGACTTACTACACTTCACTGCTGCAAGAGGCCATCAAAATCAAGAGGTGTGGCATGCTGACCAAAGGTGTCCACCTCCTGCAAGACAATACCCTAGTTCACAACTCTCATGTTGCCCAGACCAAAGTACAGTCCTGCAGCTATGAAATCCTTCCTCACCCTGCTTACTCTCCCGACTTCGCACCATCTGACTTCCACCTCTTTCCAACCATGGAGACATTTTTGAAGGACAAACACTTCCAAGACAATGAAACACTGATTTCCAAGGTCAAGTCTGACGCAACCTGCAGACTTCTACAGGTGAGGTCTCCACAGCTGCATAAAGCAATGGGAGACGTGTGTGACCTTTGGTGGTACCTATGTAGAGAAAGTCAATAACTGTGCCAAATTTGGTTCCTCTCAGTCCATGGGAGATGAGTCTAGGGAAATCTTTAATGAGCAGCTCTTGTATAAACAAAGACTAATAACAGAAACCTCCAATGGGGAGTGTTGGACTTTTAATGCCAAGGATACATCCATGAATGACAGGAATAGCAAACTTATGAAGCTATGGAGAAATGGATGAACATTAATAATGTCAGCAATAGTAAAAATGAATGTTAAACTCAAATGATTGAATCATATGTCAAGAGTGTTACCTCTGGCTGTCCTGCTAGTTCTCTCAGAAGGTTCCCATTCCACACAAACCTCTGATCTGCCTGAAAACCACAAGAAACTGGGGGTCAACACAGGATTTACCACTGAAGCTAAATTAGTTAATAACAAGACCTGAACAATTTTAAATTGGTAAGATTTAGGTTTAAGAATTATCTCGTCGCTATCTCCACCCATGTGTAAAGGGGGTACTTCCTGCCTTCTAGCTTGGTGCTCAGTATAACAGAATGGGGAAGGAAACTTGGTTACCCAGCTACTGGGGAAGCACAAACCAGCCCAGATTAAAAAAACAAAACAAACTGTATTATAGCATTAACGCTACATGATTGTTGATTGTTTTGGACTGAGTCAAAACTATGTGGAGACCATGGTGACCGTGGAGATTGCCGGAAGATCATGGAAAGATCCGGCATTTTTTTAATCTCTCAACAATCCCCACCCATGCGTAACCGAGGTAGAAGAACACTGGAAACCTCTCAAATATGTGCCGGGGCTCCTTGTCACCCAAGAAATGTTCCGCAACCTCCTTGGTCACCTAAGAAATTCTCAGCAATCCCTCACCGATGTCTCAAGGATATTTCAAAGATCTCTACAGATCACCATGAAAACTGCTGAAACTTAAAGTTTTAATTACACAAGGATCTCCCAAACATTTACACAGAAACGGCTTTTTTGAGGCTTTAATAGACTGTTGAGAGATCGGGGCAATTATTGGTCACTTAACAATCTCCGTACTGTGTAAAGATGCCCTTACATCACTTAGTGGAGACATGGAGAATCCAAACTGCTCTGATGCTGTTCTGTGCAATGACATTTCAGTTTTGACAACAGAGGTCCAGATGACTGTTGAATGTCAATGAGAGAGAGCAAGAGATCGATCCCAAACTGGGAAATTACACCACAAGTTTTATTTTTTTACCCATCATTCTTTCCCCCCCCCACCCCCATTTCCATCAGCAAGATGACCATGTCAGGGCTCACTCACCTCTACTATAGAAACAACTATTTTGAACAATTTTTGGTTTCAGAAAAAAAAAAAAAATCATATTTGACATTAAAATAAAACAGCCAAGTTAAAAGAAGAAATTGGCCTGTCTACATCACTTTTGTCTTCCCAAATCTCAGCCATGGAAGGTTTGCAGCATCATTGTTGGTGTACTGGCAAGACCAGACAAATCTGCTGGACTTTGAAATTTGCTAATTTTTTCCTCAAACATTTTCTATTTTTATGGACAAAGCCACAGGCTTTATCCATGACTGCCCAGAGAGCCACTCGTGGTTCCGGCCCCACAGGTTTCAGACCTCTGGATAATAGAACCAAAACAATAATTTAAGATAAGCCTTTATTAGTCCCACAATGGGGAAATTCCAGCATTTTCAGTGGGTTACCCTCTCTAGCAGACTCATTTCCTGGAAATCAGGGCTGGTGTTGGCCAGCCGCTGCAGCGTGTGTGTCAGGTCAAAATCCGTGCAGAAATAGAAGCCATCTGTAGCCAGCACGTTGTTGATCATGGACAGGAAGGTCTTATTCTCCTGGGACTGAAAGACAAAAAGACACAAATTTATCTGAAAAGGCTATAATTTTATTAGAAAACAGTTGCAAATTGGTAGGAAAAGTGCAGCATTTTTAGCTGAAAACAAACGGATAAGACACTCTGATGAGAAACGCAGAAGATTATACCAAAAATATCAAGATTTATCAAAATAAAACTTTATTGGGAAAAATGTCAAAAATTTACAAGGAATGTCTTCACTTTTAATCCATGAAGGTATTAAATTTGTAAGAAAAAAAAACTACTCAAATTTAGAAAAAACAAGACACATCTGCGATGGACTGGCGATCTGTCCAGGGTGTACCCTGCCTCTCGCCCAAAGATGCTGGGATAGGCTCCAGCCCCCCCCGCGACCCGAAACGGATTAAGCGGAAGAAGATGGATGGATGGATGGATGGATGGAAGAGGCAAAACATTTATGCAAAATATCTAACAAATTTTGAAAGAAATTACAGCTAATGAGGAAAACAACACCATTTTGAAAGGAAAACCCCCCACAAACTTTCTGCAAATAATCAAAAAATTACCAGAAAATGTAGCAATTTTGTGGGGAAAAAAGCTAACAAATTCACAATAAAAATTTAAAAAACCCTGCAAATTTCTAAGTAAAAACTCTTAATTCCGATGTTTTCAGGCCAAATTGTAGCTGTAATTCTGCTGTTTTACTTCAGTTTTTAGGCTCAGATATTTTTGAGGCTCCATGCAAATTTTTCATACAAAAAATCCACTTAAATTAATTAAAGTTCAGATTGAACCCATTTTTTTTTTTTTAAACCGGGTGTGATGAAGCACATGGGTTGAAATACACAACTTGTATGACTGTCCAACTGCTTAAGGACTCAAAAAATTACAAAGCATCAAAGTTTTTTGTTCAATCCAGTTAACTAAAATCCAAATAAATACACAAAGCAAAAAAAAGGCTATCTACATACAGTACATACATGCATACTGTAGAGTATTAATGCTAACTTTTTATTCCAATTGTCAGTAGGCAATTTATTATTTTTTTGACAAGGGGGTTGGGGGTATTCAATTTAGCATAACGTACAAATGTAAATTACAGTGGGGCAAAAAGTATTTAGTCAGCCACCAATTGTGCAAGTTCTCCCACTTAAAAGATGAGAGAGGTCTCCAATTTTCATCATAGGTATACCTCAACTATGAGAGACAAAATGAGAAAAAAAAAAATCCAGAAAATCACAATGAAGGATTTTTAATGAATTAATTGGTAAATTCCTCGGTAAAATAAGTATTTGGTCACCTACAAACAAGCAAGTTATCTGGCTCTCACAGACCTGTAACTTCTTCTTTAAGAGGCTCCTCTGTCCTCCACTCGTTACCTGTATTAATGGCACCTGTTTGAACTCGTTATCAGTATAAAAGACACCTGCCCACAACCTCAAACAGTCAGACTCCAAACTCCACTATGGCCAAGACCAAAGAGCTGTCAAAGGACACCAGAAACAAAATTGTAGACCTGCACCAGGCTGGGAAGACTGAATCTGCAATAGGTAAGCAGCTTGGTGTGAAGAAATCAACTGTGGGAGCAATTATTAGAAAGTGGAAGACATACAAGACCACTGATAATCTCCCTCGATCTGGGGCTTCACGCAAGATCTCACCCCGTGGGGTCAAAATGATCACGAGAACGGTGAGCAAAAATCCCAGAACCACACGGGGGGACCTAGTGAATGACCTGCAGAGAGCTGGGACCAAAGTAACAAAGGCTACCATCAGTAACACACCACGCCGCCAGGGACTTAAATCCTGCAGTGCCAGACGTGTCCCCCTGCTTAAGCCAGTACATGTCCAGGCCCGTCTGAGCATTTGGATGATCCAGAAGAGGATTGGGAGAATGTCATATGGTCACATGAAACCAAAATAGAACTTTTTGGTAAAAACTCAACTTGTCGTGTTTGGAGGAGAAAGAACACCATACCTACTGTGAAGCATGGGGGTGAAAACATCATGCTTTGGGGCTGTTTTTCTGCAAAGGGACCAGGATGACTGATCCATGTAAAGGAAAGAATGAATGGGGCCATGTATCGTGAGATTTTGAGTGAAAACCTCCTTCCATCAGCAAGGGCATTGAAGATGAAACGTGGCTGGATCTTTCAGCATGACAATGATCCCAAACTCACCGCCCGGGCAACGAAGGAGTGGCTTTGTAAGAAGCATTTCAAGGTCCTGGAGTGGCCTAGCCAGTCTCCAGATCTCAACCCCATAGAAAATCTTTGGAGGGAGTTGAAAGTCTGTGTTGCCCAGCGACAGCCCCAAAACATCACTGCTCTAGAGGAGATCTGCATGGAGGAATGGGCCAAAATACCAGCAACAGTGTGTGAAAACCTTGTGAAGACTTACAGAAAACATTTGGCCTCTGTCATTGCCAACGAAGGGTACATAAAGTATTGAGATGAACTTTTGTTATTGACCAAATACTTATTTTACCGAGGAATTTACCAATTAATTCATTAAAAATCCGTCAATGTGATTTTCTGGATTTTTTTTTTTTCCTCATTTTGTCTCTCATAGTTGAGGTATACCTACGATGAAAATTGGAGACCTCTCTCATCTTTTAAGTGGGAGAACTTGCACAATTTGTGGCTGACTAAATACTTTTTTGCCCCACTGTAGGCCCAAATTTGCAAGGCTAAAGGTGCAATTTGCTTATAGTCGGTTGTTCAAAGTCATGCTATTCAGTTACATAACATGATATAGAAAGGTTTATGATGATACTGGCTGGACCATTCTCTCTTTTGTCCAGACTGGGAGGGGCAGTGTCCCCCTGTTCCCCACATGATTTACACCTATGAATGGGGATGGGGGGATGGCAGGTTAATAAGGGGGATGATTTGGGGTCATTTTGCTAACAAGGGGAAAAACATCCCCCCTCAAATCACCTACTGCAAATTGTTCTATTCCTTAATTGTGTTTTGCAGACCTGAATCTCTGACAGATGCAGCACAGTCTTTTTGTAAGAAATCACATCAAAATCCATGGCCTTCCACACAGCATGGCCCAGGAGGCTGCCAACATTCCTCTTCCTGGTGATGACAATCAGGTACATCCCTGTGGATGAAATGGTCAGTCACCACAGGTACGACGACACACTAAGCACGGCGATGACCATACTGTGTTCAACCCCGAGGGACATACCTGCCACCAGGCGAATCGTGCCCATGATGCCGCATATAGGCCTGGTGACCGCTGATGGAGGAACATCTTTTTTTCCTGTGAAAGCAGTGGAACTGTTAAAAGACTGAGATGCATACATGAGTCAGTTAATACATTCTTACAACAATCTACAATCCATATTTCAAAGAGCTGAGACAGGGCCACCAAAATGCTGGAAAAGTTAAGTTTACTAAAAAGAAATAGCTGGAAGAACATGATGCAACTAATCAAGTATTAGCTGTGACCAGAACTAACTGAATGGCAACATGAATCGAAGAAGGAATGGCGGAGTACCCTGCCAGAGCTTTGCCTTCTTTGCTCACCTGAGTTGGTAGAGCAAGCCGGTGGAAACCAGCTGACGGGACTCTACAGCAACCTGGATGGGCTGCTGAAATTGACAGTGATTGCAGGTGAGTTGAGCATCAGTGTTGAAGATGGCTGTGACTAATCGAATCAACACTGACTGCTAACTTAGCTAACTGCTAGTTTAGCTTGTTTGGCTAATTTTCTCGTGGTTGTACTTAAAAAAAAAAAATGCACAATGAAAGCACCAAGGTGCTGATGCCTTGGTGCAGGTATCCAATTTCAGATCATCACCAAAATGTTATGGGTTCCTCTCTAGCCCAAGGATCACCTCTGGTAAAAATTTCATCCAAATCCATGCAGTAGTTTTGGAGTACACGCATACACAGCAAAAATAAACTGCAGTTCACATGTCCATATTGTCGGCGGCAGCCATGAGCCACCAACCTGACGAACAGCTGCAATCCAAACAAAAGAATAGCAGGGTGGCAGACGTTTTAAATGGCAGAAGCAATGGAGGTACATGAACACAATGACAATCAAGGAGGAACAGGAGCTTTTGCTGTTTAGTGGCAGAGGAAGAAAACAGACTGGCAAAAAGACGGCCATTTGTTCACCCAGTATTGGCAGATTGCTCAGTACTTCCCTTTGGTGGGAGTTTCCGGGTGCATCCACAGTTCATTGTGACCATTTGCGGGCAAGTGATGTTGGGACTTGGGAGTTTTTAGCGAGTTTTTAATGCGTTCTACCTCATTCTTCCTCTGCAAAACTAAACAGCAAAACCAGTGTGAAAACAATGTGATGAATAAATGGTGTAGTTGCTGAATACATTTTTTTTTTCCAGTAACCGCTATTTTAACAGTTCAGCTAGAGATTGACTGTGACAGGAAGTCATCCATGTGCTGTAAAAAAGTCACACTGCCACCTCTAGTGATCCGGCATAGTTATTACAATACCCTTTCCCCCGGCTTCATTGATATTAAAGGTGAGTTAAATTTGTGTTTATTTCAAAAACAAAGCCTTATTTTGGAATTCTGGCAAATTAAAAGTCGAGAAAATATGGTGATACAATGATATAAGCCTTTAGTTCCACTTAATTTTGACTGGGCGAGCTGAAACAGAGAGGCAGGCAGATGGACACGGACACACGGACACACATTAACCGATTACCGTATGGCTCTCCATTTCACCGAGGCATAAATATACTACTACAGGCACACTTTTTCATGTTTTTTTAAGTGAAATATATGCTGGCAGATGGAACACTGCATGTGACTTGATACATTTCTCTTTGATTTGTTTTACTAAAAGATATTAGAAGTAAATTCATAGGTTACTGCAAATACTTTAAGAAGTACAAGTTGGTACACAGTGGGAGGAAAAAAAACTGGTTCAAGAATCGAATCAGAGCCCCCTGAATCATAAGGTGCCTGAAGATTCCCAATGTACAATGCCCCTCCCTGAGCCTGGTTCTGCTGGAGGTTTTCTTCCTGTTAAAAGAGAGTTTTTCATCTCCATTGTCATCAAGCAAAGTGCTTGCTTACAGGGGATACCCCAATTGTTGGGGTATTTGCCTTAAAATTGAAAGTGCTATGAGACAACTGCTGTTGCAAATTAGCGTTATATCGTTACATGGAATTGACGTGAATAAAAGAAAAGATAGGCACAAGTTTAGCAATGTGCAAAAACACTGCATCTGCAAATCATGGAGCACTTTCAGAAAAAGTTCCTCAATGTAAAAATGTGAAGACTTTGAATTTCCATTATCTGCAGTTCATGAGAATATCAAAACATTCTAGAGAATCTGGAGGCATCTGTGTGCAAAGATCCATCCATCCATCCGTCTTCTACCGCTTTTCCGGAGGTCCGGGTCGCAGAGGCAGCAGTTCAAGCAGAGAAGCCCAGACTTCCCTCTCCCTAGCCACCTGCTCCAGCTCTTCAGAGGGGATACCAAGGCGTTCCCAGACCAGCTGGGAGACATAGTCTCTCCACCGAGTCCTGGGTCTGCTCCGGGGTCTCCTCCCAGTGGGACGTGCCTGAAACACCTCAAGTGGGAGGCGTCCAGAGATCATGGTGGAAAATCGATACTGGATGCTTTTGACTGTTGGGCTCTCAGGCAGTACTGCATTAAAAGAAAGCTTGATTCCATCTTAGAAATCACTGCATGGGCTCAAGAACACATCTAAAAATCATGATCAATAACAGTTCATTGTGCCATCCACAGGTTACAGCTCTCTCAGAAGAAGGTGGCATATGTGAATATGATCCGGGAATGCCACGGTCTTCTCTGGGCCAAACCTCACTTAAAATGGAATGAGGCAAAGTGAGAAACCGCTGAGTGGTCAGGCTAAGTGAAATTTGAAATTGAATCGGTGAATTCAAAAAGAGCCCAAGTCCACACTTTTTCCAAAGGGGACTTGGGCCCCTTTTGAATTCACCGATTCAATTCTTTTCGGAATTACGGACACCACATCCTTTGGCCTAAAGAGGAAGGGTTGCATCCAGCTTGTTACCAGTGCTCAGCTCAAAACCTTGCATCTGTGATGATATCGTGGTTGATTAGTGCCTATGAAACTGGTTATGGCTGTGCAATATGACGATATACAGCAGGGGAAATACGTATTGAACATGTCAACATTTTTCTCATTAAACACACTTCTGATGGAGCCACTGACCTGAGATTTTTAAAAAATATCATTAACAACCCAAGTAATCCATACATACAAAGAAATCAAGGCAACTGTGTTCACAAAACAAGTTATATTTAATAAAGTGGAATGACACAGGAAATAAGTATTGAACACACTTGGTGAAATTCATTTAATATTTAGCTGAAAAGCCTTTTTTGGCAATAACAGCTTACAGATGCCTCTGGGATAGAGAAACTAGGTGCAGTGATTGCTCAGGAGTGATTTTAACCCATTCTTCCACACAAACTGTCTTCAAATCTTGAAGGTTCCATGGGTGTCTTCTATGAACTCTGATCTTCAGTTCATTTCGTAGATTTTAAATCGGGTTCAGGTCAGGTGACCGACTGGCCAATTCTAGCAGCTTTATTTTCCTTCTCTGGAGCCAGCTGAGAGTTTCCTCGGCTGTGTGTTTGGGATCATTGTCTTGCTGAAATGTCCATCCTCATTTTATCTTCAGCATCTTGGCAGATGGCAACAGGTTATTATCAAGGACGTCTCTGTACATTTGTACATTCATCTTTTCCTTCAATTATATGAAGTCTGCCTGTACCATGTGCTGAAAAACACCCCCACACCATGATGCTCCCACCTCCAAATTTCACTGTTGGTAAGGTGTTTTGGGGCTGATGTGCAGTGCCATTTCTCCTCCAAACATGATGTGTGTTGTGGCATCCAGAAAGTTCATTTTTGGTCTCATCTGACCAGACTATATTTTCCCAGTATTTTACAGAAAACTTTAAATGAGTTTCAACTTGCCTTTTCTTCTGCAATGTAGTCTTGAGAGGTGAGTGGGCATAGAGTCGGTTGAGCGCATTACTTAGTTTTCTTTGAACCAGCAGTACCTGCTAACTCCAGGTCTTTCTGGAGCTCTCCACGAATGGTCTTTGGCTCTTGGATAGCTCTTCTGATAATTCTTTTCACTCCTCTGTCAGAAATTTTGTGAGGAGTTCCTGATCGTGGCCGGTTTATGGTATAAAGATGTTCTTTCCACTTACAAATGATGGCTCCCAACAGTGCTCACTGGAACATTCAGCTTAGAAATGTGCCGGTAACCAATGTGATCATTATGTTTTGCAACAATAAGGTTGTGAAGGTCTAGAGAGAGCTCTTTGTTTCTACCCTTCATGAGTTCTTTGTGGTGTGACAATCTGATATTCACAGACCTTTTTAAAGGCTATCAGTCAGGACTTAACCAGCTGAAATTAATTTGCACTCATAGGGGATGGCTTCCTAAATTCTGATGATTTCAGCTGATTTCTTGGCTTTCTATGCATTTTTGCACCTCTTTTTCTTCATGTGTTCAATACTTATTCCCTGTGTCATTCCACTTTTTTAAATATAACTTGTTTTGTGAGCAAAGTTGCCTGGATTTCTTTGTCTGTAGGGATAACTTGGGTTGTTACTGATATCTGGTGAAAATGTCAGGTCAATGGCTCCATCAGAAATATGTTTAATGAGAAACAGGTTTAGGAAGCTTGGGATCAGACCGCTAAGGTCTCTGCCTTCGACTGCTACCTGATCCACATAGGACCGGACCCACATGGTCGCTCCTACAGGTGGTAAGCTCACTGGAGGGCAGACCCATGCAACTCCTTTGGGCTGAACCCGGTCAGGTCCCATGAGCAGAAACCGGGCCAACAGGTGCTAATCACTGAACCCCTCCCCCAGGCCTAGCTCCAGGGTGGGGCCCCCGTAACCCCATATCGAAAGGGGTACATTCAATCCTTGTTCTAGCATTCATCATGAGAGTCTGTTGGATCGTTCTTAGTCTGGTCCTTCACCCAGGACCAGTTTATCTCTGCCAGGGGCAAACTGCCCCTGACAACATACAATAGCTCCTGGGATCACTATGGCACTCAAACTGCCTACCATGATCGTTGGGCGGTTGAAGGAAAACTTTGAGCATCTCCTCAATCCCACTGACATGCCTTCCACAGAGGAAGCAAGGCTTGTGGACGAAGGGGATGACTCGCCCATCACAGGGGCTGAGGTCGCTGAAGTGGTTAAAAAAACTTTTTGGTGGCCGGGCCCTGGGGGTGGACAAGATTTGCCCTGGATGTTGTAGGGCTGTCATGTTTAACATGCCTTTGCAACATTACGTGGAGGTTGGCGACAGTGCCTTTGGGATGGGAAACTGGGGTGGTGATTCCTCTCTTCAAGAAGGAGAACTGGAGGGTGTGTTTCAACTTTAGACGGATCACACTCCTCAGCCTTGCTGGAAAGGTCTATGCCAAGGTACTGGAGAGGAGAGTCTGGCCGTTGGTCGAACCTCGAATTCAGGAAGAGCAATGTGGTTTTTGGCCTGGCCATAGAACATCGGCCCAACTCTTTACCTTTTCCAGAATCCTCAAGGGTTCGTGGGGGTTTGCCCAACCAGTTCACATGCGTTTTGTGGAAATGGAGAAGGCATTCGACCGCATCCCCCATGGTTTTTTATGGGGGGTGCTTCGGGAGTATGAAGTATCAGGCTTGTTGTTATGAGCCATCTGATGTGCTTTTGCCGGGAGGCACAGCCAACAGCAAAGTGTGATTTATCATGGAAAAAAGCTGACCTCTGCGCTTGGGAACAATCAGCTGATTGGATCCACCTCCGGTGTTCTGACATTTTGGCATATCTATCAGAACAGCACTGGACAGCTGATGGCACAGACTGCAATCAAAGGTAAAAACATGCGGGGAGGGCAAAACAGTGATTTGGATCATTATCCTATAGTTTCAAAGTGCTCAGATACATCCCCGACAGGTCCCGTTATACAAACAAGTACGTGTGTTTAGCTCTGTGTGTATGCGCTGCAGGCAGCAGCTGAGCTCTGTACGTATTTTCCTATGAACGAACACTGCAAATCCACCATTGTAGGGTACCTGTAAGTTAGAAACCCGTTTAATAAGTTACACATAGGTTCAAAGAGCATTACTTATATACTTCTTCTGCCATCCATGATGCTGCTGAGCTCACTCTCACTCTGCACCAGAGTCACCGTGACTGGTTGACTGGAGGCTGACAGTGTGCAATGAGTCTTCAGCCCTGACATCTGATAGGCTGCCTTAACCATGAGGCACGATAGGCTATCTCTAAACATGCCTGGGCTGGTTTTTCACCGGTTTTCACACATGGCACTGGTTCCCCCAGGGCTGCGTGCTAAGCCCTCTACTGTACTCCCTGTACACCTTTGACTGTATTCCAACTACCCAACCAGTCATCGTGAAATACATGGACGACACCACCTTGGTTGGGCTCATCACCAATGACGATGAGAAGGCATACAGGGCTGCTGTGGTGCCAAGCACACAACCTGAAACTGCATGTCCAAAAACCAAAGAATGCATACTGGACTTCAGGAAGAACAGACAGGAACCCCCACCCCCCACACTCATAAATGGCGACCGCGTGGAAAACGTCCCCACCCTCAGGTTCCCCAGCGCCCACATCTTCTCTGACCTCTCCTGGACTGTCAACACCAAGGCCCTGATGAAGAAAGCCCAGCAGCAGCTGCATTTCTGTGTCCTGAGGAAGAACAACCTGGACCAGAAACTGCTGCTGGCCTTCTACCGCTTCTCAGTGGAGAGTGTGCTCACCTACTGTATGGGTGTGTGGTACGCCAGCTCCACGGCCAAGAACAGGAAGGCTGTGCAGAGGGTCATCAGCACCACCCAAAAAATTATAGGCGGCCCTCTGCCCTCCCTGGAAGACTTCTCCAGATCCTCTTGTCTCAAAAGGATAGAGGCCATCACTACCATACCTGTGTATATTTCCATAATCCTGGGCCATTTTTATTTTTATTTTATTTTTATTTCAGTCGTGTGTTTGTGTGTTCTGTAACCATGTTTTATCTAATCCTTCCCTCCTACTTTATTGCGCAGTAGCCTGGTGGAGCATCCACAATTTTGTTGTGCTGTACTACTGTAAAATGACAATAAAGCCTCTTCTATTCCAAATTTAATGCCTAAAACTCTCAGAAGTGAAAACAAATTGGACATTTTGTACTAAGGTAGTATATCAATATTTTAAAAAGTATCAACTCCAGAATATTGACGAGCTGGTATCGAGGTACTGATACTTGAGTATCGATACGCCCAACCCTGTTCCGTACTGACTGGATAATATGAGATATCACAGCATCAGTAACCACAGTGCGCCGTGAGCCAAACAAAGAAGCGAAAAGCGACAAAATTGACTAGAAAAAGATAATACTGAAAATTTAATGCTTAAAAAATTACACCATAGGGACTTCCAGGAAGATGGAGGAGAGGCATAACGCTTAAACAGAGAGCTCTCCCTAGTCGGATTAAAAATCTTTGGTAAATGGCCAACTCGACATAAATGGATCAATAAACCAAGGGATGAAAACACGAAGAACCCGGGCACACGGACAAAAGCAGGGTAAAACTAAAGAATCCCTCTTCAACAACACTGGAGAAATCACTCAACACGAGGCCCAAAAAAAACGAGGTGACTACAACAGAGAAAATGGAGGACGCCAACCTCGATGTTATGAACACTGGCTTCGCCAATATAAATAAGGACATAAAAGACTTGAAGTGACAACTCCAACAGGATTTAACGGCTCTTAAGGAAGAACTGAAAAAAAGAGATGAAGGAGGAAATTATGGGTCTCCGAAGAGAAATGGAATGCAAGCTAGCAGAAACCATGGAGGAACTGCGCACTCAAAGGGCGTGTATGGCAGAAGCACAGGCTCGAATATCAGATTTGGAAGACTGGAAGACCGAGGCAAGCAAGCGGCTGCAGATCCTGACGGCACAAACACAGAGGATGCAGGAAAAAATAACCGACCTGGAGAGCAGGTCCAGGCGGAGCAATATACGCATCTTCGGGATTCCGGAGGGCACTGAAGGCAACTCGATGACGAAATTCATAGATCAATTCTTAAAAAAAGAGCTTCAGCTGCCCGATGAAACAGACCTGCAGATCCAACGAGTGCACAGAGCCTTGGCACAGAACCCGAATTCAAACTCTACACCCAGGTCAGTTGTGGTAAACTTTTTAAAATACGACGTAAAAGAAAGAATCCTGACAAGCGTGGAAAAAAAAGATACGAGTCGGTGACAAACAGATATTCTTTGGCCATGACTACCCGACAGAAATTGTGCAGCAGCAAAAGAAATATGCCAACATTAAAAAAATGCTGAAAGAGAAAAAAATTAGATTCCAAACGCCGCTAACGAAGATGAGAATTCATTGGGAGGACGGAGTGAAAACCTACAACACGGCCAGAGAGGCAGCGCGGGACTTGACGGAGCGAGGCTTTGTGGTGAGCGTACCGAAGGAAGTGGCTGGAGCAGCAGCGGCACGGAACACATCAAGACAGCCGGAGTGGAGGCGAGTGAGCGGCAGAGGACGGGAGACGGACGTGGCGCACCGGGCCCAAGAAAAACTGCAAGGCTTTCAACGGAAAGCCTAGATTATAACAAAGATTAAGAAGGACAGAGAAGAAATGAAGGCCAAGAAGACAAGGTAAAAGAGAAACAAACGGCTAGGACAGGTTAAAGTGATTTTTGTTGGACATTTCTAGACTAATGACTATTACTTAGATAGATAGATAGATTTGTTTATTTGACAGGGACAGTGCAATAAACATAGACAATTAATCAATGACAATCAATCTGATGTGTTGCACAGAGTGTATAGCTATTAGCTAATTTGCAACTCTTGTCCCTGGATGGGCTTTAGAAAGGAGAAACAAGTAAAAAAAGAAAGAAAAAAAAAGGAAAGAAAAGGAATACACAATAACCACATACATCAATGCAAAAAACAAATACATTATAAATACACAATTATAAATATTATAAATATTATAAATACACAAATATAACAACCTGACACACATTTGCCTATTTCAGGCCTCCCTCCCTTCGTCACTCACTATAAACAAACACATTCATTCCTTCCCTTCACTCACTCTCACCCTGCAGACAATCATTTCATACATGGGTACATTCTTGTTTATTTTTCAGCCAGTTTTTAACCTTTTTAGTGAATGAATCCAAGTTCACCTTTTGGTGAACTTGGATAGTAACTACAGGTCTAGGGAGGGCCCCTCACTCGGTAAGGACATTCCCTCCACCCTCCAACAGGGACCAGTGGGCAGAAGAAAGGCCCAAAGTACGGAGGTCGAGATTCGTTAATGTGTCTTTGTACATATATGTGTTAGTTTTGTTGTTAAAGGGGTTAGGAGCACAAGTTAAAAAAATGGAAAAACATGAATATGGTTAAAAATCTTAAGATAATAAACGTGAATGGTCTGAACTCACCTGTTAAAAGGAAAAGAATAATGAGAAAATTCAAAAAGGAAAAAGCCGAAATTATATTTATGCAAGAGACACATTTGAACAAGACAGAACATGAGAAACTAAAGAGATTTGGCTATAAGAACTCCTACTACAGTTCATTTAAGGGAGGAACTAAAAGGAAGGTTATGATACTAATTTCAGATAAAATACAATTTGAATGTGAACAAGAAATCCAGGATAAAGAAGGCAGATATGTAATAATAAAGGGAAGAATAGAAGGTATGTAGATCACATTAGTGAACATCTATGCCCCACCAGAAAGTGACAAGGGTTTTTTTCAACAACTGTTTGATCTCATAGCAACACACAGTGAAGGAGTCCTAATTTGTGGAGGAGACTTAAATGCTGTCATGGATCATGAAGTTGACACAACAAGTGTTAAGAAGACAAAAAAACATGTAACAAAGTTCATAAGAATCTCACTGGCAGAAATGGGTATGGCAGACATATGGAGGGACTTGCACCCACACGAAAAAGACTATACACATTATTCAGTAGTCCATAAAGTACACTCTAGAATAGATTACTTCCTTATAAATGAAGGTGACAGACACAGGGTGAGAAATTGTCGGATTGGAGTGGCAGAAATATCAGATCATAATCCTATATACATGGAAATATATTTAAACAATAGAAAACGACAAACAACATGGAAACTTAATATAGGACTATTAAATGATGAGAAAATGAAAGAAAGAATAAAGGTAAACATAAATGAGTATATTGAGGAAAATGATAATGGAGAAGTGGACCCAACAATACTATGGGATGCACTAAAAGCCATGTTAAGAGGTAAATTAATTGTTGAATCAGGAAAAGCAAAAAAGTCTAAACTGGAATCATATGAACAAAGATGTGAGAGACTGAGGGAATTAGAACGTAAACATCGAAACACAAATGACCAAAAAATATATCAAGAAATTAAGGAAGAAAAAAGAAAGATAAAAGAAATACAAATAGATGAAATTGAAAGGAAAAATAGATATTTAAAACAAAAATATTATGAAACGGGGCCAAAGGCCACAAAACTGCTGGCAAAATGGTTAAGAAAATAACAAACAGTGAATAATATATATAAGATTAAGGACCCCATCACAAATAAATCCACAGTTACCCCAGAAAACATCGAAGAAATATTCCATAAATTCTATCCAGAACTATACTCGCAACCTGAAGAGACAAATGTTAAGGATATTAAAAAATTTCTATGCACATTGGAATTGCCATCAATAGGAAACCAACAAAATGAAAAGCTAACAGCAGAAATAACAACACAAGAGATTAAAGATGTGATTAAGTCACTAAAAAATGGTAAATCACCAGGTAGTGATGGATACCCATCTGAGTTTTATAAACTGTTTATAGAAGAACTCATGCCACAGCTCCTAAAGTCATTTAATTGGACATTAAACAACAACAAAATACCTCCATCATGGAACAAAGCCATTATTTCAGTTATTTTAAAGCCAGGGAAAGATAGGGAACAATGCGGAAACTATAGGCCAATCTCTTTATTAAATGTAGATTATAAAATATATACAACAATTATCTGTAAACGAATAAAGACATTCTTGACGGAATTGATAGAGGATGATCAAACTGATTTCATAGAGGGACGCCAAACACATGATAATATCAGGAGAACAATACACATAATTAATCAAATACATAAAGAAAAGAAAAGCGCAGTAATAATGAGTTTAGATGCAGAAAAAGCATTTGATAAGGTTAATTGGATGTTCCTATATAATGCGCTGGAAAGCTTTGGATTTAACGAAAAATCAGTGCAATGCATAAAGACACTATCAAAAACCTGTGGCAAGAATCAAGATAAACGGTAGCTTAACAGACAAAGTAAATATACAAAGATCAACTAGGCAGGGATGCTGCCTATCGCCCACCTTGTTTGCTCTGTTCATAGAGCCACTGGCTCAAGCGATGCGACAAAATAAGAAATTAAAAGGTGTAACAATAGAGAGAGCGGAACACAAGATTGGGCTATTTGCAGACGGTATTATAGTTTACCTTGAACAACCAGATGAATCAATAATGGAAATGATGAACTTGATAGAAAATTTTGGAAAATTATCAGGATACAAGATAAACATAACAAAAACACAAATACTGACATTCCACTATAACCCTTTAAACCAGATAACTGATAAGATCAAACTAAACTGGAAACAAAAAGAAATAAAATACCTTGGAGTGAACATACCTAAAGATTTAAACGAAATCTATAAAGCAAACTATGATAGGTTAGAACAAGAAATAAAAAAGATATTGATAGATGGTCAATCTTAAATATGGATCTGAATTCAAAAATTAAGACCGTCAAAATCAGCATACAACCTAGACTGCTTTACCTCTTCCAAGCTCTACCAACAGAGATTCCTGGTGCCCAGTTCTCAAAGTGAGACAGGATGATATTGAGATTTGTTTGGGGAGGTAAAAAGCCAAGAGTGAAATATAAAACTCTCCAATTACCAAAAGAGAAAGGAGGCATGGGTCTACCGAGTCTAAAGGAATATTACTACTCAGCACAAATAAGATATATCATATGTTGGTGCGACGGAGGATATGAGGCAAAATGGAAAGAAATGGAAAAGGAAATTGAGGGACTGCCAGTACAAAGCATAATAGGAGATAAAGATGCATATAAGCAAATCAAACAAATAGACCCAATCACTAAATTTACTTTGGAACTGTGGTATAAAATAGTACAAAAGTATAATATAAAGGAGGACATAAAACTATTGAAATGGGTAGCATCTGACAGTCAGTTTGAACCGGCAAAGCAAGATAGGGGATACAAAAATCTTCTCTTCCGGCTTTCAGAGAGAGCAGTCGCATTTTTTCCTCCCTCCTCCTCCTCTCCTGCCTACCCGACCTAAATCCCAGCTTGCTGCGTCTGAGTGAGTGTCTGTGCCGTTCTCCTTTTCGCTGATCTCAACTCAAAACCCAAACGGAAAAATGGATCTTATAAACTGGGCTTTAAACGCAATTGACACCACCTTTTCAAACAGAAAATCGGGCCCGGGGGAGCCCAAATGTCCCCGCAGGCACTTCAGCTGCGGGTTATGTGAGAGACTCATGGGATAATTGGAGACTCATATGTCTGTGTGATCGGCTTCATGGTCACAGGATTCCTATTGATTGGCCTGGGGGTCTTCCTTGTGTATCATAAATTTAAAAAACTGGAAGGAGCTAATCAAAAGGCAGACCCGGCCAAGCTTCTCCATCAATTTGACCAGCTTGGAAGAGCGCTGATGGCGGCGAATGCTGAACTGAATTGGAAGGTTGGTTACATCTCGGAGTCGCTGAGTGTTCTTCAAGGAATGAATTTAAAGCCAGTGAATGTTTTTGTTTTTTTTCCACAATATCTTAATTGAACCTTTTTTTTTTTTTTAAACAAACATGATACAAACAATCAAACACTAACACTAAAGTACTACAAAAAAAAAATGCACTAAAAAACACCAACAACCACCAACAAAATCAAATCTTCAACAATGCTCCTCTGTTTAGTCTAGACAATCCAACACATAAGTATACATATTATGTTCACCAGTTTGGAATTTACAAGGTCCACACATATCATTCACCTTCTTCTTCAAGAGTTATGTTTAAATTTTTTACATAATCAATAAAAGGTCTCCATATATTCTCAAACACAATTTCCTTTGATTTCAGTATATATGTTATTCTTTCTAATGGAAGGTTTGTTAACATCTGTCTTAACCACTGAGTCACATCTGGTCTATCGAGTCTTTTTCCATAATAGTGCAATACATTTTTTGGCATTAAGCAAACTGAGGTCTATGAATGTTCTTTCACTTTTATTAAAATTATGCTTTTCTGGGTACAGACCCAACAAAAACAGTTTAGGATTCAATATGATTTGTTTTGAGATTATTTTTTCAATTGTTACCCTCACCTCTTCCCAAAACATTCTTATTAATCTACATTCCCATACACAATGAAATAGAGTTCCTTTACTTTCCATGCACTTTGTGCATGTATCTGGTATATTTTTGTTATATCTATTTAACTCCTCCGGTGTAACATACATCCGCATTAATCATTTGAAATGTATCAATTTAAGGCGTACATTTATTGATTTGGTTTGAGCTTCTGTACAAGCCAATTCCCATTGTTCCTCTGAAATTTCAGTTTGCAGATCTTCTTTCCAGTAGTTTAATCTTTTCAGTGAATTTTCACTTGAAAATAGTGTCAATGAGTTATAAAACTCTGAAATAATACCCTTTCTTTTACTATCTTTCATCAACATTTTTTCCAAGGATGAATAGATAGGTCGAATGAGAGCTTTATTTTGATTTGATCGAATAAAGTTTCTAAGTTGAAGATATTTAAAAAAATGTGTTCTATTGAGATTAAATTTGATCCTCAACTCTTCAAAAGACATTATGTTTTCTGCACATGGCAAATATAAATCCTGAATCTTTTGTATCCCTTTTAAATTCCATACTTTAAATACAGCGTCCGCTCTCCCTGGTTTAAAATATTGATTACCCCATATTGGACTAAATTGTGACAATAACTGTGGTTCTTTTAAATAGTTTTTAGCTTCACACCATATTTTGATCATATGCTTTACAAATGGATTTTTAACTTGTTTTTGTAATTTTTTTGCCGAATCTGAGTATATGAATATGGGAAGAGGTAAAGGTAAATTGTATGATTCCATTTCAGTCCAGTGAGGGAGATCATTTGATGAAAAATAATATGTCATAGACCTCAGTTGTGCCGACCAATAATACAACATAAAATTTGGACATTTCAGACCTCCACGATCAAATGGTAAATATAATAAAGACAGACGTAATCTAGCCCTCCTGTTGTTCCATATAAATTCCACTAACTTTTTTTTAATTCTTGAGAATAAATCTAAAGGTGGTGATAAGGGAATGTATTGAAATAAATAAAGTATTTTAGGTAAGATATTACTTTTAAGTATATTAATTCTCCCGATCATCGACATTGGTAGTGACATCCATCTCTGAAGTAACTCATCAATATCTGTCATTAAGGCTTCATAATTGACACTGGCGACTGATTCTAGCTTAGGCACAATTTGAATTCCTAAATATTTAAACTGATTTACAACATTGAATTGATTTACCTCAGGGGCTGGGTAATTTCTCTGGGTCTCATTTAGCATCAATATTGAAGATTTAGTTTTATTTATTTTATATCCTGATATTTCCCCGAAATTCTTTATTAAATTCAACAAGGTCAGAATTGATTTTTTAAGATTCGACATAAACAAAATTATGTCATCGGCATACAGGGAGATTTTATGTTCTGTTGGTCCAACTTTAATTCCATATATTTGTGACTGTAGACGTATCGCCATCGCTAAAGGTTCAATTGCCATAGTAAACAGTAAAGGTGAAAGTGGACAGCCTTGTCGACATCCTCTATTGATTTTTATTGATTTTGAAATATTGTTATTTGTTAGAATTTCTGCAGTAGCATTATTATATATTATCTGAACCCATTTTATGAAATTATTTCCAAGTCCAAACCTTTGTAAGACTTCAAAAAGAAAGGGCCATTCAACTCTATCAAAGGCTTTTTCGGCATCCAGTGATAAGAGAGCTGTATCCGGTGCTTCTTTATTAGAATAAATAATATTAAATAGTCTTCTTACATTATGGAAGCCTTGTCTTCCCTTTATAAAGCCATTCTGATCTCGATTAATAATATTTGGTAAAATTTCTTGTATTCGTCTTGCTAAAATTTTACAGATTATCTTAAGGTCGGCATTTAATAGGCCTATTGGTCTCATATTTTCACATTTATTAGAGGGCTTACCTGGTTTTGGCAACAGTATAATTAAGGCATTATTCATATATGATGGTAAATTACTATTTTGAAATGCTTCTAAAACCATTTCCAAAAAAGGTTTTGTTAATTTATTCTTAAATTTTTTATAAAGGTCAACTGGAAGACCATCTGGTCCTGCACTTTTTCCTGATTTCATATTATCAATGGCTAGTCCAACTTCTTCTTGACTAATTTTAGACTCCAGTATCTCCCTATTTTCATTTGGAATACACGGTATAAATAGTTCATTCAAAAACCCATGTAGTTTTGTTAAGTCAGATTCATTTTTGGTATCATATAATTTTTCATAGTAATCTCTAAAGGCTCTATTAATTTCTGAAGGATCTATAACTACCTGTCCGTTACTTATAATACTGGTAATTGGTGTTTTAGATTCTAATTGTTTAATCTGCCATGCCAATAACTTTCCTGATTTTTCACCTTGTTCATAAAAAGATTGTTTCAATCTTAGAAGACTCGAGGCAGCTCTATTCGCTGATTTTTTGTCATATTCAGCTCTCAAAATCAGTAATTCGTTCTCCAACCTTGAATCTCTTCCTGCATATACTCTTTCTTGAAGAATTTTTATTTTATGTTCCAATTGGACTCTCTCCTCTCGAGTCTTCTTAGATTTTGAACCTGTATAACTAATAATATGTCCCCTAATAAAAGCTTTGAAAGCCTCCCACTTTATACATGCTGATGTTTGTGTAGTATTGATATCAAAGAACTCATCTATCTGTTTTTCTATATACTTAACAAATTCCTCATCCTGAAGCCATTTATGCTGAAATTGCCATCTACCTGGTTCCTTTGTCAATTTCTTATCTACATACATTAGACAGCAGGGTGCATGATCAGAGATCACGATGTTATCATAAAAACAGTTTTGAATCTTGGACCTTAATTCTGTGGAGATCAAAAAATAATCTATACGTGAGAATGTCTTGTAGGTATTGGAATAACAAGAGTATGTTTTAACTTGAGGTTTCATTTCTCTCCATATATCTATCAATTTCAATTCTTTCATAAAATGATTAATGGTCATCCTACATCCATTATGCGTACAGTCCAGTCCTGTTGATCTATCTATACCGGGATTCAATGTACAATTAAAATCCCCTGCTATTATATGTTGCCCTGTAAGTGATGATAAGATAAGAAATAAATTAGCAAAGAACTTTTGATCATCTATATTGGGACCATATAAGTTCACCAAATTTATGTTTTCTAATAGTAAAGATCCTTGAATGATTACATATCTTCCAAATTTGTCTCCAATTACATTTTTCACTTGAAATGGGACTGATTTATGTATGAGAGTCATAACTCCCCTGGCTCGGGATGAAAATGATGAGGTGAAAACATTTCCTTGCCATCTACTCCTAATTCTTTTTACATCTTCCTCTATTAGATGAGTTTCTTGTAAAAACACAATTTTTGAACCCATGTCTTTTATTTTATTCATAACTTGTTTAAGTTTTTTTAAATTTTGTAGACCTCTGCAATTCCATGAAGTTAAATTAAGATTAACGCTTTGATTTATAATCAATAGGGAGTTTGGGATTACCTTGCAGTGTAAACATGCTCAAACAGAAAAGCAAAAAAATGAGTGGTTGAACATTCACCCTACAAACTACACACAAACAAATTCCCCCTTCCCACATTTGTGGCAATCCCCCCAAAAACAAAAGAAAAATTCCGTCTCCCGATATAGCCATCGACCGTTCCACACCCACGAGGAACAGCCAAAGCCACTCCTTCTTCATCCTCCCAATCACCCTAACTCTACTGCTTTTAATAACGTAACATTAACTCTCTTCTGTAATTTTCCAATTTAACTCCAAAATTTTTTAGCAATTTTGTACTTTTTTTTTTTTTTTAATATGTAATACATTCTATATTTGTAATCTTGTTATATGCTTCTAATCAGTTAAATGCTCAAATATTCTACCCTATATTCTGTTCATGCTTAGCTCCCACCAGTCTCTTCCTGGATCTTCTTGATGAGCTCCTGCGCCTCCTCGGGGGTCTTGAAGATGCGTGTTCTGCCCTCATATGTGACCAGAAGTCTTGCAGGGTGAATCACTCCATGACGAATCTCAAGGTTGCGCAGTTCTTTGCGGATGGGGTCAAACTGCTTCCTTAATTGTTGGATTCCTGAGGCCAAATCTGGGTAGAACCGCACCTGCTGATCTTGGTATTTAATTTCTCCTTTGGCCCGCACCGCGTTGGAGATCGTCATCCTGTCTCTGTAGCTGAGAAACTTCATAATTAACGTCCTCGGTGCTGCCTTGTTACCTCTCGGTGGGCCAATTCGGTGGGAGCTTTCCAAGACGACTGATGATTTTAGCTCCGCATTGTTCAGCGCCTCCGGGATCCACCCCTCCAAAAAGGAGCATGAATCACGACCTTCGGCTCCCTCCGGTAAACCCACCAGCCTCAGGTTGTTCCATCTGGACCGAGATTCCAAGTCCAGAACGCTATTTTCCAGATCTTTATTTTTTTTTTTCCAAAGTGCGCACCTTTATTTGAAGTCCGCTGATTTCATCCTCCGCACTTGAAACACGAAGCTCCGCCTGCGTCACTCGCTCCACGCAGTCACCCAACTCCTTTCTCATTGCATCCAACGCTGCCATAATCCCATCAAGTTTAGCGGAAAAGTCTGCTCTCATTGAGCTAATGGCAGCCAGCACTGCACCTGTGCCGCCATCGTCAGCAGCAGCAGTTACCGCACCACCGCTAGTTTCATCCGCCATATCCGCAGCTTTTTCTACTGCGCCACAAACTTTAAAGTCCGTTAATTTGGACTGCTTCGGCGATTCAATTTTTCCCTCTCCTGATTTCCCAGCCTTAGTCTTCACCGGCATATCCTCACCCAAACGCTGGGAAAAGTTCTGTTCCAAATGAGAGAGTTATTTGCCGAATTTTTATTTCCAGGAGCAGAGCAGAGTGATACGTGTCCTTCTAGGCGGCCACCATAACCGGAAGTCCAAAGCCAGTGAATGTTAATTTGAATTGTGAAGCACAGAATCGCATGAGAGAAGAAAATTCCACACTCTAAGTGTCTGTGCAGATTCGGCCTTGATCGGCGCCCCTGGACAATTCACTCCTCCAGAGTGGATATAAGCGGATGTGAGAACTGGCTCTGCTTAACCCAAACACTGTTGCTGCTGTGCAATAATCAGAACTCTCCAAGGACAGCGTTCATGAGACTAACATGGAGTTTTTACCATCTGGCATGAAGAAGATATTAACTCTGGGACATGACTATCTGTGTTTATAAACATGAATATATAACATCCATTGTTGCCTAGGAGACTATTTTTGTTGTACTCCAGTAACTGATACATCCACACTGCACACACACTGATATCATATACTGATATACACACACTGTCTCTCTCTGCTGTCTTTGTTTTTGTGAGGTTTGATTGTCTGCTCTGTGCCATAGAGAGGTTTTTTCTCTGTAATCATAATAAGTTTTTTTCTCTCTGCCCATTGTGTCATTCTTCCCTTCCCTTATCTTCCCTTATCCCCCACTTTTTTTTGATGAGGAGCCTTGTCGCGGCTGCCGTGGCATTGTGATGCGCTTACATAGCGCGCCAATGTCAAGTCAAATTCCTCGTGTGTTTCTAACATGCTTGGCAATAAAGCTTTTCTGATTCTGATTCTGATGTTGGTGCAACGGAGGATATGAGGCAAAATGGAAAGAAATGGAAAAGGAAATTGAGGGACTCCCAGTACAAAGCATAATAGGAGATGATGACGCATATAAGCAAATCAAACAAATAGACCCAATCACTAAATTTACTTTGGAACTGTGGTATAAAATAGTACAAAAGTATAATATAAAGGAGGACATAAAACTATTGAAATGGGTAGCATTTGACAGTCAGTTTGAACCGGCAAAGCAAGATAGGGGATACAAAAATCTGGTGAACAAGAGAATCACAGCATGGGGCAATATGGGAAAAAAAGATTTCGGGAGTTTTGTAAACATGAGAAGAAAATTTAAACTAGAAAAATCTGAATTCTTCAGATATCTGCAGATGAGAGATTATTATATGAGGAAGATTAGGCATAACCTCCACACAGATGTGAGCGAGATTATACAATTCATTTTAAGCTCGTATGCAGGAAATAAAATAAGAATTATTTCAAAGCTATATCAGAAACTTACGGCAAACAAACATTCAAGTAACTATATAAAGGAGAAATGGGAGAAAGAGCTAAATTTAAAGCGTACCTGTGGTGGTTGTCTAAACGCATTCAACTTGAAAACATTAGGCAAAGTATTCGTTATTTGGTTAAATAATTATTTCCAGCCATATACCACCAGAGAAATATGCAAATACGACCGCAGGCATGACCAGCCAATGAAAACTCTGCACGCAGCCATGACACATGCGGATGTGATGTCATATCGTTGCCAATACTCCGCCTGTATGAGTGTCTAGGGTGCTTATGCGGTGTTTTTATTCTATTATGGCTGAATTGTCGGACTCTGAGGAAGAATTCGTCCAACATGGCTACAGGTTTGAGCCAGAAAGGTCTTCTGAGGATGAAAATGACTAAGTGGTCCTCACACACAACGCAATTTCGTCTGAAAGGAGACGTCTGTGCCCTGTTCCGAGATTGCGCAATCACTTTTCCGCTACAATCTTCTGACAAGGTGAGCTGGGTTTGGGTACAACAAAAGAAGTGTTTATCTTTGTTTTTTCGCTTATTATTGAGACATCCAAAGGCTTTACATTCCGCCATGTTGCGATATCCACATCGCATTGTATGTTTTTGTTGTTACAAGAGCGCCGAGTGTCTGCTGTTCTGTATGCTGTCTGCGAGGGAGGAGCCGAATCATCTGCCGTCTGGCGGCCGTTACGACCTCAGATCAGACGAGACGACCCGCTGAATTTAAGCATTTATTTATTTATTTTCTACTCGTTTTAGTTCTGCATTTAATATGAACCCTGAGTTTGAAATAAATGTTTGAATTTGAATATCCTGAAAGCCACTGCTCATCCGGGCACTCCAGGCTCAGCCAATATTGATCCAGATCGCGGTAGCCACGATATTACATCACAGGAAGCGTCCTGGCAGGCCATGTAGCCGCTAGTATGGCTGCTCGCATGTTTTGCTGACATCGCTGAACCAGCACATCAGCAATGGATTTATATTACATTGCTTTGAACTTGAATTTGAACTTAAACTTGAACTAGAACGTGAGACGGGGCTCAATATAATATCTTTTTTTTCACGACCACCACAGGTACGCTTTAAACATAACAGAAGAAAACTGGCAAGAAATATGGAAAACACAACACACATCAACAAGTTCAAGGACATGGAGGGAATTTGGATGGAAAAACCTGATTCGCTATTTCATTACACCACAGATCCAAAGAAAATATACAAATACCCAATCTATATGCTGGAGGGGCTGTGGGGCTCAAAATGCAGACCACTCACATATGTTTTGGAAATGCTGCAAAATCTCATCATTCTGGAAATCTATACATGTGACAATACAGAGGATATTAGGATGTAATATACCAATGAACTGTAACTTGATGTATTTATGTGATCTTAAAAGAGACAATGTAATATAGGCTGAGGACAGATATCTAGTTAAAATCTTGCTGATTGCATGCAAAAAAACAATCACAAGAAAATGGCGATCAGAAGTTCTTCCTGACCAAGAGCAATGGACAGACATTGTTGAGGATATACATTTAATGGAAAAACTAACATATCGACAAAGAATGCAAGAAGGACAATATGAAAAAAAATGGTGGAAATGGACACACAAAAAGTGCAACAACGAGACTAGAAATTGAAAGAATAACCAAAGACACTGGAAAAACCAGAAGAATTAAGAGATGGAAACTAAAAACTTGATGCTCCAACATTTGTCCCCCCCCCTTATCTTTTTTTTCTTCCTCTAGCTCCTTTTTTTTAAATATAGAGACTGTGATCTGAATGTAATATGTATGATGAAAAATGAATAAAAATCAAAGTTACAAAAAAAAAAATTACACCATAAAGTTGCCATGATTGCATAGGTCTAAAGGATAATTCAGTGTATGTGGAGAACATAAGCCGTGTGAGCAGACCGGGCGGAGCATTAGCAGGGACCTGGAACTGACAAAGAACACCGGTGTGTCCGACACAGGACATGCTGGGAGAAGCAGTGGCACAACTGGGAAAACCACGGTCCTTCGCAGGGAGGCATGCCCTGCCTGCCCAGTCAGTGGTAGACGGGAGTTCCTGCTTCTGCTTCACCCATGTGGTACCACTGTACTATGCAGGACTGCTAGTTCACCCTCTCGCACGAGTATTTAAAAATTAAAAACTTAATAATAATAACGCCATGATTGTGGAGCGGAATGGCCAGAATGACTTAACGACCAAACGCAGGACACAAAAACGCCCAAATAACGAAATAAATCATTTTTAGTTAAATATTTACTGACAAATGGGCAACACTGATGCAACGGTTGCAGTCAAATGGGTCCTTCTGCTGTGTATAATAATGTTGGGTGTTTTGTTGTTAATTAGGTTGATTACAGTTTTTAAAAAAACTTTTAATAGCAAAATATTGCTAAAATATACAATGATGCACTACAATGGGTCTCATATTTGTAAACGCGTCCTGTTATAGTACTGCATGAGTTTATTGACGATACACAGAAGAAATTTAATATTACACTGAACTCCACCACTGAACAGTGATAAACTAAAATAATTCTAATGACTGAACAACTCCCATTCCCCAAAGTGCAAGATACACTATTATCTTGAATATAAGTGATAAAAGATGACACAAATAAGTGATCTGACAAACAAACAAATAAAGAAGGTATCTGAAACAGTCGCCAATATTGGATGTTCAATTTATTTTCAATAATTATATATTCTATAATTAATATTCACACAAATAAATCTTAGTGCCATTTAGTGCCCTTTTTGTATTTGTCAAAGTCTAACATGTGCTTACCTGACTGCTGGGGTCTTTCTGCAACTGTGGGGGTTTCCCCTACAGTTGATAGTGCTATGAGATGACTGTTGTTGTGAAATGGCGTTATATAAATATAAAATATATTTTATATAAATAAAGTTGAATTGAATTGAATTGAATATAGCACCTTGTATTCCACTTTCAAACACAGCCTACATTTGGGCCTGTAAAGCCTGATTAGGATAATTGTTTCAGACAGGAATACTTGCGTTCTATGGGCAATCCACTAGTGAAATTTAAAATGTAAAAAAGAGATGGTCCTTTTTATGTGATTATAGAATTTACAGAAATGTATATCATGATATATATATTGTTATCAGATAAGATTACTTATATCATGATATGAAACTTTGGTCACATCACACAGCCCTAAAACTGGTTATACTGAAAGCATATGTTCTCATCAAGGCAACATCTTTTTCAGGCCAAGTCTGTCATATTTCGACAAAGCAATACTAAACTACATACTGTACTATACCTATCACAGCAGCAAGGCTTTATAATAGAAGAGTCCAGGTGCTGGACTGGCTGGCCTTCAGTCCAGACCTGTTGTGAATTGAAAACATTTGGCACATGAGGAGCTAGAACTCTATATCAGACAAGAATGGGACAACATTCCACTCATGAAGATACAACAACTGGCATCTTCAGTTCCCAGATGTATAGGGGCTGTTGTTCAAAGGAGAGGGGATGCTACAAACTTGTAAGCACTCTTGAGATGTGTTGCCGTTATCAAATTCAAGATGAGCTAACATTTTTTTTATGAAATATGTTTTCTATGCTCTGTACCTGTAAGGGTCATCTCATTGGACACTCTGTCGATTGCCAGCACTGCATCAGCCCCCTCATCGCAGGCTTCAATGTAGAACTTCTCAGGGGTTGTGTGCCTGTGAGAGGAGAAGAAATGAGGGAAACGTTATTTATAATCCTTTATTAGTCCCACAATGGGGAAATTCAGGGCATCCACCTGGATGGATGAGGCAGCCACAGTGCGGTGCCAATCCTTTCACCATTCACACACACACATTCACACCTAGGGCTACTTTAGAGTCTCCAGTTAACCTAACCTGCATGTTTCTGGTCTGTGGGAGGAAACTGGAGTACCTGGAGTAAACTCACACAGACATGGGGAGAACATGCAAACTCTACACAGAAGGGTCACTGACAGTCAGGGGGTGGGATCGAACCCACGATGGTCAGGGGTGGAATCAATACTGTCACCTTCTTACTGTGCTGCCATAGTGCTAACCACTGCTCCACCAAGCTGCCCAATATTTAGCAAAAAAAAACAAACAAAAAAAGGGGGCAAATGTTCAGTGTCACAAAACAGGCTGTGCACAGACAGCACATACAGTATCTCCACCAACACCCTGATCACTAAGGTTAAATCAGACCATCAATATTGGAGTAGCTCATTCCAGCCTGATGAAATCACCCTGAGAATGCTCAGATCTCCTGACCACTGACCTTGAGTTCAACCTAGATGCAGACTCACTTGAAAATTATTGTGCACAAGTTTGCTGAACATTGGGGCGATTGCTTAGGAGTCACAATTTTTAATAAATTATAAATGCCCAGATCTTCTGACCTTTGACAATGAACTTGACCTTGAGCTCAACCTGGATGCAGACAAACCTGAAGATCATTATAAGTTTATTGACCATCTGTGCAAATGCCTAAGAGGAATAGCGATTCCTGTGAAATGTGGACAGATGGATGGATGGACAGATGCTCAGTGTTCCCAACGTGGCGACTTTCTTGCTAAATCTGGCAACTTTTCAAACCCTCTTGGTGACTATTTTTTTGGTCAAAAGCGACTAGCAACAAATCTAGTGACTTTTTTTGGTGTTAGAGACTTTGGCGTTTTGGAGACTCTGACATGCAGGGCTTGGTGGGTTGTAGTTTCCTTAGAAGGCATCTAAAATATAATCTATCTGCAGAAGCTGTGTCACTACAATAGCTACTTTTGGCTTTGCCAGAATTAACTAATAAGTGAAACTGAGAAAATATATAATAACACAGAATAGAATAAAACTTTAACTGTCATTGTACAGTACAAAGAAATTGTGGGTGCTCCACCAGGCTGCTGCTAATTTTTTTAACTAATATTGCAGTTTAATGTCTCTCATTTCTTACTGACTTTATTAGCCATCAAAAAAAGGAATAAATCTATATCTATACTATGACCTTGATCATGTATCAAGACATGAAGGAAAAAAAAATTCTCCAAGCTTACATTCCTGGGAAGCAAAGGAGCATGGCACAAAACAGACCATTATAATGCAATGCTGCAAGAGAAGCTACACTGAACAAAGCATGCTACAACAACAATATTATGATCAATAAAATATTGGATTGATTGAACAAACTAATCTTTCTTGCAGGCCAGATTACTTCAATCACAGCAGGATGTTGACTTATTACCAAGGGAAGACGGAGGTAATGTTTTTAGTTGGCATTGATTTGTCTGTTGGTCGGTTGGTTTGTCTGTTAGCAACATTACTCAAAAAGTTATGAACGGATTTTGATGAAATTTTCAGGAGAGGCGTGTAATGGCACACTGAACAGATGATTAGATTTTCGTGATGATCTCAAAATGCAGAGTGTTGGCAACAACAACAACAACAACTCCAAAACTACTAGAAGGATTTGGGTGAAATTTTCACCAAAGGTGATTCTTGGCCCAAAGATAAACTCATTAGATGTTGGAGGTGATTCATGAGTGCATATCTCCACTAAGGCCCTATCTCGCAATGTACAGATGGATGGCGATAAGGACGGACAAAGGGACATAGGGGAGGACAAAGGGTGGGAGGGACGGAGCTTTGGCAGAGGTATGCACTCTGAGTGCCCTCTAGTTTGTTTTACAAATCATTGTCTGCTCCCTCCAAAGTAAATAAAAATATAATGCATAAGCATCCCAAAGGGATTAAACAAAAAGTTGGTAAAACTCAGAATGCAGTTTGTTAAATATTAGGTCTCTAACTCCAAAGCCTCTGCTAGTACATGATCTGTTAATTGATCATCAGACTGATTTAATATCCCTTACAGAGACTTGGTTAGGGCAAGAGGATTATGTCTGTTTAAATGAATCAACTCCCTCTGGTTATTTAAACTGTAAAAATCCCAGAAGTTCTGGTTGTGGAGGAGGAGTAGCAACAATTTACCATTCCAAATTACTAGTTAATGTAAAGCAAAAAACATGTTATAATTCCTTTGAGGGCCTGGCCCTCAGTATTGGGCATTTTAGCAATTTTAGGTTAAACCCAATTTTATTTGCCATAGTTTATCATCCTCCCTCAGCCTACTCAGAGTTTTTATCCGAATTTGCCAAATTCTTAGCTGATTTAGTGATGAAATCAGATAGAATAATTATAGTAGGGGACTTTAATATACATGTAGATGTAGATAGTGACTGCCTTAATGTGGCATTTAATTCAATATTAGACTCGATTGGGTTTTCTCAGAAAGTAGGAAATTCTACTAATCATCTCCACCATACGTTGGACCTTGTTCTGACATATGGCATAGAAATAGAAAATCTTGTAGTGTCTCCTCATAACCCTGTACTGTCAGACCATTGTCTGTTAACCACTTGCACTCTGGGCAATTTTCCTAAAAATGCCAAAAAATAACGTGCCCGAAGTAAATCGAAAGCTGTTCTTCAACCCTTTGCAGCATCTTCATGGGGTTGGTCTCATTTAAAAGAAAATACTTTGAATTTTTTGGCAAAAAAAAAAACAATCTCTCTACGTGCTCCGGCCACTGAGTTACAGTCATCTAAACATACTGAACTTGAAGAAAAAAAATTTGGACACAGTGTTTTTTTGGATACAAATGCTTGTAAATAACACACAGCTGTCCGATCCGGCTGGAAAATGCAACAGAAATGTAGAACCAAGTGTTATCCAGCTGAGATCCAAATTTGGTAACAATACCACAAAAAATGAATATTTTACACAGCTTTGTTCTCAGGCTGTTCCCAGGCGTTTTGGAACTGTGCCAAATTGTGCCAAATGGCACAGTTTGGAAAAACGTCTGTAACTTTTGAATGATTCAATGTAGAAGCTTCATTTTAGGCTCAAAGGAAAGGTTACACTCAGGGCTGTGTCTGTGTGTGTGGGGGGGGGGGGTCGCCCCCCCCCCGCTATCAAGGACAGAGTTCGGCCCTCGCTACATGACAGATTACACTCGTTGCATGTTTCCACAGCAACGCTGTCACAGCGGCCCCCCCCCCCCTCGCTACTGTGTGTGTGGGGGGGGGGGGTTGTCCCCCCCCCACTCGCTACAGAGGATGGACTTTAGCCATCGCTACACAACGGATTAGCCTTATGTGGTGATGTAGGACAGCAGTGCAGTCACCGCGGCTCCAACCCCCTCGCTGCAGAAGAATAGCGGGGGTGGGGGGGCGTTCACAGCCTGTACACTGCGAGCAACCCCTTGTACCGCGGCGCACGAACTTCAGACTTCGTGAACCGCACAGCTGTAATTTACTGATCGGTCAAAAGTCATTTTGGATTACAATTTTCAGGGATAGAGAATAATTTAGCTTATAACACCTTACCTCTTCACAGCGGAGTCTTGGCGAACTTGTCTTCCTCATTGTCAGATGAACGCGACGCTGGTCCGCTCTGGTTCTGGTCTCGCGACTCGATCAAAACATAATTCCATTATTGCGGTTTTGTGCTTCCATGATTGCGGTTTTTGGCGAACGATTTTTCAAAACAAATAACAGTAGTAATTAAAAAAAGACTGGCGAAGGCGTGTGTTTCACTCAGCCTTCGTCGTCAGCCTCCGTCGGTCTATAATGACCATGGAAGAAATCATAACGTCTACTCTGCTGGAACCAATACAAAATAAGCACCGCCTGTGGCCGAACATGCCGATCCACGAATGGCACTCCCTGTCACACAGGTTGCATTTGTGGATGGTCTCCATGCTGCTGGGTCTGTGGAGCTCTTCCTGTGTCCTTTTTTGATCCGCTGCAGCAGCCAGTCTTCACCCAGCCTTAAAAAAAAAACCAGCTCACGAACTTCTCTGCTTCAATTGGCTCACTGCATTCAAAGCGTTGGGAGGCGGGTCCTCCTTCCTAGGTTTTCATTCATTGGTTCTTCAAGGTTTCAGAAACCCAATTCAAGGCTCTTATTAGTCGAATGAGAGGTCAATCAGATGAACTAATCTGTTCGCGGCTGTGTTTGCAGATTTTTTTTTCAGTGGCGCTTGGAGGCCACACCACCGACACCACCACCATCAATATCCTTATCATGCGTCATGCGTACGAGGGCGCACGAGTGCGCTCTCGTGCGCCCTCGTGCGCCCTAGGACGCAGAGACTTGCCCGCCCGCGGAACAACGGAGTGCAAGTGGTTAACCTTTGATTTCACCATTTCCAACTATTTGGCTCCTAAAGAAAAATATTACTACAGTAGATGCCTCTCAGACGATGTTACCAAATTTATGCAGATTGTTTCTTCGATGCCATGTGTCAACACAATGGAAATAAGCTAAAGAGAGCATACTCCTGTAACTGATAGCATGGTAGATAGTGTTACAGCTTCTCTGCATCAGACTCTTGACATGTTTGCCCCTTTAAAAAAGAAAAAGTCTAATCAGAGATTTCTAACTCCTTGGTTCAACACAGAAATTCATAGCTTAAAACAGAAGACTTGCCAATTAGAAAGAAAATTGGCTTTCAACTAAATTAGATGAAATCTATTTAGCTTGGAGAAATCATCTTTTAATTTATAAAAAACATCTCTTAGAAAAACTAGAACAAGTTATTATTCTGCATTAATAGAAGAGAACAAGAATAATCCCAAGTTTCTTTTCAGCACCGTAGCCAGACTGACAAAGAGTCAGGACTGTCAATCCTAGCATTCCCTTAGAGCTTACTAGTCAGGACTTTATGAACTTTTTCAATATTAAAATTTCATCTATCAGAGATAAAATCAGTCAGTCTTCCCACCGTTAACTTAAATACAGTAACTATTACAACTCCTTCAATTGATATCTGTTTGGATGACTTTACTCCAATTGACCTTTTAGAGTTAGATAAAATAATTTCTTCATCCAAGCCTTCAACTTGTCTTTGAGACCCTATTCCTACCAGGTTATTTAAAGAAGTCTTCCCATTTATTGGTAGCTCTATTCTTCAAATAATCAATTCTTCATTAACATTAGGCCATGTACCACAGGCTATTAAAACTGCTGTAATTAAACCCTTACTCAAAAAGCCAACGCTGGAGCCAGGAGTTTTAGCTAACTATAGACCAATCTCTAATCTGCCTTTCATTTCAAAAATCTTAAAAAGAGTTATTGCTACACAATTATTTGACCACTTGCAGAGAAATGGTTTAATTGAAGAGTTTCAATCTGGATTTAGAATCCATCATAGTACTGAAACAGCCTTCGTGAAGGCCACTAATGACCTCCTTATTGCATCTGATAATGGACTCGTTTCTGGACTTGTCCTTTTAGATCTTAGTGCAGCTTTTGATACTGTCGATCATAATATTTTACTTAATAGATTAGAACTCTATGTTGGACTTAATGGAACTTCAGTTGCAGTGGATTAGATCTTGTTTATCTGACAGGTTCCAGTTTGTTCATGTCAATAAGAAGTTTTCTTCAAACTCAAAGCTCAGTCATGTAGTTCCACAGGGATCTGTGCTAGGCCCTACTCTTTAGATTATATATGCTTCCGTTAGGCAACATTATTAGAAAGCACTGTATACATTTTCATTGTTATGCAAATGACACACAATTATACCTGTCAATGAAGTCAGATGACAGTAATCAAAATCTGCTCTACTGAGGGGCAGCAACATGACAGTTCAGCTTATATACAGCAATGAAGCATAATATAATAGTGACATTCCACCACAGACTTTGACCTGTGTAATTCCATAATATATGTAGTGATCCAGCTTTAACGACCATGCCTTTCTGTCTTTCCATCTAGGCAAGACGAAAACAGATAACTCCCATCGCTGACCTTACATTAGCGATGGTCAACATGCATGACGAAGAGATGCGGCTCTTGGAACGGCAACATGACCAGCGGCAAGAATCAGGAGGACATGCAGCATTTGCGACAGGTGGCCGCAGATGTGCGGGCAGATGCACGTGAAGCCCTGGAGCAGGACGCTGCGTTACAAAGGGAAGAGCTCGCAGAGATGTCATCGCTCAGTCTGTTTTTTTGTTTGTAAATTTTACTTCTGGAATAAAATTGTATTGTTTGCATCAAAAGTTTGGTTTATCTGTTATGACACTGTATGAGAAAAGCCAATAATTACATTTATCACAATTACATACACATTCCATTCTCTGTTCACTCCACATGCTGCTGTTCATCAGGTCAGGTGTATAGCCTTCTAATGGTAATTTAATTTTTAACAACACAACGAAACGTAATGTCTTGGTAGGTTTTTTTTTATTATTTTAAACAAATTTGCAATGTGGAATCCATTTCTCTTGAACGGGTACATTTTTTAGGTTATAAGCAGTTGTACAGGTGTGCTTGAACTTGTAGACACTGCTAAAGGTAAGTACGTGTAAGTTGAATGTTGCATCACCAGTCAAAATTTAATAAATTAAGAAGGAATCTAGCAAAAATTTGGCACTAATAACAGTAGACAAATCGGACAAGGATACACAACTGTGCTTTTGTTGCACACAACTGTTGTTACCAACAAGTGCAAAATTTATATTCCCTTTTCCCAAAATTTAAAAATCAATTTGTAAGTAAAAGTGGGAGACCTTTACATGGGAAAATATGACATGTATCAGCACATGATTTATAGTTCAATTTGCATTTCCACCTAAGCAAAAGTGGCTTGTCGAGCTGGATTTTTGTGAAGATGGCCTGTGCGGTGTTTCTGCATGTAATTACATACCTGTCAAGTGATACGGTTTCGCCGTATTTTAATACGGGGAAAATGCAATTTTAGCAAATACGGGCGTATTGCCATTTCTGTACGCCAAAGAGAAAAATATACGGGAAAAAAAATTGAGAGTGTGGGGAGGAACACGTCGTGTGTGACCCCCACAGCGGGGCTGTCAGAGCGCTCAGCGTGAGCAATTATCACAACAGTGAGAAGTGTGGACTCATCATTAGGCTGATGGCTTCGCACCTTCTTAACAGATAAGCGTTATGAACAAGAGGACAGGTAGATGGACCATGCACAACATTTTATTTACAAAAAACATTTTTGAAATATGTATGCAAATAAATGTGGATGAAATAGACAAGTATTGCATCACAGCATCTCGTATTATATTGTAACGTGCAGCTCGACATGGCGACGTCCCACCGGGAGGTTCGAACTCACGCCTCCCGCTCCGGAGTCCCGCACTCTACCTGTGTCGCCAATAGGGTCAACCCGCTTGGCAAGCCAAGTAGGGTGCTTATATTGAGTTCGCTACAATATCACCACCCTGCTCCTCTGCTCTCTGTGCCACTGCCACCACTGGTTCATTTACTGCATCATCCAATGTAGTGTCAAACGTCTCTCCATGACTCTCACACAGATTGTGCAGAGCACAACAAGTCAGCACCATAGATTTAACCAGTTTCATGTCACAGTCATTCCTCTCTCCTTCCTCCTTCCTTCTCTCCTCGTCATCAGCCATTTTGTTTGTTGTAGAGGATTCGGTCGCGTGTTTCACGTCACGAGGGTGTGGCGCCGCCTGCTGTTCAACAAATCCCACCCACAGCAGGTGTGCCAGCAGTAGTTGAAAAGCAACTGAGGCTGAACCGAACCGAAGTGAGTAGAGTCGGGTTTTCAATCGGGGCTGAGCGGGGCTAGTGGAAAAGCGCCTATAGTCTCTCCACCGAGTCCTGGGTCTGCCCCGGGGTCTCCTCCCAGAGGGACGTGCCTGAAACACCTCAAGTGGGAGGCGTCCAGGAGGCATCCTAATCAGATGCCCATACCACCTCAACTGACTCCTTTCAATGTGGAGGAGCAGCGGTTCTACTCTCAGCCTCTCCCGGATGACTGAGCTCCTCACCCCATCTCTGAGGGTGAGTCCAGCAATCCTATGGAGAAAGCTCATTTCAGCCGCTTGTATCCACGATCTCGTTCTTTCGGTCATTACCCAAAGCTCGTGACCATAGGTGAGAGTAGGAACGTAGATTGACAGGTAAATCGACAGCCTTGCCTTAGAACTAAGCTCCCTCTTCACCACAACAGACCGGTACAATGTCCGCATCACTGCAGATGCTGCTCCAATCCGTCTGTCGATCTCTCGCTCCATTTTCCCCTCACTCGTGAACAAGACCCCAAGATACTTAAACTCCTCCACTTGGGGCAGGAGCCTGTCCCCAACCCGGAGAGGACAATCCACCTTTTTCCGGCTGAGGACCATGGACTCGGAGGTGCTGATTCTCATCCCAGTCGCTTCACACTCAGCGGCAAACCGTCCCAGCAAGAGCTGTAGGTCATTGCTGGATGAAGCCAACAGGACAACATCATCTGCAAACAACAGAGATGAGATCCTGTGGTCACCAAGCATGACACCCTCCATTTCCTGGCTGCGCCTAGAAATCCTGTCCATAAAAATTATGAACAGGATCGGTGACAAAGGGCAGCCCTGGCGGAGTCCAACTCTCACTGGGAATGACTCCAACCGAGTGTTGGCAATACGAACCAAACTCTCACAACGGTCGTACAGAGACCGAATAGCTCGCAACAACAAGCCCGATACCCCATACTCCTGAAGCACCCCCCACAAAAATCCACGAGGGACGCGGTCAAATGCCTTCTCCAAGTCCACAAAACACATGTAAACTGGTTGGGAAAACTCCCACGAACCCTCAAGACTGTAAAGAGCTGGTCCGATGTGCCATGGCCAGGACGAAAACCACATTGCTCCTCCTGAATCCGAGGTTCGACCAACGGCCGGACTCTCCCAAGCTTTCAGTGTTTAGTTTGCGCCTTAAATCCAATTCATGGTGGCAAAAACGTGCTGGTACGTGAGTGCGTGCAGTGGACATATTTGTGCGCAAACCCTACACAGAGGGGTGAGTGCTGACCGAGTGTATGCAGCCTCCAAAAAGTGAACACACATACAAGTATGCAAATGGTCGCACTGAACTGCGCATGTGCCCGGAAATTCCAGCCTGAGGGAAATATTAAGCAATCTGCCAATATTAGGTGAACAAATGTCCGTCTTTTTGCCCATCTGCTTTCTTCCTCTGCCACCAAACAGCAAAAGCTTCTATTCAGCTTGATACCTCCATTGCTTCCGCCATTTAAAATGTCTGCCACCGTGCTCTTCTTTTGTATTTGGATTGCAGCAGTTCAAGTCAGTTTGGTGGCTCTTGGCTGCCACCGACAGTATGGGCATGTGAACTGCAGATTATTTTCACTGCGCATGTGTGAAACGCGGCTCCTGAGCGGCAGCTGCAGTGGCTCAAACACCACTCTGAATACTGCTGTGTACATAAGCGCAGAATACAGAACACAAATGTTTTCCCCTCAGAGGGACTCTGAACAGGCCTCTACTGTGAAAACTGAAACCTCAGTGCATGTTGCCACCAAGTCTTGCTGCAGGTCTTTTGCAGTCAGTTGAGGGTTTTTGACTACCTGCCTCCGCAGGACTCTGTTGGCAGCTGTTGATAGCTTCCTCTTTCTGTCATATCCATGTAGTGTAGCTACTGTTCCTTTAACTTTAAACTTGTGAACTATGCTTCCAACTGTATCTCTAGGAAGATTCAGTGGCTTTCCTATCTTTTTGTATCCTTTTCTTTGTGCAAGGCAATGATCTCTTCTCTGAACTTTTTGGATAATTCTCTTGAGTTAGCCATATTTCTAACATGCAATTAAACATCACCATCAACATTCAGATATATGAGGTGTTCCATCTCAAACACAGGCAGCTTGGTGGAGCAGTGGTTAGCACTGTGGCAGCGCAGCAAGAAAGCCACAGGAACGATTCCACCCCTGACCATGGTGGGTTCAATTCCACCCCTGACCATCGGTGACCCTTCTGTGTGGAGTTTGCATGTTCTCCCGATGTCTGCGTGGGTTTACTCTGGGTCCTCTGGTTTTCTCCCATAGGCTAGGCATGCAGGTTAGGTTAATTGGCATCAACTGGTGATTCTAAATTATCCTTAGGTATGAATGCGAGAGTGAATGGTTGTCTGTCTCTCTGTGTTGGCCCTCTGACAGACTGGTGATCTGTCTAGGGTGTACCTGGGCTCTCGCCCCAAAAAAACTGGTATAGGTTCCACCCCCTCCCTGAAAAGGATTACGCAGTAGAAGATGGGTGGGTGGATGGATGGATGGATGGATGGATGGAATCTCAAGCACACCTGATGGAACTAATGAAGCCCTTGACTGGTTGCATCAGGTGTGCTTGAGACCACACCTGATTTGCAAATGTTTGCTCTTACGGCAAATTCTATTCAGAGGGTTAAATAATTCTGAGACTGCAGTAGTTGTTGAAAGTAGGATTTAGTGTTGATTTTGGGTAAAATCTTTGCAATATTAGTTTTATTTAACTATTTAAACTGTTCTTGTGTAATATGTTTATTGCAAACACCTGAACATTTTTAAATTTTGCCAATAAACCTAAAATGCAATGAGGGTTAAATAATTTTGACTGCAACTGTCAGGTCTTTAATTTGACCAAGTGTTAATATAAAGGTCTTAAAATGGTGTTAAATTTGACTTCTATAAACCTGCAGATAAAAACTATGTTCTATTAAGAACAAAACAGTGCTGTATACAAAATATTAGTACAATAGTACAAGGCTGGGCGCATGCGCACGCAGCGACCGGCAGCGGGTGAAAAAAGTTTGACGTCTGTGTCTCTGTTTTTATGCACTTTAATGTGTTTCAACGCAATTCTCTGTGTTGTTTTTGTCCTTGAATGTTTGTGGACTATATAACAAAGAGCTCCCTGGTTCCATCAGTATGGATTTCCTTCTTGCTTTTGCACTGTCGTTTCTTTCTTACCGGCTCTTTGTCTTGGAGGTAAGCGCAATCGCGATCACGCCAGGAAGAACACAGTATTTCAGAGACATGTTACTGCATTTAAACATGGAAAATGCAGCATCTGTTTGAGTCTGTGTCGCAACTGCCCGACTTTATTTTAAGAGATTTTCATGGACACAGCAATGAAAAGAGAGACAAGAGGAGGAAACGCGGAAAGCGTGGAGGCGTAAGATTAAACCTGAGGAGGCGTCAGCTTAACCGCATTCCTCTTCCTGCCATTATTATGGGGAACGTACAATCCCTGAGAAATAAAGTGGATGAAATTCAAGGGAATGTACGATATCAGAAGGATTTCAAGAACTGCTGTATCATGGCTTACGGCGCATGACCGGGATGCGGACCTTGGATTGACGGCTTTGGAGCCCCACTTCACTCGGATCGGCAGGAAGAGGTAACTGGGAAACGTCAGGGGGGCGGCGTATGTTTATTATATATTAATAAACAGTACTGTACATCTGTCACGGTCAGACAGCACATCTGTACACCAGATGTGGAGCTTCTGTCCGTGTCACTATGCCCCTTTTATCTGCCTCGCAAGTTCCCCCAACTTTTCATAATGACTGTGTACATTCACCCAAGGGCAGATGCTGCCTCCGCCTCCAGCACCGTCTTTGATGTGGTACAGCGGTTGCAGTCGATTTCCCCAGAGGCTCCAAATTTTATTCTTGGGGATTTTAACCATGTGTCTCTAAAGAAGACACTTAAAATTTTTTATCAGTATGTCTCCTGCCCAACCAGGCGAAAAAAGACATTGGACCTGTGCTATGGATCCATAGAGACGGCCTATAAATCTATTCCCCTTCCTCCTTTAGGATCCTCAGATCACAACTGTGTACATTTGCTGCCCACATATAAAACTGCTCTCAGAAGAGACAAGGCGAAGAGCAGAGACATAGACGTGTGGACAGAGGATTCAGCGCACTGCCTCCAGGAATGCTTTAACTGTACGGACTGGGAGGTGTTCACACTGTCCTGCGGAGATGATTTGGACACTCTAGTGGATGTGACATGCTCATACATGGCTTTCTGTAGAGACATGATCGTTCCACGTAAACGTGTCAAAATATATCCCAACAACAAGCCATGGGTTACAAAATCAGTTAAATCCTGCTTACAGAGGAAAGCACTTGCCTTTAAACAGGGGGTTGTTTCTGAGCTGCAGGTTGCCAGAAAAGAGCTGAAGGCCGAAATTTTAAGAGCAAAACAGAATTATAAATCAGAGTTGGAAAGCAAGATGGCAACAAAGAAACTTGGTTCAGCCTGGGCCAGTAAGAAAACTATTGCAGGCCTTCAGAGCACAGAGCGCAGTAATAGTGTGTTTTTAGATGGTTTTAATTCAGACACAGAGCTGGCTAATGCTCTTAATTGTTTTATGGTGGTTTTGACTCCTTTGAGTTTAGCACAGAAACCCATGATTTGAAACAGAAACTCAAAGACAATCAGCACTTTAATACTGAGGTGCAGGATGTTAAAAGGGTGTTTCTGTGCTGTAAAAGTGAACAAAAGTCAGCGCTCTGATAATATATGTGGGCACTTGGTAAAGTCCTGTGCACATGAACTGAGTCCTGTATTTCACTACATTTTCAGTAAGTCCTTACAGACGCATGTGCCTAATATCTGGAAAGATGCTGTGGTTGTCCCCGTTCCAAAATCCAGCTGTCCTAAAACGGTAAATGATTTTAGACCAGTTGCTTTGACTTCAATTTTAATGAAAATTTTTGAAAAACTGGTAAGATTTGAGGTCCTAAAGCAGACTGAGCATGCATTGGATCCTTTGCAGTTTGCCTATAGGCCTCACAGAGGAGTGGAGGATGCCACTGTCACTCTGTTTAACATGTTTTTTGAACACCTGGATTTTAATGGGACACACGCCAGGCTTTTATTTGTGGACTTTTCTTCTGCCTTTAATACAATCCAACCTCATATTTTAGTTGAAAGGCTCCTGCAACAATTTGATTTGAGTAATAATCTGGTGGGTTGGATTCTGGATTTTTTAACCAACAGGACGCAGAGAGTAAGGGTCAATGGTACATTGTCTGACCAAAAGTGTTGTTCTACTGGCTCTCCGCAAGGGTGTGTGTTGTCACCACTACTCTTCATCCTGTACACAAACATATGTCGGAGCAGACATGACAACAGACACATAAAATATGCTGATTATTCAGTGATTGTCAGTCTCCTCCAGGATGGTGAGAGTGGCCACGGCCCAGTAGTTGATGATTTTGTTCACTGGTGTGAGGATTCCTACCTGCAGCTGAATACGACAAAAACTAAAGATATGATTATTGACTTTAGGAGGAAAACTCCCAGGCACGAAGTCACTGTACTAAAAGGCCAGACCACTGAATGTGTACAATCCTACAAATACAGTATCTTGGGATGATTACTGATAGTAATTTAAACTTTGAAGAGAACTGTGAAAGGGTGTGAAAAAAGGATCAGCAACATTTGCACGCTTCCAAACTGACCGAACCATAATGATAATGTTTCATCGGGCTTTTATTGAATCCGTTTTATCCTTTTCTTTAGTGTCATGGTTTGGTCAGATAAAACTGAAACAGAGGAAATCCTTGGATCAGGTAGTTAGATGGTCCAGTCGTTTGCTTGGCGAGTCACAGCTGAGCCTGACATCCCTGTACACCAGACAGGTACAGAGGATGGCTACCTCCATTTTAAATGACTCCCCCCACCCTCTGCACTGCCACTTTCAGCTTCTTCCCTCCAGACGGAGATTTGCTGTCCCAAAAAGTAAAACCCAGCACTACAAAAGCAGCTTTGTTCCTGCTGCTGTTAAAGAGTTGAACAAGATGTAACAATATATTGCCCTTTAAGGGTGGCGCAGTGACAGAGTGGTTAGCACTGCGGCAGCACAGCAACTCACCCTTGGCCGGGGGATCCTGGGTTCGATCCCAGCCCCCGACCAACAGTGATCTGTGTGGAGTTTGTATGTTCTCCCCGTGTCTGCGTGGGTTTACGCCGGGATTTCTCCGGTTTCCTCCCACATGCCAAAAACATGCAAGTTAGGTTAATTGGCATCAAAAACTGGGGATTCTAAATTGTCCTTAGGTATGAATGTGAGAGTGAATGGTTGTCTGTCTCTCTGTGTTGGCCCTGCGATGGACTGGCGATCTGTCCAGGGTGTACCCTGCCTCTCGCCCAAAGATGCTGGGATAGGCTCCAGCCCCCCCGTGACCCAAAAAAGTATTAAGCGGAAGAAGATGAATGAATGAATGACTAGTCTTTAACTTTTTAATATAACCCTTCTCTCTTATCTCCTTGTTTTTTTTCTCTTATCTCTTTGTCTTATGTCCTGATAGGTGGAGCCTTAAGTACTTTTATCATGTTTATAGTCAGCTACATCTGTGCTTGTGTTTGTGTTCATGTTGAATGTACAGTGGGGCAAAAAAGTATTGTCAGCCACCAATTGTGCAAGTTCTCCCACTTAAAAGATGAGAGAGGTCTCCAATTTTCATCATAGGTATACCTCAACTGCGAGAGACAAAATGAGAAAAAAAAAATCCAGAAAATCACATTGTCTGATTTTTAAAGAATTTATTTGCAAATTATGGTGAAAAATAAGGACCAAGACGACTGATCCGTGTGAAGGAAAGAATGAATGGGGTCATGTATCATGAGATTTTGAGTGAAAACCTCCTTCCATCAGCAAGGGCATTGAAGATGAAACGTGGCTGGGTCTTTCAGCATGACAATGATCCCAAACACACCGCCCGGGCAATGAAGGAGTGGCTTCGTAAGAAGCATTTCAAGGTCCTGGAGTGGCCTAGCCAGTCTCCAGATCTCAGCCCCATAGAAAATCTTTGGAGGGAGTTGAAAGTTTGTGTCGCCCAGCGACAGCCCCAAAACATCACTGCTCTAGAGGAGATCTGCATGGAGGAATGGGCCAAAATACCAGCAACAGTGTGTGAAAATCTTGTGAAGACTTACAGAAAACGTTTGACCTCTGTCATTGCCAACAAAGGGTATATAACAAAGTATTGAGATGAACTTTTGTTACTGACCAAATACTTGTTTTCCACCATAATTTGCAAATAAATTCTTTAAAAATCAGACAGTGATTTTCTGGATTTTTTTTTCTCATTTTGTCTCTCATAGTTGAGGTATACCTATGATGAAAATTGGAGACCTCTCTCATCTTTTAAGTGGGAGAACTTGCACAATTGGTGGTTGACTAAATACTTTTTTGCCCCACTGTAATTGTGGTTTGTAAATATGGATGTCACCTGACTGCAAAACAAATCTACCTACAGGTACAAATAAAGTAACCTGAATAGGTTCCAAAATGACAGCAACACTCAGTCCAGATAACAAATGCACACTTCCCCATTATTTTTTTCTATTACAAAATACTCACTTTAACATATTTTCCCAGTCTCTCACATACACACAAATATGTGACCTGTTCAGCTGCAATGACGTATGGAGCTCAGGCTGATGTAGTGAAACAGTGGGCTGCTGTAATGACACAGCCATGCTATTGTTACCCTTCCATAATCCAAAGCACACTCAAGTAGTATATGGCGAATACTTCAATACAAACATGAGGTCAGCTGCACCGCCAGGACTTACAACCAGGCTTCAAGGAGATCTCTGCAACGTTATTGTTAATCTATTCAAAACCATCACTTTTGTGTTGAAAATGTTTGCTAAAAAAATAAAAGGCAGTAACCCATTTCCCTCTGTTGCCACAACATTTTTTTCTTCTTTTAAGGAATCATCTGCCTCACCCTATCCCTTGCATCGTCCTCTGTAACACCAACCCTCTCCATGTCCATCACTACATCCATGAATCTTCTCTGGTCTTTCAGGGTTTCCTCTGGTAATATTTCTGGGTGGCAGCCAGCCACACCTGAAAATTTTCCACCACTTTATGAGGAAATATAAATTTAAGAAAAAAACATGAAGGAATTACGGTCCGCAAGCACACACACGAACAACACGTGTGACCATCATCCACGCAGAATTCAGAAGCGCGGAAATCAGAAGAGTTATGTAAGGCATGTGTAACACCACTGTAATACAATGGGCACACAGGGGGTAATACAGGGTATAATATCAGGGGGTAATACCACTGGGGTAATACCAGGGTAACACCCACTAACACCTGCGCTCGCCAGATTTTTGTGTGTAACCCTTACTAACACCCACTCACCCTACTCACTTTAGGTGTAGTTGTGGCGGAACCCCCACAACAGACTGGAAAGACACAACGCTCGGCTAGAGCAAATAACAGAACAGTGAAATGTGTGTATTAATGTCTACAGGCAGCCCCGCTCCTTCTGGCTTTTTCCGGCTCAGTACTGTGATGTTAATGTGCCATTCATGCATTGTGTTCATGCTTCCTGTCCTTACTGTGTCTCTCAAATGCAAATGCCCATACCTACTGCTGTGAATGCCTTTCATGCATTGTCTGTAACTGGGTATAAATACCGCACATGTTCTGTAACTCACTCTCTCTCACTCTTCGACTACTGCTGCTGACACACACATCCTGTGTCTCTTTGCTGAGAGCCTGATGACCCCGCTCCAGTCTGCTCACACAAGGGCTGGAGCGGAGTTCCTATGATGGCGGTATGATTTAATAAACCTACTTAAAACCCTCACTTCGCTGCCTTATTTCATGCTGCCTCATAGTACCCTTTTTGGTAGTGGTGTGTTATGGCAATGTATTTACCTTAACTTTTCTACCTGAGGGAAAAGGGATAATTGGGCCAGGTCAGAGCGACTCTGGGTTCGTAGGAGCCTGGGAGGTGCAGCAACAGACGACACATACACAGCCGTATATGGAACTTGCAACTATATGTATTATTTACAAATACAGTGGGGAAAAAAAGTATTTAGTCAGTGACCAATTGTGCAAGTTCTCCCACTTAAAAGATGAGAGAGGTCTCCAATTTTCATCATAGGTATACCTCAACTATGAGAGACAAAATGAGAAAAAAAAAATCCAGAAAATCACATTGAAGGATTTTTAATGAATTAATTGGTAAATTCCTCGGTAAAATAAGTATTTGGTCACCTACAAACAAGCAAGATTTCTGGCTCTCACAGACCTGTAACTTCTTCTTTAAGAAGCTCCTCTGTCCTCCACTCGTCACCTGTATTAATGGCACCTGTTTGAACTCTTTATCAGTATAAAAGACACCTGTCCACAACCTCAAACAGTCAAACTCCACTATGGCCAAGACCAAAGAGCTGTCAAAGGACACTAGAAACAAAACTGTAGACCTGCACCAGGCTGGGAAGACTGAATCTGCAATAGGTAAGCAGCTTGGTGTGAAGAAATCAACTGTGGGAGCAATTATTAGAAAACGGAAGACATACAAGACCACTGATAATCTCCCTCGATCTGGGGCTCCATGCAAGATCTCACCCCATGGGGTCAAAATGATCACGAGAATGGTGAGCAAAAATCCCAGAACCACACGGGGGGACCTAGTGAATGACCTGCAGAGAGCTGGGACCAAAGTAACAAAGGCTACCATCAGTAACACACTACGCCGCCAGGGACTCAAATCCTGCAGTGCCAGACGTGTCCCCCTGCTTAAGCCAGTACATGTCCAGGCCCGTCTGAAGTTTGCTAGAGAGCATTTGGATGATCCAGAAGAGGACTGGGAGAATGTCATATGGTCAGATGAAATCAAAATAGAACTTTATTGTAAAAACTCAACTTGTCGTGTTTGGAGGAGAAAGAACACCATACCTACTGTGAAGCATGGGGGTGGAAACATCATGCTTTGGGGCTGTTTTTCTGCAAAGGGACCAGGATGACTGATCCGTGTAAAGGAAAGAATGAAAGGGGCCATGTATCGTGAGATTTTGAGTGAAAACCTCCTTCCATCAGCAAGGGCACTGAAGATGAAACGTGGCTGGGTCTTTCAGCATGACAATGATCCCAAATACACCGCCCGGGCAACGAAGGAGTGGCTTCATAAGAAGCATTTCAAGGTCCTGGAGTGGCCTAGCCAGTCTACAGATCTCAACCCCATAGAAAATCTTTGGAGGGAGTTAAAAGTCCGTGTTGCCCAGCAACAGCCCCAAAACATCACTGCTCTAGAGGAGATCTGCATGGAGGCATGGGCCAAAATACCAGCAACAGTGTGAGAAAACCTTGTGAAGACTTACAGAAAACGTCTGACCTCTGTCATTGCCAACAAAGGGTATATAACAAAGTATTGAGATGAACTTTTGTTATTGACCAAATAATTATTTTCCACCATAATTTGCAAATAAATTCATTAAAAATCCGACAATGTGATTTTCTGGATTTTTTTTTCTCATTTTGTCTCTCATAGTTGAGGTATACCTATGATGAAAATTGGAGACCTCTCTCATCTTTTAAGTGGAAGAACTTGCACAATTGGTGGCTGACTAAATACTTTTTTGCCTCACTGTATATAACTGTGTTGAATGCTGAGCTGAAGTAAACAAACAGCATTCTTGCGTAGGTGTTCTTGTCATCCGGGTGTGAGAGTACATAGTGCAGTGCTGTAGAAACCGCATCCTCTGTACTCCTGTTGCTCCGGTAGGCGAACTGATGAGGGTCCAGTGTAGGGAGCAGGCCTTTTTTGAGCTGTGCCAAGACCAGTCGCTCAAAGCACTTCATGACTATGGGCGTCAGTGCCACAGGGCGATAGTCATTTAGGCACGATGGTGTTGAATGTTTCGGCACTGGTACTATTGAAGTGGTCTTGAAGCACGCTGGTACCACGGCCTGGGCCAGGGACAGATTGAAGATGTCTGTGAAGACCCCTGCCAGCTGCTCAGCGCATGCCCTCAGCACACGCCCAGGAATGCCATCAGGGCCAGCAGCCTTACGTACGTTGACATGACTCAGTGCATTACGGACGTCGGTGTGGGTGAGTGTGAGGTGGTGGAGGTCATCAGAGGGTGGGAAATTGATGTTCTTTTCATTGTTGTCCTTGTCAAAATGAGCATAGAAGTTATTTAGCTCATTGAGAAAGGGCACAGTCATGGCTATAGGTATGGAGTTGCTGGGCTTATAATCAGAGATAGCTTGAATGCCCTGCCACATACGTCGGGGGTCAGAGTCCCCAAAATGTTCCTCCACCTTCAGCTTGTAGCTGTGCTTGGCCTTCTTGATGCCCCTCTTCAGATCTGCCCTGGATGAACTGTAGGCCTGTGCATCACCAGATCTAAAGGCATTGTTACGTGCTTTTAGCAGAAGTCGCACTTCTCTGTTCATCCACGGCTTCTGATTTGGGTACGTGGTGATCTGTCTTTCCGTGGTGACACTGTCAATAGTGGTGTTGATATGGTCCAGGACTGAGTGGGTGTAAGAGTTGATGTTTATGTGGGAGCCACAGGTAGCCTGAGAGGTGAACATACTCCAGTCTGTGTTCCTAAACTTCTCCTGGAGTACAGAGTCAACCCCCTCTGGCCACACTTTGATGGTCCTCACTGATGGCTTCACCCGGTTGATGAGCGGTATATACTTGGGGGTAAGGAACAAGGATAAATGATCAGACTGACCTAGGTGGGGGAGGGGAGTTGCTGTGTAGGCTCCCACAATATTGGTGTAAACATGGTCCAATGTTTTGTCCCCTCTTGTGTGACAGGAGACATGCTGGTAGAATTTAGGAAGCTGATCAGAACAGAGAGCAGGTGGATCAAGTCAGCTCTTAATTAGTAAAGGTGTCACCTAGTCTACACAGAGATTATCATAGTCGAAACATTTCAAGATAGGAAACATCTCTTTACGTTGTTTGAAAAGAACAACAAGACCAGTTTATCTTGGTTTCTCCTGTAAAGAAACTGCCAGTACAGCATTATATTATAGCTGTAAGTTAGAAACCTGCTCAGTAAGTTACACATAGGTTCAAAGAGCATTACTCATATGTTAGAAATATGTTTTGAGTACACTAGACATTTATCTCAACAGATTTCAACTTATGAGTGACGTATGAGTCGCTCACAAGAAGTGTTGGGAGTAATGCGTTACTGTAACACCACTACTTTTGGAGTAACGTGCTGTGTAACGAAATTACTGCTTAAAAATTCAGTAATGCATTACAGTTACTGAAATTTGATCAGATGCGTTACTCGCATTACTCGTTTTATTAATATGGATAGATACTTTAGTGGAAACAGACGATCATACAACTTGCAGCTGCTAGACACCCTCCTCATCAGCTGCCAACTGGGGATGAATACACAGTTTCGATGGCTATTGGCGGGACAATTACCATCCACAACGCCACCACCAGCCTCAAGCCACTGGAGGTTGTCATGCCAAAGACAAGCAAATAAATATAAACTGACCCTACCATAACTGACGAAGCCGTCACATAGTATCCTCTGCGGGTCTGTTTCCTGTCCTGCCCCAGTTCACATCACAACCCGGTGGGGAGAAATGCCGTGGTGGTGGCGACTCCTCATATCGAGCCCTGATCACCTGTTGTCCGAGCGGTAAGTAGCCCCTAACAGCTCCTACCTCTGTGGTTAAACATGAGTATTTTTTGAGCAAGAAGCTCACATTTAATGTCCGCATTAAATGCATTTAAAGTTTTCTTACGCACTGAGAAAAAGTGACTGATCTGTTGCAGCAAGTGGTCAACTTTCATTTATCTGTGCTTTCTGTTTTATTTTATCTTATTAATTTACATGCTGTTGTGATATGCAACTATTTCATGGAAGTAAATCCTCTAAATAAGCATTTTTAATGGGCTGGTCCAGGGGTGTCAAACGTATGGCTCGTGGGCCAAAAATGGCCCACCAGGGGGTCCAACATTTTCTCTGTGAATTTACACCTTTATTTCTAGTAAATTTATGACTTTCTACTGACTTTCTACAATGCCTGACCTGACAGGCTGTCAGGCCAGGCATTGGTTTGCTTGCTACCGGATAACTATGAAAACTGGTACTACCTGTCTTGTGGGTTGGGTCGTCAGCGACTCAACCGGCAACCCCACCCTTCCGAGGGTGTGGAGGGTGAAACTGGGCATCCTGGTAGAACTAAAAACAATATCTGTCACAGGTCTGTGGTGGACCACTCCCACTTACACGGGATGAGACTGAACATCCTGGCAGATAAGCACATCTGTCACAAGGTCTGTGGTGGACTTTTGCCAGTCAGTGCATCGTGACATGCACTACAGTGTAGTGACTACACAAACAGCAGAGATAAACAAACCTATCATCTGGTCAGTCATTGCAACAGATACTGGAATCAAGTTTGTCTTGGCCTGTCCTTGCCACTGTTAATACCTCTATCTGCCAAGAATAAGCCGCTAGTCCAGCAAAAGTTAGAGGTACTCAAACACTTTGCAAGCAGTTTCATGAAATGGTCAATCAGAAAGCAACTCATATCGGCTTGGACGTCGCCCGGATTGGCGGGGTCAGGAGTTCCTGGTGGTGGGGGGGCGAAGGACAGAGCTGCATGGAGGAATCTGATCAGACCTAAATGAAACCGTCATTGTCGCCCCCGACAGACTGCTATGATGATGATGATGATGACTGATTACAATAGTTTGAGTAAATCAGACACTTTTTCTCTGTAAGATGAGACTTTTTTCTCATCAGTTTTCATTTTTTTCTTTTTTCTGATGAGAACAAGGGGCCCTTGATCTTGCTGTGTGTGCAAGACGACTTAAGTATGCATTTAAAAGTAACGTGAAAGTGACTTTTCCAAGTAACTAGTTATTTTAATCATGCAGTAACTCAGTTACTTTTGAAGAGAAGTAACTAGTAACAAGTTACTACTTTTTAGTAACTTGCCCAACACTGCTTACAAGTAATGTGTATGAACGAACAACTTATGCTCCACATTAGGGATGGGCATAATTTACCAATTAACCGATAATTGATCATTAAGAATTTCACCGAGGAAGTTCATTTTCGTCGACAAACCGTTTTTTTTTTTTAAACAATCCGAGGTTATTAGGCCTATGCACGGCCGTCCTCAAACAATGCAATGGCAAAATTTGGGCACCAGGGGGCAACATTACACCATCGCCGTACCCCGGCGTGCCTCAGTTGATACATACGAGCTTCCGTAGGGCAAGCGGTTACGGCGAAGTGTTGCGTGGGACCATTTCAGTTTAAAAAATGACCAGGTGTACTGCAATCACTGCAATGCAGCATACAAATATACCTCATCGACAGGGTCCATGGAACACCCTTATTACGCGAAGAAACCGCCAACAGTGGTTGCGCGCTGAGTAATGGCGGTCGTGAAGATTCTTTTTTTTTTTTCAGAAACTTTATTGAGAAGGTCATGAAGATTCGGTAGAAGACACACACACACGTGTGTGTGTGTGTGTGTGTGTAAGTGTACATACATACGTAGATGTAAATAAAGTGTACATAAATATGTTTTTAGAACTCTTATTCTTATAACAAGATACGTAACTCAAGATGAAAATGATTTACGTCTCGGCCAATCAGCTTGCGGGGTGAAACGTCTCGGCCAATCAGCTTGCGGGGTGAAACGTCTCGGCCAGTCAGCTTGCGAGATTCCCGAGCGAGCCAACACGACAACAGCGAACAGAGAGAGAGGTGGATTTGAGTTGTGCCGCTCTCCGTGCACCTGATGTTCTAATGTAGTCTACCTGCCTTGTTACGTACCTAAAAATGTTAATGATTAACCGATTATTAATCATTAATTCTCCCGACGATCGGTGAAGAAAATTTCACCGAATGCCCATCCCTACTCCACATATGCGACACGTTTTAACCATATGCTAGATACGTCAGAAAATTTTCAGCATGGAGCTTGGCGTACAACATTGTATACCAGCATGCTTCAACATTCTTCAGCATGCTCTTCACCTACACAAAACTTACCCATAACTGATTCCACGCACGCCAGCGTATTCTCCAAATTTTTCACGTTTGGCAAATGCTGCCTAAATCATCTAGGTGTGACAGGGCCTTTACCACTTGACATATCGGTAAAGTCGCTAGGAGATATCATCTTGGCAAATACACGTCTGGCAATTGCAGAGGTCTTGACAACTGACGGCCTCAGTGGAAAATCACTTACATTCTGAAGGGGAGGGGTGGGGAATAGATTTCCTGTTTGCTGCAATATGGAACCTCACCACTAGATGCCGCCAGTCTTTTTACATAGTGCACCTTTAAGAGGCACTGTAAATCATTTTGATTCTAATCATTAATGGCTGATTTGAATGAATTATGAGACCACTGAAGTCACATCTGTAATTTTTATAATGCATGTTTCTTTGTCTTCCTAAAATTACACAAAAATTTTAGAAAAGAAACAATTACACTGGCTAAGGTCATTAGCCTACTTATAGTGGATATAAAAAGTCTACACACCCCTGTTAAATGCCAGTTTTTTGTGATGTAAAAAAATGAGACCAAGAAAAATCATTTCAAAATTTTTCCACCATTAATGTGACCTACAACCTGTACTGTACAACCCAACTGAACAACAAACTGAAATCTTCGAAGGGGAAAAATAAAAAACTTACAATAACCTGTTTGCATAAATATGCACACCTTTAAACTTATACTTTGTTGCAGCACCTTTGGCTTTTATTGCAGTACTCAGTCTTTTTGGGTAGGAGTCTATCAGCATGGCACATCTTGATGTGACAATATTTCCCCACAATTCTTTGTAAAAATGCTCCAAATCTGTCAGATTGCGAGGGCATCTCCTGTGTACAGCCCTCTTCAGATCACCCCACAGATGTTTGATCGGATTCAGGTATGGACTCTGGCTGGCCCATTCCAAAACCTTAATCTTCTTCTGGTGAAGCCATTCTTTTGTTGATATGGATGTATGCTTTGGGTCACTGTCGTGCTGAAAGATGAAGTTCCTCTTCATCTTTCTAGCAGAAGCCTGAAGGTTTTGTGCCAACACTGACTGGTATTTGGAACTGTTCATGATTCCCTCCACCTTGACTAAGGCCCCAGTTCCAGCTGAAGAAAAACAGCCCCAACGCATGATGCTGCCACCACCATGCTTCACTGTAGGTATGGTGTTCTTTTGGTGATGAGCGGTGTTGTGTTTGCGCCAAATATACTTTTTGGAATTATGGCCAAAAAGTTCAACCTTGGTTCCATCAGACCACAATACATTTTCCCCACATGCATTTGGGAGATTTCAAATGTGTTTTTGCAAAATGTAGCCGGGCTTGGATGTTTTTCTTCATAACGTAAGGCTTTCTTCTTGCCACCCTGGATGGGAGATTGTTGTCACATGTACTAAACAGCCAGTACTTGACAGAAATTCCTGCAGCAAATTCAATGTTGCTGTCAGCCTCTTGGCAGCCTCCCTGACCAGTTTTCATCTCGTCTTTTCATCAGTTTTGGAGGGTTGTCCAGTTCTTGGTAATGTCACTGCTGTGCCATATTTTCTCCACTTGATGATGGCCATCTTCACTGTGTTCCATGGAATATTTAATGCCTTGGAAATTCTTTTGTACCCTTCTCCTGACTGATACCTTTGAAAAATGAGATCCCTCTGATGCTTTGGAAGCTCTCTGAGGACCATGGCTTGTGCTGTAAGATGTGACTACAAAAATGTCAGGAAAAACCTACTAGAACAGCTGAACTTTATTTGGGGTTAATTAGAGGCACTTTAAATGGTGGCAGGTGTGTGCCGACTCCCATTTAACACAATTTTGAATGCCATTAATTCTGAACACAGCCACATCCCCCCCCCCAAAAAAAAAAAATAATCCCCAGTTATAACAGGGTGTGCATATTTATGCAACCAAGTTATTGTAGGGTTTTTTTTTATTTTTCAGTTGGGTTGTCCAAGTTATAGGTCACATGGGGGGGGGGGGGGGTTAAAATGATTTATCTTGGTCTCTTTTTTTACAATACAAAAACTTGTTATTTGAAGAGGGGTGGGTAGACTTTTTATATCCACTGTCCGAATCGTCTATTGCTGGTGTGGAACACTATTTGGTGTGTGCGCGTGTCTGCCCAGGGCTGCCTACCTGACCCTTCATGCTCTGAGGTGCTGCCATGTGGTTGGCTGATAACTAGACATTTACCTAACTGAAGCAGTTGAACCGGGGTATCTAAAGCAGTGGTGGGCGATTGTATTTTTCTCAGAAGTGTACAGCAGCTCTTCTGTATGACAATCCAGTAAACCGGCTGCTGTTGCTGCTAACTACAGACCGAACTTCACCCGTCTGTCCTTCACCAGAGTTCAACACCACACAAGGCTAAGCAGCATCGTTCATAATGAATGAGTGTTAAGTAAAAGTCTGACGGTTCCTGCTCGACCAGCCGAGCCTGTCAGCAAACTTCAGCCGATGTGTCATCCACCATGACACCACCTCTGCCCGGAGCTAAAAGGCTTGACCCTTCACACACACCACCGCTCCTGTCTGCCTCACGAACACCGCCGCACCACCCCAAAACACACAGTTAACGACACAATATGAGGAGAAACTTACAAATTATATCTCTCGTAGGCGGTCGCCATTTTCGCTCCGTCTAGCTGACCTCAGTGACGACAGCGAAGTCTGCGCGTTGCCAGATAAGAACCGCTGAAAGCGCTGGTACTGAAAGCAGCTTTGGCCGTTCAGTCACACAGAACCTGGCACCCGGGAGGCGTGGTGATGGGTGGGACTTGTAGTTCTGCCTGGTCAGATTTCTGCAACTGCGGTGCCAAGCGTTTGCCTATGGTATTACACGTGTTAAGGGTGAAAAATGACTGGTTGCACTTTCACATTAGCAGTTTATCATTTACACGATGGCAATCGAGCCAACTGAGGAGCTAAAAAACAAGGCGCGGGGATTTTTTTGAGAAAAAAGTTGCAGATTTACAAGACAGAAAGCAGAAGGGGGAAAAGAATCAGAAAAATTACTGACCACTTCTGAAGAAATATCTGAAATCCATTGCTTTGTACACAGTTTTTTCTTGTTTAATGTGAAATTCTTGAAATTTTCAGGCTTTAAATTTGCAAAATGCAACCTTTTACACGTAAAATTTGTGACTTTTTGTGCAAAATTATTTTTTTCTTGTAAATTGCTGAAAATTTTCTTGAAACTTGGCAACTTTGAAAATGTGCAACGTTTTTCAATTCTTCATTTATGCATTTTTAAACATAAAATACCAAAAAAAACAGAAAACAGAAAATTTACTTTCTCATAAATTTTCGGATTTTCTTGTAAAATTGCATTTTGTTTCTATAAATTTTCATCTTTTTCTCATAGATATACATACATACATACACATATATAGATATACATATGTAATTTTTCTTTGAAGTTTGCAATGTTTTCTCATAAATTTTCTATTTTTTCTTGTTAATTTGTAATTTTCTGGATAATTTTTCAACTTTTTTGCTCATAGATTTACATTGTTTTTTAAATTTGTGAAATTTTTCTCAAATTTTCCCCCTTTTTCTCATAAATCTGCAACTTTTTCCTCATAAATTTGCATATTTTTCCTTATTAAATTGGAACTTTTTCTTAAAGATGTGCACATTTTTTCTAATAAAATTTTCAGCTTTTTTCTTAAAAAATTGTGGCTTTTGTCTCATAAATTTGCAAATTTTTTCTTGTCGACTTGCAACTTTTTCTTAAAAAATTGTGACATTTCTGTCATAAATTTGCAACTTTTTCCTTTAAATTTTAAACTTTTTTTCTCATAAATTTGCGACTTTTCTCAAAAATTTGTGACTTTTTCTGAATTTTTAAAAAAAATTTTCTTATAAATTTGTAATTTTTTTCTTGTAAATTTGTAAGTTTTTTCCCGATAATTTTCTTCTCATAAATGCAACTTTTATTTTGAAAGCTTTAACTTTTTTTCTTTATAAATTTGCAACTTTTTCCTTTAAATTTTAAACTTTTTTCTCATAAATTTGAGACTTTTGTCAAAAATTTGTTACTTTTTCTGAATTTTTTAACTTTTTATTATAAATTTGCAATTTTTTTCTGGTAAATTTGTAAGTTTTTTCCCAATATTTTTTTTCTCATAAATGCAACTTTTATTTTGAAAGCTTTAACTTTTTTTCCTTATAAATTTGCAACTTTTTCCTCAAAAAATTGCAATTTTTTTTCTTATGAATTGGAACATTTTTCTCAAAGATTTGCAACTATTATCCCATAAATTTGCAGCTTTTTTCTTAAAAATGTGTGACTTTTTCTCATACGTTTGCACATTTTTTTCTTGTAGATTTACAACTTTTTCCTCAAAGATTTGTGACTGTTTGTGCATATATTTTCAACTTTTTCTCGTAAATTTGCAACTTTTTCTTATAAAATTGAAACTTTTTACTCAAACATTTGCAGCTTTTTTCCTCATAAATTAGCTTTTTCTTTCCTTGTATATTCAAAATTTGTTCCTATAAATTATTATTTATTTAAATTATTCCTTTAAATTATTATCAATTATCACACCAGAGTGGGGCCGAGTGGTAGAGCATCCGCCCATAGTCAGAAGGCCGTGGGCTCAAGCACCAGCCGGGTCATACCAAAGACCATATAAAAATGGTACTTCTCACCTTCTAGCCTGGTGCTCAGCATAACAGAATGGGGGAAAGAAAAGTTGTTTGTGGTGGTGCCTTGCATGGCAGTGGCCCCTCTGAATCTAGATATGATAAACATTGTAAACAGGAGAAATGTGAATTTGTTATACTGTACATGATTGGCTGTATGGATTGAATGACAATAAAATTGTCTTCTTCTTCTTTTCCTCCAAAAATTCTTTTTCTCATTAATTTGCCACTTTCCACCTGTAAATTGTCAACTTTTTTTTTATAAATTTGTAACTTTTTCATAAATTTGCTACATTTTTTTCCACAATATTTTTCATTGAACCTTTTTTTACAAACATGGCACAAACAGTCAAACACTAACACTAAAGTAATTAAAAAAAAAACACTAACAACAACAACAAAAAAAAGTACTAAAAACAACAACAACCATTAACAAAGACAAGTCAACAACAATGCTCCTCTGTTTAGTCTAGGTAATCTACTACTTAAGAATGCATAATATACATTCACCAGTTTGGAATTTGCAAGGTCCACATACACTACCGTTCAAAAGTTTGGGGTCACCCAGACAATTATTTTGTGTTTTCCATGAAAAGTCACACTTATTTACCACCATGAGTTGTAAAATGAATAGAAAATATAGTCAAGACATTGACAAGGTTAGAAATAATGATTTGTATTTGAAATAATAATTTTTTCCTTCAAACTTTGCTTTCGTCAAAGAATCCTCCATTTGCAGCAATTACAGCATTGCAGACCTAACATGATTGCACAAGGGTTTTCTAATCATCCATTAGCCTTCTGATGCAATGAGCAAACACATTGTACCATTAGAACACTGGAGTGATAGTTGCTGGAAAAGGGCCTCCATACACCTATCTAGATATTGCACCAAAAACCAGACATTTGCAGCTAGAATAGTCATTTACCACATTAGCAATGTATAGAGTGTATTTCTGATTAGTTTAAAGTTATCTTCATTGAAAAAAAGTGCTTTTCTTTCAAAAATAAGGAAATTTCTAAGTGACCCCAAACTTTTGAACGGTAGTGTATATCATTCACCTTCTTCTTCAGAAGTTATGTTTAATTTCTTTACATAATCAATGAAAGGTCTCCATATATTCTCAAACACATTTTCCTTTAATTTCAGTATGTATGTTATTCTTTCTAGTGGAAGGTTTGTTAACATCTGTCTTAACCATTGAGTTACATCTGGTCTATGAGTCTTTTTCCACAGTAGTGCAGTACATTTTTGGCATTAAGCAAACCGAGGTCTATGAATGCTCTTTCACTCTTATTAAAGTTATGTTTTTCTGGATACAGACCCAACAAAAACAGTTTAGGGTTCAATGTGAATTGTTTTGAAATTATTTTTTCAATTGTTACCCTCACCTCTTCCCAAAACATTCTGATTTTTCTACATTCCCATAAACAGTAAAATAGGGTTCCTTTACTTTCCATACATTTTGTGCATGTATCTGGTATGTTTTTGTTATATCTATTTAACTCCACTGGTGTAACATACATCCGCATTAACCATTTAAAATGTATCAGTTTAAGACATACATTTATTGATTTGGTTTGAGCTTCTGCACAAGCCATTTCCCATTGTTCCTCTGAAATTTCAATTTGCAGGTCTTCTTTCCAATAATTCAGTCTTTTCTGTGAATTTTCACTTGAGAATAGTGTCAATGAGTTATAAAACTCTGAAATAATACCCTTTCTCTTACTATCTTTCATCAAAATTTTTTCCAAGGATGAATAAGTAGGTTGGGTGAGAGCATTATTTTGATTTGATCGAATAAAATTTCTAAGTTGAAGATATTTAAAACTAGAAAAGCACTCGGAGAGCGCAGACCTCCGCCAAGCGCCACAGTTCCCCCCATACAGTGTGTGTACGTTTTCAGATTCCTTGACCATGAAAACATATGAGTAGCAATTGGATTCACAATGATTATTTGTTTATTTGACAGGGACAGTGCAATAAACATAGACAATTAATCAATGACAATCAATCTGATAGTGATAGGATTAGTGGTTCAGTAGTAAAAGTATTGCCTCCTTGGCGGAGGTAATAAACTGAAGTGTTGCTGTTGTGTGCATCTCCTCCACTGACGGATGCAAATTGGGTAGACAGGTTGCCGTGGGTTTTATATTATATTGGGGTTGCGCTCCGCGGCAAAAGAGAATTTAGAAGCTTCCCCGGCAGAGAGCTCGTTTTTGCGCAGCGCCTATGGCTGGCCGGGGAATTTCTGCCAAATAATCCGGCGGCGGACAGCTACCCGTCTGAGGTTTTGCAGCATCGCGCAAACACAGGCGCGCTGGCGGGCCCAGCCCACCAGTGTTTTCCGCGTGCTTTTGTGCCTAAAACGTTGAAGAACGCGGAGTTTGTGTTGGTCAGACACGACGACCAGTGCCCTCCATTGCGCCTGCGCACATGTTGAAAATGGCCGTATGTCACAGTGTTAAAGAATGCTTTAAAAAATTCCTGTATCCAGACGGTGATGCGGATCATCCCCAAAATTTAATCAGTTCTTCCTTGTACCATTTCCAACAAAGCCTGAAAGTTTCATCGAAATCCGTCCAAAACTTTTTGAGTTATCTTGCTAACCAACAGACAAACAGACAAACAAAAGCATTCGGAGAGCGCAGACCTCCGCCAAGCGCCACAGTTCCCCCGATACAGTGTGTGTACGTTTTCAGATTCCTTGACCATGAAAACATATGAGTAGCAATTGGATTCACAATGATTATTTGTTTATTTGACAGGGACAGTGCAATAAACATAGACAATTAATCAATGACAATCAATCTGATAGTGATAGGATTAGTGGTTCAGTAGTAAAAGTATTGCCTCCTTGGCGGAGGTAATAAACTGAAGTGTTGCTGTTGTGTGCATCTCCTCCACTGACGGATGCAAATTGGGTAGACAGGTTGCCGTGGGTTTTATATTATTACCTCCGCCAGGCCGAAAAGGCCAGGAGGAGGTTATGTTTTTGCCGGGGTTTGTCTGTGTGTTTGTCTGTCTGTCTGTCTGTCTGTCTGTCTGTCTGTCTGTTTGTCTGTTGGTTAGCAAGATAACTCACAAAGTCTTGGACGGATTTCCATGAAACTTTCAGGCGTTGTTGGAAATGGTACAAGGAAGAACTGATGAAATTTTGGGGATGATCCGGATCTCTGTGTGGATACAGGAATTTTTTAAAGCATTTTTTAACACTGTGACATACGGCCATTTTCAACATGTGCGCAGGCGCAATGGAGGGCGCTGGTCAGCGTTTCTGCAACACAAACTCTGCGTTCTTCAACGTTTTAGGCACAAAAGCACGCGGAAAACACTGGTGGCCTGGGCCCGCCAGCGTGCCTGTGTTTGCGCGCAGCTGTAAAACCTCACACGGGCAGCTGTCCGCCGCCGGATTCTTTGCCAGACATTCCCCGGCCAGCCATAGGCGCTGCGCATTTGGCAAAAATTCACCGGCCAGCCATAGGCGCTGCGCAAAAACGACCTCTCTGCCGGGGAAGCTTCTAAATTCTCGTTTGCCGCGGAGCGCAACCCCAATAATATAATATAAAACCCACGGCAACCTGTCTACCCAATTTGCATCCGTCAGTGGAGGAGATGCACGCAACACCAACACTTCAGTTTATTACCTCCGCCAAGGAGGCAATACTTTTACTACTGAACCACTAATCCTATCACTATCAGATTGATTGTCATTGATTAATTGTCTATGTTTATTGCACTGTCCCTGTCAAATAAACAAATAATCATTGTGAATCCAATTGCTACTCATATGTTTTCATGGTCAAGGAATCTGAAAACATACACACACTGTATCGGGGGAACTGTGGCGCTTGGCGGAGGTCTTTATTTTACGTTCCAATTGGACTCTCTCCTGTCGAGTCTTCTTAGATTTTGAACCTGTATAACTAATAATATGCCCCCTAACAAAAGCTTTGAAAGCTTCCCACTTTATACATGCCGTTGTTTGTGTAGTATTGATATCAAAGAACTCATCTGTCTGTTTTTCTATGTACTTAACAAATTCCTCATTCTGAAGCCATTTATGCTGAAAATGCCACCTACCTGGATCCTTTGTCAATTTCTTATCTACATATATTAGACAGCAGGGTGCATGATCAGAGATCACAATGTTATCATAGAAACAGTTTTGAATCTTGGACCTTAATTCTGTAGAGATCAAAAAGTAGTCAACACGTGAGAATGTCTTATAGGTATTAGAATAACAAGAATAGGCTTTGACTTGTGGTTTCATTTCTCTCCATATATCTAGCAATCTCAATTCTTTCTTAAAATGATTAATAGTCATCCTACATCCATTGTGCGTACAGTCCAGTCCTGCTGATCTGTCTATACCAGGATTCAATGTACAATCAAAATCCCCTGCTATTATACGTTGCCCTGTAAGTGATGATAAAGTAAGGAATAAATTAACAAAGAAGTTTTGATCATCAATATTGGGGCCGTATAAGTTCACCAGATTTATATTTTCTAATAACAAAGATCCTTGGATGATTAGATATCGTCCAAATTTGTCTCCAATTACATTTTTCACTTGAAATGGGACTGTTTTGTGTATGAGAGTCATAACTCCCCTGGCTCGGGATGAAAATGATGAGGTGAACACGTTACCTTGCCATCTTCTCCTAATTCTTTTTACATCCTCCTCTATTAGATGAGTTTCTTGTAAAAATACTATTTTTGAATCTATGTCTTTTATTTTATTCATAACTTGTTTAAGTTTTTTTTAGATTTTGTAGACCTCTGCAATTCCATGAAGTTAAATTAAGATTAACACTTTGATCTATGATCAATAAGGAGTTTGAGATTACCTTGCAATATGAACATGCTCATATAGAGAAGCAAAAACATGGATGATAGAACATTCATCCTACAAACCAAACCAAAACAAATTCCCCTTCCCCACATTCGTGGTAATCCCCCAAAATTAAAAAAATTCCGTCTCCCGTGATAGCTAGTGACTGTTCCACACCTGCAAGGATCAGTCAAACCACTCTTTCTTTCTCCTCTCAATCATCCTGACTCTACTATTTTTATGACATGACATTAACTCTCTTCTGTAGTTTTTTCAACATAACTTCAAAGTTTTATAGCAACTTTGTACATCATAGCTTTTTTTTTCTTTTTTTTTTAATACAGTCTGTATTTTGTAGACATGTTATATGTTTCAGATCAATCAGATGCCTGTACAAATGCTTAAATGTTCTGCCTTTGTCATGTTCATGCTTAGCTCCCACCAGTCTCCACTTGGATCTGCTTAATGAGTTCCTGTGCCTCTTGAGGGGTCTTAAAGATGTGGGTTCTTCCCTTATATGTGACCAGCAGTCTTGCCGGATGAATCACTCCGTGACGAATCCTGAAGTTGCGGAGCTCTTTGCGGGCGGGGTCGAACTGCCTCCTTAAGAAGACCTACCTTTTTAGCCTGGCTTTTTAACTATGTGCCGATTGTATTTTTATGTGCTTTTACTGTCTACTTTGTTTTACTGTTTTATGTGCCTGTGTTTTTATTTTGTTTTTTACCATGTTAAGCACTTTGTGACTCTGTCTGTGAAAGGTGCCCTATAAATAAACTTATTATTATTATTATTAATTGTTGAATTCCTGTGGCCAAATCTGGGTAGAACCGCACCTGTTGATCCTGGTATTTGATTTCCCCTTTAGCTCGTGCCGCATTGGTGACCGTCATCTTGTCCCTGTAGCTGAGGAACTTCATAATCAGCGTCCTCGGTGGTGTCTTATTATCTCTCGGTGGGCCGATTCAGTGAGCGCTCTCTAAGACGACCGATGACTGCAGGTCCGCGTTGTTCAGCGCTTCTGGAATCCACTTTTCCAAAAAGGAACATGAGTCCCGTCCCTCCGCTCTCTCCGGGAGGCCCACCAGCCTCAAATTATTCCGTCGCGAGCGGGATTCCAAGTCCAGGACGTTATCTTCCAGACGTTTCCATTTTAATTCCAGTGTTTGCAACTTTGATTGTGGGCTGGTGACGTCATCTTCAGCGCTTGAAATTGGGAGCTCCACCTGCGATACTCATTCCACACAGTCGCTTATTTCCTTTCTCATTCCTTCTATCGCTGCTATAATTCCATCAAATTTAGACAAAAACTCTGCTCTCATGGAGCTGATGGCAGGGAGCACCGTGCTTGTCCCCTCCTCAGCAGCTTCCGCTCCGCCGCTGGCTCCATCCTCCGCCATCGTCCCCGGAGCCTTTTCTGTTTCGCCTTGAGCGTGGAAGTCTGTTAGCTTGGGTTGTTTTGTCAAATTGCTTTTTCCTCCACCTAATTTCCCAGCCTTATTCTTTACCATATCCGCGCCTAAACGCTGGGATGGGTTTTTGTTCCAATTAAGAGAGTTTTAGTAAACTTTTTATTTTTAGGAGCAGAGCAGTGTGAAACACATCTTCCTATGTGGCCGCCATAACCGGAAGTCCAAATTTGCTACATTTTTAAATAAAATTTGAACATTTTCTCAAAAATTTCCTATTTTATAGTAATTCTAGAGTAAAAAAATAGTAATTAGCAACTTTTTTTAATTTTAAATTGATATCTTTTTACGATACCTTTGCACCTTCATTCATGTAAATTTGTACCTAATTTCAATCTATACATTTGTACCTCATGCTAAATTGGTGAATAACCCCCACCTCCATTCTTATATGGTTAAGTTTAATGTTTATTTGAAAGGGACATTACATACAAATGTATGTATGCCAGATTTAGCAAGACTGCTAATTTGCATCTGTAGTCCTCCAGTCACAAAAACATACAAATTGTGGCGCACATATGTTGTTTCATATGCTTCACATGTGTATTGCTGTATGCTTATTATTTGCTTCACGTCTCGAAGGAACAAAAGGTCTGGACCTCCTAGGGGTAACAGGAGGATGCGAAGTCTGGCCTTTTGTATGCATAGAGATGGCCTTGAGGGATTTCCTGTCCACCAGGACTTTGGGTGAAGATGAGAAGACCTGGAGAGGGATGCATTGTGATTTGGGATGATAAGACCATGTGACTGTGTGCTTTGATGTCCTGGGGTATTTAAGGGACAGATGTTGGGGGATGTATTTCTCTTACTGCTTTTAAATGTTGGAGAATGTGATGTGAATAAAACTGAACCTGAGAAATAAACTCAGCCTCATCCTTCCCACACTTCTCCACACTGGTGACCTTAAGACGTATTATGGCCGGAGACGATTCTCCCGGACCAGACTCATCAGGAGCCAGCCAAACTAATGCAGCCACAGTCCAGCTACCGGACTTCTGGCAGAACAGTCCGCGCTCCTGGTTTAACGCAGTTGAGGCACAGTTCCATCTTCGGAGGATTTCGGCAGACGCCACAAAGTTCTACCATGTGGTTGCAAAGCTGGACAACCACACAGCCCAGCGTGTGGAGAGCCTGATCAACCACCCGCCAGATGATGACAAGTACAGCACGTTGAAGGCTGCACTCATCCGATATTTCACCCCCTCGGCGGAAGAGCGAGCAGAGAGGCTCCTGGCGCTCACTGAATGTGAGGGCGACAGACCTGCAGACCTGATGGCGAAGATGCTGAGTTTGAGAGACTCCGAAGGTGATGGCTTTATTTTCACCCACCTTTTCCTCAGGACCCTACCGTCAGCGGTGAGAGTTACCCTGGCCAGTTCACCGCTGCTGGCCCGACGAGACAACCACAGGCTGGGCCAGGAGGCGCAGCGACTCATCGACGGCAATAGACGGCGCGCGGCCACGGCCGCAGCAGCAGAGCTGGGTGCAACATCCGGAGATGGCAGGGGGCCAGAGGCTGCAGCACCAGACTCACCAACGACGGCGGGGCAGGGGCCAGGAGACACGGAGCAGGCGACGTCCTTTGCTGTTACCATCGCCGCTTCGCCGAGAGGGCACGCAAGTGCATTCCACCGTGCCATTTCAAGCGCTCGGGAAAACACCAGGACCGGGAGTCAGTAGCGGCTGCGGCTCTCGGAGAGGAGAACAAGCTGCTCTACTTGAGGGACGCGAGCTCGGGGAGGCACTTCCTCGTGGACACGGGCTCCCAGCTGAGTTTCATCACACCTTCCTACACTGACCGGCTGGCGCCTTCCAGTGGTCCCGCGGTGTCAACAGCGAACGGCTCGGCGATTAAGACCTTCGGGGAGAGGACTCTGTCTCTGTCTTTACATGGCCGTGCATTTGAGTGGACTTTCGTCATAGCTGCAGTCAATTTCAACATGTTAGGTGCTGATTTTTTGTGCTCACATGGTTTGTTGGTCGATCTTGCTAACAGACGCCTGGTTAATGCACTCTCTTTTTATTCTATTCCCTGTACAGCGCGAGTGGCCCCGCCAACAGCACAAGCCAACTTCGCAGCTGCGGGTGGTAAGTTCCACACACTCCTCACTCAGTTTCCAGCACTAACGGTTCCAACGTTTTCGGCGACCGTGGAGCATTTTATTACTACCACTGGGCCGCCCGTTTTTGCAAAGGCTCGGCGCTTGGATTCAGCTAAACTGACCATAGCGCACGAGAAGTTCGCCAACCTGGAAAAATTGGGCATCATCAGACGTTCAAAGAGCCCATGGGCTTCACCGCTTCACATGGTCCCGAAAGCTGATGGCTCGTGGCGGCCTTGTGGTGATTTTCGCAGGCTGAACAATGCTACAGCACACGACCGATACCCAATCCCACATATCCAAGATTTTTCAGTTCATTTGGCGGGAGCGCACGTTTTTTCAAAGATAGACTTGGTACGCAGTTATCACCAAGTCCCAGTGCGCACTGAGGACATACCCAAAACAGCGGTAATAACTCCTTTCGGGCTTTTTGAGTTTTTGCGCATGCAGTTTGGGCTTAAAGGCGCAGCGCAGACTTTCCAACGCATGATGGACGCGGTGTTGCGTGATCTCCCTTTCGTGTTCGTCTACCTGGACAACATTTTAGTAGCCAGTGCGTCCAAAGACGAACACGAAAACCACCTCACGGCAGTTTTCCGGAGGTTGGCAGAGCACGGGCTAATAATCAACCCAGCGAAGTGTCAGTTCGGGGTGGCGCAGATTGATTTTTTGGGGCATCGCGTCTCTCCCGAAGGAGCGGTTCCTCTGCCTGACAAAGTGCGCGCGGTGACAAATTTTCCCCAGCCAGAAACGATCAAAGCATTACAGGAGTTTTTGGGAATGGTGAATTTTTATAACCGTTTCCTCCCCCGTGTGGCACAGCTCATGCAATCATTGTACGCTGCGCTTAAAAAACAAAAACCCACAAATAAAATCGAATGGTCTCCAGAGCGGGAGCGTGCATTCTCTGAAGTCAAAACAGCCCTGGCAAACGCTGCGTTGTTAGCGCACCCAGTCCCAACGGCCCACATGGCGCTCACTACTGACGCGTCAGATGTGGCCATAGGGGCGGTGGTGGAACAGTATGTGGCCGGAACCTGGCAACCGCTTGCGTTTTTCAGCAGGACTTTGCGCGATAGTGAGCGAAAATACAGCGCATTCGACAGGGAGTTGTTAGCTCTCCATTTGGCTATTCGTCACTTCCAGTTCTGGCTGGAGGGACGCCGTTTCACCGCGTTCGTTGACCACAAGCCGCTGACTTTCGCGATGGCCAAGATTTCAGAACCTTGGTCGGGCCGGCAGCAGAGACAGCTGGCCGCGATATCAGAGTTTACCACCGATATCCAGCATGTGGCGGGTAAACTTAATGTAGTGGCGGACTGCCTCTCGCGCGCCCTGGCGGCTCCAAGCTGTGCGGAGGTAGATCCGCAGCCATGGCCGCGGAGCAGGATAGCGACGCAGAAGCGCGCGTGGCCCCAGTCCGCGTGGGGATAGATTATGCAGCCATGGCTGCGGAGTAGGTTAGCGACGTGGATGTGCGCGCGCTCCAGTCTGGACCAACAGGGTTAAGGCTGGAGAACAGGGTGCTGCAAGAAGGTATGCCCCCCCCTAATCTGCGATGTCTCCATGGGGCGGCCACGTCCAGTAGTCCCTGCTGCGTGGCGCTGCCGCGTTTTTGACTCGATCCATTCTCTGGCGCACCCAGGAGTGTGCGCGTCGGTCAACATGGTAGGAGAGAAATTTGTATGGCCGAGCCTGCGCAAACAAGTTAGAGAGTGGGTGGCAGCCTGCATGGTTTGTCAGCGGGCCAAAATTCATAGACACACGAGAGCTCCTTGGAGCCGTTTCACATCCCAGCTAAAAGGTTCGATCATGTCCACATGGACCTCGTAGGCCCCCTTCCACCCTCACAAGGGTGCACACATCTGCTGACAATGGTTGACCGCACCACGCCCTGGCCGGAAGTGGTTCCGCTGTCGTCAACCACAGCCGAGGAGGTGGCGCGCGCGTTTCTAACGGCATGGGTAGCGCGTTTTGGAGTTCCGTCGGACATTACATCCGACAGAGGCCCGCAATTTGTTTCCGAGCTTTGGTCAGCGATGGCCCGCAGCCTGGGGGCAACGATCCACCGCATGACCGCTTACAACCCGCAGGCTAACGGATTATGCAAACGTTTCCATAGGTCATTGAAGGCGGCTCTCAGAGCGTCGCTTACGGATGCAAATTGGGTGGACAAGCTACCATGGGTTTTACTGGGGTTGCGTTCTGCACCTAAAGAGGATTTAGAAGCCTCCCCAGCTGAGTTAGTTTTTGCACAGCCACTTCGGCTGCCCGGGGAATTTCTCCCAGATAATCCAGCGCAAGAGTGCTCCCCAGCTCAGCGGTTGCAGAATAGCACGGGCTCGAGCACGCTACCTGGCCCCGTTCACCACAGTTTTCCGCTCGTTTTTGTGCCTAAAGCTTTAAAAAATGCGGAGTTTGTTTTTGTCAGACATGACGCCCATCGTCCGCCTTTACGCCCACCTTACGACGGACCATTTAGAGTGCTGGAAACAGGGGATAAGCATTTTTTGCTAGATTTGGGGGGCAGAAAAGAAATGATTGCCATTAACAGGCTCAAACCCGCTTTTGTGGTAGCTGACGAAGTTGTGCAGTTGGCGAAGGCTCTTCGACGCGGCAGACCCCCTAGAGAGCATTCCCCAGAACACCCACAGAGGTTAACTAACAGTTCTCACCCCCATGCAGCAGCTCCACAGCAGGAGGACGCCGCAGAAGTGGTACAGCCTGCTTACAGCAAATACGGGAGAAGGCTTAGACCCAAGCGGCACGTGGACTGATATGTGGTGATTTTATTATGACATGCAATCTTTGAATATGTTGTTCCATCTTAGACGTTTGGGGGGGTTTATGTGGTGCACATATGTTGTTTCATATGCTTCACATGTGTATTGCTGTATGCTTATTATTTGCTTCACGTCTCGAAGGAACAAAAGGTCTGGACCTCCTAGGGGTAACAGGAGGATGCGAAGTCTGGCCTTTTGTATGCATAGAGATGGCCTTGAGGGATTTCCTGTCCACCAGGACTTTGGGTGAAGATGAGAAGACCTGGAGGGGGATGCATTGTGATTTGGGATGAAAAGACCATGTGACTGTGTGCTTTGATGTCCTGGGGTATTTAAGGGACAGATGTTGGGGGATGTATCTCTCTTACTGCTTTTGAATGTTGGAGAATGTGATGTGAATAAAACTGAACCTGAGAAATAAACTCAGCCTCATCCTTCCCACACTTCTCCACAAAATAATCATACACGAGAAGAACAACTGCAATGAAACTGTACAAAGTGGATATGTTAAAGTGCAAGAGTTAAGGTGCTACAAAACAAAACATTCAAATGTCACACAAGTGAAGTGCTGTGTACGCGTACACACACATGCACCCAAGCACCTCACAGCAACAACAGCAGCAGCAACAAGCAAGAGGCAGGGTATATGTGTGTGATGCACAGGAACACATACAGTGGTGTGAAAAAGTGTTTGCCCCTTCCTGATTTCTCATTTTTTTTGTATGTTTGTCACACTTAAATGTTTCAGATCATCAAACAAATTTAAATATTACACAAAAATCCATCCATCCATCCATCCATCTTCTACCACTTTTCCGGAGGTCCGGGTTGCAGTTCAAGCAGAGAAGCCCAGACTTCCCTCTCCCCCGCCACCTGCTCCAGCTCTTCAGAGAGGATACCAAGGCGTTCCCTGACCAGCTGGGAGACATAGTCTCTCCACCGAGTCCTGGGTCTGCCCCGGGGTCTCCTCCCAGTGGGACGTGCCCAAAACACCTCAAATGCGAGGCATCCAGGAGGCATCCTAATCAGATGCTCATACCACCTCAACTGACTCCTTTCGATGTGGAGGAGCAGCGGTTCTACTCTGAGCCTCTCCCGGATGACTATAGCTGTGTTAGTTTCTTTTTTACTTTCCATGGGTAATCCCTTTGTCTGTCTTGTGTGTTTCTGTTGTTTGGCTGTCAACTGTCATGCTGCTGTTACACTGTAATTTCCCAGTTTGGGATCAATAAAGTACATCTATCTATCTATCTATCTATCTAAATCGACAGCTTTGCCTTAGAACTAAGCTCCCTCTTCACCACAACAGACCGGTACAATGTCCGCATCACTGCAGATGCTGCTCCAATCCGTCTCTCGATCTCTCGCTCCATTTTCCCCTCACTCGTGAACAAGACCCCAAGATACTTAAACTTCTCCACTTGGGGCAGGAGCCTGTCCCCAACCCAGAGAGGACAATCCACCTTTTTCTGGCTGAGGACCATGGACTCGGACTTGGAGGTGCTGATTCTCATCCCAGCCGCTTCACACTCAGCGGCAAACTGTCCCAGCAAGAGCTGTAGGTCATTGCTGGATGAAGCCAACAGGACAACATCATCTGCAAACAACAGAGATGAGATCCTGTGGTCATCAAGCCTGACACCCTCCATTCCCTGGCTGCGCCTAGAAATCCTGTCCATAAAAATTATGAACAGGATCGGTGACAAAGGGCAGCCCTGGCAGAGTCCAACTCTCACTGGGAATGACTCCGACCGAGTGTTGGCAATACGAACCAAACTCTCACAACGGTCGTACAGAGACCGAATAGCTCGCAACAACAAGCCCGATACCCCATACTCCCGAAGCACCCCCCACAAAAATCCACGAGGGACGTGGTCAAATGCCTTCTCCAAGTCCACAAAACACATGTAAACTGGTTGGGCAAACTCCCACGAACCCTCAAGAATTCTCAAGAGGGTAAAGAGCTGGTCCGATATGCCCCGGTCAGGACGAAAACCACATTACTCCTCCTGAATCCGAGGTTCGACCAGCGGCCAGACTCTCCTCTCCAGTACCTTGGCATAGACCTTCCCAGGGAGGCTGAGGAGTGTGATCCCTCTAAAGTTGGAGCACACCCTCCGGTCCCCTTTTTTGAAGAGAGGAACCACCACCCCGGTTTGCCATGCCAAAGGCACTGCCCCCGACCTCCACGCAATGTTGCAGAGGCGTGTCAACCATGACAGCCCAACAACATCCAGGGCCTTGAGGTACTCAGGGTGAATCTCGTCCACCCCCAGGACCCGGCCACCAAGGAGATTTTTAACCACCTTGGCGACCTCAGCCCCTGTGATAGGCGAGTCATCCCCCTCATCCCCAAACCCTGCTTCCTCTGTGGAAGGCGTATCAGTGGGATTGAGGAGATCCTCGAAGTATTCCTTCCACCACCCGACGATATCCCCAGTCGAAGTCAACAGTGTCCCATCCGCACCATACACAGTGTGGACAGGGAGCTGCTTTCCCCTCCTGAGCCGCCGGACAGTTTGCCAGAATCTCTTCGAGGCCGACCGAAAGTCTTGTTCTATGGCCTCATCAAACTCCTCCCACTAATTTTTCATGTATTTTTAAATATTATTTTATATATACACTACTGTTCAAAAGTTTGGGGCCACTTAGAAATTTCCTTATTTTTGAAAGAAAAGCACTGTTTCTTTCAATGAAGATAACTTTAAACTAATCAGAAATACACTCTAATATCTAATATACATTGCTTTCTGATCCAAGATGGCGCCGCGGATGGCAGCCACTGGCTTCTGCTCTCTGATGTTTTTGATAATTTTGTGTGTTTTTTTGGACTTCTGCTCTTTCGTCCGAGTCACCTATTCAAGGGAGGAACTACTTTCACTCAGACTATCTCCCAATGCAACTTCTCCGGCAGTTTCTGCTGCTGATCTGAAGTTTTTTCAGTCGATCTCAGCTGTGGGAGCAGCGGCTATTGGCACTGGCCGGAAACGAAGACGGCGTGGTAAACGTGCCGGTGCGCTAGTCAGGCTGAAGAAACGAGGATATCGCACGCCGCTCCCATCAATCCATCTGACCAATATCCGCTCTTTGGCGAACAAAAAATGGACGAACTGCTGCTCCTGACTCACAAAAACCTGGATTTTAGCAGATCTGGCGCCCTATATGTCACCATGGGATGAGACGCCGTCTCAGCGCTCAGCCCATGTCTCCCCATCCCTGCCTCTCTTTAGGCAGCATCTCTGTCACCATGGGAGGAGACGCCATTTCGGCCCTCAGCCCATGTCTCCGCCTCTCATTAGACAGCGTCTCAGCTGGCTCCCAGCTGTCAGTATTACGGGATGGCTGGGGCCAATTAATCCTCATCAGCTGGGGCGCTGCTAATGAGAATAAAAAGGAGCAGCCTCAATCACTCGGGGCTGCAACTTAAAGCACTACAGGCTGATACCCCTATTCCCGGCGTCAGCCCTTACTCCTCTTGCAGTAACCTTGTGAGTGCTCCCTGCTGTGAGTATTATGCCTTGGTATCCTATTCCCCGGTGCCAGCCCTTTACTCCTGTACCGTTCTACTCGTGAGTTTAACCTGTTTATGAGTAGCTGTGCTTTGGGTCTACAACGACCGTGTTCCTTACCCCGTGTCCTTATCCCTTGTTCCTAACCCTTCCTTATAATAAACATCTCAACTCACTGGCTCGCCCTCGGCTCTTGTTGCGTGGCTCTCTAGAGCCACGTGTGACAGTAAGTCGCAGCCAGATGAGTTGCCGGCGGCCGTGAGTTTGTGGAACTGTACCTTCCTTGTCCGGGTGTTAGCGCCATTAGCATGCCGTTTTCCAGGAGTCACTCCCGACGCCAGGGCGACGAGCTGAGGTCCATCTCGGGGGCTGTCGACAGGACGCTCTTCACCCTGCACAACGCCTCCAATTCGAGACGCTGGCATCCGGGCCGTGCTGAGGATCTCCTGGACTGTCACCCTCTTTCTTTGTTCCATCTCGAGGTCAGTGCCAGGATTGACGCCATGGTCACACAGCGAGAGAAGCTCCGCAGGTTGGATGGAAACCCCGGCAGGACGCCAAAGTGGATGACGTTGCCCCCCGCTTCGGGACCCCGTTCCTGCTGCCATTCCAGCCCGGGAGTTCGCGTCACCCAGAGGGCTTCCCCCGTTCTGCATTACGTCACTCGGGATTCCCCCCATGGAGCCGCAGCTGACAGCAGTTACGTCTGGGACCGAGCGGCTGACGCGATTCCCGCTGTGTATCCATTCACCATCTGCAGGCACGTGGTGGCGGCAGTGAGATTGGTGGAGAGGACTCCAGAGCAACGAAGCTTTCCCAAGCTCAATGCCTTCCTCGCCTCGGTCTCTGATCAGGAGCGGCGATTCCTGGGTTCCCCCCTCGCTTCGTCCCCTGGGAGAAGTCGTCGTCACATCGCCAAGTCACCTCAGCATGAACCCCGTCCAGACCCAGTTCTGGGCTGCTGCCAGGACCTCTCCTCCCACGCAGCTGTCACCTTCTCGCCTCGTCAGTGTGGAGATTTCACAGCCTCGCTCCCTGAGCCTCATTCCCCCGCTGTCATCCCAGGACATTCGGGCTGGCTCACCGCGGCTGTCACCCCCTCCTCCTTGACGCGTCTCCTGACTACTGTGTGTGCCTGGAACCCCGGCCTGGTGAGCCCTCTCCTGGAGACGACGCGAGCGGTCCCCAGATGATTTCCCAGGGGGTCCTCCGTTATCGCCTGGTGGGGAGAGGAAGAAGCTATGTCCACGACAGCAGGCGCCATCGAACCTCCAGGAGGCAGGCAAATCTTAGTTTATTTACATCAGTTTTATGATTTGCTCTGTTACACTCCTGGAGGTGGAGTTCGGGGTCCGCAGCTCCCCGAACTCCCACCACCTGCTGTAACCTGTGCCTTTAATCCTGCATCCTCTGTGTCTCTCTCCGCCGAGCGATCCCCGGCTCTGGGTCAACGTGGTGGGATAAGGAGAGGGCCTGCGGTTCCACAGCTACGCTGTGGACGGAGGAGGACTGACTGCTACGTGGAGTCTGCGCCGACGACCAAGCGTCCCCGGGTCTCCACGGAGGTGCGGTTCGGTCCAGCGGGACGAGGTTCTCCTGCCATCACGCCGCGTGGACCGTCGGTGTGGTTACCAACGCGGGAGGAACCTCAAGCTGCACTGACCATCGTGCTGGCTGCGGGGCCCGACGCAGCCGAGTGGGAGCCTGACAACGACCTCCGGACGACGGATCCTGGATCTTCGCAGTCCTGGACGGCGTCGGAACCCGAGATCAGGCGAGTGCTCTCCTCTCTTTTCTCCCTCTATTTCTCTGAGCACTTTAGCCTGTCTCTAGGGGGGATGAGCCGGGTGCAGCCGCCCGCTGCACCAAGCTCGTTTCGCCGGGTTCTGGCGCTGCCGGTGATCCTGATCCCGGTTCTGTTTTTTCTCCCGAGCCTTCTTCCAGGGTCACTGGCGAGGAGTTGCTGTTCCTCGTGATGCTGGAGGGTCCAGGTTCAATGTTGGAGGTCGGTTCTGGGGCGGTGTCCGACGTGGGTTCGCCTAAGACCCAATCGGGGTCCGACGTGGGTGCTGCGCCAGCGTTGTCCAGGTCCGGTGAGGAGGTGGCTGTTTCCCAGCGGCCTGACACTCATTGCCCTCGTCATCGGTTCTCCCCTGTGCCTCGTCCACCGGGACCTGCTTTGACCCTTCGTCCGTCTCAACAGTCCTGGTGGTTGAGTGATGCGGGTCGACGGCTCAACCCGCAAGACTTCCGGTTCTGCGATCTGGTCCAACTCCCTGACGAACTTTGTTGCTTCTGGGTGGCCTGGCACGGCTACCGGCGGACTGGTTTCTCGGGATCTGGGTTTGGACTTGGCCGCCCGAACATTTTCCTCTTCCCCGTATATTTAGTGCTGTGTATTGTGTTTTTTTTCCCCCTTATTAACCGTACTCAGCATTCTATCTCATTGTTATCCTGTTTCCCTGTCACCGTTATCCCTCTAGGTGACCCTCCGTATATTTAGCGCTGTGTATTGTGTTTTTCCCCTTGTTAACCGTACTCAGCATCTTATCCCATTGTTATCCTGTGAACCTGTCACCATTCTCCCTCTAGGGGACCCCCTGTATATTTAGTGCTGTGTATTGTTTTTCCCCTTATTAACCATACTCAGCATTTTATCTTATTGTTGTCCTGTTATCCTGTCACCATTATTCCTCTAGGTGACCCCTCGTATATTTAGTGCTGTGTATTGTGTTCTCTCCTTACTAACCATACCCAGCATCTTATCTCATTGTTCTCCTGTGAACCTGTCACCAGTATTCCCCTAGGTGACCTCCCGTTTATTTAGTGCTGTGTATTGACCATACTCACCATCTTATCTTATTGTTGTCCTGTTACCCTGTCACCGTTACTTTCCTAGGTGTCCTTCTTTGCATATGGTACCGTGTATTTTGTTATCTTTCTACTTACTGGTGCACGTCATTCCTACTATTTTTGTCCTGGTCTTAGCCCGCTTTTGTTTCATGGAGTAATGTGTTTTGGTTCCTTTATCAACCATACTCTGTGATCACCTTCCTGTTCTATTTAACGTTGTGTATTGTGTTTGCTATTTATCACTTGTACTCAGCGTTTTTGCTCTGTTATGTTTTGGTGGTTTTTTCCTTGCCCTGGGCCACACATTGTTTGTATTGAGTAGTGTGTTACCAGTGTCTGACTCAGTTTTCTCCCCATCTGTGCCCTGGGTTAATTATTCCCTGTTTTGTAACGTATTGTATTTGGGTTTTTTCTTCTCTCTGCCCTGCTACCCTACATTGTCCACTGGTTTTTTTTTTGTCCTTCCCTTTGCATCTCCCCCTCCGGTCCTGCCCCCCTTCCACCCACCCTAGGTGGGGGGGGGGAGCTGGGGTGTTCCTGGTCGTTCGGGAGCCCGACCTTGAGGGGGGGGGCTCTGTCACCATGGGATGAGACGCCGTCTCGGCGCTCAGCCCATGTGTCCCCATCCCTGCCTCTCTTTAGGCAGCATCTCTGTCACCATGGGAGGAGACGCCATTTCGGCCCTCAGCCCATGTCTCCGCCTCTCATTAGACAGCGTCTCAGCTGGCTCCCAGCTGTCAGTATTACGGGACGGCTGGGGCCAATTAATCCTCATCAGCTGGGGCACTGCTAATGAGAATAAAAAGGAGCAGCCTCGATCACTCGGGGCTGCAACTTAAAGCACTACAGGCTGAAACCCCTATTCCCGGCGTCAGCCCTTACTCCTCTTGCAGTAACCTTGTGAGTGTTCCCTGCTGTGAGTATTATGCCTTGGTATCCTATTCCCCGGTGCCAGCCCTTTACTCCTGTACCGTTCTATTCGTGAGTTTAACCTGTTTATGAGTAGCTGTGCTTTGGGTCTACAACGACTGTGTTCCTTACCCCGTGTCCTTATCCCTTGTTCCTAACCCTTCCTTATAATAAACATCTCAACTCACTGGCTCGCCCTCGGCTCTTATTGCGTGGCTCCCTAGAGCCATGTGTGACACTATGTTTCACGGAGTCCTGGCTGAGTGAACACATCCCGGACAGCGCGGTTCGCCTGGACGGATACCAACTGTTTCGCGCTGATCACAGCCAAGAATTCTCTGGAAAGCCTAAAGGTGGTGGAATCTGCTTCTACATAAATGAAGGTTGGTGTACTGATGTCACAGTGTTGAAGAAGTTTTGTAGCCCTAACCTAGAGTCACTGTTCATAAACTGTAAACCCTTTTATTCACCGCGAGAGTTCTCTTCGTTTATTCTGGTTGGAATTTATATCCCGCCTGCTGCTTGTACAACGGAGGCCCTGCAGCACCTCGCTGACCAGATAGCAGACGTGGAGGAAAAACATCCAGACTCTCTGCTTATCGTTCTGGGTGATTTCAATAGAGCTAATCTCACAAATGAGCTCCTAAATACAGACAGCATATTAAATGTCCCACCAGGGACACAAATACACTTGACCACTGTTACACAGTTTTAAGAAACGCCTATCATGCCGTCCCCCGTGCAGCTCTGGGTTTTTCTGACCACTGTCTGCTCCATCTTATTCCAACATACAGACAGAAACTAAAAACTTCCAAGTCTGTTGTAAGGACTGTGAAGAAATGGACTGAGGAATCAAAGCTGGAGTTACAAGCCTGCTTTGACTGCACAGACTGGAGTGTTTTTGAAGATGCAGCCATTAACCTAAATGAACTCACTGACACTGTGACATCATACATCAGTTTTTGTGAGGACATGTGTGTGCAGACCAAGACCTTCTGCACATACAACAACAATAAACCCTGGTTCACTCCTAAACTGAAGCAGCTACGTCAGACCAAGGAGGAGGCCTACAGGACTGGTGACTGGACTCTGTACAAGCGGGCCAGAAACATGTTGACGAAGGAGACCAGGCTTGCTAAAAGGAGCTACAGTGAGAAGTTACAACAAAACTTCTCAGCCAACAACTTTGCTTCTGTTTGGAGAGGCCTGCAGAATATCACCAACTACAGGAGACCATCCCCCACCCTGTGGAAAACCTCCAGCTGGCTAACGACCTAAACAGCTTTTACTGTAGGTTTGAAAAGAACCTACAGTTCTCACCTCCCACCCACACAAAAGGATTATCTGCAGCCCCAGGAACTCCATCCCTCCTCCACTCTGACCTCCCACCAGCACTAACGATCTGTGAAGAGCAGGCGCGCTGGGTCTTTCAGAGACAAAAGATCAAGAAAGCTGCAGGACCTGATGGTGTGTCTCCGTCCTGCCTGAGAGTCTGCTCCAACGAGTTGGCCCCCATCTTCACCCGGATCTTTAATAGATCACTGGAGCTGTGTGAAGTGCCTTCCTGCTTCAAACGTTCCATCATCATTCCAGTTCCCAAGAAACCCTCTGTTACAGGATTAAACGACTACAGACCTGTTGCCTTGACCTCTGTGGTCATGAAATCCTTGGAGAGATTGGTGCTGAACCACCTGAAGGTCGTCACAGGCCCCCTGATGGACCCACTGCAGTTTGCCTACCGGTCAAACAGGTCAGTGGATGATGCAGTGAATATGGGACTACACTACATCCTGCAACACCTCGACTCCCCAGGGACGTATGCCAGGATCCTGTTTGTTGACTTCAGCTCAGCGTTCAATACCATCATCCCAGGCATTCTTCATCAGAAACTCTTCCAGCTCAAGGTGCCCCCCTCCACCTGCCAGTGGATCTCCAGCTTTCTGACTGACAGGTGGCAACAGGTGAAGCTAGGGAGATTTACATCCAGCTCCCGAAAAATTAGTACTGGCACCCCCCAAGGATGTGTCCTTTCCCCACTGCTCTTCTCCCTCTACTCCAACGACTGCACCTTAGAGGACCCTTCGGTGAAGCTCCTGAAGTTTGCGGACGACACCACAGTCATCGGTTTGATCCGGGATGGTGATGAGTCTGCATACAGGCGGGAGGTGGTGCAGCTGATCCTCTGGTGCAGCCAGAACTATCTTGAACTTAACCCAGCCAAAACAGTTGAGATGACTGTGGATTTCAGGCGACACCCTCCTTCTTTCCCCCCACTCACCATCCTCAACAGCACAGTGTCCACTGTGGACTCATTCAAGTTTCTGGGTACCACAATCTCCCGGAACCTGAAGTGGTCCTCCCATATAGACACTGTCCGGAAAAAGGCCTAGCAGAGGTTGTTTTTTCTGCGTCAGCTCAAGAAGTTTGATTTGCCTCAGGAGCTGCTGGTTGTCTTCTACACCGCCATCATCCAATCTGTCCTCTGCTTTTCCATTTCTGTCTGGTTTGGATCTGCCACTAAACAGGACAAGACCAGACTGCAGTGGATCATTAAGTCTGCGGAGAGGATCATTGGTACCGACCTACCCTCCATTGAGAACTTATATCGGTCCATAACCAGGAAACGGGCGGGAAACATCTGCGCTGACCCGTCACACCCCGGCCACAAACTGTTTGAACTTCTATCTTCTGGTCGTCGTTACAGATCACTGAAGGTCAGAACCACCCGTCACAGAAACAGTTTCTTTCCTCAAGTCATCACTCTGATGAACTCCTAACATTCCCCTAGTCCTACCTGTTGCTGTACTCATGACGTTTCATCCATTCTTACATTGCACATAACTCACACTGCTTTTTACTTCATTCACATTATATCACTGAATCTGAGTTCACATTGAAATACTGTGTGACTGTATATTTTTTCATATATTTCTGCAAAGTGTGGATAGTCTGAGTAAATAAGCTGCATATATTCCTGTATATATTTGCATCCTTTTATAGAAACGTGGACAGATTGTAATTTACTGTACATACTCTGTTGTCATTGAATCCTTATTTAAATCTTATTTAAATCTTATTTTAATCCTCCACCTGAACAACGAGAGCAAGTTTTTAGCCAAAGTCAAATTCCTTGTATGTGTTGTGCATACTTGGCCAATAAAGCTGATTCTGATTCTGATTCTAATGTGGTAAATGACTATTCTAGCTGCAAATGTCTGGTTTTTGGTGTAATATCTATATAGGTGTATAGAGGCCCATTTCCAGCAACTATCACTCCAGTGTTCTAATGGTACAATGTGTTTGCTCATTGCGTCAGAAGGCTAATGGATGATTAGAAAACCCTTGTGCAATCATGTTAGCACAGCTGAAAACAGTTTAGCTGGTTAGAGAAGCTATAAAACTGACCTTCCTTTGAGCAGGTTGAGTATCTGGAAAAAATTATTATTTAAATACAAATCATTATTTCTAACTTTGTCAATGTCTTGACTATATTTTCTATTCATTTTATAACTCCATCCATCCATCCATCCATCCATCCATCCATCCATCTTCTACCGCTTTTCCGGAGGTCCGGGTCGTGGAGGCAGCAGTTCAAGCAGAGAAGCCCAGACTTCCCTCTCCCCAGCCACCTGCTCCAGCTCTTCAGAGGGGATACCAAGGCGTTCCCAGACCAGCTGGGAGACATAGTCTCTCCACCGAGTCCTGGGTCTGCCCCGGGGTCTCCTCCCAGTGGGACATACCTGAAACACCTCAAGTGGGAGGCGTCCAGGAGGATGCCTGGACGCCTCCCATTTTACAACTCATGGTGGTAAATAAGTGTGACTTTTCATGGAAAACACAAAATAATTGTCTGGGTGACCCCAAACTTTTGAACAGTAGTGTACATATATTTTTGCAGATATATAACAACATATATATGTATTGCAACATATATACAAATATAAATACATATTTTATATGTGAATATATAGTATATATATTTTATGCAACATTTTATATATATACTATTTTATATACTATTTTTACATGTTATTACTATTTAAATAATAAATAGATTACTATTTAAATACTATTTAAATAATGAACAAATTTAAATTTATTTAAATAATAAATAAATAGTGTCCTGTCTGAATGACTATCGTCCTGTCGCACTGACACCAATTGTGATGAAGCGTTTTGAAAGGCTTGTCAAACCACACATCCCAGCCTGCCTCCCTGTATCATATGACCCGCTCCAGTTTGCGTATCGTTCAAATTGCTCCACAGAGGATGCTACAGTCACCACTCTGCACTCTGTCATCACCCACCTGGAGCAGAAAGACACCTACGCCAGACTCCTGTACATTGATTTCAGTTCAGCATTCAACACCATTTTTCCCCAGAGACTGATGGAGAAATTACTCCTTCTTGGTCTGAACACCGCCACATGTACCTCAGTCTGTCCATGTTGGAAACAACATCTCCAACTCCATCATGGTGAGCACTGGATCCCCTCAAGGCTGTGTACTCAGTCCACTGTTGTTTACACTTCTAACACATGACCGTGCGTCCAGAAATGAGGGGAACCAGATTATTAAGTTTGCAGATGACACCACAGTGGTGGAACTTATTCAGAGGGATGAGGAATCTATGTACAGGGAAGAAGTGAGAGACCTGGAGGGCTGGTGCAGGGAGAACAATCTGGTGCTCAGCGTGGACAAAACAAAGGAGATGATTATCGACTTCTGGCGGTCACGGTCTGAACACATCCCTCTCAGCATCAGCGGCTGTTCGGTGGAGAGAGTGGAGAACATCAAGTTCCTCGAAGTGCAGATCTCGCAGGACCTGACCTGGAGCAAGAATTCCTAGGGGATCAGGAAGCGGGCCCAGCAGAGCCTGCACTTCTTGAGGAAACTCAAACAGGCCTCTCTCCCCATCTGCATCCTCAGGACCTTCTACAGAGGTGTGGTGGAGAGTGTTCTGATGTGCTGCATTGCAACATGGTACTCCATTTGCATTATGTCAGACAAAAAGCCCTGCAGAGGATAGTCAAGGGAGCTGAAAGGGTAATTTGAGTTTCCCTCCCCTCTGTCCAAGAACTTTTTCAGAGCCCTTGTAGGAGCAGGGCACTGAACATTGTCAAGGACCACTCTCACCCTCTGCATAAACACTTTGAACTGCCATCTGGCAAACGATTCTGGAGCATCAGAGGCAGAACCACCAAACTGATTAACAGCTTCCTTCCACAAGCTGTTAGGATACTGAACAGTTGAGCCAGAATCTTTCATACATACTACTGCACCTTATGGACATTATGATATTTATGTATATTATAGTTCTAGTTAGTTTCAAGTAGCCACTTTGACTCACTCAGCCACTTTGTGGCCACTATGTATTTTATACATAGGTAGTTAATAACTAAATGTGTCTTAGGGATGTGTGAACGGCTGTGTTGGGATGGGGGGTGGGGTGTGTGTGAGTGTGTTTTAAATTATGTTCTTTTTTTACATATATTGATGCAGAGAGAAACGTAATTTCATTTTGCCTGCACTACAGTTGTATGTACAGCAACATGACAATAAAGGTTGATTTGATTTGAAATGATTCCAGCCACAAGGGGTGCACAAGGCAGTGTACGCCTTGTGCTGGTCCCAAGTCCAGGAAAATGGGGAGGGTTATGTCTGGAAGGACATCCAACGTAAAACCTTTTACCAAATCAAACATGCGGATCATGATGAATGAGACCTGAATACTGGATCGGTCAAGGTCCGGTTTAACAATGTTCGCTACTGGTGCTGTCAACAGGGTGCCGGTGAAAACTGGGCTACTGTTGGTCAAAGATCGAGGAGGAGGAGAAGCGTGTTAGGAGGGAGAGAGAGAAAAAGAAAGGTAGAAGGGTGGAGGTGAGAGTAGGGATGTAAAATGGTAAAGGCAGAGAGTTGGCTCATATGATGGAGAGAAGAAACTTCTGCGTGTTCAAGAAACCAGATGGAAGGGAAGCAAGGCGAGGAGCATTGGAGGTGGATTTAAACTGTTCTACCATGGTGTAGATAGGAAGTGAAATGGAGTAGGAGTCATCTTGAAGGAAGAGTATGTGAAGTAGTGGTGGGCGGATCGATCCCAATATCGATAATATCAATACAAACGTACTGATATTGATCAATACCAGTGTAATGAGATCGATACTCTGTGTCTGTGTTGCCGCTCCCATCACAGCGCTGAGCAGGCACACTCAGGCACACTTTGCTCCTCTTCTTCTTCCTGTGGTTTTACCTCCTCCCTCATTACCTCCCACTCAGCAGTGCTAGGTAATCACAATAAACGACTTTCGCATCTCGGCTTGCACAAAGCATCATGGGAACGTGACTACCAAACATGCTCTATCGATACATTTAGTTTATGGAAAGTTCCTGATCTACGAGCATATTGTATGCGTAGGAGTCTTCCCGGATGTACCCGCAAACGCAAGGATCAACTAGTTGTGCGTATTGGCAGCCACCTTGCAGAAATTGGCCACAATAGCCCCCCTGTATGTATGCTGACATAGCAGATTTTTTGTTGTCAAAGGACCAAGCACCCTTACTTGCGAGACTCCGAAACGACAACAAAGAAGGTAAGCAAGTGGTTTGACAGCTCAACTTTGGTTTTGTCATTTTGAGTAAATTTCACTACAAGGCATAGCCTGCTTACTTAGATCTATAGGTCGATACTACTATAGTTAATGTACCACACGTTTTCATCCATCCATCCATCCATCTTCTACTGCTTTTCCGGAGGTCCGGGTCGCGGAGGCAACAGTTCAAGCAGAGAAGCCCAGACTTCCCTCTCCCCCGCCACCTGCTCCAGCTCTTCAGAGAGGATACCAAGGCGTTCCCTGACCAGCTGGGAGACATAGTCTCTCCACCGAGTCCTGGGTCTGCCCCGGGGTCTCCTTCCAGTGGGACGTGCCCAAAACACCTCAGGTGGGAGGCATCCAGGAGGCATCCTAATCAGGTGCCCATACCACCTCAACTGACTCATTTCAATTTGGAGGAGCAGCGGTTCTACTCTGAGCCTCTCCCGGATGACTGAGCTCCTCACCCTATCTCTGAGGGTGAGTCCAGCAATCCTACGGAGAAAGCTCACTTCAGCCGCTTGAATCCGCAATCTCGTTCTTTCGGTCATTACCCAAAGCTCGTGACCATAGGTGAGAGCAGGAATGTAGATTGCCTTAGAACTCAGCTCCCTCTTCACCACAACAGACCGGTACAACGTCTGCATCACTGCAGATGCTGCTCCGATCCGTCTGTCAATCTCTCGCTCCATTCTCCCCTCGCTCGTGAATAAGACCCCGAGATATTTAAACTCCTCAATTTGGGGCAGGAGCCTAACCCCAACCCAGAGAGGACAATCCACCTTTTTCCGGCTGAGGACCATGGACTCGGACACGGTCAAACGCTTTCGCCAAGTCCACAAAACACATGTAAACTGGTTGGGCAAACTCCCACAAACCCTCGAGAATTCTCGAGAGGGTAAAGAACAACCCAAAGGTGCAGGGAAACAACCATTTCGTCTACTGGGGAAAACTCCAATATAGAGGCAGCAAGGTGGGGGGATACAAGAATACCCACCCCTGCTCGTCGTCTCTCACCCGGGGCAACTCCCGAAAAGGCCAAGCTCCAGCCCCTCTCCAGGAGACTGGTTCTGGAACCGGAGCTGTGTGTTGAGGTAAGGCCGACTATATCTAGCCGGAATCTCTCAACCTCGTACACCAGCTCAGGCTCCTTCCCCACCAGAAAGGTGACATTCCAGACACATTTTCAATGATTTGCAATTTTATTTTATACCAGCCTACTTATCAACGGCCTTAACTACATGTGTGTGTGTAGATCAAGCTTTATTACCAATATACAAAGAACTAGATCCTGGCCTGCCTGTCCGTACCTACTACTTCAGGGTTTAGACACTTGAACAATACACAACACTATTTAATTATGTTATAATATAGACTTACTGCTTTAATCCAAGAATTACATCCGTCCGGATCCTTCAGCTCTGTGGGGAATGTATATAATGTGAATGGCGGCGGACATGTGCACACTCTGGTCCCAAAGTTACACGCATGTATGCTGCAAGTTTGCTTTTTCCACCGCTGCAGATGATACATGCAGTTCCCACACTTAACTACGGCACAATGTGCACCTGGCATAATGACGATTGAGAGCTTGAAGCACTTTAAACGACAGTTGTTCAGGTGTGGCAGCACTGTCTCTATACAAAATCAAGGTGGCTACCGGAATGTTTGGTAGTCGTGAACTTTGAACTCACATAGTCCACACATGCGCACTCGTAATGCAAAAGTCGCTTAGGGGTTCCTGCACAACCCAAGGCTGCAGGTTCAGGACCCTCAGGTTTTCATGACAGCGCCACCTACTTCCTGCACAACCGGTCTTTTTCCCATCTATATTGTAGAAGCTGGGTTAATCATCTCAGGCTGGATGCAGAGGGTAAACAGAGAAGGACAATAGTTCTGGAGATGAGAGAGATTATGGTGAGGTAGCAGGAAGAAGTAGTTGGGGGAGAAGGGATGAATGTATTGTGATGCGAGATGTCATGCAGATGTGAGATAGGTGGTTGATATAAAAGGAGAGACCCTGGGGTACTGAGACATGCTTTTTCTGTGTATGACTGATGTGAGAGTGAATAAAGTCGTCTGCTGCATAAATCTGCCTCCGTTATTTACACTCTCCACAATATTAAATTAACAAAATCTGCATACAACATTGAACAAATGAAAACAAAAATAAAGAACAAAAAGATAAACATATGACCACATGGTTCGAGGGACAAGGCACTTATAACAACTGAAAAATCTTCTTCTTCACCGCCGGTGAAGAAAACAAGCTTCTCTACGTGACGGACTCGCGCTCGGGGAGACGGTTCCTCGTAGACACTGGCTCCCAGAAGAGCCTCATCCTGCCGTCCTACGCCGACCGGCTAGCAGGAGCTAGCGACCACCAGCTGGTAGCCGTAAACAGCTCGGACATTAAGACTTTTGGTGAGAGAACATTGACTTTATCCCTACACGGCCATATGTACGAGTGGACTTTTGTCATAGAGACATTGAGTTTCCCAATCCTGGGAGCTGATTTTCTGTGTGCACACGGGTTGCTAGTTGATGTTGCTAACAGACGCCTGGTTAATACAATAATCTTTTGATTCTCTCCCCTGTACAGCTCGAGGGGCTGGGCCAATAACACAAGCCAACTTCACAGCGCCAGGCGGTAAGTTCCACACACTGCTCACTCAGTTCCCAGCACTCACGGTCCTGACGTTTTCGGCAGCCAGCACTAAACACGGGGTGGAACACTTTATCACCACCACTGGGCCTCCCATTTTCACAAGACCTCGGCGCCTGGACGCAGCTAAACTGACCGTAGCGTGCGAGGAGTTTGCCAACTTGGAAAGGCTGGGCATCATCAGGCGCTCAAACAGCCCATGGGCATCCCTACTATACATGGTCCCTAAGGCTGAGGGATCGCGGCGACCGTGCGGAGATTTCCACAGGTTGAATAATGCCACAGCGCATAACCGCTACCCGATTCCCCATATTCAGGATTTTGTCGTTCACCTCACCGGGGCACGCATTTTTTCTAAAATAGACCTGGTCTGTGGTTACCACCAGGTCCCGGAGCACACGGAGGACATACCCAAAACAGCGGTAATAACTCCGTTTGGCTTGTTTGAGTTTTTACGCATGCCCTTCGGATTAAAAGGGGCAGCACAGACATTCCAACGCATGATAGATGCAGTGTTGTGCGATCTGCCGTTTGTGTTCGTCTGCCAGGATGATATCCTGGTGGCCAGCGCGTCCGAGGACGAACACGTAACCCACCTCAGGACGGTTTTCCGGAGGTTGGAGGAGCACGGGTTAATAATCAACCCGGCGAAATGCCAGTTCGGCGTGACGGGGATTGATTTTTTGGGGCACCGTGTCTCACCGGAGGGAGCGATACCCTTGCCTGACAAGGTGCGTGGCATGATGAATTTTCCTCGGCCTCAGACGGTCAGGGCGCTGCAAGAGTTTTTGGGGATGGTTAACTTTTATAACCGGTTCCTCCCCTGCACAGCTCAGCTCATGCAGTCATTGTACGCCGTGCTCAAGAAACGGAAACCGGCGGACAGAGTCAAATGGACTCTGGAGCGGGAGCAGGCGTTCTCTGAGGTTAAAACAGCCCTGGCAAATGCCGCACTGTTGGCGCACCCGGACCCGGCGGCCTGGATAGCACTCACTACCGATGCCTCGGACGTGGCCATAGGGGCCATCGTGGAGCAACGCGTCGCCGGTTCTTGGCAGCCGCTTGCTTTTTTCAGCAGGGCTTTGCGCGACAGTAAGCGTAAATACAGCGCATTCGACAGAGAGTTGCTGGCTCTCCACCTGGCCATACGCCAGTTCCAGTTCTGGCTGGAAGGGCACAGCTTCACTGCGTTTGTGGACCACAAGCCGCTAACGTTCGCAATGGCCAAGGTTTCGGAACCATGGTTGGGCCGGCATGGAGTTTACGACCGATATTCAGTATGTGTCGGGTAAACTGAATGTGGTGGCGGACTGCCTCTCACGTGCAGTAGTGGCCCCAGTCTGCGTGGGGATAGATTATACAGCCATGGCCGCAGAGCAGATTGGCGATGCGGACATGTGCGCGCTCCAGTCTGGACCAACAGGGTTAAGGCTGGAGAGCAGAGTACTGCAAGACGGCAGCCCCCCCCCAATCTGTGATGTCTCCACGGGACATCCGCACCTGGTGGTCCCAGCTGCTTGGCGCCGCCGCGTGTTTGAGTTCAGTTCACGCTCTGGTGCACCCAGGAGTGCGCGCGTCAGTCAAAATGGTGGGAGCGAAGTTTGTATGACCAAGCCTGCGCAAACAAGTGAAAGAGTGGACTGCAGCCTGCGTAGCGTGCCAACGAGCCAAAGTACACAGACACACGAAGGCTCCTTTGAAGCCGTTTCGTATACCGGCTAAGAGGTTCGACCATGTTCACGTGGACCTCGTGGGCCCCCTCCCGCCATCGCAGGGGTGCACACACCTTCTGACAGTGGTGGACCGCACCACACGCTGGCCAGAAGCAGTCCCGCTGGCGGCAACCACGTCCGCGGACGTGGCGCATGCTTTTTTGACGACATGGGTGGCACGTTTTGGCATCACGTCCGATAGGGGCCCACAGTTTGTTTACGACCTCTGGTCCGCAATGGCCCGTAGCCTGGGTGTTGCAATTCATCGCACAACCACGTACAACCCACAGGCCAATGGGTTATGTGAGCGTTTCCATAGGTCACTGAAAGCAGCGCTCAGGGCTTCGCTGACGGATGCAAATTGGGTAGACCGGTTGCTGTGGGTTTTATTGGGGTTGCATTCCACACCAAAAGAGGATTCGGCGGCTTCCCCGGCGGAGCTTGTTTTTTCTCAGCCATTGCAGCTCCCTGGGGAATTTTTGCCAGATAATCCCGCGCCGGACAACTGTCCGTCTCAGCGTTTGCAGCATAGCGCAGACACAGGCACGCTGCCAGGCCCGGCCCACCACTGTTTTCCACGCGCTTTTGTGCCAAAAACTTTGGAGAATGTGGCGTTCGTGTTTGTCAGGCACGATGCCCACCGCCCCCCCATTGCGCCCACCCTACAATGGCCCGTTCAGAGTGCTGGAAACAGGGCACAAACATTTTTTGTTAGACTTGGGGGGTCATAGGGAGAAAATATGTATAGACAGACTTAAGCTCGCCTTTGTGTTGGCAGACGAGCAAGTGATGTTGGCTCAGGCCCCTCGGCGTGGAAGACCCCCACTGAGAACTCCCCAGGTAAACGATTCATCAGAGCAGCCACACTGGCAAGTCGAAGGTCCCCCCCCTCACCATGGCCCACCCGCAGACAAACACACCCTCAGGAGCCCCCCACTGGCACAGCAGTGCCGCGGAGGCCGTTACAGCAGATATGGGAGGAGACTGAAGCCAAAAGGACGTGAGGACTGAAACTCGGTCTGAGATTCGGGGGGGGGGGGGGGTAAGAAGCTGGGTTAATCAAAGAAGGACAATAGTTATGGAGATGAGAGAGATTATGTTGAGGTAGCAGGAAGAAGTAATTGGGGGAGAAGGGATGAATGTATTGTGATGCGAGATGTCATGCAGATGTGAGATGGGCGGTTGATATACGTAAAAGGAGAGACCCTGGGGTATTGAGACATGCTTTTTCTGTGTATGACTGATGCGAGAGTGAATAAAGTCGTCTGCTGCATAAATCTGCCTCCGTTATTTACACTCTCCACAATATTAAAGTAACAAAATCTGCATACAACAGTGAACAAATGAAAACAAAAATAAAGAACAAAAAGATAATCATATAACCATATGGTTCGAGGGACAAGGCACTTATAACAACTGAAAAATCAATACTTTACCGTCATTCAGAAGACAGTAATCCATTCATTTCTTTCGGATTTTTTTCTTTTTTTTTTTTCGATAATGCACAGAGTCCTTGCTGCTTTTATGTTTGTGCCAATATTGGAACAGGATATACTGAAGCCCATTCTTAAATATCAGGATATTTGGGGTGATTGCACGAATTTTGCTTTATATTTTCTGAATATCACAAAAATTCACACATTGAGGAAGCGTTCATGATTCATTTTCCACAACAGTGCCACCTAGTGGATTTGATGAAGACACTACACCACAGTCTGAGAACTGAAAATAATCAATATTTTAGAACTGATGCTGTTCATTAATATTTTAGTTCATAGAGGAGGGGGAAAGGTTCTTTGTAGAAGACCTACTAGATTACATTAATAATATGTAGTAAATCACGGTCTTTACCATTTTCAATTTTATCCCGACAGTGTGTAATTTTTAATAAAAAAAAACTTCAGTTTTAGCTCACAATCTAAACACAAACACTAAGAACTTAATAGGTTAATAAATCAAATTAAACACAAAAACATGAATGTGAACCTCATACTGATTTTTTTTTTAACAGACTGATTCTCTATCCTGTCACAGATTTGCTCATCATAGTCCATCAGACTCTGGCACAAACACAGCAACTGTGGCGGGTTTGGGAAAAACCCCACAACAGACTAAGGACAGTCAGCTCGCTTCTCTTGGTTTTTTCCGCTGCACTACTGAGATGTAATGTGCCGCTCATGCATTGTGATGTTAATGTGCCATTCATGTATAGTGTTCATGCGTCCTGTCCTTACTGTGACCTAGAGACTGAGATCAATATGTAGATGTGCCTTGTAACCTCTTTGTCCTGCAGCTGGAGCAGAGGCCAGCAATCTGCCTATTGTGATGTATGTCTCTCAAATGCAAATGTCTCATGCCTGTTCTGCAGTCTGTTTGATCATACCAACTGCTGGTAATGCTCTTTCATGTTTTGTTGTAGTTGGGTATATATACTGCACTGAAATCCATGCTCTCTCATTCTCTCTCTTCAACTGCTGCTGCTGGACACACACACTCTGTGTCCCTTTGCTGGAGAGCCTCTGGGCACGCTCCCGGCGCGCATGCACGGCGCCGGGGCGGGCTCCGTGACGGCGGTATGATTTAATAAACCTGCTTAAAACCAACACCAATGCTGATTTATTTCATGTCGCTGCACAACAACCATTCATTCATGCATTCATCTTCTTCCTCTTAATCCTTTTCGGGTCGCGGGGGGGCTGGAGCCTATCCCAGCATCTATGGGCGACAGGCACAACCATCTTGGATGATTTACTAATAAGCCAGATCTTTGTTAGGATTAACTGATCTTGGAACAACGAGTTGATCTTCAGTCTACTATGATACAAAGTTGTAGTCAGAAATTTGGGAACATTTTGGCAAATAGCATATTTTGGGGATTTAAAAAATGCATTTAGTTTATTAGGAGGGAGGCTGAAAAGTTCATAGTGGTCAGATTTGACCAAATGTGGTTTATTTTTCAAACACAGGGATCCAAGCGCTGCAACACCGATGGAAGAAGTGTGTGGACCGAAGAAGAGACCATGTTGAAAAATTAACCACATTTGGTCAAATCTGACCACGATGAACTTTTCAGCCCCCCCCCCCCCCCCCCATTTAGGATATCCAAACTTTTGCACTGTCAATTATTTTTATTTTTGTTTAATTTTTGAAATAGAACACAACTCAGCCTTAATGTTTGCTGGTGATAATGTCGTTTTTCCATTTCTCATAGACTGTGTTTACATCTTTCCAATTAAAAGCGTGAGGCTGCTCCACTCTTTCTCACCACTGTATGAAGACCAGATCTCCAGGACAGGGCCGGCTTTAGTCCACTATATTAGGGTGGTGTGGTTTAATAACAGGGGAACACCACATTCTTTTTTTGAACAAATGCTCTGTTTAAATCACTGTCAAAGAACACCACAAAGAGCATGTTCTAGCACAATTACAGTTTCTAAGTAACAGAGTATTTCTTTTTATTTAGAAATACATTTTGGATCAAATGCATCTGTGAGTCCGATAAAGAATGAATGAATAATCAAACCAACATTCAGCTCCAGTTACATTTATTCAACCACTGAATCTGTTCACCAAGAGAACTGCAGAAATGATCACTATGCTACTACCTACCTTAACATGGATGATGACCATACCAGCATACAATGACAGGAAATTAAAATCAGCTTTTGACTGGGTGGGCAACAGGCAGATTTTAGTGGGCCAATTCCACCTCCGACCACCTCAGCTGCCGTCCGTACTCTGGGAGTGTCCTGGCTCCTCTCCAGCTCTGTCCACGCCACGGTGTCCTACATTTGTTTTCTTTCAGAGACAAAGGTCAGAAAAACAAAATAAAAAAGTTTACTGACAACTGACTTTTCCAAATCCCTTCAAGTTTAAACTATATGTTAAGCAGACAACAGTAACTCGGTGCAGTGAGAGTTGCAGGAGCAGATGTGGAGGTGGAAGATGGAGGTGAGGCAGCTGATAGAATAGAATAGAATAGACACATCCTGGCAGGACAAAGTGCCCAACACAGAAGTTCTGTCCCGCGCTGGCCTTCCCTCCATGTTCACTCTACTCAGGCAGCACAGGCTCCGCTGGCTAGGCCACGTTCACCGTATGGAGGATGGCAGAATCCCCAAAGACGTCCTCTACGGAGAACTGGCGACTGGCAGGAGAGACGTTGGCCGCCCACAGCTGCGCTTCAGAGACGTCTGCAAGAGAGACATGAAGGCCCTGGAGATCAACACAGAGCGCAGGGGGGACCTTGCAACGGACCGCTCCAAATGGAGAGGCACCCTGACCAGACAGCTCAAGGCGGGTGAAGAGAGACTGACTGCTGCAGCAGATGAAAAAAGGACCCGCAGGAAGAACCGCCACAGACCCAGCAGCACGGAGACCACCCACAAGTGCGACCTGTGTGACAGGGACTGCCATTCGCACATCGGCCTGTTCAGCCACAGGCAGTGCTGTTCCAGCAGAGTAGACGTTTAGGATTCTCTTCCATGGTCATCATAGACCGACGGAGGCCGACGAAAAGAAGAGAACAGAAGAGAATAGGCTTTTTTGTCATTGTACAGTTGTACAGCACAACAGAATTGTGGGTGCTCCACCAGGCTACTGCCCAATAAAGTAAGACAGAAGGATAAGATAAAACATGGTGACAGAACACACAATTAAACACACGACTGAAATAAAAAATAGCCCAGGATTCTGGAATTATACACAAGTATGGTAGTGGCTTCATGGATGAAACAATGTACATCAGAGTGTGGAGAGCAGAAACACTTATAACTGAGTAAAATGGAACAAGGATTATGGAAAATATACTTAAGTATGGTAGTGGTTTCATGGATGGGTCAATATACATGAAAGTGCAGAGTGCAAAGACAGGTGTGTTCCATCCATCCATCCATCCATCCATCCAATCAACCATCTAACCATCCATCCATCTTCTACCGCTTTTCCGGAGGTCTGGGTCGTGGAGGCAGCAGTTCAAGCAGAGAAGCCCAGACTTCCCTCTCCCCAGCCACCTGCTCCAGCAATTCAGAGAGGATACCAAGGCGTTCCCAGACCAGCTGGGAGACATAGTCTCTCCAGTGAGTCCCGGGTCTGCGCTCGGGTCTCCTCCCAGTGGGACATGCCCGAAAAACCTCAAGTGGGAGGCATCCAGGAGGCATCCTGATCAGATGCCCAAACCACCTCAACTGGCTTCTTTCAATGTGGAGGAGCAGCAGTTCTACTCTGAGCCTCTCCCCGATGGCTGAGCCCTTCACCCAGTCTCTAATGCTATGTGTCCACTGGTTCCGTTGTTTTTCCTCTTCCCATTTATTGTGTATTGGAAATGCAGCAGAAAGCATTTGGGTGCGGAGCAGTCAAAACCGTACTTGCTGTGCCGAGTCGCCCATAGGTACCCTAGAGCTCATTTGCATAAAGATCTCCCTCTGTAAAGATTTTTTCCATACGGTCATGAATTGGAGGCAGCACTCTCGTCCTCAATTTTTAAATCAGTGGTTTTTGATGTCAAATAACGACAGATTAATTAACTGAACCTACTATTTCTCGCACGAAATGATGTTAGAAACACTTTTCGCTGGTTTGTTTTAAAGACATGGAGCCCAAGGATGCCATATTGTCCGGTAGCAGCCGAGAGCTGAAGACCGCCCACAGCCGCAACTGTCAACCAATCCAGTGAACCAGCTAGCTGGAGGAGAAGACGAGAGAAGAGGGGGGAGGGAAAGACAAGCAGATCTGTACGTTACCTGTTGTTGTGAAGACTTGAAGGAGAAATTAATAACCGCTGTTTCAGGCAACCCGATACTATATGACCAGTTCTTGCCGTCATACAAACAAAGGAACGAGGCGTGGAGAGCAGTGGAACATGGGCTCATCCAGCCGAAGCTCATGAACCAGGCGGTCAAATTCGACATGTATTGTGCGGGTCTGTAGAACTGGGTGAACCCAAAACCAGCGGCGACAACGACAGGGTCACCTTTTGTAGCGTAAATATACCAGCACTATTAAAAACAGACTTATCAATCTGCTCATGGTTAATAATGACTATTCCAGCATTTCCTCCCACATTGTTCGACTCCGCCTAGCCGAGAACTACGCTACACGCCCCTTTTCCGCACCTCAGAGGTTGCGGTATGTCGATTCCTTAACAAAAAAATCCGGACCAGTGGACATGTAGCATAAGGGTGTGTTATGATAAATAAAAAAGGTCTTCAGTTCTGTGCATGTGGGCATTCGGAGGGAGGGGGGTGGGGCCTGTTAAGTATGAGAAATGAGTCCAGTCTTCATGCAGCCAACTAACCTTTATTACAGAGAACTTGGAACTATATACACAGTGGGCCGTGTCCGCCTGATGTCACCCTGTGGGTGGGCACGACATCACATACACACACATTCCCATACACAACATTCTTCCCCCCTTTAGAAAAATGCAAAACCACACACACAATTGAACCTCCCAAATTTGGAACCCGAATCACTAGCTAAGAACATGGGGAATAATATATTGTACTAAAACAACCCAAACATTCACACAGAGAACAACTAAAATGGACCACGTCTCTAAAATACATAAAATTAATCCCATATTACGCACACTCTCACTCACATGCACACCAGCATCAAACATATATATACAGATATTTGCACAAAAATTTTCTTCGGTAACTCCAATGTCCCTGGGCACCCACCATTTACCCAACAGCTCCAGGGGACCCAGGCAGTCCCACGGCATCTGTGCCCTTGGCCGCTGTCTACCCCCAGGGCTGAAGCCCCCCTCCCCGGTGAAAATGTCCCTCCCGCCATTAGACGCTTCTTCCCTCTGGGCCTGCAGTGCTGTTGTCCAGTGCGCCGTCTCTCCGTGCCCGCTGGACCGTTCCCGCCCGCCTCACACACTGCCGTCATGGCTCCACACACTCTGGCCCCCCGTGGCCGCTTTCCAGGGAAAATCAAAGCCTGTTCATCAGGGTTGTTCGCTGCCTCAGGCGTCTTGCCATAATGCCCAGCGCCCTTGTCCAAGGCGCATGGAGCTCCAGCACTGAGACACTGCCTGACCCCGTGGCGCATGGCTGCTGTTGCTGCTTACTCTCAGGGTTCACCACATCGCCCTCACCGGCATCGTTCTCCGACCCAGGCACCTCGCCACTGCTTTCAGCCCCCTTGTTCCAGGCTCTCCACTGCGCTGACTCCATGCCTGGTTGTAGCTGCTCACCCTCGAGGCTCTCAGCTCCACGCTGGTCAGTGTCACTCTCTGACCTGTCGGCTCCACTGTCCGACCCGGGCACCTCGTCGCTGTTCTCGGCTCCCTCGCTTAAGGTGCCCTGCTGCGCTGTCTCCGCGCCCGGCTGCTGCATCACCACAGGGCTCCCAGCCTCCATGGATCTGCTCTCCCGCTGCTTAGCCTCTCGCAGCGGGGCTGACTCCTGTTGCACTCCCTTTCCACTGTCGCTGCGCACTGCACCATCTGCCTCTTCAGCACTATGGTCCTGCACCATGCTGCGCTCCATGGCTGGCTCGCTGTCTTCGGTGACCGGAGACTCTTCTACCCATGGTCCCGGTTCTACCACAACGTTCAGCTTGGTCCCTGTAGCCCAGTTTTGGCACGCAGTTAGCTCAACAGCTAGCCTGTCCATAGGTGCAGAACGGGCTGTTCGCCTCCTGAAGCTAACTGGCTTACTTGCCCCTGGCACCAAAAGCTCCATCACCCGCAGCCTCCTGGTCCACGTCTGCTCAGCGAAGTGCTTGGCCATCCGCTTGACGGCAACCTCATAGCACTCGTCTGTGCCCAGCGTGTGGAGGATCCTCCGGCCCTCCGCACTGAGGTTATGGACCAGAAGTGCCCAGCGCTGTTTCCCACCAAGCCCATGGAGACCCAGCGCTCTGATGTACTCCTCAAAATTCTGTCTCCACTCCAGCCACGGGATCACCAGCTCACCCTCACGCTCCAGAAACGGCAGCAGTGGTGTAGGCAGTCAGCACACTTCCATTTTTCTCTGTCGCCATTGCTATGTATGAGAAATGAGTCGGCAGGAGTCCAGTCTTCATGCAGCCAACTAACCTTTACTACAGAGAACTTGGAACTATATACACAGTGGGCCCGCCTGACGTCACCCTGTGGGTGGGCACGGCGTCACATACACACACATTCCCATACACAACAGGGCCTCTGACTGGTTGCAGTTTGGATGGCCCAGGGGAAGAAGCTGTTAGTCTGGAGGTGTGGGACCTGATTGATCTGAACCGTCGTCCAGAGGGAAGCAGGTCAAACAGGTCGTGGGTGGGATGTATTTTTTTTGTATTTGTATTCTTTATTAATCCCAGAGGGAAATTCAGGGAAACCACCTGGATGGATGAGGCAGCCATGGTGCGGTGCCAATCCCTTCACATTCACACACACATTTACACTAAGGGCCACTTTAGAGTCTCCAATAAACCGAACCTACATGTGTAACAGGGTTTGTAAGCTGTTAAATATCCTTTACAGGTTCAGAATTCTGGCCACACCAACACAGATCAGAGGACAGAACTTAACAGTCTTAACTTTTAGAGACATAACAGTCTCTAAAAGCCGCCGGGTTTTCCAAGCACCAAGAGGGAAGAATCGTCTTCAAATTCACCACAATCCGTTCCAGAATCCAGCGCTGGGAATTTCACGTCTCTGGCCCGCTGTTGGAGGAAGAATTGGAAAAAACCCACAATCAGTAATCGTGTACTCTTGGTTCTTTTTTTTTTTCCACAATATCTTTATTGAACCTTTTTTTTTTTTTTAACAAACATGATACAAACAATCAAACACTAACACTAAAGTACTACAAAAAAAAAAAAATGCACTAAAAACACCAACAACCACCAACAAAATCAAGTCTTCAACAATGCTCCTCTGTTTAGTCTAGACAATCCAATACATAAGTATACATATTATGTTCACCAGTTTGGAATTTACAAGATCCACACACATCATTCACCTTCTTCTTCAAGAGTTATGTTTAAATTTTTTACATAATCAATAAAAGGTCTCCATATATTCTCAAACACAATTTCCTTTGATTTCAGTATATATGTTATTCTTTCTAATGGAAGGTTTGTTAACATCTGTCTTAACCACTGAGTCACATCTGGTCTATGAGTCTTTTTCCATAATAGTGCAATACATTTTTTGGCATTAAGCAAACTGAGGTCTATGAATGTTCTTTCACTTTTATTAAAATTATGCTTTTCTGGGTACAGACCCAACAAAAACAGTTTAGGATTCAATATGATTTGTTTTTAAATTATTTTTTCAATTGTTACCCTCACCTCTTCCCAAAACATTCTTATTAATCTACATTCCCATAAACAATGAAATAGGGTTCCTTTACTTTCCATGCATTTTGTGCATGTATCTGGTATATTTTTGTTATATCTATTTAACTCCTCCGGTGTAACATACATCCGCATTAACCATTTGAAATGTATCAATTTAAGGCGTGCATTTATTGATTTGGTTTGAGCTTCTGTACAAGCCAATTCCCATTGTTCCTCTGAAATTTCAATTTGCAGATCTTCTTTCCAGTAGTTTAATCTTTTCAGTGAATTTTCACTTGAAGATAGTGTCAATGAGTTATAAAACTCTGAAATAATACCCTTTCTTTTACTATCTTTCATCATCATTTTTTCCAAGGATGAATAAATAGGTCGAGTGAGAGCTTTATTTTGATTTGATCGAATAAAGTTTCTAAGTTGAAGATATTTAAAAAAATGTGTTCTATTGAGATTAAATTTGATCCTCAGCTCTTCAAAAGACATTATGTTGTCTGCACATGGCAAATATAAATCCTGAATCTTTTGTATCCCTTTTAAATTCCATACTTTAAATACAGCGTCCGCTCTCCCTGGTTTAAAATATTGATTACCCCATATTGGACTAAATTGTGACAATAATTGTGGTTCTTTTAAATAGTTTTTAGCTTCACACCATATTTTGATCATATGCTTTACAAATGGATTTTTAACTTGTTTTTGTAATTTTTTTGCCGAATCTGAGTATATGAATATGGGAAGAGGTAAAGGTAAATTGTATGATTCCATTTCAGTCCAGTGAGGGAGATCATTTGATGAAAAATAATATGTCATAGACCTCAGTTGTGCTGACCAATAATACAACATAAAATTTGGACATTTCAGACCTCCACGATCAAATGGTAAATATAATAAAGACAGACGTAATCTAGCCCTCCTGTTGTTCCATATAAATTCCACTAACTTTTTTTTTATTCTTGAGAATAGATCTAAAGGTGGTGATAAGGGAATGTATTGAAATAAATAAAGTATTTTAGGTAAAATATTACTTTTAAGTATATTGATTCTCCCGATCATCGACATTGGTAGTGACATCCATCTCTGAGTTAACTCATTGATATCTGACATTAAGGCTTCATAGTTGACACTGGCGACTGATTCTAGCTTAGGCATAATATGGATTCCTAAATATTTAAACTGATTTACAACATTGAATTGATTTACCTCAGGGGCTGGGTAATTTCTCTGGGTCTCATTTAGCATTAATATTGAAGATTTAGTTTTATTTATTTTATATCCTGATATTTCCCCAAAATTCTTTATTAAATTCAACAAGGTTGGAATTGATTTTTTTAGATTCGACATAAACAAAATTATATCATCGGCGTACAGGGAGATTTTATGTTCTGTTGGTCCAACTTTAATTCCATATATTTGTGAATGTAAACGTATCGCTATCGCTAAAGGTTCAATTGCCATAGTAAACAGTAAAGGTGAAAGTGGACAGCCTTGTCGACATCCTCTATTGATTTTTATTGGTTTTGAAATATTGTTATTTGTTAGGATTTCTGCTGTAGCATTATTGTATATTATTTGAACCCATTTTATGAAATTATTTCCAAGTCCAAACCTTTGTAGGACTTCAAAAAGAAAGGGCCATTCAACTCTATCAAAGGCCTTTTCGGCGTCCAATGATAGGAGAGCTGTATCCGGTGCTTCTTTATTAAAATAAATAATATTAAATAGTCTTCTTACATTATGGAAGCCTTGTCTACCCTTTATAAAGCCATTCTGATCTCGATTAATAATATTTGGTAAAATTTCTTGTATTCGTCTTGCTAAAATTTTACAGATTATCTTAAGGTCGGCGTTTAATAGGCTTATTGGTCTCATATTTTCACATTTATTAGAGGGCTTACCTGGTTTTGGCAGCAGTATAATTAAGGCATTATTTATGTATGATGGTAAATTATTATTTTGAAATGCTTCTAAAACCATTTCCAAAAAAGGTTTTATTAATTTATTCTTAAATTTTTTATAAAGGTCAACTGGAAGACCATCTGGTCCTGCACTTTTTCCTGATTTCATATTATCAATGGCTAGCCCAACTTCTTCTTGACTAATTTTAGACTCCAATATCTCCCTGTTTTCATTTGGAATACACGGTATAGATAGTTCATTCAAAAACCCATTTAGTTTTGTTAAATCAGGTTCATTTTTGGTATCATATAATTTTTCATAGTAATCTCTAAAGGCTCTATTAATTTCTAAAGGATCTATAACTACCTGTCCGTTACTTATAATACTGGTAATTGGTGTTTTAATTTCCAATTGTTTAATCTGCCATGCTAATAATTTTCCTGATTTTTCACCTTGTTCATAAAAAGATTGTTTCAATCTTAGAAGACTCGAGGCAGCTCTATTCGCTGATTTTTTGTCGTATTCAGCTCTCAAAATCAGTAATTCATTCTCCAACCTTGGGTCACTTCCTGCATACACTTTTTCCTGAAGACTTTTTATTTTATGTTCCAATTTAGCTCTCTCCTCTCGAGTCTTCTTAGATTTTGATCCTGTATAACTAATAATATGTCCCCTAATAAAAGCTTTGAAAGCCTCCCACTTTACACATGCTGATGTTTGTGTAGTATTGATGTCAAAGAACTCGTCTATCTGTTTTTCTATATACTTGACAAATTCCTCATCCTGAAGCCATTTATGCTGAAATTGCCATCTACCTGATTCCTTTGTCAATTTTTTATCTACATATATTAGACAACAGGGTGCATGATCAGAGATCACGATGTTATCATAAAAGCAGTTTTGAATCTTGGACCTTAATTCTGTGGAAATCAAAAAATAATCAATACGTGAGAATGTCTTGTAGGTACTGGAATAACAAGAATAGGCTTTAACTTGTGGTTTCATTTCTCTCCATATATCTAACAATCTCAATTCTTTCATAAAATGATTAATAGTCATCCTACATCCAATGTGCGTACAATCCAGTCCTGTTGATCTATCCACACCTGGATTCAATGTACAATTAAAATCCCCTGCTATTATATGTTGCCCTGTAAGTGATGATAAGATGAGAAATAAATTAGCAAAGAACTTCTGATCATCTATATTGGGACCATATAAGTTCACAAGATTTATATTTTCTAATAGCAAAGAACCTTGAATGATTACATATCTTCCAAATTTGTCTCCAATTACATTTTTCACTTGAAAAGGAACTGATTTATGTATGAGAGTCATAACTCCCCTGGCTCGGGATGAAAATGAAGAGGTGAATACACTTCCCTGCCATCTACTCCTAATTCTTTTAACATCCTCCTCTATCAGATGAGTTTCTTGTAAAAACACAATTCTTGAACCCATGTCCTTTATTTTATTCATAACTTGTTTAAGTTTTTTTAAATTTTGTAGACCTCTGCAATTCCATGAAGTTAAATTAAGATTAACACTTTGGTCCATGATCAATAGAGAGTTTGGGATTACCTTGGAGTGTAAACATGCTCATACAGAGAAGCAAAAACATGAGTGGTTGAACATTCATCCTACAAACTACACACAAACAAATTTCCCCTTCCCACACTTGTGGCAAACCCCCCAAAATCAAAAGAAAAATTCTGTCTCCCGATATAGCCATCGACCGTTCCACACCCACGGGGAACAGCCTAAGCCACTCCTTCTTCATCCTCCCAATCACCCTAACTCTACTGCTTTTAATGACGTAACATTAACTCTCCTCTGTAGTTTTCCAACTTAACTCCAAAATTTTTAACAACTTTGTACATCATAGTTTTTTTTTTGTTTGTTTTGTTTTGTTTTGTTTTTTTAATATATAATACAATCTATATTTTGTAAACTTACTATTTACTTCAAGTCAGTCAGATGCCTGTGCAAATGCTTAATTATTCTACCTTATATTTTGTTCATGCTTAGCTCCCACCAGTCTCTTCTTCTTCTTTGATCTTCTTGATGAACTCCTGCGCCTCCTCTGGGGTCTTGAAGATGTGGGTTCTGCCCTCATACGTGGTCAGCAGTCTCGCAGGATAGATTACACCATGACGAATCCCAAGGTTGCCTAGCTCCTTACGTACGGGGTCAAACTGCTTCCTCAATTGCTGGATTCCTGTGGCCAAATCTGGGTAGAACCGCACCTGCTGGTCCTGGTGTTTAATCTCTCCTTTAGCACGTGCAGCGTTGAAGATCTTCATCCTGTCTCTGTTGCTAAGAAACTTCATAATTAAGGTCCTCGGCGGTCCCTTATCTCTCCGTGGGCCAATACGATGTGCATTTTCCAGAACCACTGCTGATTGCAACTCCTCGCTGCCCAGCACCTCCGGAATCCACTTTTCCAGAAAGGAACATACGTCCCGACCTTCTGATTCCTCTGGAAGACCCACCAGCCTCAAATTATTCTGTCTCGACCGAGATTCCGAATCCAAAATATTATCTTCCAGAGATTTATTTTTTTTTTCCAAAGTGCGCACCTTTAATTGAAGACGGGTGACGTCATCTTCAGCACTAGCGAGACGGAGCTCCATCTGCGCCGTTCGTTCTACACAGTCACCCAATTCCTTTCTTATTCCTTCCAACGCTGTCATAATCCCATCAAATCTAGAGGAAAAGTCCGCTCTCATTGAACTCATGGCAGCCATCAGCGCATCTGCGCCTCCCCCCGCAGACATCGCACCGTTGCCAGCCTCCTCCGCCATATATGGAGTTTTGTTTGCTGCGTCACAGACCTGAAAGTCCGTTAATTTGGACTGTTTCGGCGGCTCGCTTTTTCCTTTTCCTGGTTTTCCAGCCTTAGGCTTCGCCGACATATCCTCGCCCAAATGCTGGGATACGTTCTGTCCCAAATGAGAGAGTTATTTGCCGATTTTTTTTCTCCAGGAGCAGAGCAGAGCGAGACACGTCCGTCCTACGTGGCAGCCATAACCGGAAGTCACTCTTGGTTCTTTTAATATTTCGTTTGTGAAACGAAAACAGAACGACCAAAAATAGCCATTACATCGTTCTCGCCTTGTCAAAATAAAATTAAAGTTGAGCAAAAATGACAATAAGAGATCTGATTCCATTTGGTGTTGTTTTCCTTTTATTTTGTTGGTCACAGCTGGAAGTAATACAGAAATGCAATAGCACGTGACATCAACAGATTAATTGCATTGGATCAGAAATTGGGACACAACAATTTTATGTCTAAAAAAATCTTATGGAATGTAAACATTTATATTATTTATGACCTGTAAAAAATTACAATTTTTTTTTAATCAGGATACTAATTTTTTGAAGAACATTAAGACTTACATTGTGCAAGTTTCTAAACGTTTTTTTGATGTTATATTTTTTAAAAATGTTTGTTTTCATAAAATAGTTACGAATTTCACCTTTATGTCTGTCATAAATAGCATGTTTAATTAACTAATTTATCCCTATGATGGGTGAGACATAAATGCAACTTTAATTCTCAAAGAAAAATAGTCTATTAATTTAGGCCTAATTAATTTGGTCCTAATTTTCGGATCAATAGACCTTAATAATAGGTCTCCCAGTAGACCTACCAGAGGTTGGTCATGTCAACCTTTCATGACTCCGGAGGCCTTCAGTATCCATTTGCCCACAACGTCCTCTTTGCTGGCTGATGGGAACTCTATAAATGTCTATTTCTGCCAGTCCTTCTTATCTTTCATCAGATGGTGATGTCTGCATGAGTCTATGCTGCAACTTAGGCATTTTTCCGATTTTAAAGTGAGAGTTAGCCGATGGTCTTTCAGGCTTATTTGAAAATGGCGGCGCTCTGCGGCTGCTATCACCACTTCCGGCTGTGACCGACAAAATAAAACGAAAACGACACCAAACGGAATCAGATCCTTAATATCCATCCATCCATCCATCCATCTTCTACCGCTTTTCCGGAGGTCCGGGTCGCGGAGGCAGCAGTTCAAGCAGAGAAGCCCAGACTTCCCTCTCCCCAGCCATCTGCTCCAGCTCTTCAGAGGGGATACCAAGGCGTTCCCAGACTAGCTGGGAGACATAGTCTCTCCACCGAGTCCTGGGTCTGCCCCGGGGTCTCCTCCCAGTGGGACGTGCCTGAAACACCTCAAGTGGGAGGCGTCCAGGAGGCATCCTAATCAGATGCCCATACCACCTCATCCTTAATATCGTTTTTGCTCAATTTCCATTTTATTTTGACAAGGCGAGAACGCTATAACGGCTATTTTCTGTAGTTCTGATTTTGCTTCACAAAGGAAATAAAAGAAGGAAGAGTCCACGGATTGTCCGTAAAAAAAAAAATTATCACGCTCCTGTTTTGTGGGCAGCTGGGAGAGCTGCCGCACAGACAGCAAAGCAAGAACAAACAAGCAACTCCACGTTAACAAAAACGAGCCCAAAACCCCGCAACTGACGAGAACTGCAATCGACTTTAGAGGAAAAACAAGCCCAAAGCCGCTGATAATAAGCGGACTTGGCAACTGTGTGTGTGTGTGTTTCCTGTCAAAGTCTATAGAGAACGAAAAGGAAAGTCAAACTTTCAGTGGGGAACTTCATCAAACGAAAGGAAGCGTCGGATGGTTAGATCTCCGAGAGAGAGCCGGAGAAATTTTTCGGTCAGTTTGGCAAGGAGGTTTGGTGACGGGTCTGGAGTCTGCGGGCATGGGAAAATGGAGAGGAGGAGCAGGGTAAAGGCAGGTGTGGCGGGGTCGGCGCAGCGGCGTTGTGAATGGGCCAGAGTGGGGAGACTCTGATTTGTGGGATAGTGAAGACAGTATGGATACTGGGCAGGGAAGCGGGAAAGGGAGAGAGAAAAGGGAGAATAACTTTCCTGGAAATAATGCAAAGAAGGCTAGAAGTAGTGGAAGTGGTGGTGGTGCGGAGGGAGGAGGGCAGGAAGGAGCCGAATTCAAAATTATTGTAAGGTTCGAGGATGAAAAGGGGATATCTACAATGAGCCCAATTAAATTAACAACAATATTGAAAAACCAGGTTGGAGATATACTTATGGCAAAGGTGCTGAGGGATGGAAATCTGCTTATTGTATGCAGGAATGAGGAGCAAAGGGAAAGAGCTGACAAAATGAGGGAGGTTGGGCGGTTCAAAGTGAAAAGTACAAGCTTTATTGATAACGGATCAAAGTGGAACAACGGTGTAATTTGGGGGGTGCCAATAGGAATTACAATGGAAGAAATTAAAGCTAATTTAAAAGGGGGGGGGGTAGTAAAAGCAGCTCGTAGACTACAGGCCACTCGGGAAGGACAGAGGAGAGACACTGAGGGTGTGGTGATTGAGTTTGAAGGAGAAGTGCTCCCCAAAAGTGTAAACTTGGGCTTTTTGAGGTATGGGGTAAGAGAATTTGTTCCTAATCCAATTCGGTGTTATAATTGCCAAAGATTTGGACACATAGCTAACACTTGTAGATGGAGAAAAAGGTGTGCAAGGTGTGGGGGCAACCACCAGTATGGAGAATGTGAGCAAGAAACGCCAAAGTGTTGTAACTGTAGCGGGAGTCATAGTGTGGCCTATGGAGGCTGTGAAAGTATGATGAGAGAAAGGGAAATTCAGCGAGTCAGAGTGCAGAATAAAGTTTCTTATGCTGAAGCAGTGAAAAGGATAGACCAGAGAGGAGGGAATGGGCAAAGGACTGGGGGGGAGGCTGCCTGTAGGGGAAAGAGAACTGGTGTAGGGAGTTAGAAATGAAGAAGCGATATGGCTTTATAAATCAAAGTTTAACATCAGCTTCACCTCCCTAACATCTCATCTCGGTGCAGAAGCAGAATAAGAGGTCGAACACAGTCAGACCTTCATACTTATACCTACACTCAACAAAAGACATTGCATATCAAAGCTGACATCCCGCATTAACATAATCCCCCTCCATTGTCCTCCGTCTCCTCCACCTGACCCTGGGTGGTCAGGGAGATCGATCCGGTCTCCACCGCTGCGACTCTGTCTGCTCTTTGATCCTCGCTGGCGGTTGAGACCTCTTGTCCTGTTCATAGGCGTGAGGTCATTCCACATATGTAATCACTAAACACTCTAATATGTCTATACATATGTAGGTATGGAATATATGATTAATATAAGCCACAGCCCCCCCCCCAAACAACTAAGAAAAGGACAATCAAATTAAGTTTACAGTTTAAGATAATCTCTATGACATATTATACTGTTAAACCTCTTGACAGGGAAAACGAGGAAAAATCTTTCCAGCAGTCATGCTCCTGTAGAGAATTCAGTGGTAACAACAACAGTATAGTAATGTCACAAATCATCCTTAGAACTGTCACAGCACAATCTCATAACACAGTTAACAACTCGTGGTCAATTTGCATCAGTCCCTGTGCCGTCTGGGTTTTAATCTTCTCCCGAATCTGCTGTGGGTCCGCTTTGGCGTCGTGGTGGGACCTTCCTGTAAGGAATCTGCAGCTTGAGGAGGAGAGTGGTTATTTGTTCCCTGCAGGGGGGCTGAGTTTTTTTTCTTGGGGGGTCTACCCCGCCGAGGTGCTCTCGCCACCTGTGCAGGCTCGTCGCTCAACAAGAAGGCAGGTTTAAGTCTGTCAATGCTGACTGTTTCTTTTCTGTCCCCTAAATCAAGCACAAAATGCTTATCACCAGGTTCCAGCACTCTGAATGGTCCGTCATATGGTGGACGGAGGGTTGATTTTAAAGCTTCGTGCCTAACAAAAACGAACTCGGCGTTTTTTAAAGCTTGGGGGACAAAAACCTGTGGAAAAGAGTGATGTGCCAGTCCGAGGAGAGTGTCCGGTCTGGTGCTGCCTAAAGGCCTCAGGGCTGGAAGATGCCCGGGCTCTGGATTCTCTAGTAAAAACTCACCTGGGAGTCTGAGAGGTTGTGCAAAAACTAATTCTGCTGGGGAGGTGTCTAGATCCTCTTTAGGCGCAGAACGCAACCCTAATAAAACCCAGGGAAGTTTATTCACCCAATCTGTATCCGTTAGTGAGGCCCTGAGGGCGGCCTTTAAAGATCTGTGAAAACGCTCGCATAACCCATTAGCCTGAGGGTGATATGCGGTGGTGCGGTGAATTGTCGCCCCTAAGCTGCTGGCCATGGCTGACCAAAGCTCTGAGACAAATTGAGGCCCCCTATCGGACGTGATGTCCGATGGGACGCCGAAACGTGCCACCCAGTTTGTTAAAAAAACGCAAGCGACTTCCGCAGCTGTGGTTGACGCCAAAGGGACCGCCTCAGTCCAGCGCGTAGTACGGTCTATCATCGTTAACAGGTGTGTGAAACCCTGAGACGAAGGTAGTGGTCCAACGAGGTCGACATGAACGTGGTCAAACCTTCTGGCTGGGATTCGAAAAGGCTCTAGAGGAGCTTTTGTGTGTTTGTGTATTTTAGCGCGCTGACAAGACATGCAAGTTTTTGCCCATTCCTTTACATTTTTGCGTAGGCCCGGCCAAACAAACTTTTCTGCGACCATTTTAACCGAGGCGCGCGAGGGAGTGAACCGAGTCGAAAATGCGGCGGCGCCATGCAGCTGGGACTACCGGGCGAGGTCGGCTGGTTGGAACGTCGCAGATTAGGGGGGGTACGCCATCACGTAAACCCCTTTCCTCCAGTCTTAACCCTGTTGGTCCAGACAGGAGCGCGCGCACGTCCGTGTCGCTGCTTTGTTCCTCTGCCATGGCTGCGTAATCTATCCCTACGTGAACTGGGGCCGCGTACGCGTCCGCGTTGGCGAAGAGTTCTGCGGCTGAGGTAGTATAATCTGTCTCCTCGTGCTCTGGCGATGTCACAGCGCGAGAGAGGCAGTCTGCTACCACATTAAGTTTGCCTGCCACATGTCGAATGTCTGTGGTGAACTCTGAAATTGCAGCTAGCTGTCTTTGTTGCCTGCCTGACCATGGTTCTGAAATTTTAGCCATCACAAAAGTGAGTGGTTTGTGGTCTACAAAAGCCGTGAAGCGCCGCCCTTCTAACCAGAACTGGAAGTGGCGGATGGATAAATGAAGCGCTAGCAGCTCCCTGTCAAAAGTGCTGTATTTACGCTCGGTTTGGTTTAAAGATTTGCTAAAAAATGCTAAAGGTTGCCAGGTTCCGCCAACATGTTGCTCCACGACTGCCCCTATGGCCAGGTCTGAAGCGTCTGTGGTTAACGCTATGCGGGCCGAGGGATCGGGGTGAACCAACAATGTGGCATTCGCTAGAGCACTTTTTACTTCCGCGAAGGCGAGTTCACGCTCCGGGGTCCATTCGACCGCGTTGGATGGCTTTTGTTTTCTGAGCGCGGCATACGGGGGCTGCATGAGTTGAGCTGCGCGGGGGAGGAAACGGTTGTAAAAATTAACCATTCCCAAAAATTCTTGCAGCGATTTGACCGTTTGTGGTCGTGGAAAATTTTTTACCGCCCGGACTTTGCCTGGCAATGGGACTGCCCCCTTCGGTGAAACTCTGTGTCCCAAAAAATCAATTTGTGACACGCCGAATTTGCATTTAGCTGGGTTGATTATTAACCCGTGCTCTTCTAGTCTCTGAAAAACTGTAGTGAGGTGTTGTTCATGTTCTTCCTCTGATGGGCTGGCTACCAGCATATCGTCGAGGTAGACAAACACGAAGGGGAGGTCGCGTAATACCGCGTCCATCATGCGCTGAAAGGTTTGAGCAGCGCCTTTGAGGCCGAACGGCATCCGCAAAAATTCAAAAAGACCGAAAGGGGTTATTACAGCCGTTTTAGGAATGTCTTCCGCGCGAACGGGGACTTGGTGATAGCCGCGGACCAGGTCTATTTTAGAAAACATGCGCGCACCCGCCAGATGTAGTGAAAAATCTTGGATGTGAGGAATTGGGTAGCGGTCATGCGCTGTTGCATTGTTTAGTCTGCGGTAATCGCCGCAAGGTCTCCAAGAACCGTCGGTTTTCGGGACCATGTGGAGTGGCGATGCCCAGGGGCTTTTCGAGCGTCTAATAATGCCTAATTTTTCCATGGTGGCAAACTCGTCCCGTGCTATGGCGAGCTTGGTCGCGTCTAAGCGCCGAGCTTTGGCGAACACGGGTGGGCATGTTGTGGGGATGAAGTGTTCAACCCCGTGTTTCGCTACTGTCGCTGAAAATTTTGGAACTGTGAGTGCTGGAAATTGGGTGAGGAGTTGGTCAAACTTACCTCCTGCTGTTGTGACGCTGGCCTGCACGGGTGGTGGAGAAACTCGAGCTGAGCAGGGGATAGAAGAAAATGACAGTGCATTAACCAAGCGCCTATTTGCTAGATCGACTAACAACCCATGTGCACACAAAAAATCAGCGCCCAACAAGTTAAAACTCACCGCCGCTACAATAAATGTCCATCTGTAGTTGCGGCCGTGGATGCAAAGAGGCAGGTTCCTTTCACCGAAGGTGTCGATGATCGAGCCGTTGGCTGCCATCGCTCCATTTCCCCGGGGACCCGTGGCCCGGTCTGCGTGGGAAGGGGTGATAAAACTCAGCTGGGCTCCGGTGTCGATCAGGAACTGTCTCCCGGTGTGTCCGTCAGTCACATAAAGTAGCTTATTTTTTTCACCGAGAGCCGCGGCTGTTAATGGTCCTCGGCTTGGGCGTTTCCCGAACTTTTTGAATTTGCAGGGGGGCACGCATTTGTATGCCCTCTTGGCGAAACGGTGGTGGTAATAGCAGATGTCGTTCCGCTTGCTGCGCCTTGGTTGTGTTGCCGCCATGGTGGGCGGGCTCTGCTCGGTTGCCTGTGGTTCTCCGCTGCTCTGGGCTTCCGCGCTGAGATCTGCAGATGCTGCTGTGGCCATCTGTTCCCCGCAGGCGTTGATGAGCCGCTGCGCTTCTCAGGCCAGTGCGCGGAAGCCTTGCTGGGTGCTGCACCGCATGTTGACCAGCGTCCCTCTCATGTGTGGCGGCAGAGTGCTGAGGAAGATGTGTTGGAAAAGGAAGTTATTGTTGTCCTCTTCCTTGAGCTGCAGCATGTCCTCCATGAGGGCCTTGGGTCTGCATCCTCTGTGGCCGTAGATCGCCAGGAACTTCTCTGCTCTCTCCTCGGCTGAGGGGACGAAGTTCTCAACGATGGTCGCCTTAAGTTCCCTGTATTTGTCATGGGCGGGCGGCTGTTGGATTATGCTCCGCGCACATCTTGATGTGGCAGCGTCGAGTTTGGCGACGATGTGGTAGAACTTCGTCTCGTCAGCCGTTATGCCCGCCAGTGCAAACTGAGCCTCAGCTTGCTGGAACCACGAGCTCGGGTCTTCTTGCCAGGATTCTGGCAGTTTGACGGTGACGGCGCTTGTGTGGGCCGTCCCTGATGTGTCCGCCGGGTGAGAGCGCCTTTCTTCTGCTCTCACGGCGGGGCTGGGGATGGTGCTCGGTTGAGCCCTCTCTGTAGCTTATGCCGTGGGGGAACGTCTTCCATCCGTTCCCCTGTCTGCATGGGCGCCGGCGCTTGCCTGGGTCGCCTCTGATGAGTTAATCGCGGGAGAACGTCTCTGTTCCATCCTCACGTCTGATCACCAGTGTAGGGAGTTAGAAATGAAGAAGCGATATGGCTTTATAAATCAAAGTTTAATATCAGCTTCACCTCCCTAACATCTCATCTCGGTGCAGAAGCAGAATAAGAGGTCGAACACAGTCAGACCTTCATACTTATACCTACACTCAACAAAAGACATTGCATATCAAAGCTGACATCCCGCATTAACATAATCCCCCCTCCATTGTCCTCCGTCTCCTCCACCTGACCCTGGGTGGTCAGGGAGATCGATCCGGTCTCCACCGCTGCGACTCTGTCTGCTCTTTGATCCTCGCTGGCGGTTGAGACCTCTTGTCCTGTTCATAGGCGTTAGGTCATTCCACATATGTAATCACTAAACACTCTAATAAGTTTATACATATGTAGGTATGGAATATATGATTAATATAAGCCACACTGGTACGGAATGGGGAAATCCAGGTTGATCTGAAGAGACTGGTTATTTTTATAGCAGGAGTTGTGAATGCCACAATGGAAGTCCAAGTCTAAAACTGAAAGAACTCAAATAATAGTGAAAGCAGCAGCTAATCATCTTGGTTTCAGCGGTTTAACTTGGGAGGAGGTGAGGAGTGGGCTTAGTAGCCAGACAAGTCAGGACCAAGCATCGACTGGATAGGAATTGTGAGGATGGTCATATTGATTCAATGGAATACAAGAAGTTTGTTGGCAAATGGACAGGAATTCAAAAGATATATTGAGGAACTTTCAGACAAACCAGATGTTATTTGTGTTCAGGAGATGTGGTTGAAACCCAATCTGGATTTTAAAATAGTGGGATATGTTTCTATTCGGAATGATAGAAAGGAGGGAATGGGAGGTGGGTGTGCAACATTTGTGAGGGAGGGAATTCAGTTTAGAGAGATAGGTAAAGGGGCTGAACTGGAATACGTGGTAGTTGAAATTTGGACTAAAGAGGGGGAATTAGTAGTTGTTAATTTGTACAATCCTTGTAAGAGGCTGATATTGAGTCAATTATCTCAGATGGAGGGGATAGATGGGAGCAGGGTGGTAGTTTGTGGGGACTTTAATGCCCATAATGTGTTATGGGGGGGAAATTATACAGACATAAATGGTGAGATTATTGAAGAACTCTTGGAAGAGAAGAATCTAGTATGTTTAAACAATGGTAGAGCAACTAGAATTGATGTACATACGGGGAGTGGTTCAGTTCTTGACTTAACGTTGGTGACTAATAATATTGCAAGTGTGTGTGAGTGGGAGGTTTTGGAGGAGTCTTCAGTGGGAAATGATCATTTTCCATTGTATTGTAATCTTTTCATTTCAGTGAATAGGGTAAGTGATCACAAAAAAGGGAGGTGGGTTTTTAGCACTGCTAATTGGAAGTTATTTAAGTTTATTTGTGAGAGAGACCTTCCCCTAGTAGAGGTCAGTGAAGACATTGAAAGCATGGAGAAAAGTATTAAAACTATTTTTCTGGAAGCAGCCAATCAGTCAATCTCTAAAAGTAAAGGGAAAAGGTTAAAGAAAGCAGTGCCTTGGTGGACAGAGGAGTGCACTAGAGCTATTAAAGAGAGGAATAAGATACTTAAGGTCCTAAGGAGAACTCATAATTGGCAAAACTTGATTAATTATAAGAGAGCACTAGCAAAAGCCAGGAAAACTATCCGGAGGGCCAAGAGAGAAAGCTGGCAGAGATACTGTAGCACTGTAGGTAGATCAACAGCTGTGGGAGATGTGTGGAGCATGATCAAGGCTATGAGGGGAGTCAGGAGGGAATGGCAGTATCCAATACTAAAAAGTGGGGGAGAGATTGCAATAACTGATGAGGAAAAAGCAACAATGATAGCAAAGAGCCTGACTCAAATTCATAGCTCAAGCAGTTTGACTGAAGAGGGTAAAAGAGGAAGAAGTAGGACGAGTTTAGCACACCCTGGGGTTTTGGAGGAAAGGTGTGACTTTAGTAGCGCTTTGGATTCTCCTTTCACTCTAGATGAAATGGAAAGAGCGGTAAACAAATCAGGATTAACATCCCCTGGGAAAGACAGTGTCTGTTACATCATGGTGAAACACTTACTGTAGGGACTTTGGCAAGGAGGAAGCTATTGGAAGTCTACAACAAAGTGTGGGAAAAGGGAAAGCTCCCAACTGCATGGAAAGAGGCAGTGATTGTTCCTATAAGAAAACCTGGAAAGAATCTCTGAGACCCAGTGAGCTACAGGCCTATAACTCTAACATCGCATTTGGGAAAAATAATGGAGAGAATGATTACAGATAGGATTGCTTTCTATCTTGAAAGTAGGGGAATTTTGTCACCACATCAGAGTGGATTTAGAAAAGGAAGGGGAACTATGGATCCTGTTGTGTGTTTGGAGACAGAGGTACGGAAGGCTCAAGTAAACAGAGAGTGGGTAATTGCAGTGTTCTTTGACGTGGAAAAGGCATATGACATGTTGTGGAAGGAGGGGCTAATGATAAAGCTAAGTATGATAGGAATATCTGGGAGAACATTTAACTGGATAAAAGATTTTTTGTTTAATAGGCACATTCAAGTTAGAGTGGGCAGAGCCTTGTCAGATAGGTACTTGGTGGAAAATGGCACCCCCCAGGGTAGTGTTATAAGCCCAGTACTTTTTTCTATTATGATAAATGATGTTTTTTCTGTTGTGAACAATGATATTGGCCGTTCTTTATTTGCTGATGATGGGGCATTATGGAAAAGAGGGAGTAATTTTAAGTATATAAGAGGGAAAATACAAGAAGCGATAAGTGCAGTGGAGGGGTGGTCATATTCCTGGGGATTTAAATTCTCTGTTGAGAAAACATAGGTAGTAGTATTCACAAGGAAAAGGGTAGCTGATGCCCAGTTAACACTGTACACTCAGGAATTAGAACAAGTCTGTAGAAGAGCTTGAAATAACGAGGCGATGTGATTCATAAACCAAAGTTTATTATCAGCTCCTCTAACAAGTCTCATCCTAGTGCAGCAGCAGAAGAAGGAAAAAGAGACCGAACAGTTTCGGCTCTATGAACTTATACTTGCACATAACAAAAGACATGCATATCAAAAGCTGACATCCCTCATTATCTTAATCTCCCCCATTGTCTTCGTACTCCTCCTCATGGCCCTGGGGGGTGAGGGCAGCTCCTCCGGTCTCCACCGCAGTGTCTGGGAAAGTCTTTGTTCTTACACTGGCGGGTGAGAGTCTTTGTCCTGTTCTGAGGTGTGAAGTCGCCTTACATATGTAATCACCAAACATTCCCACATGCTTCAACATATGTAGGTTATGGAATATATGATTAATAGAGCCCACAGCCCCCCCCCCAAACGACTAAGAAAAGGACAATAGAAAAATTCACAGTTTAAGATAATTACTATGACATACTAACTGCTACACCTCTTGCCACAGAAGAAACTTTCCAGCAGCCATGCTCCTAAGAGAGTTCAGTGGTAATCATAACAGCATAGTAAAATCACAAGTCAGTCCTAAACTGTTACAGCACAATTAGTGAACAACTGTTGAGTAGTTTGCATCAGTCCCTGTGCTGTCTGGGTTTTAATCTTCTCCCGAATCTGCTGTGGGTCCGCTTGAGCGTCCTGCTGGGACCTTCCTGTAAGGAATCTGCAGCTTGGAGAGGAGAGTGATTAATTGTTCCCTGCAGGGGGGCTGAGTCTTTTCTCTTGGGGGGTCTACCCCTCCGAGGTGCTCTCGCCAACAGTGCAGGCTCGTCTCTCAACAAGAAGGCAGGTTTAAGTCTGTCAATGCTGACTGTTTCTATTCTATCCCCAAAATCAAGCACAAAGTGTTTATCACCAGGTTCCAGCACTCTGAATGGCCCATCGTATGCTGGGCGGAAAGTTGGTTTTAAAGCTTCATGCCTAACAAAAACGAATTCAGCGTTTTTTAAAGCTTGGGGGACAAAAACCCATGGAAAAGAGTGATGTGCCGGTCCGGGGAGAGAGTCCGGTCCGTTGCTGCCTAAAAACCTCGGGGCTGGAAGATGCCCTGGCTCTGGGTTCTCTGGTAAAAATTCACCTGGGAGCCTGAGAGGTTGTGCAAAAACTAATTCTGCTGGAGAGGCGTCTAGATCCTCTTTAGGCGCAGCACGCAACCCCAATAAAACCCAGGGAAGTTTATTTACCCAATTTGTATCTGTTAGTGAGGCTCTGAGGGCGGCCTTTAAAGATCTGTGAAAACGCTCGCATAACCCATTAGCCTGAGGGTGATAAGCGGTGGTGCGGTGAATTGTCGCCCCTAAGCTGCTGGACATGGCTGACCAAAGCTCCGAGACAAATTGAGGCCCCCTATCGGACGTGATGTCCGATGGGACACCGAAACGTGCCACCCAGTTTGTCAAAAAAACGCGAGCGACTTCCTCCGCTGTGGTTGACGCCAGAGGGACTGCCTCTGGCCAGCGCGTGGTGCGGTCTATCATTGTTAACAGGTGTGTGAAACCTTGGGAGGAAGGTAGTGGCCCCACGAGGTCGACAGGAACGTGGTCGAACCTTCTAGCAGGGATTGGAAAAGGCTCCAGAGGGGCTTTTGTGTGTTTGTGTATTTTGGCGCGCTGACAAGAAATGCAAGTTTTTGCCCATTCTTTTACGTTTTTGCGCAGGCCAGGCCACACAAACTTTTTGGCGACCATTTTAACCGAGGCGCGTACACCTGGGTGCGTGAGGGAGTGAATTGAGTCGAAAATACGGCGGCGCCATGTAGCTGGGACTAACGGGCGAGGTCGGCCGGTTGAGATGTCGCATATTAGGGGGGGCACGCCGTCGCGTAAACCCCTTTCCTCCAGCCTTAACCCTGTTGGTCCAGAGAAGAGTGCGCGCACGTCCACGTCACTGCTTTGTTCCTCTGCCATGGCTGCATAATCTATCCCTGCATGGATTGGGGCCGCGTATGTGTCCGCGTTGGTGAAGAGTTCCGCGGCTGAGGTAGTATAATCTGTCTCCTCGCGCTGTGACATCGTCAGAGCGCGAGAGAGGCAGTCTGCTACCACGTTAAGTTTGCCTGCCACATGTCGAATGTCTGTGGTGAACTCTGAAATCGCAGCTAGCTGTCTTTGTTGCCTGCCTGACCACGGTTCGGACATTTTAGCCATGGCAAAGGTGAGCGGTTTGTGGTCTACAAAAGCCATGAAACTCCGCCCTTCTAACCAGAACTGGAAGTGGCGGATGGATAAATGAAGCGCTAGCAGCTCCCTGTCAAAAGTGCTGTATTTACGCTCGGTTTGGTTTAGCGATTTGCTGAAGAATGCCAAAGGTTGCCAGATTTCGCTGACATGTTGTTCTACAACTGCCCCTATAGCTAGGTCCGAAGCATCTGTGGTTAGCGCAATGCGGGCCGAGGGATCGGGGTGAACCAACAATGTGGCATTAGCTAGGGCGCTTTTTACTTCCGCGAAGGCGTGTTCGCGCTCCGGGGTCCATTCGACCGCGTTGGAAGCTTTCTGTTTTCTGAGCGCGTCATATAGGGGCTGCATGAGCTGAGCTGCGTGGGGGAGGAAACGGTTGTAAAAATTAACCATTCCTTAAAAATTCTTGCAGCGATTTGACCGTTTGTGGCCGTGGGAAACTTTTTATCGCGTGAACTTTGTCTGGAAGTGGGACTGCCCCCTTAGGAGAAACTCTGTGTCCTAAAAAATCAATTTGTGACACACCGAATTTGCATTTGGCTGGATTGATTATTAACCCGTGCTCTTCTAGCCTCTGAAAAACCATAGTGAGATGCCGCTCGTGTTCTTCCTCAGACGGGCTGGCTACCAGCATATCGTCGAGGTAGACGAAAACAAAAGGGAGGTTGCGTAATACTGCGTCCATCATCCGCTGAAAGGTTTGAGCCGTGCCTTTGAGGCCGAAAGGCATTCGCAAAAATTCAAAAAGGCCGAAAGGGGTTATTACAGCTGTTTTAGGAATGTCCTCTGCTCGAACTGGGACTTGATGATAACCGCGGACCAGGTCTATTTTTGAAAAAATGCGCGCACCCGCCAGGTGCAGTGAAAAATCCTGAATGTGAGGAATTGGGTAGCGGTCATGCGCTGTCGCATTCTTTAATCTGCGGTAATCGCCGCACGGTCTCCAAGAACCGTCGGATTTCGGAACCACGTGAAGTGGTGAGGCCCAGGGGCTTTTCGAGCGTTTAATAATGCCTAATTTTTTGACTTCCGGTCTGGACGCCATGGTGATAGCAACCTAACGCTGAAACTCCCAGACTCAATCCAAGGAAAACATCCTCAAAATCAGACCTAACGGATTTTTGGAAGATTAAAAATCAAAAGACAATAACACCATGCCTAACCACAAGCAGAAGAAACTGACATTCCCCAGGTCAGGACGCACAGCGGCTGCAGAATCGGAACCAGAGGACCTCCGTTCAGAAGACGAGGACCTGGGCCTAGTTAATAAAAGGATTAGCTTGAAATCGCTATTTGACGAAATATGACGATTTCGGGCCGAATTTCTTGAATTCAGAGAGGATCTAAAAAGGGCGAACAGCAGAATGGACCAGGCCGAAAACCGAATCTTGGAAGCTGAAGAAAGAGTAAAAGTGCTTGAAGATTCTGTGCTGGATTTACACAGAAAACAGTCATGGCTGGAGGCTAAGCTAACCGACCAAGAAGGAAGACAGAGACGAGACAACATCAGAATTCACGGTCTGAAAGAAGGAGCTGAAGATGGTTTCAACACAGTGGCGGAATGCGTGGAATCCTTATTGAGAGAGAAGTTGGATATTCCACAAACCACCGATTTGAAGATAGAAAAAGCCCATCGTACATTAGCCGCAAAGCCAGCCCCGGAAGCGCCCCCACGTTCTGTGGTGGTAAGATTCGCCAATTTCAAAATAAAACAAGAGGTTGTAAGACGGGCTTGGCAGAAAAAAGGATTTATACATCAAGAAAGAAAAGTCTTCGTGGAGCACGATTACACCCCTGAGGTTCTTAAAAAACAACGGGAATATAACGACGCCAAAAAGGTTTTACGGGAACAGAATCTACGCTTTCAGACGCCATTTCCGGCGAAGCTAAGGGTCTTTTACGGGGAAGAGTCATGTCTCTATAATTCAGCGGAAGAAGCAACAACTGACATGGCAAGAAGAGGACTCCCGGTAACGGTGTTTAAACCCGCAGCGGATCTGAGCGAGAAGATCAGAGCTCAAACGTGGTCCACTCAAAGACCTTCTAAATCCATGGCCCAGCAGCAGGAAACCCAGCCCCAGAGCTACAAAGATAAGCTTTCCAGTTCCAGGAAGGAATAGCGATCTTTTTGGGTTTTTTTTTTTCTTTTCAGTCACTCTGCACTTCCACCCCCCCCTCCTACAAGGTAACAAACATTAAAGGAGATGCAGAATCAGCATGTGGTAAAACCTTTCATGGAGCAGTTATAGCATTAGAAACAAATGTCTTCTTAATTTAAAGGGGGAAAAAAAAAATCATGTTAAAATAGAAATGTAACAATGACCCACATGTTCTCTCCATACTAACAAATACTGTATTAGAGTGAATGTTTGCTGTGATGGGGGTGGGAGGGTGCACACAATCTCATAGGGTATAGGCATAAAAAAAAAAAAAAAATCATTACAAATTCGGATTGGGATCTGAAATTCACGTTAAAAACATGGGACAACTTACAGGGGTAAGAGAGGGCCCTCAACACGTAACAGAGTTTGAGGAATTTCCCTCAGAGCCTACACTCCATCAGGGCTCTTACAGGGTCTTTAAAGAGACCCCAGCTCAGGAAGTTTTTTTGACAGTTTTTTGTTTTAAAGTTTCGTACACTATGTTCTTAATGTTTTTTTATGTTCTTAGTGTTCTTTTAGTTTCTGAGTAGCAAAAAAGAGGGCCACCACACTGTTATACTAAATAAGAAAATACAATGGAGAAACAGGGTGTAACCAAAATAGCCTCATATAATGTAAAAGGGATCCTGAATCCAGTTAAAAGATCCAAGATTCTACGCAAAATGAAAAAAGACAAAGCAGAAATAATATTTTTACAAGAAACCCACCTAACAGACGTGGAACACACTAAACTCAATAGACAAGGGTTTAAAATGATCTCTTCATCTTCATATAAATCAGGGAGGAGGAGGGGAGTAGCGACATTGATTTCAACCAAAATTACATTTGAAAAAAAATCAGAACACAAAGATAAAGAAGGGAGGTACAGTTTGGTAACTGGGCGGCTAGAGGGAGAAGATATCACCCTGCTGAATGTATATGCATCACCAGGGGCTAAATGGAAATTTTATAAAAATGTATTCGACCTAATGATAACTAAAGCCCAAGGTTTAGTGATATGTGGTGGAGACTTCAATCTAAGACTGAATCCATACTGGGATGCGACAGGTAATTCTTCACATCAAAATAACACCCAAAGTAAGAATACTCGGATGCTACTAAAAGAAATGGGAATCTGTGACGTATGGAGGGAATTCAACCCCAATGTAAAAGATTATACTTTTTATTCAACGCCACATTCATCTTACTCAAGGATTGATTACTTTTTTATGTTTAATAGAGACATTGGAAGAGTAAAAACATGTAAAATAGGACTGATGGATCTCTCCGACCACAGTCCGATCTATATGGACTTAAACATCCAAAAATACACAAATAATACATTTTCCTGGAGGTTGAATTCAAGTGTCCTAAAAGGACCACTGAAAGATGAATTGGAATCAGATATTCTCGGATATTTGGAAGAAAACGATAATGGAGAAGTATCTCCTTTAATACTGTGGGATGCGTGCAAAGCTGTAATAAGGGGAAAAATTATTGCAAAACTGGCAACCCAAAAGAAACTGAGACAAGAAAAACTAATCACACTAGAGTCAGAACTCAAGAACCTAGAAAAAGAAGACAAAGACAACACTCATTCTAATGGCTCGCTCAAGATTAAAGAAATTAAAAATCAAATAAATGAGATCTACACAATAGAAATCCAGAAGAAACTTACATTTCTGAAACAAAAACACTATGAAGCAGGCAGTAAATCGGCAAAATTACTAGCCTATAAATTGAGGAAACAACAAACGGAAAGAGCAATCTACAAAATCAGAGACCCAGTATCAAAGGAAATAAAATTCAGAATTCAGGATATTCTTAAAAGCTTCGAGAATTACTACAAGAACTTATACTCCCACAAAAAACATAAAAACGCATCCGAGACATTACTAAACACATTAAACCTTCCCCAACTTACGGATTCACAAAATAAAACCCTACTGTCAGAAATACAACCTAAAGAATTGGAAAAAGCAATTATGAAACTTAAAGCTAACAAATCCCCAGGAGCAGATGGCTATACAGCAGAATGGTACAAAACCTTTAAACAGCAACTATCTCCTCTCCTCCTGAAAACATTTAACTATGTCCTCCACACAGGGGAAATCCCCCCTCCTGCAGAGAAGGGGTCATTGCAGTTATACCTAAACCTGAAAAGGATAAACTAGAATGCGCCAACTACAGACCAATCAGTGTATTAAATCAGGACTATAAGCTTTTTACCATTATCCTTGCCAAAAGGTTAGAAAACATACTGACAGACTTAATTCACTTAGACCAAACAGGTTTTATAAGACAAAGACAAACACAAGACAACATTTGACGCACTTTACACATAATTCATCATATAAAAAAATATAACTTAAATGCAGTCATATTGGGATTAGATGCTGAAAAAGCATTCGATTCGGTTGACTGGTCTTTCCTATATAGAATCTTATCCAGTTTCAATTTTCATAACAACTTCATTAGAACTATACAGGCATTATATAAAAAACCAACAGCTAAAATAAGGATTAACGGTAATTTATCATCATCTTTTGAGCTGGAAAGAGGATGTCGTCAAGGCTGCCCCCTGTCTCCACTGCTCTTTGCAATCTTCATAGAACCTCTGAGCCAATGGATAAGACAAAATCAAGAAATTCAAGGTATTACACTTGGTCAGAAGGAACATAAAATAGCACTCTTTGCTGATGACATTTTAATATACCTAGGGCAGCCAGACACTTCTCTACCAGAACTAATCTCAGTTTTTTCAGACTATGGAGATTTATCGGGGTACAAATTAAACATGCATAAAACCCAAGTCTTAACATTCAACTATGACCCAAATCATTTTTCACTAAATGAACTCAAAACAAACTGGGAGTTGGAATCTATGAAATATCTGGGGGTCAATATCCCGAAACAACTCGACAAAATTATAACACTAAACTATGATCCACTGGTGACAAAAATAAAATCTGACCTAGCAAGATGGAATATGATACCATTCTTAGGTACTGCACAAAGAATTGAAGCAGTCAAAATGAATATACTTCCACGTCTTCTATACCTTTTCCAAACAATACCGGTAGAACCTCCCAAAAAAACATGGCAGGAACTGGACAGAAGGATCTCAAGATTCATATGGCAGGGTAAGAGACCTAGAATCAGATATAGAACCCTACAGCTAAACAAAGACAAAGGTGGGCTCGCGCTGCCAAATATCAGGGACTATTTTATAGCTGCACAAATTAAAACTTTAGTAGAGATATGTAACCCAGTCTACACTGCACAATGGAAGGAGATGGAATGCCAAATAACAAGTGACATCCCCCTACAGGCGATAATAGGGAACAATGCCTTAACTAAACTCTTGAATAACACCAACCCGTGGATAGAGACCCCGCTAAAAATTTGGTTTAAGATAGTCAGAGAGAATCAAGCTAAAGAGCCCTATCGACTTCTGCAATGGATTGCCTATGGTCAAGACTTTACCCCCAATAAAACAGACACTAGATTTAAAGAGTGGAAAGAGAAAGGGCTGATAAAATATTACGATTTTTTTAAGGGGCAAACTTTAAGAAGTTTTGAAGATTTGAAAAAACAAGGTCTAATAAATCAAGATCTTTACAGGTTCTTTCAGCTTAGACACCACATAAACAATATACTTAAAAAGGAAGATTTGGAAAGGGCCCAGTCAGGTGTTCTGAAGGTCTTCTTAATGGCATATAAAGGGATCCCAGGGATCAGATACATTTCTAAAATATACCAAGGTCTTCAAGACTTAAAAGGAGACAACACATCATATATAAAAGAGAGATGGGAAAAAGAGGGGAATTTCACTTTACAATTGGAAATATGGGAAAAGCTAAATAAACAGCAATGGAAAAGTATCTCATCCTTGCAGTGGAGAGAATTTGGATGGAAAAACTTGGTAAGATTTTTCAGAACACCTGCACAAAACAAATTTACCCATAAGGGGTTGAACTGTTGGCGCTTGTGTGGTGAAAAGACTGCAAATCATTTTCATGTGTTTTGGTCATGCCCAGTTATCCACCAATATTGGACCAACATACAGACAATATTGGGGAAAATATTCAAAATAACAGTTCCCTTTTCTTTTGTAACTTTGTATTTGGGTTTATTACCGGACTCACTGGAAAGACGAGGAGATAAATACTTATTCAATGTTTTAATATTGGCAAGTAAAAAAGCCCTAACTAAAAAATGGATGTGTGAAGGACTGTCCTACACCTGAAGATTGGATTAACGTGATTCAAGACTCGATGGAAAAGTTGACATTTGCACTGAGACAGGACATGGATGGGTTCATGAACTTTTGGCAACCCTGGATCGCATATGTGTCTTCCATTAGATCTAATCTTTGACAAATACCATTTCAATAATGGTCCCGCTCTTTGTTCCAACGCTACTCAGATGCTCTTTTACTTTTAATTACTTAATTTTCTATTTGTTTGTTTTTTGCTGTTCTGTTTGTTTATTCGTTTGTTTTTTTGTTTGTTTTTATTTAATTCTCCTTAATTTCACTTTTTCTTTCACTTTAAAAAAAAAGGGGGGGTTCTAATAACTATCCTACCAATGTTGTCAAATAGCAAAAAATAAGGGAACATGTGATGAAAATGTAAACAATGCAATGCTGTAATGACCTGTATACCCTTTACAAAAACTTAAATAAAAAAAAAAAATAATGCCTAATTTTTCAAGGGTAGTAAACTCGTCCCGAGCTATGGCGAGCTTGGCCGCGTCTAAGCGCCGAGCTTTGGCAAATACGGGTGGGCCCGTTGTGGGAATAAAATGTTCAACCCCGTGTTTAGCCACTGTTGGCTGAGAATTTGGGAATTGTGAGTGCTGGAAATTGGGTGAGGAGTTGATCAAACTTACCTCCTGCTGTGGTGACGCTAGCCTGCACGGGTGGTGGAGAAAGTCGGGCTGAGCAGGGAATAGAAGCAAAGGACAGTGCATTAACCAAGCGCCTGTTCGCTAGATCAACTAATAACCCATGTGCACACAAAAAATCTGCGCCCAACAAGTTAAAACTCACCGCCGCTACAACAAATGTCCATCTGTAGTTGCGGCCGTGGATGCAGAGGTGCAGGCTCTTTTCGCCAAAAGTGTCGATGATGGAGCCGTTGGCTGCCACCGCTCCATTGCTCCGGGGGCCCATGGCCCAGTCTGCTGGGGAGGGCATGACAAAACTTAGTTGAGCTCCCGTGTCGATAAGGAACCGCTTGCCGGTGTGTCCGTCCGTCACATATAAAAGCTTGCTTTTTTCGCCGAGAACCACCGCTGTTAACGGCTCTCGGCTTCGGCGTTTTCCGGAAATTGTGAATTTGCAGGGGGGAACGCATTTGTAAGCCTTCTTGGCGAAGCGGTGGTGGTAATAACAAACGTCGCTCCGTCTGTTGCGTCCTGGGCGTGTCGCTGTCACCGCGGGCTGATTCTGCTCAGTGATTTGTGGCTCCCCGTGGCTCTGGACATCAGCGTTGAGGTCTGCGGATGCTGCTGTGGGTGTCTGCTCCTTGCAGGCGTTGACGAGCCGTTGAGCTTCGTGAGCTAGCGTGCAGAAGTCTTGCTGGGTGCTGCATCGCATGTTGGCCAGCATCCCTCTCATGTGTGGCAGCAGCGTACTGAGGAATATGAAATGGAAGAGGAAGTTGTCATTGTCCTCTTCTTTAAGTTGCAGCAAGTCCTCCATGAGGGCCTTGGGTCTGCATCCTCTGTGGCCGTAGACCGCCAGGATCCTCTCGGCTCTCTCCTCGGCTGAGGGGACGTAATTTGCCACGATGGTCGCTTTCAGTTCTTCATATTTGTCCTTGGCCGGCGGCCACTGGATTATGCTCCGCGCACATCTCGAAGTGGCGGCGTTGAGTTTGGCGACAATGTGATAGAACTTTGTATCGTCAGCCGTGATGCCCGCAAGTGCAAACTGGGCTTCAGCTTGCTGAAACCACGAGGCGGGGTCTTCCTGCCAGAAGTCCGGCAGGTTGACGGTGACGGCGTTTGTGTAGACCGTCACTGCTGTGTCTGCAGGGTGAGAGTGCCTTGCTTCGGCTCTCTCCGCGGCGCTGGTGCTCGGTTGAGCCCTCTCTATCAGAAGACCAGAGACCCACCTGGTGGTCTCTTCTTCGCTAAGGGGGTCACCATCATGCCCAAAGACTTCCAGCTGGCCCGCTGCATCCGCGGAGAGAGAGCTTAGACTTTCTGCTGCACATTCACCAGCCATAATGCTCTGCACTGTGTGTCTATATATATACATTTATAGTAATATGGACATATGTTTACTAGATGTTGTTTTTTCTTGCCTTCTGATTGTTGCTCTGAGTGTTGCTATCCCTATGCTGTTGCAATCCTGGAATTTCCCCATTGTGGGACTAATAAAGGCTTATCTTATCTTATCTTATCTTATCTTATCTTATCACTTCTGCCGTGGGGGAACGTCGTCCATCTGTTCCCCTTTCTGCATGGGCGCAGGCGTCTGCCTGGGTCGCCACAGATGAGTCGATCGCAGGGGAACGCCTCTGGTCCATTCTCGCGTAAGAGTCACCAGTGTAGAAGAGCTTGAAATAACGAGGCGATGTGATTCATAAACCAAAGTTTATTATCAGCTCCTCTAACAAGTCTCATCCTAGTGCAGCAGCAGAAGAAGGAAAAAGAGACCGAACAGTTTCGGCTCTATGAACTTATACTTGCACATAACAAAAGACATGCATATCAAAAGCTGACATCCCTCATTATCTTAATCTCCCCCATTGTCTTCGTACTCCTCCTCATGGCCCTGGGGGGTGAGGGCAGCTCCTCCGGTCTCCACCGCAGTGTCTGGGAAAGTCTTTGTTCTTACACTGGCGGGTGAGAGTCTTTGTCCTGTTCTGAGGTGTGAAGTCGCCTTACATATGTAATCACCAAACATTCCCACATGCTTCAACATATGTAGGTTATGGAATATATGATTAATATAGCCCACAAAGTCAAAGTTTTCAGGTTTCTGGGTGTCTGGTTTGATGTTAATCTAACTTGGAGGGAGCATATTCAGAAGGTGTCAGCTAAGTGCAAAAAAGTACTGAATGTGATGAGGTGTTTGACAGGGACTGAGTGGGGTGCTAGTAGAACGGCTATGAAAAACATTTATGTTGCGTTAATTAGGTCTGTATTGGATTATGGGTGTATTGTATATGGATCTGCTTCCAAAACCACGTTGAGCAAGTTAGATGTCATCCAGGCCCAAGCACTGAGGATCCGCTGTGGGGCTTTTAAAACAACTCCTGTTGCTGCTCTCCAGGTGGAAATGGGGGAAATGCCATTAAATATCAGGCGTAAACAGATGATGATGAGCTATTGGGTCAATCTGCAGGGGCACGCTCAAGAGAAACACCCTACAGTCAGAGTGTTGTTGCCTTGTTGGGAGGGGGAAAGAGTTAAAGGGGAGAATTTTGCATTTTACGCTGGGAGAGTAGCCAGGGATATGAAGCTATGTGATAGAACATATATCCCATCAGTTCCTTTGCCAGTCACTCCTCCATGGTTTTTCTACCCAGTGTCAGTTGATTTGTATTTTTTGGAAAAGATGCGAGGGGGGCAGAGAATTTGGAAACGCTGCAGTTTTAGTAGAGGATCAGTTGGGAACAATATATCACTCCTTTACCCCAGTATTCACGGATGGATCAAAGGATCCTGATACGGGCTGCACTGGGTTTGCTTTCCATATCCCTGCCTTAAAAATATCTGTTAATAGAAGAACATCTTCCCATCTGTCTGTATATACAGTCGAAATGTTGGCTTTGGTGACTGCATTGCAGAGGATTGAGGAGCTGACGATCAAGGATTTTGTCCTTTGTTCGGATTCCAGTGCAGCCTTGCTGTCAATAAAATCAGGGTCATCTGATAGCAGACAGGACTTGGTCTATGAGATATATGAGACTTTGTATAGACTCAGAAACAAAGGGGTGGCTGTGGTGTTTATGTGGATTCCAGCTCACAGGGGGGTAAAGGGAAACGAGGCCACAGATAAATTGGCTAAACAGGCTCTGGGGCACTGGGAGGTGTGGGATATTTCATTGAGTAAATCTGAGGCAAAAACGCTGATTAAAGAGTATATTAGGCAAGAGTGGCAGCATAGGTGGGACACAAGGGAAGCAGGGCGACATTTGTATGCTATCCAGAGTGCGGTTGGAGTGAAGGGCAGGATGGGGACTGTGGTCTATATTACTCATATATTCCATACCTACATATGTTTGAACATGGGAGATGCTTAGTGACTGCATATGTAAGGAACTTCACACCTCTGAAAGGACAAAGGAATCTCACCCGCCGTGTGAAGAACAAAGACGTCCCAGGACGCGACGGCGGAGACCGAGGAGTCACCCTCACCCCCCAAGGCGAGGAGAGGAATTCCCATCACCTCCCAAGAAGAGGAGAGGAGATAACAGGACAATGGGGGGATTAAGATAACGAGGGATATCAGCCTTTGTAATGCCGTCTTTTGATGTGTGCCTGTATTTAACCAGCGAGCTGGCAGAACTCTGTCTCTTTTTGCCTTCTGCCACGCTCTGCACCAGATGAGACAAGTTAGGAGAGCTGATCAATAAAACGCTGCTTTTAAACAAAATCGCCTCATTAATTCCAGCTCCTCTACAGGGATAAGAAATACAAAGGAAGAGAATATTTTATCTAGGCTAAGGATGGGACACACTAGGTTAAACAAAACTTTGCATTTGGTAGGTAAGCACCTGACAAGGATGTGCGATTATTGTGAGAGAGAGGAAGAAAGTGTGGAGCATGTCATTTTCCACTGCCAGAAGTATACCCAGGAGAGAGACAGATTAGTGGAGGGAATTAGAGAATTAGGGGTGGGTGATGCTAACTTAAGCATGATGGTGGGGGTTGGGGTAAGAAAGTTGTTGGTTTACCTTAAAGATACGGGTCTAATTAATAGAATATAGTTTTTGGGGGGGTTTTTTTGAGGGTGTTTGGGGTACAATGTCTGGTCCACACTCCAACGCTGGATGGCGGTAATGCGCCTTTAAGTTGGGTGCCCCCGCCAAAAACAGAAGAAGAAGAAGAAGACCCTTCAGTGGTTTTTTTTTTCCCAGTTTCCATGTCAGTGCTGAGAGCAGAAGGCTGGAAACTGAGTCAGGTGAGTGTTAACTGGTATAGTTGTCTTTTTACTTCTCTTAGTAGTTGTGTCTTAGTGTTTTTGTAGTGTTTTCTTATTAATTGTTTTTCAACTATCTTGTTTTTATTTTATTTGATCTTTTTTTGATGGACCATGAGTCTGCAATAAAGTCTTTGATTTAACCAACATTGTGATGATTTTACTGTCAGAGTCTCTTTTGTCCCTGTGGACTGGAGAGGGAAGAAGAAGAGTCCCTGGATTCTCTTCAGGAGGCTTTGACTTTACTAGACAGCTGCTAAGAAGAGGAATTTGTTCTATAATCATTTTGTCTGGGTAGATAAAGTGGTAAATTGAAAAGAAAATTCTAGTGTGGCTGGAAAATGTTCATTTAAAAGCTGCAGTTTTGTCTGCTTTTCTTAAACTGCGTAGTTAGGGTTCCCCTTTGCTCGTCCTTTTTGCTGGTTGTTATTAATTCTTGAGTTCTACCTTATATCCTTTTGATTCCCTAAACTCCCTTTAGGTTTTGTATTATGTGGTAGACTGCAAGTCTAATTTAAAACATTACTGGCACATGCCTCTAGGGGGAACTACCTGTATTGTTCAGCACTACTATTAAGGGGACACATTAGAATAAGAGTGTGAAAACCCCGCGCAGAATCCATGTTCAGTCATATTGTGTGTGTTACAGAATAAACGGCAGAGTTAGCCAAAGAAATAACTCAAGTGTGATCATTGCTACACGGTAGGATATCACACAATTGGCGACGAGGATTAAAAGAAAAAAATTAGCGGCGAGAAACAGAGAACATTGCAAGTGTGGCGAACTCAAGTGACTCCAGTAGTTCGAGTGCAAGTTCAGAGGAGGAAAACGAGGTTTCCCCACCACGACGAGCAATGGCGGCTGTAATCGGAACGGTAACCCCTTTTGATAACTCGACTCAGTCATGGGAAGAATATAGTGAAATGTTGGACTTTTTCTTCGAAGCTAATGATATTGAGGAGCCAGACAAACGGAAGGCTGTACTGTTGAGTGGAGTTGGTGCAACTACTTACAGCTTGTTGAGAAATTTAATAAGCCCTGCATTACCGAAAGATAAAACGTACGACCAGCTTACTGCTGAGCTTCAGAAGCACTTCAGCCCCAAACCGAGTGAAATCGTGCAACGATTCAAATTTAATTCACGCATAAGGAGGAACACTGAGTCCATAGCAGAGTATGTGGCAGAATTGAAGAAATTAACACTGCACTGTGATTACAAAGACTCATTGGAAGAAATGTTAAGAGACAGACTTGTGTGTGGAGTGAATGATGACCGAATGCAACGGCGACTTTTATCTGAAACAAAACTCACTTTTGTGAAGGCTTTGGAATTATGCCAAGCGATGGAAACAGCATCTAAAGATGTGAGAGAGATGCAAGGGAAGCTAACAGAGGACACAGCAACGCATGCTCGTGTGCCTAAGACCCAAGTAGGTGTCCACAAAGTGTCGACTGACAAAACTCAGCACAAATTCCCCAGTTGTTATCGCTGCAAAGGCCAGCACAATGCCGCCGAGTGCAAATTTGCCACTGAGCTGTGTCATAATTGTGGCAAGCGAGGGCACATTAAGAAAGCATGTAGAACAAAGGTGGGCAATGCACAGGTGCAGAAGGCAACAGTAAAAGGGCAAAAGAATGAAAACAAGGGCCCAGGAAAGGACCAGCGAGCGAATCAACTTAGAGGGGAGGGAGAAAGTGATACAGAAGACATGGGTTTTCACACAATTTACAACACGTCAGAGGAGCTGACCAAGGTAGCGCCCATCACGCGTACCATGAATGTTAATGGAATGAAAGTAACATTTGAAGTTGATACAGGCTGTGGAGTAACCATATTAAGTAAACAGCAATATACACAACTGTGGAAGAAAACAGACACAGCAGAATTAAATCCCTGTTCATTAAAATTAAAAACATACACAGGAGAGAAGCTAGACGTGCTAGGCATGGCACAAGTGAAGGTGCAACACAAAAACAAAGAAAAGGACTTACCTGTAGTAGTAGTTGGGAGCGAAGGACCAAATCTACTAGGGCGAAGTTGGCTACAAGAACTGGCCATGATTGATCAGTTGGTGAATAAGGTGGAATCTCAGCCCAAATTGCAGCTGGAGGAGATCCTCGAAAGACACGCTGAGGTGTTCAAAGAAGGCTTAGGACAGCTAAAAGGTGTCACTGCAAAGATTAATGTGGACAAGGAGGCCCAACCACGATTCTGCAAACCCCGACCGGTGCCCTATGCAGTCAAGCCACTGGTCGAAAGCGAGCTACAGAGGCTGCTGGATGACAAGATCATTGAGCCAGTGCAGGTTGCAGAATGGGCGGCGCCCATAGTCCCAGTGCGAAAGCCGGATGGCTCCATTAGAATATGTGGAGATTACAAACTCACTGTCAATCGAGCATCACGGGTGGATCAGTATCCAATTCCTAAAGTGGAGGACCTCTTCGCACAGCTGAATGGCGGCCGACACTTCACGAAATTAGACATGAGTCACGCCTACCAACAAGTAGTCCTGGAAGAAGAATCAAGAAAGTATGTAACCATCAATACACACAAAGGCTTATATACCTACACACGCTTACCATTTGGAGTAGCTTCCAGTCCTGCTATATTCCAGAGAACTATGGAGGGCATCCTAGGTGGAATTCCGAATGTTGCCATTTATTTGGATGACATCCTTTGTACAGGACCAAATGAACAAGAACATCTGAAAACGCTGAAGGAAGTGCTTCAACGGTTGGAGAAAAGCGGTCTGAGGTTGAAAAGAAGCAAGTGTGAGTTCATGGGAAAAGAGGTGGTGTTCCTAGGCCACAAGATTAATGCCAGTGGTCTACACCCTCTAACAGACAAAGTGGAAGCCATTGCGGAGGCGCCTGAGCCACAAAATGTTACTGAGTTAAAAGCCTACCTGGGCTTGTTGAACTATTACCATAGGTTCCTCCCAAAGCTCTCCACGCTGCTGGCACCACTACATACCTTACTTAAGAAGGAAGAAAAATGGTCATGGGGGGTCAAGCAGCAGAAGGCGTTTGAAGAGTCCAAAGCGCTACTTCAGTCCTGTAGTGTGTTAGTGCACTATGATTCAAACAAACCACTCATCCTGGCGTGTGACGCATCACCCTACGGTGTGGGAGCTGTACTCTCTCATCGTATGGAGGATGGCTCAGAGAGACCCATAGGGTTCGTCTCAAGAACTCTTAGTGCAGCTGAGAAAAACTACTCCCAGCTAGACAAGGAGGGCCTTGCAGTAGTATTTGGTGTAAAAAAGTTCCACAAATACCTGTACGGGAGACAGTTCGCTATAGTGACTGACCACAAGCCACTAATTTCACTGTTCAGTGAAATGAGAGCCATACCCCAGATGACATCTCAGAGAATTCAGAGATGGGCCGTTACATTAGCAGCGTATGAGTACACCATCGTTTACAAAGCCGGACGGGACCATACGAATGCTGACGCGATGAGTAGGCTACCCTTGGATGGAGGAAGAGACAGCATGCCTGAGGAGGAGGAGAGAGTGCTATTGTTTGAAGATATCGGCGTGCCCCTGGTGAACGCACAACAAATAAAGAAGTGGACAGACAAAGACCCTGTTCTAGCAAGAGTGCGAGAATACATCTTGCGAGGATGGCCGAAGATGAACAGTCCTGAGTTCATTCCCTATGCCCGACGACAGGATGAGCTCAGCACCCAGGAAGGTTGTATCCTGTGGGGAGGACGTGTGGTTGTTCCACCACCTGGTCGGAATGCCTTACTGCAACAACTACACCAAGCACACCCTGGCATCACTCGCATGAAAGCGTTGGCGAGGAGTTACATGTGGTGGCCCAACATGGATGCAGAGGTGGAGGCGCTTGTGAAGTCATGTGCGGCATGCCAGGAGAACAGGAACAGTCCTCCAGCAGCCCCACTACATCCCTGGGAAGTTCCAGATAAACCATGGAGAAGAATTCACATTGACTACGCAGGTCCATGGATGGGAAGAATGTTCCTGATCATAGTTGACGCATACTCAAAGTGGATCGATGCATATTCTGTGAGTAGCTCTACTTCTACTGTTACCATTGAATGTCTTAGAAAGAGTTTCAGCCAACATGGGCTACCTGAAATCATAGTATCAGATAACGGTACATGTTTTATGAGTGAACAGTTCCAAGAGTTTTCTGAAAAGAATGGCATACGTCACATCACGACTGCGCCATACCATCCTTCTTCTAACGGCTTAGCCGAGAGGGCCGTGCAGACGTTCAAGTCACTCATGAAAAAGATGGCAGGAGACTCTATTGAAACCCGAATGTCGAGAGCTCTGTTCAGCTATCGAATAACACCCCAATCTACAACTGGCAAGTCACCAGCTGAGCTGTTGTGTGGAAGGAAGTTGAGGTCAACATTTGACTTAATACATCCAGACTTCAGAAACAAAGTGTATGACAAACAAGAGAAACAAAAAGGTTATCATGACACGCATGCTAGAGAGAGAATACTGAGAGAAGGAGACGTGGTCTACACCCGCAACTTTGGCTCAGGACCAGCCTGGGTACCAGGAGAAATAACAGAAAAGACGGGCCCTGTGTCATTCAAGGTGACATTAGGCCATGGACAAGTGGTGAGGCGACACATCGACCAAGTTCGTGGTAGGAGCTCCATTCCCCTGCCGATGGCACCAGAGGTGTTGTCTGACACCCATTCTGAGGAGAGCATCAACGAACCACCACTTCAGGTGAAACCTGAGGTACCCGTCTCTGCAGATTCTACGGGCAGCACTGCAGCAGCCGAAACAGTGGAGCAGTCTGAGTCTTCACCTGCAGTTGGCTCACCAGCCGTGAGAAGATCTCAGCGAGCTAGGAAAGCTCCAGACTACTTGAAGGACTATACTTAGTCAGTAGTGAGTTCCCCAGCCACAGGACAAGAATGCGTCCTGGAACCTCACTGGGATGCGGTAGTCAAACCAATTCCCCAGTTAGACTGTTATGTGTATTATACATGTGAAAAAAAAAAGAGAAAGAAATTATGTGTATGGCACATGTGTTTAAGAAGTTAAAAAGTAACTGTGATTGTTTAGGGTTAAATGGGAGTTCCAGGATGTCTAGCATAATTGGCTAGTGTAATTAAAAGTAGTTTAATCTAGAGGGGAGGGATGTGGTAGACTGCAAGTCTAATTTAAAACATTACTGGCACATGCCTCTAGGGGGAACTACCTGTATTGTTCAGCACTACTATTAAGGGGACACATTAGAATAAGAGTGTGAAAACCCCGCGCAGAATCCATGTTCAGTCATATTGTGTGTGTTACAGAATAAACGGCAGAGTTAGCCAAAGAAATAACTCAAGTGTGATCATTGCTACACGGTAGGATATCACATATTAAGATATGGGTAATAAGCTGGATTCATGCTGCGCCTTTGCTGTCCGTGTCCGTGCAACCGGAAACCTCGTGTGACATATACACTTGGACAAAATGTTGGCACCCCCTCTGTTAATGAAAGAAAAACCCACAATGGTCACAGTCATAGCCAGGAGCGGCACTGGGGTTAAGCTCCCAGTGCTCATAAAATGCTCCTTACGGCGTACGTCTCGAAAAGCCTCTGACTGGTGTTGTGTTCGTGTTCGTTGAGGAGAGAAGAGACTTGCAGTTGAACCAACGTAACTTTATTTTTTAGCGGCAGCTCACACAGACACTTTCACATCGGCTCCCATGTTGGCCGTTTCTTGTTCTACTGAGTGCATCATTCCAACAAGCGGTAACAAGGTAGCAGCGACGCCTAGTGGTAAACACTGATCATTACATCCCCCTTTCTTTGAGGTGAATAAACATTAATAAACATTGATGCAAAACAGTGTATATGTATTCAGTATGAATGGACTAATACAAAACACAAATTTCAGTTCTCCCTGAATCAACATGCCCAAAGAAATTAACATCTGTTACATTTTTCTTATTCTTTGCTTTTTGCTTTTTTTTTTTTTTTTTAACACTTTACTTAAATTCTTATAAGTCCAACCCATCTGGTTTCTTTATTTCTCGTTTTGATCTTCTCGGTTCATCTTTGTCAGGTGGAACATTTGCTTCACAGTTCATAAGAGGTGTGGTTGTGGGAGATTCTGGGTGAGCATTATTGGGCCCACCAGGTGCTTGTGGAGTCTTGAGGAGACTGCGGCGATTGCGCCTGAGCACCTGTCCATCCTCGGTTCTCACTGTGAATGATCTTGGAGCAACTTCCTGTAATACAACTCCTTTAGTGTTCCAGCCAGATGCATCCTCGATCCTAACTGGGTCGTTGTTGGCCAGTGGAGAGAGTGGTTTGGCTGAAATGTCATAGAATGTCTTTTGTTTCAGTTTCTGCTTCTCAAGCTTGTTTCTGAGTTTTGTATCTTTCCTTTGTGAAGTAGCATTTGGGTAGCTGGGAAGCGCTGTACGCAGCTTTCTGTTCATTAGTAGCTCAGCAGGTGACAGTCCGCACTGAAGTGGAGAGGCGCGGTAACTGAGTAGAGCCAAGTATGGATCCGAGTTGCTGTCTGCAGCTTTCTTAAGCAGTTGCTTCAGAATGTGGACGCCTTTTTCTGCTTGTCCATTTGATTGTGCATAGTGTGGGCTTGACGTCACATGCCGAAATTCATACTGTTCTGCAAACTGCTGCCATTCCCTGCTACTGAAACATGGTCCATTATCTGTCACCACAAGGTGTGGGATGCCATGCCGAGCAAATGTGGATTTGGTATGAGTGATCACACAGGCTGATGTAGTGCTTGAGAGTAGTGCCATTTCTGGAAAGTTGGAAAAGTAGTCCATGACTACTAAGTAGTCTTTGCCTTTAAGGTGAAACAGGTCTATCCCTACTTTGTGCCAAGGGGATGCAGGACTTTCAGATATCACCATTGGCTCTTTGCTTTGTTTACTTCGGTGTTTCTGGCACGTTTCACAACTACTCACAAGCGTCTCGATGTCTTTGTTTAGTCCAGGCCAGTACACTGACTCCCTTGCTCTCCTTTTACATTTTTCAATCCCAAGGTGTCCTTCATGTATCCTGTTTAACAAATCTGGTCTTAGAGCCTCAGGGATGACTATTCTTCCTTTCTTCAGTCATAGTCCATCAACAAAACTGAGATCTCCTCTGACATGGTAATAGCGAGGGCAAGATCCTGCAGGCCATCCCTCGTCCATGTTCTGAATGACACGCTGTAGCTCGGTGTCCTGTGATGTCACCTCAGCTATTTGTTTCGACTTTGTGTCAGATACTGGCAGAGCACACGACACCATGTTGATGTGATTTTCAATATCCTCATCTGTGGAACTCAGACACTTTTCAGCAGGTGCTCTGGACAAGGCATCTGCGAGTATCAGGTGCTTTCCCGGTGTATAAACCAGTTCAAAATCGTACCTTTGCATTTTCATCATTAGGCGTTGGATCCGTGGGGACATTTCGTTAAGATTCTTCTTGATAATGGAGACGAGTGGGCGGTGGTCAGTTTCCACAGTAAAAGACGGCAGTCCATAGACATAACTGTGAAACCGCTCCAGCCCGTAGGAAACGCCTAAACACTCCTTTTCAATCTGGGCATATTTGCATTCAGACTTTGTCATAGCCCTTGACGCATAGGCTACTGGTTTCCAGTACTCTCCTTCTGCCTGTAGGAGCACTGCTCCGATGCCATCTTTGGACGCGTCAGTTGACACTTTGAGCTTTTTCCGGTGGTCATAGTAGGCTAATGCTGGTGCTCTGGTAAGAGTTTGCTTAAGTCTTTGCCACTCTTGCTCATGTTTTTCGGCCCATTTAAAGTCACAGTCGTTGTGTAAGAGCTCTCGGATGCATGACGTCTTTGCTGTGAGGTTGGGAATAAATTTGCCTATGAAATTTACCATTCCCATGATGCGTAACACGCCCGTTTTGTCTGTTGGTCTTGGCATGTTCAGTATTGCTTTCACTTTATCGCCATCTGGTTGTATGCCTTGAGCTGTGAGTTTGTCTCCGAGGAAGAGAATCTCTTGTACTGCAAACTCACACTTGGCTCTATTGAGTTTCAGCCCGTACTTCTGAATGCGCTCCATCACTTTGTTAAGTCTCTGGTTGTGCTCTTGGAGAGTCGAGCCCCATACAATAATGTCATCTATGTAAACTCTGACTCCCTCTAGGCCTTCAATGATCTGTTCCATCGCTCTGTGGAATATTTCTGGTGCAGATTTTATTCCAAATGGCAGCCTAAGAAAACAGTATCTACCGAAAGGTGTGTTAAAAGTACAGTACTTAGTGCTGCTCTCATCCAGTTTTAACTGCCAGAAACCCTGAGAAGCGTCGAGCTTTGTGAAGTAGTTAGCTCCTGCCATCTCACTATTTCCTCACGTGTGGGGATTTGGTAGTACTCGCGCTTAATGTTCTCATTTAGATCTTTTGGGTCCATGCACATTCTCAACTCACCATTCTTTTTCTTTGTGACGACCATCGAGTTGACCCAGTCTGTGGGCTCCTGCACCTTTTTGATCACGCCCAAGTTGGTCATCCTGTCCAGTTCTCGTTTGAGGGCTTCACGCAGTGGAGCTGGGACCCTACGTGGTGCGTGCACAACTGGTTGGGCGCCTTCTTTTAGCTGGACTTTATATGTAAAGGGCAGTGTGCCAAAACCTTTGAACACATCAGAAAAGTTTTGCACAATAGCGTTAGTGTCACACTTGGAATCTGATTCAATGCAGTACACTCTTTTCACTAACCCTAGCTCTTCACAGCTTTTATCACCCAACAGTGATTCACATTTCTCATTCACAACAGAAAAGTTTACATTGTGCACTTTACCTTTAACAACAACATTCAGTTTACAGGTACCAAACACTGTGGGTTGCCCATTGTAATCTTTCAACCCTGATTTCTTTCTGTATATGTGTGGCTTAACCTGCATTTCCTTTACATCAGACATGCTAATGAGGTTAGCTTTTGCACCAGTGTCCAGTCTCATAGTGACGATAGTCCCGTTAACCAGCAGAGGAGTGGTCCACTTGTCCTCATTGGTAATGCTGTTGACTTTTTCTTCTTCATTTTCACAGTCAACGATGCCCACAAAGAAAGTGTCACTTAAGTCTGTGTCTTCGACTACATTCACGTTTTTGCCTTTCTTTCCTTCCTTTCTTTTGGTGAAGCATTGCTTTGCAAAATGATTCTTTCCATGGCAGTTGGAGCATACTTTACCAAACGCTGGGCATTGCTTTGGCTTGTGCTGTAATCCGCAACGCTTGCAGAAGAACGTGGGATCCTCGGTCCGCTGTGCAGTCCCGGCCCATGAGCGACGCCTCCCGCTCTGAGATGACACGGCGCCGACCGCTGCTCCTTCACTCGGAGGTGTGGCGCCTGGCATGCCGCAGAACGTTTTCATGTGCTTCTGGGACAGTTCGCTTGCCTGGCAGAGTTTAACAGCCATCTCCAGCGTCAACTCCGTCTCACGAAGCAGTCTCTCTCGTAACTTTTTGTCCTCAACACCAAACACAATTTGATCTCTGATCATTGAGTCCTTCAATGTCCCAAAATTGCAGGATTGTGCTTTCAAACGGAGAGCTGTCAAAAAACTGTCAAAGGGCTCACTCTGTTGCTGCATACGAGATCTAAACATGTATCTTTCATATGTCTCGTTTTTCTTAGGAGTGCAGTGAGCATCAAACTTAGCGAGCACGACATCCAGCTTATTTGGGTCTTCACCCGTTCCGAACACGAACGTGTTGTACACTTCAATGGCCTGTGGCCCCGCTAAGTTCAGCAAAAGTGCTACCTTTCTCAAGTCCGGCTTCGTGTCCAGTCCCATGGCCGTGACATACAAGTTGAACTGCTGCTTGAATGCCCGCCATTTTTCATCCACGTTACCTGCCAATTTCAGGTTTTCCGGCGGCTTCAACTCCATGACGACTTCTCACGTGGTCGCTCAGTTCATGCAGTTTACTCCTGGTACCATGTTGTGTTCGTGTTCGTTGAGGAGAGAAGAGACTTGCAGGTGAACCAACGTAACTTTATTTTTTAGCGGTAGCTCACACAGACACTTTCACATCGGCTCCCATGTTGGCCGTTTCTTGTTCTACTGAGTGCATCATTCCAACAAGCGGTAACAAGGTAGCAGCGACGCCTAGTGGTAAACACTGATCATTACAACTGGTGGCTCGTCAACCTGGGAAGGTAGCCCATCTAGGGGAAGGTAAACCCTGATTTCAAACCTCCGCTGCCTTGCGGCACACCCGGTCACGGGAAAGGCTTCAGGAGTCAACCCTGAGGAAAAATCCGGAGTCGGAGCCCCTAAGGCAGTTCTCTGTTGTGCTCAACATCGTTCTGGCAGCTCCTGCGACGGCGCTGGTGCCAAACTGTAGCAGCCCTGCTGTTCCTTTGGATTCATCAGTGACGTGGAGGGGGGGGGGCATGCTGCATGGGTAACATCTTGTCCTCCATATCTACCTGCCCAGGCTTGAATCCTACCAACGCCCAACGCTGGAAGGTAGAACACCGGTGCGCTTCGGCCTGTTCAGCCACAGGCGGCGCTGTTCCAGCAGAGTAGACGTTTAGGATTCTCTTCCATGGGCATCATAGACCGACGGAGGCCGACGATAAAAGAAACAGAATAATATAACAAAGGGGAAGAAAAAAAAAATCCAACAAGGTCAAATTAAACAATAACTGCTCTGATTATACAGTTCAACATAAGTTACCCGAAATGGGTGATGGCTGAAGCTGCAGCTTATATTGCCCACCCATATTCCATCCAAGAATTCAAAAGAAAAAAACAAAACAAGAGCGATTACAATTCAGAACAAAGCTAAGACAAAATGTGACAAAAAAACTAAGCTACAACACAACGCAGACTGGATATGACAATCCTCACGTGATTTTACATGTCATCTTGTATATATGTTTGGAGTATTTCTTCCTTTAGTTTTCGTTTAAATTGTCCAAGCGTTGTACATGATTTTAATTCAGGTCCAAAATCGTTCCATAATCTGACTCCTTGCACTGAAACACAGTGTTGCTTGGTGGTAGTTCTCACTGAAGGTTTTTGAAATATACATGTTCCTCTGAAATGATATTGTTTCTGTTACAGCCCGAGTGCCGGTTCCGTCCGCACTCGGATCTTATATCATCATTTCCAGACTTTGACAGCAGAGGGTTCCTTCTAGCTCCCCGGGCTCTTATTGTGACAGCGCCCGGTGGAGCTCCCTGCTGTCAAAGTCAACAGCTGTGCTGCATTCGGGGTCATTAGTGACCGGGGTTAAAAGCGGGCGCTGAATGCACCCCGATGCAGCAGTCTCTGTTAAGGTACGTTCTGTTAAGCTTCCTGTTATGATACCTTCTGTTATGATACCGTTTGTTATTCTTCGTCTGTGATCCTACCGTCACTTCTCTGACGCATCGGGCGTTCCCCGGCTCAGACGCTGTTTGTAATAAGTTACCCTGTGATTGTTCTACCCGCACTGTCGTGTGTGTTATTCTCTGTTCCTGCACTTCCTAATAAAACATCACTGCAACTCACTGGTGACTGCTGGCATCTTATGGTGGCTCGTGAGGGCCACCGTGACAGTAGACTGCTGCCAGTACATCCGGAGAGGGGCGTCGCGCCGAGACACCGTTCACCGTGAGTTTAGCAGTATTGGACTGTTGCTCTAATCTGTCTGGGTACCGTTGCTGAAGCATGCCATTGCGGAGGTCCCGGACTCAGAGTCCGAGCGATGTCCTCGTAGACGCCCTCGAGTGCGTGGACGAAATCCTTAACACCGCCTCCCTCCTCGACTTCAGCAGCGACGTGCACCGGTACCTGGACCAAGCTGAGGAGGTCCTCGGCTATCTCCCCCGCTTCGCTGACCATCCTGAGGTGAGTGCAAGGAGGTTGGACATTGGTGCACAGCGCGAGATACTCCGCGGGCTGGAAGGAAATCCTGGCAGGAAGCCGAAGAAGAGGAAACGCCGTCCCTTGCTTCGGGATCCCGCTCCTGCCTCCTTTCCGGCCCGGGAATTCGCACCATCCAGAGGTCTTTCTCCATTCAGCATGACGTCACTCGGGATTGCCCCGGAGGAGCTGCAGCTGACAGCAATCGGGACCATGTGGCTGCTGCTCGCTCCGCTATGCATCCGTCTATAATCATTGTAATGGGATTATATAATAAAATTTTTGTCATAAGGTACAGGAATTATTTTATTTAATAGTGGGTGAGAAAGGGGGTGGAGTTAAACCATCACTTCTACACCCGCTAAATTAAATAAAAGCACTCGTAAAAGGGGGCACCAGTCACAATGGACAATAATATTAACTTTAATTTTAATTAATTTTGTACCTTCAATTACTTAATGAATCAGTCTCAAAGTTTCAGTGAGTTCTTTTCCTGCCATGATTAGGAAACATGTATATGTGAAAGGAAAAACTCTTCAACTTCTCTCATTCACCCTTGTATTAAACTCATTCAGGTCACATGATATGGCGTTCAAATGATGGATAAATAGATTCAAATGATAACAGTGTACGACATCACATCCCCTGTTATTGGATTCCGGAACATAAAATTCAGCGTTACACCTCTGTAGAACCAAGGAGGAACCAGACTTATGTTTCAACAGCAAATGAAGGCTGAAATGTTTAACAAAACAACGCAATTTTATGGGGAAAATTCATAAGCTAATTATCTAAAAATGACTTGTGAATTAATCTACAAAAATTAAGGGCAGTTACTTAAAAATGACTACTAGCCCAGCACACCTCGGTACGGCTCGATTCACTTCAGTACGGCTCAGCATGCTTCTGTCTCCATTAGCACGGTGTTTGGCATGGGTGTTGTGCTGGGGTGGGTGGGTTTATAACAGCGAGGCGGTGCCACACTCCCGTGACGTAACACACGCGACCCAAGCAAAACATTTTTTTTCCCAAAACTTTATTGAGAAGACCCAAGCAAAACATAACACTTAGCTGTACAAGGCCACTCCTTGGTCTGTGGCTTTTTTCACCGTAAACGCCAAAAAGGACCGCCAGACAAGGGTACAGGCAGCGAGATGAAATATGAATGAATATTTCAATTTAATACTATCCCACTTGTACTTACAAAAACGTGTGAATATTCATAAAAAGCACACGCATGAAAGGTAGCACCACAAGCAGTGGGTCACAGCGGTTTTGGGCAACAGCAACACAATTGTGTATCCTTTGCCAATCTGTCTGCTGTTATTTATTGTTTAACAGTTAAGGGACAGATGATTATATGCTCCAAAACTGGAGAAACTCTCTGATAAAAAAGCTGCAACACAAGTCACTTTTGTTTTGAATTAACTGCCAAATTACCTAGAAATAATGAGCTGAAACTTGTTTTTATTCGTATTAAATAATGAGACAGTGGCACACTGGCCAACACCAATTTGTATTATTTTTTACATCCTAGGGCATTTTGGATGTACTGAATAAAAAAAATTCATGTTTTTCACCTTCAGGTCAACGTTTGGAACAACAGTGTTATTATTTTCCGTTTAGATGATGCCACACTCCTTCTAAAGTATTGTAATTCTCTGAATTTGGAATGCCGATAGAACATTCAATTTACATATACTTACTTTTTGACTTGTAAGCTTGATCAGTCTCTCCTGCTGCATTTTAAAGTCCAACTGTGCAACTTCTTATAAGTTAACATCAAAAAAATTTACCCAAAGTTTAGAACTGTATCGTGTGGTCCTAATTTTTTATGATATTTCAATAAAAAGAACAGAAAGCTTACAAAAACATTTGTTTTTTGGTCTAGTTAAAAATTACATTACCTTTACAATGGTTGACCCCTGACAGGATGATCAGCATCATTTTCAGACTAGGCAATGGAATTTCTATGCAATTATACTGTTTTATAATTCAGTGTTATAACAGACAAACCACACTTTCCAAAACAATTCCATTTTATTATATACAAAATATTAAAATAAAAAAAAACTTTGCAACACAACATGAAGGTTAATCGACATTTTATACACGTCGACCACCGAGTGCCTCTCCCAGCTTCCCAAACTGGGTCAGGAAGGCTCGGTTGAATGAAGCCGTCTCTGCCAGGTCCAGGGATACCCTCGCGTTTTCTGCAACCTCATTTAAATGTTGCAAATATTTATCATTGAATACATTTTGCGCCTGGTGGCGGGACAGATTCACATTGGAGAATCCGGGCAGGCTGGTGCGGCGGACGCGTGGGGTGATTCTAGAAGGAAAATGCACACAATAAAATACAGCACAAAAGTGCAAGATATACAGAAAAGACAATAGTTTTTAACAAGATTACATAAGCTTATTTCAGCGTATTGTTCACATGAATAACTAGAAAAGCACTCGGAGAGCGCAGACCTCCGCCAAGCGCCACAGTTCCCCCCATACAGTGTTTGTGTGTACGTTGTCAGATTCCTTGAGCATGAAAACATCTGAGTAGCAATTGGATTCACAATGATAGGATTAGTGGTTCAGTAGTAAAAGCATTACCTCCTTGGCGGAGGTAATAAACTGAAGTGTTGGTGTTGTGTCCATGTCCTGCATCTGCAAACTCCCAGGCTGGGGGCGTTGCAATTGAATGAATGAATTAATTAATCTTTATTTCGAATAGATTAAGAGTACAGGTTAAAAGAAAGTGAATAATATAACAAAGGGGGTAATAAAATCCAACAAGGTCAAATTAGACAATAGCTCCTCTGATTATACAGTTCAACATAAGTTATCCGAAATATGTGATGGCTGAATCTGCAGCTTATATTGCCCACCCATGTTCCATCCAAGAATTCAAAAGAAAAAACAAAAGAAGTCATGACACAAGTGCGTACAACCCACAGGCCAATGGGTTATGTGAGCGTTTTAGATCACTGAAAGCAGCACTGAGGGCTTCACTGACGGATGCCAATTAGGTAGACGGGTTGGCGTGGGTTTTATTGAAAAATCAAACGTTTATTTCAAACTCAGGGTTCATATTAAATGCAGAACTAAAAGGAGTAGAAAATAAATAAATAAATAAAAGTATATACAGATCAGCAGACAGTCGGCGGTCTTGTAACAACAATAACATACAATATTGGACTCGGTATAAAATGGAACGCCACCACTTCCAAATGCTGAAGTGTGAGTGACGAGTTGACAATTGCTGATATTAGAGGATTGTTACATGGCAGCAACCTTCTCATCAAACTGTAAACATTGTTACGTATCAACTCGCCAAAAGACGGAATGTTCACAGACACAAACATCTTGCTTGCACTCGACCTTCGTGGTACATGTAATCTTTATCTTTATTGGGGTTGCACTCCGCGGCCAAAGATGATTTGGAAACTTTCCCGGCAGAGAGCTTCTTTTTGCGGAGCTACTATGGCTGACCGGGGAATTTCTGCCAAATAATCCAGCGGCGGACAGCTGGCCGTCTGAGCTTTTGCAGCGTTGCGCAAACACAGGCACACAGCATGCTGCCGAGCAGCTGGTTTTTGCGCAGCGCCTATGGCTACCCGGGGAATTTCTGCCAAATAATCCGGCGGCGGACAGCTGCCCGTCTCAGCTTTTGCAGCATCGCGCAAACACAGGCACGGTGGCTGGGCCAGCCCACCAGTGTTTTCCGCGTGCTTTTGTGCCTAAAACATTGAAGAAGGCGGAGTTTATGTTGGTCAGACACGATGACCAGCGCCCTCCATTGCGCCTGTGCACATGTTGAAAATAGCCGTATGTCACAGTGTTAAAGAATGCTTTAAAAAATTCCTGTATCCAGACGGTGATCCGGATCATCCCCAAAATTTAATCAGTTCTTCCTTGTACCATTTCCAACAACGCCTTAAAGTTTCATGGAAATGCGTCCAAGACTTTTTGAGTTATCTTGCTAACCAACAGACAGACAGACAGACAGACAGACCCCGGCAAAAACATTACCTCCTCCTGGCCTTTTTGGCCTGGCGGAGGTAATTAAAAGAAAAGTGAGTCCGCAGTGTGCTGCGATAAAGCAGCAATCATCATCCACAAATGAACAGCTTTTTTATTGCATAAATAAACTGAGCGTCTTACCGAATATATTTGCGAAAAAACGCACAATAAAAAAATTAAAACTCACCGTTAAAGGACTCCGATGTTGAGACCTCCCGGTATATTTTTTCAGTCCGGGTGGCTCCGTCTAACTTGCGCTGGATACGTTCGTCTGACAATGCAGTGAGCAGACACTGCAGCTCCTTATTGGTCCATGGAACACCCTTATTACGCGAAGCCATTTTTGATAGAGAATAAATGAAAATAGCACAGCAATACACTGAAAAGAAACCGCCAACAGTGGTTGCGTGCTGAGTAATGGCGGTCGTCTAGATTCTTTTTTTTTTTTTTTTTTTTTCAAAAACTTTATTGAGAAGGTCGTGAAGATTCTGTAGAAGAGGAGGAGGAGAGGGGCGGTTACAACCTGACCAATCAGCGCCGGTTATGACCTGACCAATCAGCGGCGACCAGTCTGTTAACGTCACAACACGGCCCAGCTCAGCACTGCTGCACCCTGCCCTTCAGCGGGGCTGAGAATCGCGGCTGTTAAACCGTGTTGGGGCTTGTGGAAAAGCGTACAAAGCGTGCTGAGCCGTCCCGTGTCGCGCTAAAGCGTGCTAGTGGAAAAGGCCCTTAAGAGTCTTCCTTCAGTTTATAGCTTTATCCTGTGGCTGAGAGACTAATTGAGCCCTGAAAAACGGGCCATATTCAATTATAATTTAATTGTTCGGACATCACGTTTTAACCCAGGAGATAAGAAAAGTAGGAATTTCACTCGCACAACAGCTGTAGGCCCACGTTTCAGCGGGTCGATACCGGCCGAGTTGGGAGTTAGGACGTCGGAAGAAGCGGTGCTGCAAGGCTTCCTCACAGCAGTAGAAGTGTAAACTCAGCTGGGGGCTCTCCAGACAATGGCAGCAGTGGATGGTCTGTCACCGAGCGGCGTGACAAGTCCTTGGAAACGAGTCCGAATTTGAGGTCTCTTGTAGCGGGATAGACCAAAAAAACTGAAGGAACCACTCCTCAGTCAGGCGGGTATGAGGCCGGAAAGAAAGTCCAAAAACACAGTCTCTGTTCACTTTAAATTAGGAAAATTAAAGGTCCACTTTAACGGCGTGAAAAGTCATAAAAAAAAATGAGAAACATTTTCTAGGATAAGAATGGCTTCTGAGGTGAAGAAAAAAGTTTGGGAATTTGATTCTCTGAAAAAGCGAGCTCTAAAGAAAAAGGTGATTTCTCCTCAGTAACCAGAAAAACTAACGCAGGATTTGACAAACTTCACACACAGAACAATTTAGATACAATAAAACTACACAGAACCTTGAAACAGTGGAATAAAATCTTCCTCTGAGATCTAGATTACTATTCTGCTTCTTTAATCTTAACTTAGTTCCTAATCTTTCTCAAAATCTCTTTCTTCTTTTCTGTGTTTCCAATTCTAACTTAACCTTTTAACTGCATAGCTTGTCTCTGTGTAGGTGTTTCTCTTGCTCTCCTGACTTAACTTAACTTTTCTTTCATCTTTGATCTTCTCTTGTTCCCTCTTACATAACTTACATCTGTGTGTTTTTTCCCGAATCTTGTTCTAACTGCAGAGCAGCTTCAACTACTTTTAAAATGACCCCGCCTAGTCATAAACTTGTGATGTCGATCGCAAGACTGACCAATCGACTTTATCAAAAGCAGTTTGATTGGCTGCTATTCTCACATTGTTCTCACAATGTTCTCATATTGGCTGCTATCCAATGTGAGAACATTTCTTTGTTTGAGAGCAGCCAATCAAACGAAGACACCTTCCCATGAATTTGCAGAGAAAAATCAACACTCAGTTCTTATGAAATTAGGTGCTCAATATAAAATCTAACTAAATTAAATGACTTGGCTAATATTTGGTGGTCATGCATTTATACCAGTACTCTAATATTATATTTGTTTGAATAACACTCATGAACATAACATTTCTTATACATAATTATAATACATGCATTCATATTTAGATCAAAGCTTAATGTAGTACAGCAAACCATGGTTGGTGATAAAAGGGATGATTTTCAGTGTCCTTAGGATCCAGGGGAGAAGAGGATAAGCTGAAAGAAACTTAATGTTTAGAACAAATTAAAAAGTCATCCAATAAACTGAAACACATTTCGTAGGTATCCGCTAGGAGGTACTGTTGAGCTGTAGATGATTTCTTTTAGGTCCATGGTATCTGGAAGGAAATCTGGAAAACATCAGGGGTTATAAACCTGTCTGATTAAGCCATTTATGACCCTTTTAAGAGCATTGGTGTCCTGTAAAGGAGAATGTTATCCAAATGCAGTGTTCACGTTGGAGGTCTGGTCTCCCGAGTGTTATGTTCCTTTGAGTCTTTAAAAGCAAATTCTGATCCTTACAATCTCTGCAAGAGGCAACTGTTTACATTGGGGACCTGGGAAAACATCTTTGGGTCTGGCCGGGATGAGTGTACTGTTCCTGCACTTCTGAATAAAACATCACTGCAACTCACTGGTGACTGCTGGCGTCTTATGGTGGCTCGTGAGGGCCACCGTGACAGTTTCTCCCTTATTTGGAACAACTTTTGGATATTTGCGGGCAGTGATAGATTCTTCACTTTAAACATTATTACTGCAGTTTTAAAGTCAACCAGATCTTTCAACTTGAGAGCTTTTAATTTAAGAAAAAGTGGGTTTGTTGGTTCCCTGTAAGCAACTTTGTTTATTATTCTAATAGCTCTCTTCTGAAGTATAAAGATTGGATATATGTTTGTTTTATATGTATTTCCCCATACTTCAGTACAATATATTTTTCTTTTTTCTCTTGCCTTCTGATTGTTGCTCTGAGTGTTGCTATCCCTGTGCTGTTGCAATCCTGGAATTTCCCCATTGTGGGACTAATAAAGGCTTATCTTATCTTAATATGTCATGTATGGGAGTATTAATGAATTATACAAAGTGTATATAGTGTGGGTTGATTCAGCAAACATTTCACTCTGTGTAGTATTGCAATTGATTTAGATATTTTACCTTTAATATAATTAATATGTGACTTCCAACACAGTTTATTATCAATTATTACTCCAAGAAATTTAGTTTCGGATACCCTTTCAATCTCAACACCATTTACACTGAGTTTAGATACTAAGTTGTTGTGATGGTTGTTAAAAACTATAAATTTTGTCTTACTTAAATTGAGCATTAATTTGTGTGAATCAAACCACAGTTTAAGCTTTCCTAATTCCTTTCCGAGTGTATCCAAAAGTTGTTCCAAATTGCTTCCACTGCGTAATAGATTAGTGTCATCGGCAAACAATATTAAATCCATTTTTTTCAAAACTTTACATATATCATTTATATACATATTGAATAACAGTGGCCCCAAAACTGAACCCTGTGGGACTCCACAAGTAACCTTCAGTAACTGTGAGTTTTTGTTACCAACACATACATAATGGTATCTATTCTTTAACCTCTTGCACTCCCGTGTACCGCGGACGGGCAAGTCTCTGTGTCCTAGGGCGCACGAGGGCGCTCTCGGACGCATGATCCTGATGGTGGTGATGTAGGTGGTGTGGCGCACTGAAAATAAAAGCTGCAGACGCAGCCGCAAACAGATTAGTTCATCTGATTGACCTCTCATTCGACTAATAAGAGCCTTGAATTGGGTTTCTGAAACCTTGAAGAACCAATGAATGAAAACCTAGGAAGGAGGACCCGCCTACTGTGAATGCAGGAGCCAATTGAAGCACAGAAGTTCGGGCTGGGTGAAGAGAGACTTACTGCTGACACAGATGAAAAAAAGGACGCTGGAAGAACCTGCTACAGACCCAGCAGAGACCACCCACAAGTGCGACCTGCACTCATTCCAGCAGAATAGACGTTTAGAATTCTCTTCCGTCATCATAGACCGATGGAGGCCGACGACAAAGGTCGTAAATCATTCGCCAAAACTGCAATAATGGAATTATGTTTTGACTGGGATCCACGAACAGACCAGCGTCGCGTTTGTCTGACAATGGGGAAGAGAAGTTCGTCAGGACAATGTGGCTGTGAAGAGGTGAGGTGTTATAAGCTAAATTATTATTTATCCCTGAAAATTGTAATCAAAAAATGACTTTTGACCGATCTGTAAATTACAACTGTACAGTGCACGAAGTATGAAGTGCGTGCGCCGCGTTACACGGTTCTTCGCCGCCTCCAAACCGTGAACGCCCCTCCGCTGCCACGATTGTGTAGCGGGTGGGTGGGGGGAGCCGCGGTGACAGCGTTGCTGTGGAAACATGCCACATCCGAGTGTAATCCGTCATATAGCGAGGGCCGATCTCCGTCCTCTGTAGCGGGGGGGTGGGGGGACAACCCCCCCCCCCACACACACACACACACGCAGACACAGCCCTGAATGTGACCTTTCATTTGAGCCCAAGATGAAGCTTCTATGTTGAATCATTCAAAAGTTACAGACGTTTTTCCAAACTGTGCCATTTGGCACAGTTCCAAAACGCCTGGGAACTGCCTGAGAACAAAGCTGTGTAATATATTCATTTTTTGTGGTATTGTTACAGAATTTGGACCTCAGCTGGATAACACTTGTTTCTACATTTCTGTTGCATTTTCCAGCCCGGATCTGAAGCTGTGTGTTATTTGCAAGCATTTGTATCCAAAAAAACACCCAGGCCAAATTTATTTTCTTCAATTCACTAGGTTTAGATGACTGTAACTCAGTGGCCGGAGCACTTAGAGAGATTATGACTGTTTTGCCAAAAAATTCAAAGTGTTTTCTTTTAAATGAGACCAACCCCATGAAGATGCTGCAAAGGGTTGAATAACAGCTTTCGATTTACTTTGGGCACATTATTTTTTGGCGTTTTTAGGAAAATTGACCAGAGTGCAAGGGGTTAAGTAACTACATAACCAGGACAGTGCTACCCGCTAATACCACAATTTTGTAGTTTCTTTAATAATATATTATGATTCACTGTATCAAATGCTTTTTTAAGATCCAGGAATACCCCAACTGAGTACTCTTTATTTTCAACGGCAGTTGATATTTTTTCTATGAATTCCATTAGAGCAAATGCAGTTGTCCTCTTGTGTCTGAACCCATATTGCTGCTCACATAATAAATTATTCTTCAGTATGAAGTTGTCAATTCTCTCATCGAATATTTTTTCAAGTATCTTGGAAAATTGCGGCAATAGTGACCCGTCTTGTATATCGGAATTACTTTAGCTATTTTCATTGCATTGGGAAGTATACAGTGGGGAAAAAAAGTGTTTAGTCAGCCACCAATTGTGCAAGTTCTCCCACTTAAAAGATGAGAGAGGTCTCCAATTTTCATCATAGGTATACCTCAACTATGAGAGACAAAATGAGGGGAAAAAAAAAATCCAGAAAATCACATTGAAGGATTTTTAATGAATTAATTGGTAAATTCCTCGGTAAAATAAGTATTTGGTCAATAACAAAAGTTCATCTCAATACTTTGTTTTATACCCTTTGTTGGCAGTGACAGAGGTCAAACGTTTTCCGCAAGTCTTCACAAGGTTTTCACACACTGTTGCTGGTATTTAGGCCCATTCCTCCATGCAGATCTCCTCTAGAGCAGTGATGTTTTGGGGCTGTCGCTGGGCAACACAGACTTTCAACTCCCTCCAAAGATTTTCTATGGGGTTGAGATCTGGAGACTGGCTAGGCCACTCCAGGACCTTGAAATGCTTCTTACGAAGCCACTCCTTCGTTGCCCGGGTGGTGTGTTTGGGATCATTGTCATGCTGAAAGACCCAGCCATGTTTCATCTTCAATGCCTTTGCTGATGGAAGGAGGTTTTCACTCAAAATCTCACGATACATGGCCCCATTCATTCTTTCCTTTACACGGATCAGTCGTCCTGGTTCCTTTGCAGAAAAACAGCCCCAAAGTATAATGTTTTCACTCCCATGCTTCACAGTAGGTATGGTGTTCTTTCTCCTCCAAACAAGACGAGTTGAATTTTTACCAAAAAGTTCTATTTTGGTTTCATCTGACCGTATGACATTCTCCCAATCCCCTTCTGGATCATCCAAATGCTCTCTAGCAAACTTCAGACGGGCCTGGACATGTACTGGCTTAAGCAGGGGGACACGTCTGGCACTGCAGGATTTGAGTCCCTGGCGGCGTAATGTGTTACTGATGTAGCCTTTGTTACTTTGGTCCCAGCTCTCTGCAGGTCATTCACTAGGTTCCCGTGTGGTTCTGGGATTTTTGCTCACCGTTTTCGTGATCCTTTTGACCTCACGGGGAGAGATCTGGCGTGGAGCCCCAGATCGTGGGAGATTATCAGTGGTCTTGTATGTCTTCCATTTTCTAATAATTGCTCCCACAGTTGATTTCTTCACACCAAGCTGCTTACCTATTGCAGATTCAGTCTTCCCAGCCTGGTGCAGGTCTACAATTTTGCTTCTGGTGTCCTTTGACAGCTCTTTGGTCTTGGCCATAGTGGAGTTTGGAGTCTGACTGTTTGAGGTTGTGGACAGGTGTCTTTTATACTGATAATGAGTTCAAACAGGTGCCATTAATACAGGTAACGAGTGGAGGACAGAGGAGCCTCTTAAAGAAGAAGTTCTAGGTCTGTGAGAGCCAGAAATCTTGCTTGTTTGTAGGTGACCAAATACTTATTTTACCAAGGAATTTACCAATTAATTCATTAAAAATCCTTCGATGTGATTTTCTGGATTTTTTTTTTTTTCTCATTTTGTCTCTCATAGTTGAGGTATACCTATGATTAAAATTGGAGACCTTGCTCATCTTTTAAGTGGGAGAACTTGCACAATTGGTGGCTGACTAAATACTTTTTTGCCCCACTGTACCTGTTTGGAGAGACAGGTTACAAATATACGTCAGTGGCTTCACTCAGCATTCAATAATAGTTTTGACTAAGAGCATGTCAATACCATCCCAGTCCGTAGATGTTTTACTTTTAAACGATTTAACAATTTCAATGACCTCTCTCGTCTGTGTTCTTTATGAAAATAGTCTTTTATAGCAGTGTTTTTGCTTATTGTTTCGCCTGTAGGTGCCGTAAATGGGTATTTCTCGAGCCAAATTAGGACCAATGTTAACAAAAAAGTTATTAAATTCATCTGCAGGTGAAACTGCATTCACACTCTGAGTCGTTTTATTATTTTTTGAAAAATTCGTTGGGTAGCTTATATTTCTGTTTTTATTTCCAAGAATATTGTTAAGTATTGTCCATGTATTTTTACCTCCGCCAAGGAGGTTATGTGATCATCGGCGTTGGTTTATCTGTCTTTCTTTGTTTGTTTGTTGTTAGCAAGATAACTCAAAAACTTATGGATGGATTTTCATGAAATTTTCACAGATTGTCAGAAATGGGGTATCCTACAGATGATTACATTTTGGTGGTGATCCGGATCACCGTCCAGAAGAAAACCACCATTACGGAAAATGCCATTTTCGTGAATAACTACTGAACCACTAATCCTATCATTGTCAATCCAATTGCTAGTCATATGTTTTCGTGGTCAAGGAATCTGAAAACGTACACACAAACACTGTATGGGGGGAACTGTGGCCGCCTTTACAGAAAATGCCATTTTCGTGAAGAACTACTGAACCACTAATCCTATCATTGTCAATCCAGTTGCTAGTCATATGTTTTCATGGTCAAGGAATCTGAAAACGTACACACAAATACTGTTTGGGGGGAACTGTGGCCGCCATTACGGAAAATGCCATTTTCGTGAATAACCACTGAACCACTAATCCTATCATTGTCAATCCAGTTGCTAGTCGTATGTTTTCATGGTCAAGGAATCTGAAAACATACACACAAACACTGTATGGGGGAACTGTGGCCGCCATTACGGAAAATGGTATTTTCGTGAATAACCACTGAACCACTAATCCTATCATTGTCAATCCAATTGCTGGTCATATGTTTTCATGGTCAAGGAATCTGAAAACGTACACACAAACACTGTATGTGGGGATCTGTGGCGCTTGGCGGAGGTCTGCGCTCTCGGAGTGCTTTTCTAGTTAATATTGTCTGTTTTTCTCCAGTTCTTTACTGTAATATTCTCTTTTACTACATCTCATTACAGTATATATGTTAACTTGTTTTTGTATGTTTTATACCGCTGCTCTGCTTCTTTTGTCCTTTTCTTTAGGAAAGCTTTATATAATGAGTTTTTCTTTTTACACGCCTTTTGTAATCCTTTGGTTAACCATGGCTTATCGACAAATTTATGTTTAAGCTTTTTCTTTACTAATGGACAGTTTTTTTCATAGAGTGGTTACCATGTTTATAAATGTGTCATAGGCTTCATTTACATCTGATACATAGACTTTTGTCCAGTCTTGCTTCAGCAAGTCTTCTCTAAAAGAACTGATTGCATTTTGTGATTTGTATCTGAAAGATTTTAAATTTTTTTCTGTATTGGCACCCGTGTGGCCATGGATAAGTGCAAAGATTGGCAAATGGTCACTTATATCATTTATCAATAATCCACTTTCTATTGTCTTACCAATAATATTAACAAACAGGTTGTCAGTAAGTGTAGCAGTGTGAACTGTGATTCTACCGGCATGTGTTATTGTGGGATATAGACTCATACTGTACATAAAATTAATGAACTCTGTAATTACATTTTGTTGAAATGGATTTAGTAAATCAATATTGAAATCTCCACAAATTACAACCATTTTCGTACTAGTAATATTATTGTACAGCTCGACTAACTTATCTCTGAATGTCTCAATGCAAGTTCCCGGCATTCTATATATACAACTTGTAATTAGATATTTTGTTTTATCTTGGTCGATCTCAACAGTAACACATTCCAAAATCCCTGGTAGAGCAAAGGACATTCCATTTACAAGCTTACACCTATACAGGTCATTAATACAGTATACAGTGCAACACCACCACCCTTTTTTGAGATCTGTTAATATGAAACATCTGATATCCTGTTGCCATCAGGGGAGCCTGCTCTTCATTAAGCCAAGTTTCAGAGACTGCGATAGCTTTAAATTTTCTGTCTAGCCGTTTTAAATAGTCCTGAATCTGTGGAAAGTTTTTGTTAAGACTTCTGCTGTTGAAGTGTATTATTGATAGTTTACCATCTAGTTGCACTTGACTTTTGAATTGCTTTTCAGTGTAATATTCACAATGATTATGAATATTATTGAAAAAGTGGTTATCGGGATCAATATCATTCTCCATCTCTTGTAGCTTATGTTCAGCATCATGGCATATTTTCAGAGTTTGAATTTCCTCACTCTGTGTCAAATGACTTCCTCCAACTGGGGATAATTGATGTCTATTCAAGTCAGTCATAAGTTTTTTTTTGTTTGTTTTGTTTAGTTTTTTGTTTTTTTTTAAATGTACATTGACATGGTATGTCACAGAAGAACTATTCTTGCCATGTGTGTGGATATGGATTATCATAGTCTCTTAATTTTCTTAATCAGTGTTCATCTATATTTATTTAAGTCAGTAAGATTTCTGATTATTATGGTCTTCGCTTCCTCAGGTGTTCAATTTAGTTTGATCCAAACTCTACAATTTCTTGTCCATGTTGCCTGTATCTTATTTTGTCTTTTCATTAGTTTTTGTTAAATGTTTATTTAAGGCCCTTTTCCACTAGTATCGCTTTGGCCTTACTCACTTTGACTCGACTCACTTTCTAGCCTTTTCCACTGTACCCAGCACTGGTTAACAGGTACGATTTTCTTCTCTGCTCGGGGCCGGGGTACAACTGTGCTGAGTCGAGCCGAGATGTGACGTCAACAGATTGCGAGCCACTGATTGGTCAGTGCGTAACGTCACGAAAGTGTCCGTCTTCAGTGGAATTTACACGATTGTCATTTGCAATATTTCATGGACTAACTCGGTCACGGAGTAAATGTGATATTAATAGACAGCGTTGTAGGTTTTGCGGAAATCTACACCGTGGTCCAACAAAGAGGTGCGGAGTTTTCTCTGCTTGGTGGCAGATCCACAGTGGGAGGAGTGACCCGCACCGATACAGATGCAGCCCAGCATAGAACCGGACTACGGACAAGCTGAAGACGAACGTGAGAGAACCATCGATGGTGAGTGATTTGTAATATTGTGCATCTGTTCGCTTATTTATCCTGTTGGTGGTAAGCTCACTTTTTTGATCCATACAGCGCCGTCCTGTGCTGGCAACGAGTGTTAGCTAGTAGCTAGCTAGTAGCCAACTGCTGATTCGCGCTTGTTTTGTCCTAAGTATTCGCTTGTGAGAGCAAAACGATGAAATATGTTAATCCTGGTTAAAGTCCTGGTTTGTGTACGTATTGCACTTTGGTGCTGCGCATTAAATTGTGTGCAATTTAACCTCTTGCACTCCATTGTACCGCGGCCGGGCAAGTCTCTGCGTCCCAGAGCGCACGAGGGCGCACGATGGAGCTGCGGGAGCTGCATATCCGTTCTTCCACTGCAGACACAGCCGCGAACAGATTAGATCATCTGATTGACCTCTCATTCGACTAATAAGAGCCTTGAATTGGGTTTCTGAAACCTTGAAGAACCAATGACTGAAAACCTAGCAAGAAGGACCCGCCTACCAAAGCTGTGAATGCAGTGAGCTAATTGAAGCAGAGAAGTTCGCGAGCTGTTTTTTTTTTAAGGCTGGGTGAAGACAGACTGCTTCTGCAGAGAAAAAAAGGACCCGCAGGAAGAACCCCACAGACCCAGCAGCACGGAGACCATCCACAAGTGCAACCTCTGTGACAGCGACTGACATTCGCGCATCGGCATGTTTGGCCAGGCAGTGCTTGTTTTGTTTTGTTTTTGTCCCAGCAGAATAGACATTAGGATTGCCTTCTATGGTCATCATAGACTGACGGAGGCCGAAGACGAAGGCTGAGTGACACACACGCGTTTGCCAGTCTATTTTTAATTACTACTGTTATTTGTTTTGAAAAATCGTTCGCCAAAACCGCAATCATGGAAGCGCAAAACCGCAATAATGGAATTATGTTTTGACCGGGTCGCGAGACCATCATCGCGTTCATCTGACAATGAGGAAGAAGTTCGCCAGCTCTGCTTCTGCTGTGAAGAGGTAAGGTGTTCTAAGCTAAATTATTCTCTATACCTGAAAATTGTAATCAAAATTACTTTTGACCGATCGGTAAATTACAGCTGTGTGTCATCGCTGCATGACGGACCGTGGCACAACGGGCGATGTCTTTCCTCTGTAGCGAGGGGGGGGGCAACCCCCCCCCACACACACACACACACACAAACACAGCCCTGAGTGTGACCTTTCATTAGAGGCCAAAATGAAGCTTCTATATTGAAGCATTCAAAAGTTAGACGTTTTTCCAAACTGTGCCATTTGGCACAATTTGGCACAGTTCCAAAACGCCTGGGAACTACCTGAGGAAAAAGCTGTGTAATATATTCATTTTTTGTGGTATTGTTACAAAATTTGGACCTCAGCTGGATAACACTTGGCTCTACATTTCTGTTGCATTTTCCAGCCCGGATCTGAAGCTGTGTGTTATTTGCAAGCATTTGTATCCAAAAAAACACCCAGGCCAAATTTATTTTCTTCAAGTTCACTATGTTTAGATGACTGTAACTCAGTGTCCGGAGCACTTAGAGAGATTATGACTGTTTTGCCAAAAAATTCAAAGTGTTTTCTTTTAAATGAGACCAACCCCATGAAGATGCTGCAAAGGGTTGAAAAACAGCTTTGGATTTAATTTGGGCATGTTATTTTTTGGCGTTTTTAGGTAAATTGACCGGAGTGCAAGGGGTTAATGCTAGAATGTGTTTCCACATGCCATGGTTTAGCCTCCCTCAGTGTTTATATTGTGGATGCAGGTGAAGTTGAGCCCAGGAGCCGAAATCTCAACAAATTAAAAGTGCTTTTTCAAACCAGTGATTTATAAAGTCATTCATATAATTTTGTAAAGTGTCAGAATAGACCCACACACCTATTCTGTGGATTTTCCATAAATGGTGCTGGAACAGTATTGTGCTGTTCCACCATAAATCCCTGGATTGATAATGTACTTGTACATGTACAGAGAGGATCCTGCGGTGCTTGTCAGGGAAACGAAGCATTTTTGTCACATCCCACCACTGACTTTCACAAGTGTATTTCCCTAATACAGGTAGGAAGATAAGATGGTGGCAGCGTGCTCGGACGCAGCGGCCCCTCTTGGCATCAACGAGTGTGAGAGTTTTGAGTGTTTTGATCTTCCCAGACGTACATTCTGTAAAACTTACAACCGTGAGACCTTATTAAACATCAAGGTACTGCACGCTGCAAGAATCGCGGCGATCGGTTGTGATTTGGACATTCTACGCCAGCATGGAATTCTGGCGGAGTCCCCGCTGGAAGCTACCCAAGAGAGGAGGAAGCGGAAGCGGAAGCGGAGCAAACGCAAGCAAAAGCGTGGAAAAAGGGCCGGGATCCATGCTAGGCTAAAGGCTAATCCCTCCAGACCAGCTGTACCGTCGCTTCTTCTCTCTAACGTCCGCTCCTTCGACAACAAGCTGGATGAGCTGCGTCTGCTGAGAGAAACCCGGAGAGAGTGGAGAGACTGCTGTGTGTTTGTTTTCACGGAGACATGGCTCCACGGCAACATTCCTGACGAGGCCATTCAACTGGAAGATATGGCGATGTTCCGTGCCGACAGGGAAACGGCGAGCTCCGGTAAGAGCAAGGGGGGTGGGCTATGCATCTATGTTAACAAGAACTGGTGCGTCAATGCCATGTTAGTGTCTAAACACTGCTCTCCGTTGGTGGAGTTCCTTATTGTAAATTGTCGGCCACATTATTTGCCGCGGGAATTCAGCAACGTGTATGTAGCTGGTGTTTACATAGCGCCGAGCCCTAATGCTAAAGCTAATGCTAAGAAGGCACTCGGGGAACTGCACAATGCGATTTGTGAAATCCAAACTTCACACCCGGACAGTTTTGTGGGGGATTTTAACCACACCAGCCTAAAGACTGTGCTCCCCAAGTTTAGACCGGAGGAGAGAATATGTTGGACTTAGTGTACACAAACACAGATGCATATAAGGCGATACCCCGCCCCCATCTCGGCCGTTCTGATCACATATCCGTGATGCTGCTGCCTGCCTACAAACCTTTATTGAAGTGCAGCAGGCCAGCAGTGAAACAAATCAGGATTTGGCCAGAGAGTGCAACCTCTGCACTGAAAGACTGTTTTCTGCACTCAGACTGGGAGGTCTTCAAAATAGCAGCCTCCCAGGAAGACAAGACAGATGTGGAGGAGTATGCTGATACAGTCACCAGCTACATCGCGAAGTGCACAGAGGATGTCACTACAGTGAAGACCATCACTGTGCGGGGTAATCATAAGCCCTGGATTACTGCAGAGGTGCACTCTCTGCTTACAGCCAGAGATGCAGCCTTCAGAGTGAAGGACAAGATCGCCCTCCGCTCAGCCAGGTCTGCGCTCTCAAAGGGAATTAAGGCGGCAAAGCTCGCCTATGCGGAGAAAATCCAGGGACACCTCTGTGACACTAGGAACACCAAGCAGATGTGGCAGGGAGTTCGGACACTGACGGGCTATAAGTCTAGGCAGGGGGTCGATGATGACGATGCTTCGCTACCAGACAGGCTTAATGACTTCTTTGCACGTTTTGAAGCATCAAACTCGACAATCAGAGGGAGGGCTGGCCCACCCCCACCATCGGTCGGACCAGCTTTTACCATCAACACAGCGGACACATGGAGGACCCTAACCAGAATCAACCCACGCAAAGCTGCAGGTCTGGACAACATTCCGGGACGTGTGCTCCGAGACTGCGCGAGCGAGTTGGCGGATGTCCTGACTGACATTTATAACATCTCCCTGAGTCAGGCCGTCGTTCCCAGATGCTTCAAGACCTCTATCATTGTACCGGTGGCAAAGAAACCAGTTGTGTCCTGTTTGAATGACTATCGTCCTGTTGCACTGACACCAATTGTGATGAAGTGTTTTGAACGGCTTGTCAAACCACACATTACAGCCTGCCTCCCTGCATCACACGACCCGCTCCAGTTTGCATATTGTTCAAACCGCTCCACGGAGGATGCTATAGTCACCACCCTACACTCTGTCATCACCCACCAGCTGATGGGCGCAAGATGGCGCCCACAGTGGTCGCCATGGTGCTTCGCTGCGCCCTTTGTTTGTTTTTGTTTGTCAATTGTGTGTCTGCCTGCTCTTATACCCGTGAAGAGCTTCTCAATATCAGGACTTTCACTCCCACGGACCTACTCCCAGTTTTTTTAGCTCCTGCCGCCGATCTGGTTAATTGCTTGGCTGGAAAAGTGAGACGGCGAAAGAGAGGAAGACGAGCGGGCGCTCTCGTCCGGCTCCGCAGGAGAGGCACGCGCACGGCTTTGCCTGGCATATTTCTGTCCAATGCCAATTCTCTCTCTAACAAGGTAGATGAACTGAGACTGCTGATGCGTTTTAAGGACCTCTCTTCCTTGGCTGCCCTCTGTTTTACCGAGACCTGGCTCAGGGAAAATACACCGGACAGCGCGCTGCGCTTCGAGGGATATCAGCTGTTTCGTGCTGATCGTGACACAGAGCTCTCCGGTAAATCCTCAGGAGGAGTCTGCTTCTACATCAACAGCAGCTGGTGCTCTGATGTAACGGTAATTTCCAAACACTGTTCTCCCGCCCTGGAATTTCTTTTTATTAACTGCAAGCCATTTTATTCCCCGCGGGAGTTCGCTTCATTCATCCTCGTCGCTGTGTACGTCCCTCCTGACGCGGACGCGCGCGAAGCTCAGCGCGCACTCGCGGATCACATCCAACACACGGAGTGGACTTTTCCAGACTCTCTGGTTATTGTGGTTGGCGACTTTAACCAGAGCAATCCGAGCCACGATCTCCCCCGCTACAAACAGTTTATTAAATGCCCCACCAGAGGAATAAACACGCTGGATCACTGTTACACTACAGTGAAGGACGCGTATCGCGCTGTTCCCCGCGCTGCGCTCGGACTATCTGATCACGTGATGGTCCACCTCATTCCCACATACAGACAGAGATTGAAGCTCACTAAACCTGTTGTGAGCACTACGAAGAAATGGACCAGTGAAGCTGAGGAGAAGCTGGAAACGTGCATGGAAATAACTGATTGGGGCATGTTTAAAGGAGCCACGCATGATCTGGATGAGTACACGGACACTGTGAACTCATATATCCACTTTTGTGAGGAGGGCATCCTTCCATCGCGCACCAGGGTGAGGTACTCTAATGATAAGCCCTGGTTCACTGCTAAGCTCAGACAGATCAGGAAGGAGAAGGAAGCAGCGCTGAAAAGTGGAGACAGGGGCTGCTACAGGGAGGTTAAATATCGGTTTAACAGAGAGCTGAGGAGAGCTAAATTTGTGTATTCTGAGAGACTCCAGCAGCAGTTCACTGCTAATGACTCGGCTTCTGTGTGGAGAGGACTGAGGCATATCACCAATTATCGGCCTCAGGCTCCTAAAGGTCAGGATGACAAAGCCCTTTGTCAAAGACTGTCCCAACACTATGCCCGTTTTGACACCTTGTCAACTGTGTCCAACTCCCCCTCTCCCTCCAGCTCCACAGCCTCCACGATCCCTACTTCATCAAAGGCGCCCCCCCTCCTCCCCCCCTGCCCTTGTCATCAGTGAGCAGGACATGCTCAAACAGTTCTCCAGACTGAACCCGCGCAAGGCCCCCGGTCCGGACGGCATGTCTCCCTCCACCCTGAGACACTGTGCGAAAGAACTGGCTCCTGTCTTCAGACATTTTTAACACCTCCCTTAAGCTATGCCACGTGCCGACCTGCCTCAAATCCTCCACCATCATCCCTGTCCCCAAGAAGCCATGGATCACTGGACTTAACGACTACAGACCTGTAGCGCTCACCTCTGTAGTCATGAAGTCCTTTGAGCGCCTGGTCCTGCCCCACCTCAAGTCCATCACCACTCCCCTCCTGGACCCGCTGCAGTTTGCCTACCGAGCCAACAGGTCTGTAGACGACGCAGTCAACCTGGCCCTCCACTCCATCCTGCAGCACCTGGACTCCCTGGGAACCTACGCCAGGATCCTGTTTGTGGACTTCAGCTCCGCATTCAACACCATCCGCCCCGCTCTGCTCCGGGACAAGCTGTCCCTGCTCAACGTGCCTGACTCCCTCTGCAGGTGGATCACCGACTTCCTGACGGACCGGAGGCAGCATGTGCGGCTGGGAAAGACTGTCTCAGACTCTGCTAGCATCAGCACCGGATCACCCCAGGGCTGTGTACTTTCTCCCCTACTCTTCTCCCTTTATACCAACTCCTGCACCTCCAGCCACCAGTCTGTCAAGTTGATCAAGTTTGCGGACGACACCACCCTCATCGGGCTCATCTCCAACGGCGACGAGTCCGCCTACAGGAGAGAGGTGGCCCAGCTGGCGTCCTGGTGCAACAACAACAACCTGCAGCTGAACGCTCTGAAGACAGTGGCGATGATTGTTGACTTCAGGAAAGTCACAACCCCTCTGCCCCCCCTCACCCTCACAGGCTCTCCCATCACCACTGCTGATTCCTTCCGCTTCCTAGGCACCACCATCACCAGGGACCTCAAGTGGGAGCCGACCATCAGCTCCCTCATCAAAAAGGCCCAGCAGAGGATGTTCTTCCTGCGGCAGCTGAGGAAGCTCAAGCTACCCACCAAGATGTTAGTGCAGTTCTACACAGCCATCATCGAGTCCATCCTCACCACCTCCATAACCGTGTGGTATGCAGGAGCCACTGCCAGGGACAGACTAAGGCTGCAGCGCGTCGTGCGCACTGCTGAGAAGGTGATCGGCTGCAAGCTCCCATCTCTACAGGATCTGTACATCTCCAGGACCCGGAGGCGTGCAGGCCGGATCATAGCCGATCCCTCACACCCTGGTCACGTACTGTTTGCCCCTCTCCCCTCAGGTAGAAGACTTCGGTCCATCCAGACTAAAACCTCCCGTCACATGATCAGCTTCTTCCCCTCTGCCACCAGACTGCTGAACACTAAGTGACTTATTGACTCTCGTGCACTATGTACAGCAGCTCAACCAGACTCATGTCAATCATCACTGTTTTCTTCCTGCATTACCGACTGCACTATATGGTTCTCCACATTATCTGCTGCTTGCTATTTTATTTAAACTGCTGACTAGTATTACTCATTCTTATTCTACACTTTATTGCATGTATAGTTTATTTCTTTTATTTTATCATGTTTAATGTTGCAGCATTGCACCGAGACAAATTCCTAGTTTGTGTACTACATGAACAATGGCAATAAATCTGATTCTGACCAGAAAGACACCTACGCCAGACTCCTGTACATTGATTTCAGTTCAGCATTCAACACCATTATTCCCCAGAGACTGATGGAGAAATTACTCCTTCTCGGTCTGAACACCGCCACATGTCTCTGGATCCTGGATTTCCTGACTGAGAGACCTCAGTCTGTCCGGGTTGGAAACAACATCTCCAACTCTGTCACGCTGAGCACTGGATCCCCTCAAGGCTTTGTACTCAGTCCACTGTTGTTTACACTTCTAACACACGACTGTGTATCCAGACACGAGGGGAGCCAGATTAAGTTTGCAGACGACACCACGGTGGTGGGACTTATTCAGAGGGATGAGGAATCAATGTGCAGGGAAGAAGCGAGAGACCTGGAGGGCTGGTGCAGGGAGAACAATCTGGTGCTCAACGTGGACAAAACGAAGGAGATGATTATCGACTTCCGGCGGTCACAGCCTGAGCACGTCCCCCTCAGCATCGGCGGCCGTTTAGTGGAGAGTGTAGAGAACATCAAGTTCCTCGGAGTACAGATCTCGCAGGACCTGACCTGGAGCAAGAATTCCTTGGGGATCAGGAAGCGGGCTCTGCAGAGACTGCACTTCTTGAGGAAACTCAAACAGGCCTCTCTCCCCATCTGCATCCTCAGGACCTTCTACAGAGGTGTGGTGGAGAGTGTTCTGACGTACTGCATTGCAACATGGTACTCCAGCTGCAGAATGTCAGACAAAAAAGCCCTGCGGAGGATAGTCAAGGGGGCTGAGAGCGTAATTGGAGTCTCCCTCCCCTCTGTCCTAGAACTTTTTCAGAACCGTTGTAGGAGCAGGGCACTGAACATTGTCAAGGACCGTTCTCACCCTCTGCATAAACACTTTGAACTTCTTCCATCTGGTAAACGATTCCGGAGCATCAGAGGCAGAACCACCAGACTGATCAACAGCTTCCTTCCACAAGCTGTCAGGATGCTGAACAGTTGACCCGGAATCTCTCATACACACTACTGCACCTACGGACATTTTGTATATTATAGTTAGTTAGTTTTTTTTTTTGTCTTCCCCCCCCCCCCCAAGTATGTCTCAGGGATGTGTGAATGGATGGGGGGTGGGGGTGGGGGGGTAGAGCTATGTGGGAGTGTGTCTTAAATCATGCTGCTTCTATTTATATGGCTGCTGAGAGAAGCGCAATTTCATCTTGCCTGCACTACAGTTGTATGTACAGCAGCAGTCAACCTGGCCCTCCACTCCATCCTGCAGCACCTGGACTCCCCGGGAACCTACGCCAGGATCCTGTTTGTGGACTTCAGCTCTGCATTCAACACCATCCGCCCCGCTCTGCTCCAGGACAAGCTGTCCCTGCTCGGCGTGCCTGACTCTCTCTGCAGGTGGATCACCGACTTCCTGACGGACCGGAGGCAGCATGTGCAGCTGGGGAAGTCTGTCTCGGACTCTGTTAGCATCAGCATCATATCACCCCAGGGCTGTGTACTTTCCCCCCTACTCTTCTCCCTTTATACCAACTCCTGCACCTCCTCCCACCAGTCTGTTAAGCTGATCAAGTTTGCGGACGACACCACTCTCATCGGGCTCATCTCCAACGGCGACGAGTCCGTCTACAGGAAAGAGGTGTCCCAGCTGGTGTCCTGGTGCAGCCACAACAACCTGCAGCTGAACGCTCTGAAGACAGCGGAGATGATTGTGGACTTCAGGAAAGTCACAACCCCCCCTGCCCCCCCTCACCATCACAGGCTCTCCCATCACCATTGCAGATTCCTTCCGCTTCTTGGGCACCACCATCACCCGGGACCTCAAATGGGAGCCAACCATCAGCTCCCTCATCAAAAAGGCCCAGCAGAGGATGTTCTTCCTGCGGCAGCTGAGGAAGCTCAAGCTACCCACCAAGATGTTAGTGCAGTTCTACACGGCCATCATCGAGTCCATCCTCACCTCCTCCATAACCGTGTGGTACGCAGGAGCCACTGCCAGGGACAGACTAAGGCTGCAGCGCGTCGTGCGCACTGCTGAGAAGGTGATCGGCTGCAAGCTCCCATCTCTCCAGGACCTGTACATCTCCAGGACCCGGAGGCGTGCAGGCCGGATCCTAGCCGATCCTTCACACCCTGGTCACGTACTGTTTGCCCCCCTCCCCTCAGGTAGAAGACTTCGGTCCATTCAGACTAAAACCTCCCGGCACATGAACAGCTTTTTCCCCTCTGCCATCAGACTGCTGAACATTAAGTGACTTATTGACTCTCGTGCACTATATACAGCAGCTCAACCAGACTCATGTCATTCATCACTGTTTTTCTGTTGCATTATCGACTGCACTGTGGTACCCCATATTATCTGCTACTTGCTAATTTATTTAAAACTGCCTTGACTAGTATTACTCTATTATTATTATTATTATTATTATTATTATTATTATTATTATTATTATTACTTATTATTCTACACTTATTGCATGTTTTTAGTCTTTTAGTTTTTTAGTTTATCTCTTTATCTCATGTTTTTAATGTTGCAGCATGGCACCGAGACAAATTCCTAGTTTGTGTACTACATGAACAATGGCAATAAATCTGATTCTGATTCTGAATATGACAATAAAGTTTGATTTGATTTGACATCTCCAAAAATTAGAATGTCATGAAAAAATTCAATATTTTTTGTCACTCATTTCAGAAAGAGAAATCCATATATTATATAGATCCATTACACAGACAGTGATATATTTCAAGCATTTATTTATTTTAATTTGGATGATTATGGCTTACAGCCCCTGACAACCCCAAATTCAATTTGGCAAAAAATTAGAATATTACATAAAATTAACTTTAAAAAATAGTTTTTAAATATAAATGTTGGCCGCTCAGGTGTTGGTTAATATGGGCTGTAGCCATAATCATCAATATTAAAATAAACACTTGCTTAAGGTCCAAGATTCAAAACTGCTTTTATGATAACATCGTGATCTCTGATCATGCACCCTGTTGTCTAATATATGTAGATAAAAAATTGACAAAGGAATCAGGTAGATGGCAATTTCAGCATAAATGGCTTCAGGATGAGGAATTTGTCAAGTATATAGAAAAACAGATAGACGAGTTCTTTGACATCAATACTACACAAACATCAGCATGTGTAAAGTGGGAGGCTTTCAAAGCTTTTATTAGGGGGCATATTATTAGTTATACAGGATCAAAATCTAAGAAGACTCGAGAGGAGAGAGCTAAATTGGAACATAAAATAAAAAATCTTCAGGAAAAAGTGTATGCAGGAAGTGACCCAAGGTTGGAGAATGAATTACTGATTTTGAGAGCTGAATACGACAAAAAATCAGCGAATAGAGCTGCCTCGAGTCTTCTAAGATTGAAACAATCTTTTTATGAACAAGGTGAAAAATCAGGAAAATTATTAGCATGGCAGATTAAACAATTGGAAATTAAAACACCAATTACCAGTATTATAAGTAATGGACAGGTAGTTATAGATCCTTTAGAAATTAATAGAGCCTTTAGAGATTACTATGAAAAATTATATGATACCAAAAATGAACCTGATTTAACAAAACTAAATGGGTTTTTGAACGAACTATCTATACCGTGTATTCCAAATGAAAACAGGGAGATATTGGAGTCTAAAATTAGTCAAGAAGAAGTTGGGCTAGCCATTGATAATATGAAATCAGGAAAAAGTGCAGGACCAGATGGTCTTCCAGTTGACCTTTATAAAAAATTTAAGAATAAATTAATAAAACCTTTTTTGGAAATGGTTTTAGAAGCATTTCAAAATAATAATTTACCATCATACATAAATAATGCCTTAATTATACTGCTGCCAAAACCAGGTAAGCCCTCTAATAAATGTGAAAATATGAGACCAATAAGCCTATTAAACGCCGACCTTAAGATAATCTGTAAAATTTTAGCAAGACGAATACAAGAAATTTTACCAAATATTATTAATCGAGATCAGAATGGCTTTATAAAGGGTAGACAAGGCTTCCATAATGTAAGAAGACTATTTAATATTATTTATTTTAATAAAGAAGCACCGGATACAGCTCTCCTATCATTGGACGCCGAAAAGGCCTTTGATAGAGTTGAATGGCCCTTTCTTTTTGAAGTCCTACAAAGGTTTGGACTTGGAAATAATTTCATAAAATGGGTTCAAATAATATACAATAATGCTACAGCAGAAATCCTAACAAATAACAATATTTCAAAACCAATAAAAATCAATAGAGGATGTCGACAAGGCTGTCCACTTTCACCTTTACTGTTTACTATGGCAATTGAACCTTTAGCGATAGCGATACGTTTACATTCACAAATATATGGAATTAAAGTTGGACCAACAGAACATAAAATCTCCCTGTACGCCGATGATATAATTTTGTTTATGTCGAATCTAAAAAAATCAATTCCAACCTTGTTGAATTTAATAAAGAATTTTGGGGAAATATCAGGATATAAAATAAATAAAACTAAATCTTCAATATTAATGCTAAATGAGACCCAGAGAAATTACCCAGCCCCTGAGGTAAATCAATTCAATGTTGTAAATCAGTTTAAATATTTAGGAATCCAAATTATGCCTAAGCTAGAATCAGTCGCCAGTGTCAACTATGAAGCCTTAATGTCAGATATCAGTGAGTTAACTCAGAGATGGATGTCACTACCAATGTCGATGATCGGGAGAATCAATATACTTAAAAGTAATATTTTACCTAAAATACTTTATTTATTTCAATACATTCCCTTATCACCACCTTTAGATCTATTCTCAAGAATAAAAAAAAAGTTAGTGGAATTTATATGGAACAACAGGAGGGCTAGATTACGTCTGTCTTTATTATATTTACCATTTGATCGTGGAGGTCTGAAATGTCCAAATTTTATGTTGTATTATTGGTCGGCACAACTGAGGTCTATGACATATTATTTTTCATCAAATGATCTCCCTCACTGGACTGAAATGGAATCATACAATTTACCTTTACCTCTTCCCATATTCATATACTCAGATTCGGCAAAAAAATTACAAAAACAAGTTAAAAATCCATTTGTAAAGCATATGATCAAAATATGGTGTGAAGCTAAAAACTATTTAAAAGAACCACAGTTATTGTCACAATTTAGTCCAATATGGGGTAATCAATATTTTAAACCAGGGAGAGCGGACGCTGTATTTAAAGTATGGAATTTAAAAGGGATACAAAAGATTCAGGATTTATATTTGCCATGTGCAGACAACATAATGTCTTTTGAAGAGCTGAGGATCAAATTTAATCTCAATAGAACACATTTTTTTAAATATCTTCAACTTAGAAACTTTATTCGATCAAATCAAAATAAAGCTCTCACTCGACCTATTTATTCATCCTTGGAAAAAATGATGATGAAAGATAGTAAAAGAAAGGGTATTATTTCAGAGTTCTATAACTCATTGACACTATCTTCAAGTGAAAATTCACTGAAAAGATTAAACTACTGGAAAGAAGATCTGCAAATTGAAATTTCAGAGGAACAATGGGAATTGGCTTGTACAGAAGCTCAAACCAAATCAATAAATGCACGCCTTAAATTGATACATTTCAAATGGTTAATGCGGATGTATGTTACACCGGAGGAGTTAAATAGATATAACAAAAATATACCAGATACATGCACAAAATGCATGGAAAGTAAAGGAACCCTATTTCATTGTTTATGGGAATGTAGATTAATAAGAATGTTTTGGGAAGAGGTGAGGGTAACAATTGAAAAAATAATCTCAAAACAAATCGCCCA